>CAJQZJ010001750.1:22630919-22707179 GCA_907164525.1 Lophiomys imhausi
CAGCATTGAAAAGTTATGATATGAGTTGGTCAGCCAGAAAGGCTGGGAACTGAGTTCTGGACGAGGAGGAGGCCGCACGAGCAAAGGCCCAGCATTGGAGGTACACGATGGTGTTGCTTCTGGGCTCTGGGTTCATTGATGGCACCACCATCCCTTGTTGCTGCTGTTTCTTCTTTTTCTTCTTCTTCTTCTTCTTCTTCTTCTTCTTCTTCTTCTTCTTCTTCTTCTTCTTCTTCTTCCTCCTCCTCCTCCTCCTCCTCCTCCTCCTCCTCCTCCTCCTCCTCCTCTTCTATTTCTTTGGTGAGACAGGATTTCTCTATATACCCCCGATCGTCCTGGAATTCACTCTGTAGACCAGGCTGGCCTGGAACTTAGAGATCTGCCTGCCTCTGCCTCCTGAGTGCTGGGACTTAAGGCACCACTACTAAGCTCATCCCTTGCCTCTCCATGCCTATTCTTGCTCATTTGAGAATACAAATTTGCTGAAAACACATCTCGTTCTTTCGCCCTCTTTAACATATGATGGGAAGGGCTATTGAGATAGCTTAGACTGTAAAGATGCCTGTCTAAGGACATCACTGGGACCTACATTGTAAAAGGAGAGAATCGACTCCCACAACTCATCCTCTGACCTCCACATGTGTGTAGTGGCAAATGGACTCACACTTCCTGCCCCTATACACACTAAATAAAAATGTAGAAAAGAAAGAAAAGGTGTTATGGGAGCCAGAGCAGGAGGGGCTGGTGGGAGGTTGGGACTGGATTCAGAGCTGAGCGGTGCTGGACACTGTGTCCTTGGCTCAGTCTGTTCCTTCTGTGAGTCTTGCTTCTCCATCTATAGGAATGGTCTTTGATAGATGGTGTTTTCATGAGAGGTGGTGGTGGGGAAAGGAGGCATTCAACAAATACCTGTCCTGTTTGGGGAGCGAGTGGACCCCTGTATGAAAGAGCACTCCCAACAGAACATGGTCATGTTAAGGACACCAATATTCCAGACCCATGGGAATGGCAAGGCCTTCCTCTTGCTCACAGTTGACCTTTATCTAAAACTAGAATGACTGCAAGTAAGACAGTATCTACCACCTCCTCCTCAGGGATGACAGCACCCTGAGACTGCTTGCTATAGAGATCCCCCACTGACTTAGCTAGCAGCTCCCCCCTCCATTCTGTCATCTGTGTATAATAAACACATTGAATTTCCCAACGGACACTGCCACCTCTCCATCAGAGCCCACAGCCCACCCGATCGCAGCTTTCCGGTATGTGCAGCTGCCATCTCTGCATTCCCTATCATCTGAGTGAGGTCAGTCCTATGGGAGTCAGGGATAGAGGCTGACTCCGTGGCCCTCCAGTCCTGTAGCTCTCCATGGAGTGATCCAAGTTGGCCTCCTGTAGAGCAGGCAGAGTTTGCCACCACCCAGGACAGGTTAGGAAGGATGCTGGCCCATGACAATTACCATGTCACAGCAACCGTATAAACTGTCACTACCCCACTTTACAGAAGGGGAAACTGAATCATAGGGTTGTTGATTTACTTGCCTAAGACCACAGAGTTAATCATCTATGGTGCCTGACTCTGGGTCCCCTCTTCCCAACCACACCATAGAATAGACAGTGCCACCCAGGCTAGTATTGCCCATTGGGAAGGTACCTGAAGCCACCAGGGGCTTCCTCCAGAGTGCTGAACGAGATCAGCCCTCCCAGGGCAGCCAGCAGGATGTGCTGATTTTTAGTGAGATCCACACCCTTTTCTAGGAAGGTGAACTCAACTAGAATAATTGTGGAGTGAACAGACAGCTGAAGCCATGTATAGCCTGAAGGTGCCAAGAAAGATGAGGTCCATGCAACGTGCTGCTGAGCCCAGACTCACCCTTTCTGCCAAGTTTTTTTTTTTCTGGCTGCTGTTTTCATTATTGTTTCTTGTGGGGAGGAGCCATGGGATATCTCAAGAATTTGAGGCTGTGCAAGTTAGAGATAAGTTTTCATCACTGTGAGGACTCACCACTCCCTCCCTGTGGTGCTATGATAGTTTTACTGCACTCTTTTGTTTTGTTGGAGAAGAACCTTGATTAGAGTGTTCTAGAAACTGAAGCCTGGAGGGATGGGAGGCAGGGGAAGGGGAACCCCTTCTTCTCCCTGGCAGCAGGCTGAATTTGGGCACCCAGAAGGGGGTGTTGGGTAGAGTTGTGTGTAGCTGGTCTTTGCTACTTTGTGGGTTCTTCTTTTTCTCACCCTTTATCTCCCAGTTTAACCCCTAACACTAGATAAGATAGAGGGGAGAGAGGAAATAGGAAGATCCCTGAATCTAATTTCTTTCCTTTTGTTTCTTTTTTGACCATGGCTACTAGCAAACCACAAGCAACCTCCCTAAATGACCAACAACCACTGACCCCACCTATGGGGCCCCACCAATTACATATCCTCTGAAAAGTTCCCAGAATTCCAAATGTCACACAATTGCAGAAACTATCTACTGCTGGCGAAACCACGCCTCTGCTAGAGCACGAGGCAAATCATAGTCAGCTGCCTCGGACAGTCTGAAACAGCTTCACGTCCCCACACCTGATATTAAAATGAAAACATATTCTTAAAATATCTCTGTGTTTTTAAAGAAACCAAAATTCCAAAATTGGCACTATAATTGTAAATGCTTCTCAGAGCATGATGGGCTAACTGTTTGCTTAAGCAAAGCAACCCAAAAACAAGTGCAGAATGATGGTAATACCCGTAGTCACTGATGTCAGGGTAGCCAGGGACAGTGGCTTCTAAGCATCCATCCAGCTCTGTGCGGGCTGCAGGGCGTGGCAATTGATATTTGGTTTGGGCACTGAATGCCTGCATCAGTGAAAAGCCCCAAGTTCTAGGCAAACTGGAAGCTGTTGGTCCCCTACCTGGTGTGCTGTTTGGTATTTCTCCCTCTCACCTTAGGCACAAAGAACAGGATACACGGCTCATTGCTGGTACCACTGGGGGGCGGGGGGGGGGGGGGGGGGGGGATGAGCAGCATGCCAGCTCTCTAGTTTGTAGGCATCGCATCTGTACAGCTCTGTTGGAGCCCTTCGGCCTCAAGTACTATTTCTGTGATCCTCTTCAGATCTGGCCTCTATTTAGCAGTGTCCTCCTCGACAATCCTGTCATTGACTCAGGAGGGTCCAGTGTCCCCCAGCAGCTCCCCCTCCAGCACCTTCTTCAGTTTCCAGGACTGTGCTGAAACAGGAGTCCATCCAGGGTCATGGAATGTCGAGCCCCTCAATGCACAGGACAGGGCTGTCTCTCCCCAGGAGGGCTTCATACTCCACCAGAGCAATTTGGCAGGACAGAGCTTTTCTGGAAAAAACCTGTAGGGCACTGTTGTAGAGATGTGGCTCCTTAACCCTTTCTGTGCCATGGGCTTCTCAGACATCTGGTGAAGCCCACAGTCCCTGCTTAGAATGATTCATAGGAATACACTATGAGGGCTGCATATGGTGATGCATTTCTTTAATGCCAGCATTCCAGATGTGAGCAGATCGATCTCTGGAAGTTTAAGGCCAGCCTGGTCCATATAAAGAGTTCCAGGAGAGCTAGGACTACATAGAGAGACCTTGCTGTCTCAACAAACAAACAAAAGATTGCATTTTGATGTAGCTGTTGGAAGAGTGCTTGCCTAGCCTGCACAGGGCATTGATGTATAAACCATGCCTGACGTCCTGTCCTATGCCTATAATCTCAGCACTTGGGAGGTGGAGGCAGGAAGATCAGAAGTTCAAAGCCAGTCTGGGCTACATGATTACCCTGTCTTGAAAATGAACATTTTCTAAAAGCATATCATTTTTTTTTCATTCTGACAAAATTCATGCAATGAAAAAGTTTAAAATGCCAGTCACCAAAGTATTCAAAAAGCAAATTTGCAGCATCATGATATATACATTTCTCTATTAGCACATTAAGTAATGGGGCTTGGGAGATGGCTCAGTGTAACACTGTTGCTGCTGTGAGGTCCTGAATTCAGGTCCCTGGGACCCATATAAGACTGGATGCAGTGGCAAGCATCTGTAGTTCCAGTGTTCCTACGACAAGATAGGAGGAGAAGGGAGAATCACCAGAATCCAGAGCCAGCTAGCCTGGCTTTACAGAGCATCTACCAGGAGGTCCAGTATCAAGTAAGGTGGAAGGTGAGGACCAACACTTGAGGTTGTGGCATGAGTGTATTTGCATACATAACACACCCACAAGTGTTTTGTTTTTGTTTTTTTCTTAATGAGATGTAGGGCTGAGGATGTGTGTTATGCAGTAGAGGGCTTGCCTAGCAATTGGGATGTTCTGAGTTCCATCCCAAACACTAAAAACAAGCGAACAGATAGATATAGCAGTAAGCCCAATATGACTTTAAGAATGTTGGCAGCTTAGGTCTCAGGATATTTACGGTAATTATTGTGACATGGGAATATGTGATTTCTAGGGGTGACACAATTGCAAAGACTTCATTCATAATCACAGGAAATGTTGACTGTCACTCAAAGACCAGTGGCCATAAGGGCGGAACTCGGGTCCACTGCAGCGTCGCAGAATTCTATCCTGAGTCCACGTGGGAGCCCAAGGGCCACAACTTCAGCTCTTTGGGGGTGGATAAGGAAAGCATTAACGTCTATGTGATCTAAGAGCTAAGAGCATTGACCAGGTAGGGTTGGGTTCAGAGGAGAAAGGCCCCCAGAAGGGAATGCCAGAGCTCAGAGGTGAGTCCATTTGTCAGGGAGTGAGGGAAGGCAACATGACCAAACCTGAAACACAGCAGTAATGTCAGAGCACAGCACCACCCCAGGGCACCACGCTTTTTTCTCCTCTGTCACAAAGAACACCAGGGCATTGTCCCTGTAAGACAGGGTACCTGCCCACAAGCTTACACACAAGCAGAAAAGACAAATACATACATTAGTAACAAGACAGAATGGTGGTGGAAAAAAAAAAGATGTGGCTGGAAGAATCTAGAACAAATCACACATCTGGTTAAGAGCTGATGGTGTAAGCCACAGGTATTCAAGATGGGGTCCCTCCCTTTTGAAGTTTGTGGTAAGGACCAAAGGCAGCAGTTTAGAAGGTTGGTTAGAGCATGCTTTGAGATGGTGGTGACTATTCGACCTCCTTTGAAAAATGGAGATAATACTTAAGTAGGCACCTTCTGTATGTTCATGCTTGCAGTGGGTGCAGGACACAAAGGAGACATTGACTTTAGGGTGGTAGGTGTGAAGACATCTGGATGGATGGATGGATGGGTATGTCCTCCAAGCAGGTGCTCCTCCACACTGCAGTAAGGTGGGAGAAATGACGGATAGCCTTCCAGCTCTGGGGTCTCTCACTGTACAACCTGTGAGAATTGGTCGTGGGAAGTGATTAGGCAAGGCTGTGAGGACAGGCATAATGGGAGCGTCATTGCTTCCTCTTCCCAGGCCTACCTCTCATCCCTGCACCTGGGTTTGCCATTAACTACCGCTGGAAGGTTGCTGGCAGAAGCAGGCCTGGAGCCCTGGACCTGCCTCATAGGGGACAGGAGGGCGATCTAGGCCGCCGGAGGCTGCAGTAAGGGCGCTGGCGCGCGTGCATGTTGGCACATTATGGTTGCCAGACCTTTTCAGGCTACAGTCACCGGCATGCGTGAGAATTTGGGGCAGAAAAATTTGGGGCGCGTGGGGAGAGCGGGTCCGACTGGCAGACTTGGTTGGAGAGGGCTCCCCAGGAAGGGAAGTGAGAAAGCCCAGGCCGTTCGCCTTTTCAAGAGACTGCAGCGCCCGGCTCAGCCGCATTCCCGGCTGCAGCTTCGCAAGCTGACTGCGTTAGATTATCTGAACCCGGCTAGGCCTGCAGCGCCGCACGCAGGAAAGGGCTTTCTGGGACGCTGCTGGGCGGAGCCTTAGCTGGCAGTAGCCGAGTGGCGCCTCGCAGACAAGCGGCGCAGCTTCTGGGGGGGAGGAGTCCAAGGACCTGTGGGCGTGGCCGGGCTGCCGACCTTAGGTGCAGAGACTCAGCGGGTGAATTTCTGCACTGGGGGAGGGGGCGTGGCCTATGTCCGCAGAGGGCGGTCCAGGCAAGGGGGCTAGACCTTCTCCTATAGGGGGCGGGTCAAGAGGGGCGTGGCCTTCGCCGGCAGAGGGCAGCCAGGAACGGGGTTTGGTCTGCGTCTACAGAGGGCGGGCCCTGGAGGCGTGGCCTGTGTCTGCAGAGGGCGGGCCCCGCCGCAGAGTGGGCAGCGCCGGCAGAGAGTCCTCTGCGCGCCGCTACTGCGGCCGGTCCACAGCAGCTCTGACAGTCGCGGCACAGGCACGGAACCTCTTGCCAGGGCCACGCAGCCACCGCGACCTCCAGCCCATTCCACCATCTCTCCCGACGCTGCGGAGCCGCATCTGGCGCGCACCTGGCACCACCCCGGCCGCGCTGGAGCCCGCGCCCGCCCTGGCCCGGCCGCGCCGGGAGCCCGGCCCCGAGCTGGAGCCGCATCTGGAGCCCCGAGCCCGGGGCCCTGAGCCACGCAGCCGGCGCATGGTCAACTCCCTGCTGTTCGGAGAGATGGCCTTGGCCTTCGGCTGCCCGCCGGGGGGCGGCAGCTGCGCAGGCGGCGGTGGAGGTGGCGGGGCCGGGCCGGGGCCCTCGCCTGTAACGGCGGCGCTGCGGGACGATCTGGGCTCCAACATCCACCTCCTCAAGGGGCTCAACGTGCGTTTCCGCTGCTTCTTGGCCAAGGTGCATGAGCTGGAGCGGCGCAACCGGCTGCTGGAGAAGCAGCTGGAGCAGCAGCAGAGCGAGCGCGATCGGCGGCTGCGCTACAAGACCTTTTCCCGCGAGCAGGCCGTGCAGACCGGGCCCGACCTGCTGAGGCCCCCGGCTGCGGGCGGCGGGCAGGCCCTCGGCGCGGCCACCGGCGTCAACGCCAACGCGGTAGCCCTGGGCGGCCTGCCCCCCGGCGGCGGCTCGCACCCGCAGCACTACGGCCGCCTGCCCGGGACCATCTGGAGCTACACGCAGGTACGGCGCACAGGCGGCGGCGGCGTGGAGACGGTGCAGGGCCCCGGCGTGTCGTGGGTGCACCCGGACGGCGTAGGCGTACAGATTGACACCATCACGCCAGAGATCCGCGCTCTCTACAACGTGCTGTCCAAGGTGAAGCGCGAGCGTGACGAGTACAAACGGAGGTGAGTGGGCGCACCCCTCCTCCGCCGTTGTCAGGACCGGCAGCAGGGCCTGGCAGGTGGGCTGCGAGCTGCGGGAATGACTTGGTCATCGAAATCCACGAGCGCAGGTGGCGCGCGGGATACCTGAGCGAGCGCCGACCCTTCCCCCGGGGCTAGGCACATTGTTTCCCAGGGACGTAATAACCAGCGGACTTGTGGTGATCTCATTCTGTCCACATGACAATGCGGTGTGAGGCAGCCTTGTCCCCATACTGCAGATGAGGAAACTGAGGCGAAAAGGTACTAAGTGACTTGCCCAAGGCGGCTTGGCTAATCCATGGTGAAAGTCAAGACTTGATCTATTGATGGGAGTCCTGGCTGGTGTGTCTCCTAACATAGGTATTTCAGAGGCAGTAGATTCCTTTCCCATAGCAGGTGTAAAGAAAAACTCTAAACTGGCTCATTTTCATTTTTTAGCCCTTGAATATAGTGAGCTCACGCGGGAAGACAGATGGATCTGTCCCTAAGGCCTTCAGGTCAGCTGTCTTGTCCCAGGTCTGTAAGGCCCAGATCCCTGGGCTGCAGAATCAAAACCAGCCACCAGACTTTTAAAAATTCATCCTCTTCTTCACACTCTCCCAAGTGTCATGGTTTATTGAGGTCCCATGAATTCAGCCTAAGAAACCCCCAGGGAAGAGATACCTATGGATTAGAATAATGGGTGGATGCAGATCTTGGGGTCCAGCAGGAGGTCAGGGGCAGACTGCCTGCCAGGTGGCCAGTGTGCTCCTTGCAGTCCAGAGACTCCCTGGCTGCAGTACTGACATTGTTTTCTGCCTGCAGCCTGGCTGACAGTACTGTCTGCTCAGCTTTCTGGCACAGGGAGGGAGAGGGTCTGCATTGGGGGAGGGGCCCTCTGGTCTTAAGTTCCAATCTCAGGTGTGTGTAGCTCTACTTTTGTCATCTTGATTCTTAAGGGAGTGGGGCCATTCCTTTTATTCCTACAGTCTTCCTGGAAGCTGGGCCTGGGTCTCCTTTCGTACCCTGCACCGAGAGCCTCTGACAGGGAAGAAGTCAGAAGTCAGGTGCTAGCTCCCATCCCCTGCAGGGGAGATTGTCAGCCACTTGGAAACCTTTTTGCTCCTCAAGGAAATGGGAATGGAAAACTCCAGCCAGTGCTCCAGGGGAGAGTGGGATGGGGCTCATGTTGGGAGGTGTAATCAAGTAGATGTTATTACCTTTGATAAGCCGGGAATAGAATGCCTGATGTCCCCATTGCCCATGCAGGGTTTGGCTTGCTGGGGGATGCTTTTCTCTCTGGCCTTGGGAATGTCCAGTGCCGTTCATAGGGAGGCCACCCTCTGCCCTTGGGGTCATCCCCATCAAGGCAGGCTAGGGAAAGAGACACTTGTTTTCGATGGTGAAACTCAAGGAGGAGAGACGGGCTGGCCCTCCTTGTCTGCCACCCTTGACTGTATACAGTCATGTCACAGGCTTGCGCTGTTTGTTTAATTTTGTGTGTGTGCTTCTCGGCTCTGGCTACTAAGGTGATAGAAAGCCTGTGCCCAGGCGTCAAGGGAGATGGCATTGAGCAATGAGCTGTCCAGGTTGCACCCAGGGTGTAGGCTGTGATGTCAGCTTCTGGCCCTGTCCTGGAATGAGCCTGCCCTGCTGAGACAGGTGGGGTGTGGGCATCTCTCTTCCCGCCTTTTTGGGAGGCTCATGAACACCTTCCTTCCTTATCTTCTTTGTCTTATGAGTTAGAAAGACCTATCTTCTCTGAAGTTGATTCAAAGATTTGGGTTTTTTCAAAGTCAGTATTCTGCCTTCCTTAGGGTGCAGTTCTCCTTACCTGTAAAGCAAGGTGTTTGGACAATAGCTGTGTTTCTTGAAGCCCTGGGCTTTCTTGGTGATACTTTAGGAAAAGCTCCTTGGGTCATTAATAAAAATACAATGAGGGCCTGTGAGATGGCTCAGCAGGTAAAGGTGTTTACTGCCAAGCCTGACAACCAGAGTTCTGTCCCTGGGACCCACATGGTGGAGGGAGAGAGCCTACTTCTGCAAGTTGTTCTCTGACCTCCACACATTTGCAATAAGACGAATGCACACCACGCAATACACATACACACACATAAATAAGTTTAATAAAAAAAAAAAACCAAACCCAGATACATCAAAATGTTAGTACAGTCATGAAAGTGTTCTTGCTTTTACATTAATGTCGTCATACCTGATCCCACCAGCGTGCTAACTTTTCAGTAGCTGGCATCCAGTTAAAACCTCTTTCTTTGGAGAATGTTGCCTGCTCACCAAGCAGCCTTCGTACACAGTTACCCACCTCCCTGAGTGTGACAGGGTACTTTTGATTTCCCACTAATAGCCCCATCAGTTCCATTCATTGAACGGGTAACTTGTGTATTTGAGTCAGCAATATAAACACATACCACACAGCGTTCTGTACTCACTTGCCGTTGTATTGGAGTCTCTCCTAAGAGTTTTCTTCCTGGGGGAAGGTAGGAAGACAGTTGATATGAAAAAAAAGAAAAAAAAAAGGTTAAAAAAAAATCTCTGGGCTACATGATCTGAGAGGAGCTGGCAAAAACTTGTCAATGTATGACACCCCATGACAGATCCCTTGCCTCCTGTGAGGGGATACTGGGTTGCAACAAGTAAGAGCTTCCAGCCTACCTCTGGCACTTTCACTATTAAGAGATCACAGTCCGAGCCGGGCGGTGGTGGCGCACGCCTTTAATCCCAGCACTTGGGAGGCAGAGGCAGGCGGATCTCTGTGAGTTCAAGGCCAGCCTGGTCTACAAAGCGAGTCCAGGACAGCCAGAGCTGTTATACAGAGAAACCCTGTCTCGAAAAAACAAAAAAAAAAAAAAAAGAGATCACAGTCCAAGAGATGAGTGAGGCTAAGGTGTCTGTCTGTCTGCCTGTCTGGTCTGTAGACCGAAGGCATCATAGCTTCCCAGGGTGCCTAATGTGGAACCCCAGTGTTGAGCACCCAGGAGATCCTGGCTGGAGAGGGAAGGGCTCCAGGGTTGCCTAACATCAATCCGGAGGATCCCAGAGGCTGCTGCTTGCTTCGCTAAATGGTGAGCTGGATGTATAGCCAGTTCTATGAGCTGTAGGCCTTTGTGGTCCCATCTCATGATTGCTTCCTAGCCATGTGCACCAGTAGTTTCATTTAGTGGAGATAGAATTGGTCCGTCTTAAAGCCACCCAATTTTAGTACAGCAGTGATTTTTAGAAAATTTAGAGCACTGTACCCTTCTCCAGAGTCTAGTTTTAGAACATATTCACCTCCCCCGAAACTCCTTCCTGTCCATTTGCAAACAGCTCCCCTCTGGAGCTGTCACCAACCTGCCCGATGTCTCTCTGTCCATCTACTTTTTCTGGATGATTCAGAAATGGGATCCCATGATGTGTCGTTTTCTGTACCTGGTGTCTTCCACACAGTGTTTTAGGGGTTGTGTTGTACTTGCGTATATCTGTAGACTGTCCCTCATTATTACTAAACCGCACATTCGAATGAGTATAGGTAGCCTCTACTTGTCTGTCCCTTCACATAGTCTTGTGTTCTAAGTTTTAAGTCACCCTGGTGCTGTTTGATGAGGCCCACTGTCAGAAATACTCAGCAGTTACTGGATATTGCACACACTAACCCAAATCAGAGCTTCTGGCCCCGGGTGCCCCGCCCTGGCCCTGCTCACTGCTTTTCTGGTTTCCCTTCAACCCAACCTGCTCTTTACCGAGTGGGAAGTGTGGTCACCTAGACTCTACAGAGGACAAAGTTGTGAAGCGTTGATCTGGAAACCAAAACAAACAGTTCTCTTTGTCACCACCCAGTGCCACCAAGATCTCTTGTTCTGAGTTTGCAAGTTGGGGGCTTTCCCCCGGGAGAATCCTGTCAAATTATCTGAACTTTAAATTCAAGTATTTTCTGAATTAGCCTCCAAGGGACCTGGGCTCCCTTGGGTGATTCCTGGGTCTGTGTCATGTCTGGTCTTTTTGCCTTTTCAGATGACTGTGTTCATTGTGCCCCTTATGTTCTGGGCATCCTGTCTCCTCTTTCTGCTGTGGATGACCAGGGTCTGTACCTTGGTGTGTTTCCATGATATCCTCTCTCATTTATTGGAGAAGGAGGGTGGGTCACTTTATGGTCGTCAAGCAAAAGTTTTGTGTAGGTCCCACTGGCTGTGGCAGGGAAGTTGTCACAGCTGTTCCAGGAAGTAACAATTCCTGGTAGAGGCAGCCCAGCTTCCTGCCGGGCAGGGGGACTTTCTAGTATCCCAGACCCAAAGCCTCTAGCCCTGTAGGCCCAGTGTGATTAAGGACTAGCTGGCTTTCTTCCCTTGCTGCAGGTAGACAGGGTTTATGTGCTCCTGGCTGGCTTTGTCCTTGGTGCCTGGGGTGAGTGGAGAGCTGACGGTGGGTATGAGGGACCTGTGTGGTCTTTTGTCTTGGTGGATTTCAAGTGGACCCTTCAGATCGCTGGATCCCACAGTAAGGCACTTCATGGGTGAATCCAGGGGACAGTGGGAGGCTGAGCCCCAGGAATTTGATCCATGCCAACCACAGACTGCTTTTCCATGATTCTAAAGGGCAATCTGTGTGGAAACGGGTTTGCTATTGATAAAAGAAGAAATCGCCAATTCAGCTGTGTGCTTTCATTTCAGAGGTGGGTAAACTGAGGCTTGTGTGGGGCTGCCTTCCACAGCCGGCTTTGGGAAGCCCTTTTAACTGACACTTAACTACTCTCATCCTAACTCTGATGTGATGGCCACATCTGCCTCCAGCAGGGGGATCTCAAAGGCGTTCTGCCTTCTCCTGAGGCTGCTTTTTAGCATCTTTTAAGAAAGATTCATTCCTAGGATAGAAGGGACTTTTGTCATAGCTATTTCTGACTGTGAGACGGAAGGGGCTGGGCTGTTAGCAAAAATGGAGGGCTCCAAAAAGGGACATTAAGTGGGCAGCTGGAGTGTCCCTGCCCTTCCCAGCATGTCCCATGGAAGCCCTCCAGCAGGTGGGCACTAGCCTCTTAGTGCCCCAAGCCCCAGAGACTGCCTCAGAAGATTCATCCTAGGGCACTGAGACTTTTTTAATTTTTGAAGCTCCCAATAATAGAGGTTTTTAATAATAGGTGTTTTAATTTCCCAATGAGGCAGCCTGGGATGGTGAGAAAGTGTTCAAGTCCTGACTCTGCCATTCTGTATGACTATGGGCAAGTCTCTTGGCCTCTGAGCTTGCCCCTCTGCACAGAGGGGTGCTGGGAAGGAAAAATTTAGTTCTTCAGTGAAAGCCTCAATGGCTTGGGAAGCTCTAAGGATGCCTTCACTGTAGCCTATAAAGTCTGTTCCCTTAATTTATAGGGCCTTCCGGACACAGCCCTGGGCTGCCCAACAAATCCATTTCAGGACACATAGTGCCTCTCTCTGTGTCCCATGGAAGGTGCCAGAGATGGTGCTGGGGGTGGAGGGAAGCCGGGTTGCCTCTTTGTTCTACGAAGGGCAGTTTGGCCTTTCTTAGTAGTGATTTGTGCCTCCGGAACTCCAGATACCCCCACCAGCCCTTTGTCTTAAAGAAACCCACACCCTCACCCCCCTCCTCCTTCTAGAACCTCAGTTCACTGGAGAACTGGGTTACTGAGTCTCTTGACCAGCTAGACATCTCCCTGGGGACAGATTTTGGAAGGACTCTCAGAAACAGAGGGAGGGGAGGTAGGAAGGTCCCAGAGAAGATGGGAAATCAGGACAGCTGACTCTAAAGATTCCTTCCCTCCCAGAGGAATGCGGGCAAGGCTTTGCCGCGGGGGCCCCACCGGATGCGGATGCATGCCTACCCACCCCCACTCCCAGGCACTGAGCACATCACATGTACATGAGCACAAAAACACTCATACATGCATGCAAGCACCTGGTCTCGGGCTTTGGGTCTGCAGCTTGAATCTCCACACCGTGTCCTGTCCTGTCGCTGTTGAAGGACACTGAAGGGCAGAGCAGACTATAGCGGACTCTTGCATGCATCCTTTGCTGCAAACAGACTCCGTGGCTTCTTCCAGCAGAACTGATCTCCAGATCCTGGAGGGTGGGACTTCGCAGTCCTGTCTTTTGTTGGCATCGGGGAGTTGAAGCCAGGCTGGCATTCTATGTAGTCACAGATGGCCGGAGACAGGACCGTCCTCTGTCCCCTGCGCTCAGTAGTAAAGGTGTGATGTGAGTCCATAGCGCTCCTGAGACCATACTTCCTTCCACCCTGTAGCCCCCACACTCTGATCCCCAGTTGCCCAGAATGCGTCTGTTCCCCAGTGCTGTGGGGCTCTGCAGCTCCCAGTTTCCTTTTGGCAGTCACAGTGCTCAGCAGGCTGACCAGAGTCCACACTGAGTAAATATTTGTGCCGCCTGGAAGGACTGGAAGTCTGGCTGCTGTATGCTACCAGGCACCCAGGAGGCAGGGAGGTCAGATGACTCACACTGGGCATCTAGGGGTCTGGTATGCTGAGTGGAAGGGTCCACATTTGGAGTCAGAAGACCCGGCTTCAGTCTCAGCCCAGCAACTCTGTGAGCTGGTAGGATGCCCAAGCCTAGCACAACAGTGAAAGGCTGTGCTGAGCCCCTCCCAATCTCAGTTTCTCTGTCATTGGAATGGGAGGGCTGCCCATCGTGGTGCCACATATCTGTCATCCCAGCGCTCGGGACGCTGAGGCAGGAAGATCTCCATGGGTTTGAGGCCAGCATGGGCTACCTGGTGGGTTCCAGAACAGCCAGGGCTACAATGTAAGCTTGTTTCAAAAATGCCAGAATCAATCCGTTGTTATCAACTGGGGAAGTTAAGTTCTATGCCCAGGGACATGGGAGGAGTCAGTGGGCTCACAAGGCTACAGAAGGTTATATACATGAGGTTAGGAGCTGTGTGAGACGAGTTTGCAGGGTGCTGTGGGAGCTGGGCTGGTTCTGTACAGGCAGAGGGTGGGCACTGAGGGCCTACTTGGGAGCTGAGCAGTAGTTTAGGGGTTGTGCATTCTGGGTACATCATCCTGGGAGGTTGAGGGAAAGTCTGGGGCCAGATGAGGGGCTGGCTGGTGAGCATTTGGTGAGCCATGTCAGGAGATCACCCTCCTGTCCATGTCAGGGACCAACTGGGGCTGGTTTCCTGGGCAGGATGTGGTTTCTTATACAGTCCCTGGTACGAAACATAAAGCCAACACAAGCTCCTGGCTGAGCCCCTTACATGGTGGTGTGGGCCACTTGAGCCCCGTGGAACCCAGTCTTGCACAGGCCTGCTTAGGGGTGGTGGGAGCTTCACCTTGCCCACCTGGGAATGGGGGAAGGGGCAAGCTCATGCCCGTGACATGAGCTTTCCTTGTGACTTTCCTGGAGGGTCTGGAGGTGACGAGGGTCATTTTCTCTCTTACACCTCAGTCCGTCTCTCTCTATCAGCACTTGGGAAGCTGAGAGAAGGATTGCCGAGAGTTTTTAGGGCAGTTTGGGCTACAAAGTGAATTCAGTAGTGAGTTCATGGCCAGCCTGGAATTCATGCTGAAACTCTGTCTCAAAAGGAAGAGGTGCTAGCAAGATGGCTTAGCTCAGCATAGTAACCTCCCCCAGGTCTTCTAGGAACCCCACTAGACCCCACCCCATAGGAACCCCACTAGACCCCATCCCGAGACCCCAAACCTTGTGCTTCTCCCCAGTTCAGTCTATGGGGGTGGGACTGAAGGGTGCCCCAGGTGAGGAGGCAGGAGCCAGCCCAGGAGGCAAAGTCTTCCCTAGTGCCTGCCACAATATTGCCATGGCGGGTGGCAGAACCAGGGAAGGAGCCTGGGCTGGGAAGACTTCCTGCTGTCACTTTGCAGGAATCATTCCTTTAGGTAGCAAATTAGTCATTGGCAGCAGCAGGCAGCTGAGACTCTCTGAGCCATCCCACAGGCCATCCAAGGCCCTGCTCTTCAGAGAAGACCCTCATTTAAGGGAGGGGAAGAACTCCAGGTGAGGGGCTCATGGCTGATTGAGCAGGGCTATCTCTGGGTTTCCTGTGACATGCTTGCTCAGTGCTCTTACCACATGGGCACATAGAAGTACATACCTGCTCATTGACTCCCCGAATAGTCTCAGCCCCGTGCAGTACCATGGGAAGGCTCAGGACCTCACAGTGCATACTGAAGCCAGGCTGGCTGTATATCCCAGGTTCTCAGTAAATACTCCTGTTTTCTCTAGTCCCCAGGTGTCCCTAGGATAATGACTTGAAAGTCTTATCTGTTCACAGCAAGCAGGAAGGAGCAGGGAACATTTTGGGGGCAGCATGGGAGTTGGGGACCCCCTAACTTTTTGTTTCTGGTCACACTGTGAACTTTGCCTGGGCATCAAGGACTGGTCACCGTGTTCTCTTGTCTCTTGCTGGGGACCATGAGCCTGGTGAGTTCTGTCATCATCATGGCTGAGCATGTGCCACGCACTTCACCTGAGAACCAGGGAGCAGACAGCCTCTGCTTTTGGAGCTAGGCATCTTCAGGTGACAGATGTGTCATTGGCGTGTGGTAATGTCATATGACACTGCCATGTGCCAAGTGCCTGTCCAACCATACCCATGCATAGGAACCCCTTAGTTAATTTCATAGACAAATATTTACACAACATTCACCTGTTACCAGGCTCCACTCAGAGAGGAACACACACACATCTAATTCACGAAACCTCACTCCAACCCTGGGAGGTGGGCACCATCCTCAGCCCATTTGAGAGATGCTGACCTGTTGAGGGAACCAGGCTAGGTGAGATTTTACCTAGCGAGTCAGCTCTCAGATCCAACCTTTGCACGTGTTCAGAGAAGGGAGCCCACAGCATCCCTCCATGTTCCCTTCTGTGAAAGGGGTGGGCAACCTGACCTCAGGAGGGTGTGGGTAGATAGCTGTAGTGATGCCGGGGGATGTCTGAATCATTCGAAGTGCTGGATCCCACACGGGACCCCCTCTAACTTCATTGCCATCAGGGATACCCCAAGCTCTGTGACAAAGTTCTCCCTCCCCTGGACCCTGACAGCAGCTGGCCCAGAATGTTGGATGAAAAGTTGGTGAAGGAGGGCTGCTTGGAGCAAGGTGTTTGCAGAGCCCATCTGGGGAAGGAAAGTCTGCAGGCTTGGAGAGTCTTTGCCCTCCGCATGGCTCTGATTGGCAGGACCGCCTGAACCACCAGAGAGATATGTGTTCTGTGCACTTACCATGTGTGTTCCTACTTTAGGTTTGCCCAACCTCTGCCCTGCCTGTCAGTCGCTTGGTGGGAAGAGGCTCCTGCTGGGGACACATTGCCTTCCGCCCTCTTAACTGGTCATTTTTATTATTCATTTATTCAAGGCAGTTCTTGGCTCCCTGCCACCTCTTGGTGGTCTTGAGGGAGAGGAAAGATCTGCTGGTCTAAGTGGACTTTGTGAAATCCCCTGGTATACAAATCAAGCTCCTCTCTGAACAACCGTGCAGGGCCCACTGGGAACCCCCTTTCTGCTCTGGCCCACTGCAATACTGGGGTGAAGGCCATCCTGTCAGAGTTGGGGCAGAGTGCAAGTTTTGCAAATGCCCCCAGACCCAGGATCCCAGGAATTACCCCAGCACAGTGTAGGAGCAGTCAAGGAAGGCTCCCGGAGGAGGAAGTCCTGCTGGGGTTACATTTTGAAGGGGCAGTGGGAGAAGCTGCAGAGGAAGGGGGCTGTAGCTGGGCAGAGCAGCGTGTGCTGAGGCCTGGAAGGGTTGTTGTCATCAGGACCACAAGCTGGGGCTGCTCCCTGGTCTTTTATTTTTCAAAGCTCTTCTTGGTTTCGGTCCCCATCATGGACTTTCGTGCTCTTGGTTTCCAAGTCCCTTTTCTTATCTATTGTCTCTACTACTTTTTCCGGTTCCGGTCTCCATTCTTCATGGCTTGTGCTCCTGACCCTGTCTGAGACATCACTGGGTGAGGACAGGGCTTTTGTTCTATACTCTTTAACTGGATGCCAGGCCTGATGGGCAGCTCTTGCTACTGCTACTGAGGAGTGTGTGTGTGCACACTTGTGCCTGTTCAAGTATGTATCAAGAATCTCTGTGTATACCCTGAGCCCTCAAGCCCAGCCCCACCAACTCTTGTGCAGTGAGCTGTGGTGTTTATATGGCGGTGGGATAGAGGATGTTGAATACCAGATCTTTTGTCCCACTTGTGTCTCTGTGGAAGAATAGCTAGCTACCTTAAGGTCACAAAGGGAGGGGCTGGACCCAGGGCTCCCATGAAGCCTGTGAGTTAAGACCCCAGGGCAGCTAAAGTAAGGCTTGAAGGCAGAGTTTGGAAAATACCTGGCAGTTGGCATTGATGGGGGTATGTGTTGGTAAATGTAGGGGATCAAGGATGGTATAAGGAGGGGTAAAGTGGCCTCCCTGGGCCCATGAACAGACGTCCAGGTCAATGATAACTGCTGGTGGGTCTTTTTTTTTTTTTTTTTTTTTTTTTGAGACAGGGTTTCTCTGTGTAGCCCTGGCTGTCCTGGACTCACTCTGTAGACCAGGCTGGCCTTGAACTCACAGAGATCCACCTGCCTCTGCCTCCCGAGTGCTGGGATTAAAGGCATGTGCAACCACGCCCTGCAATTACAGACAGCTGAGAACTGCTATGTGGTGCTGGGATTTGAACCCTGGTCCCTTGGAAGAACAGCCCGTGCTCTTAACCACTGAGCCATCTCTCCAGCCCCTGCTGGTGGGTCTTATTCCCTCAACCTGCGGAGGAGACATTGGAGATCACCCACAGGTCTCATGTGCTTATAGCTAAGGGTACTGAACCAGGCTCAGCCTCACTTTGGGGTCTTGACTGATCCTCTGTCCTGATCTGCCAGTCACAATGGCATTGTTTTCCTGTGGCTCAGTTTCCTCTTGAATGAAGTCGGGTAGAGAGACCAACAGGGCCCTGGGTCTGTGTGCTGGGCCTTTTCCCCTTTTCTCTAGGGTATCCACCAAAGTTGTAACTTAGAATGTTGGTTGAACTTCCTGACCCTACAAAACCATATCCTTAGAGCCCCCCTCTTTCCACCCGAGGGTGTGCCTGGTGGGGGTGCTTTTGTGTTTGTAGACACCTCCCTCTGAACAGCTTACTTTTCTTGGCAGTGGGGCTATACCTATCTTTAATGACAACATACTGGAAGTGCCAGGACTTACCTGGCCAGGGGCAGCAAGGCTGTGACTGGCTGAGTTGGAACTCACCTGGTGCCAAGTTCAAGGACCTACAACTTGCAGGTGGTTCCTTCCTGAGCCTTAAGGCACAATTAAACTGTGGGGACTTAGAGACACTTCTCTGGCCTGTCTTCTTTGGGGTTACCATTGGCCTATGAGTTGACCTTCATGCAGAGTGGGAGCCTTGACTTAGGTTCAGGTTACTGGGGTTCACCTCACTGCCCTCCACCTTGGCAGAATGACCCCTTAGACACAAGTTGTCACAGGGTTCTGTGGCAAAGTGTGTGACAAATTCTAAGTGGTGCTGGCCCTTGGCAATGCTCTGTCCTTGACCCTCACCAGCCCCCACACAGTGGGAACTGGCCTACTTCCTCCTGCTCTCAGGGCAGATTAGCCTTAGCATAGCTGGGGAAGAGGAGGTCATGTCCTTTCTCCTCTCCAGCATTCTGTCCACAGGATGACCAGGAGAGAGGGCATGGCTTGGCATTCAGGGCACAGGCTGGGGCTGCCAGGTATTAGGAATGGGCGAGTGTCTCTGTCCCTGCCTCCCTGGAATCTTGGAATGTCATGGTCCATTCTCTTTGTGACTGTGGAAGCAGCCCTATTGGCCTGAGGGCTGGCTGTGAGGGGAGGTGAACTGTTTACCCAGAGGACTCCACTCTACCTGGATGAGAAGTGGGATTATGTTCCTTGCTGTCTCCCTGGAGTTGAGAGGCAGGCATCTGATTACTTGGTCCCATCTGAGCCCCTGGGGATAGGCAGGTGGACTCCTGGGACCTCACAGAAGGCCTCTCCCAGGCCTTGGCAGAAGGATGACATTGAAGGTTGGCTCGGTGTTCTTTTCCAGCTATGACATCAGGGCTGTGGTTTAGAGTTTCTTCCCAGACAAAAGCTGCTTTGTAGTTTTGGATGAGCTGAGCCTAGGAATCTCACTCCAGGTGGGAGGCCAGGTGGAGGAGAAGCAGGGCTGAACAGAGAAATCCTCAGAGGCCTGGCTGCCCTCAGATCCATCCTGCCATCTTGTTCGTTTCCCAGGAGCCACTATGTGCCCCTTCAGATGCACTCCCTTCCCCACCACCCTGCTCCTAGGAGGGACCTGGGCTCTCACCCATTGCACAGATGGAAAAACTGAGTCTTGGAAATGAAACAACTGAGTACTTCTCTTAGCCAGAGAGTAGCAGAGCTGGCAGTGGACTCCTGGGCTCCAGTGTCTTTAGCTTCAAGGCTTACCTCAGGTTCAACTCCCCTCAAGTCACATCTTGCCTTCAGTCAGTATGTTTAAAAAGTCGGGGACCCCAGGAGAAGGACAGTGCAGGCAGAACTCAGCTTTCAGCAGGGGAAAATCTGATTTCTCTTTTTGAGATTCTGAACTGAGTGTGTGTGGCATGTGTTTGTCTGTGTGTGTTTGTAAGTGTACTCTCATGTATGTACATGTAAGAGAAGGTCACAGGGGGGTTTGCAGTCACAGGAAATGATTCCAGGGAGCCTTGTGGACAGGTGAAAGTAGTCATCCCAGGGGATACCTAGGACCTTTTGCTCCTCTTTTTTTAGGATCCATTCATCCACCCATTTTCCATCTTTCTGTCTATTCATCCATCTTTCCATCTATCAATCCAACCATCTACTTTTCCATCCAACGTCCATCCACCCATCATTCATCTGCCCATCCATCATCCACCCACCACCCATCCATCCATCCATCCAGCCAACCTTCCTTCCTTCCTCCTTTCTTCCTTCTTCTGAACTCCTGTGCTAATTCTTAAGCTTGAGCTTTGGGAAAAACTCTATGTTGATTGTGGGCCTTCCCAATGCCTGTCAAATCAGGGCAAGAAGAACTTTTTTGTTTTGTTTATTCAAGACAGGGTTTCTCTGTGTATCTGTCTTGGACTCACTTTGTAGACCAGACTGGCCTTGAACTCACAGAGATCCCCCTGGCTTTGCATCCCGAGTGCTGGGATTAAAGGCGTGTACCACCTTGCCCAGCAGTTACAAACAGCTGTGAACTGCCATGTGGGTGCTGGGATTTGAGCCTGGGTCCTTTGGAAGAGCAGCCAGTGATCTTCACAGCTGAGCCATCCCTCCAGCCCCTCAAGAAGAACTTTTATGGGTTATTGAATTCTGGGGCAGTGACTACCCAGGTTGCATATAAGTTCATGGCAGAGTCAGCATTCAAGCCAGCCCTGTGTCTCCCCTTTCTGCTGGGGTGACAGGCAGTTGTCACCCTTAGCTGGCAGCTGCCTTAACTTACCCCCTTTCCCCTCCTCTCCTTTGATGTTTGGCCTGTTTTGAGACACATCTAGAGATAGTAGAATACAACCCTGGGGTGGAGCACATATTAGTTTACAGCTGTGAGATGCCTTCCTCAACCTGAACATCCAGTTAGTGGAGCTCCAAGGGCCATCTTTTCCTTGCTGGATCAGTTTGAAGGTCCAGAGGTCATTTGATCCTTTTCCCTGGAGGCTAGAAACACTAAAAATCCTGCTCACAGTTCACACTGCTTGGGGCCTGCCCCTACTGATGCCTTCCAGCAGGTTTTCCATTGGGAAGTGCTTCCTGCTCTCTAGACACAGTTCTGAATGTTTCTTTCCCCTTAGTTTGGCTTTCTACAGACAAGGAGAGAGGTCATTTAAGCATCACTGTCTCCCACAGGCCTCAGACCGTCTTCTCTCCTGTGTCCTTTGTTGCTGTTCTGAGGGCCTGCCTCAACTCAGGCACAAGCTAGGGTGTGCTCCGTAGGAGGATGTGCCTGGGCTTCAGGGTCCGACTGGGTCCTGGCAGGGAGGGAGGCATACTCTTTCCTCTGGACTTACCAATCCCTCTAAGGTAGAACTGCCTAGAGCCATCTTACTTGGTAAGGAAACTGTGGTCCAGAGAGGTTGAGTCGTGTGGCTATGGCTGCTCAGGCAATGCAGCAGAGTTGGGCACCTTCATTCACCAGTGGACATGTTTCTGGAGTTCTCAGCTCGAGGGTGGTGGCTGGGAGATGGTGGCAGGCTGTTCTGGACTGGTACCTACCTCAGATGGGAAGAAGCTGATGTCTTGTGGAACCATAGGCACCTCCATAGATCCCTGATGATCCAGGGCTACTCTCACCTCCCATGGGTGTCAAGAGGCCCGAGGTTCTACCCTACCTCACTGGGCCCCAGGGAGACCCCTCAGTTTCTCACACTAGGTGGGTAGCTGGAAGGCCTGAGAATACACTTCTGAGAAAGTGGTCATGGGATGTGCCCTTGTGGCAGGACAGGAAGGGGTTAAACCGTTGTGTCTGCCTGGCCTAGGTTCCCAGCTGGTGTCTTGGCCCCTCAGGCCAGCCAGGCCATCTGGCTGACAGATGCTGTCCTGTGTCCCATCTGTCCCAAGGCAAAGTCACCAGAAGGAGACACACCTCCTGCCTTTGTGAACCTATTGGCAAGTTGACTCCCCACTGTCTGTTCCTGTGAGTCTAGGCCACGTGGGAAGGACCCATGTCCCCAGGCTGGCCTCTGGCCACTCTCCATGATGGCTGCATTAGCTGCTGTATGGTGTCCCCAAAGTGATAGAATCTAAGTTTTCTGTAAAGATGGCCTGAGAGAGGTACAGGGACAGGCCTAGGGTCTCATAATGAGTCAGTGTTGGCAAGTGGGGGCAGTTCACATAGGGAAGGGGTACATCATTGCTAGGTTCCTGCTCTCCCTTGTGGCTCCAGCTCATAAGCATATTCACCTAGCAAACATCACTTGTGTGCCTGGTAATTGGAACTCAGGGTACCAGACAGTGCCCTGGTCTCAGCGTCGGGGGCTCCAGCTCATAAGTATATTCACCTAGCAAACATCACTTGTGTGCCTGGTAATTGGAACTCAGGGTACCAGACTGTAACCGAACTTTTAAATTATTATTTAACACTTATTTATTTATTACTAAATTCACTTATAACAAACATCAACAATTTTTTAACTATTAATCCTATAAATTCCTACCACCCCTTTAACCTATCCACTAAACCTATTGATAATTATAACAACTACTTTCATAACCTTTTAGAATGATACAGTCTCTGGGGCAGGTCCTCAGTCGTCAGGAACACAGTATTTGTTGTAGATTCTTTAACACACTTAGCAGTCCTTTTTCTGGATCTCTCAGATGCAGGTTCGTCAGGGTCGTTGGTTATTGCAGTCTCACCTTAAATAAGGCTTCATGCTTTCTTCTCTGTGGGAGACCCCAGCCGTCTGCAGGCCAACTTACTTCTTTTGAATCAGGAACTCAGCTGCTCTGCCTCAGTCCTTAAAGCCAGGCACCGTTTCCTTTAGGCCACTGTTTGGACAGATCAAACCCCTCTAGGCAAAAGCTGAGCCACAGGGTCCAGTCCTTGGCCTTTTGGTGTCTTGCTCAGGCTTTCTTTGTTCTCCGGCTTCTTTCTGCTTCAGGGAGAGAGCTGGCCATCAATGGCCAGCCGTTTTCTTAGCAGGACTCTTGGAGCTCTCTAGCATCAGGGGCCTCTTCTCTTCTGGGCTCCACGCACTGTCCTCAAATAGGAGGAACTCTGTTTCAGCTTAATTTGGGCTCCGCCCACTTAGCAGCTGAAAACAATGTCAGGCCAGATACTTTGTTTCTTCAATTCTATTGAGTCTTTCCTGTTTTCCTGACTTCAAACTTGTTTTTCAGTCTATTGAGTCTTTCCTGTTTTTGCTGACTTCATGCTGATAATGCTCTTCAGACCCCGAATTAAGAGACAGTATCAGAAACTCCTATATATTTTCTAAATCTAATTTATCTAACCCCTACACCAGACAGTGCCCTGGTCTCAGCGTCAGGGAGGAGGAACTATGGAAACACAGCCTCCAAGGGAGGAAGGGCACACTGCACCCTGGCACACACCCAGGGCCTGAATGCTGTGGCAACTCTCCCAGAAGCCAGCAGCCAGCCAGCCCTGGGCACATCCTCACAAGCCAGTGTTGTTACCCCCATTTTACAGATAAGGACATTGAGACTCAGAAATGAATTCACTTTTGCTACATCACTGGCTGGGAGGTGACTGAGTTGGGTCATCCTTGCTGATTTGTCTGATGTCAAATCACTTGGTAGGGGACAAACAGACATGGTGTCATCCCTGGAGTGACACAGAATCCTTATTTTTTTTCTGTATTGGAGCATCTCTCTTTGGAGATTTGGCTGAGTCCAAGCTGGGAGTCATAAAGCTGGAGGAGCCGGCCTCTGGGCATGTCTCAAGTGGAGATAGATCAGTCAATAAAGTGCTTGCCTTACAAGTATAGGGACATGAGTTCAAACCCTGAACTCACATAAAAGGGCTGAACACAGAAGCACTTGCTTGTAATCCCAGAGCTAGAAAGGAGGAGACAAAGGGGTCCTTGGAGCTTTCTGCCCAGCCAGCTCACCCAGGTTCAGTGAGAGATGCTGTCTCCAAAGGAAAAGACAAAGAGGTGGACAGCATACTAGCTTCCACATGCATGTGTACACATGTGCATGTATTCCCTACACATGGACATATACACACTTATACACATACACACACACACACACACACACACACACACACACACACTACTCTTAAATTATGGAAAAGGGAGACTTGTTGCTGTACAGTGGGCAGTGGGGTTGGTGGCCTTGCTGGCTTGCCCTAGACAACATATGGAGGGATCTTTGGGCTGTGAAAGGGGCCTCACAGGCCTGGCAGTACAGAGTGTGGCCCTTAGCACTCTATATTTGAAAGTTTAGTTAGTGAGTCACCTAATGTCATTTTTGATCATAGGGGGAAATTGAGGCACTCCTCATCCTTCTCCCTTCTGGTAAATCACCTGACTGGAGAATCCTAGTCCAGGCTTTGGGGTCAGAAAGACTCAGGTTCAGATAATGCCTCAGCCGTGCCACAGGGTACAGAAGCAGGAAAGTCTGCTGGCCACGCGCATGTGCCTCAGAGCCAGTCAGGAGTCCTGGCTTTTCCACTTGCCAGCAGTTGTGACCTTGGCAGTTGCTTTTCTTCTTGGCCTTCATCTTCTCGTCTTTAGAGTGAGCACAGTAGTAATTCCTGCCTCATAATGTACCTGTGAGCCTCAGTTTCCCCACCAGCCAAATGCAGATAAGGACATGGGAAACTCCAAAAAGATACTGTGCTGGGGACTGTGACATCACAGGAGATTCTCTGGGACTCTTTGCTTCAATTCATCCTGTCCATTCGCAGGAAACCGACTGCATAAAGGAGACCTGGATCTCATAGAGAGGTGGCAGCGATCCTGTGTATTAGGTGGGGTGCCTGTTACCTACCTCTTTCCTCCCCTCTGGTTGAGTGTCAGGGTTGCCATGGCAACTCAAGTTAGCTAATAAGACACAAGTCTCCCCCAACTGAGCAGTGTTGAGTCACTCAGCTCCTCTCCCTGTTTGGGCTAACCCAGTCTAATTACCCATCCCAACACAGCCTGGAGCCTGCCTCTTCCCAGCCAATTAGGGTGATGGCGGGAAGGCACTCCCTGCTGCAACCCTCTGTGGTTGCATCAACCCATGGGTAATTGGCAGGTCCGCTCACTCTTCCTGGAGGCAGGTCCGCCTTCCTCCTGGAGAAGCCTCAGAAACGTCTTCGTCCCCTTGTCAGTGGAATAGGCCAAAACACACCTAGCCTGGCATGTCCTCCCCCCCTCTGATCTTCTCCTCGAAGAATGGCCCGGACACTACATGTCCCCTCTGATATGATGGCATCCTCTATTCCAGGCTTTCTTTCTGACCCACCCTGGGGAGTCACTTTGTGCTTGGCTATTCTTGTTTAATCCAGACAGGAGGGTCTCTCCCACTTTACAGATCAGGAGACTGAGGCCTGGGCGAGTGCCCTGACTTCAGGCTGCAGAGCCCGGTGGGAACCCATCCTTGCCTGGCTGTGGACCATTCAGGCCTCAGATGATGATAAACTCAGGGTGTAGGCAGTGACATGGCTCAGATGGTACAGCACACAAGCTTCTGTCTTACACTGCCTCACCCTCACCTGCTGCCACTCAGCCACTGGCAATAAACAGTGGAGGGACCCAAGGTGCATATTAGCTTTCCAGAATAGACTTGGGGGTTGCTTTTCTCAAAGTTGTAAACATATCCCAGGGTGGGGCCCACACTCTGCAGGGCACAGGCCCTTGGAGCCTCCTGCTTCTGTGCCTGGGTATCCAGAGACATGGTGCCCAGACCCTCTGCTGGCTTCTCACAATGTGGGCAGGGAAGGGGGAAAGTCACTGAGGGCTTGGCTAGGCCCAGACACTGAGGCAGATAAACAGCTGTGGCCCCAGCATTTCCAGGGCTGGGTAGGTCCAAGTTTCAAGGTGGACAGGAGTGAGTGGCAGAGCTGTTCTGGACTGGGGCAGCTGATGGGAAGCCACAGGGAATCAGAACCTCTGAGGAACAGGCCTGGAGGCAATAGCTCATAGACTCTTTTTATCCAGTGAACACTTATGAGACAGTTATGTGCCAGGCTCTGGACTGGACACTGAATTGTAGCTGCGCCCTTGAGATAGAGCTAATAATGTAAACGCTGAGTTAAGTCGGGGAGACATGCTGGTGACAGAGATTCTGACAACCCAGTGATTCAGAACCAGGTACACAAGAAGGGGCTCGACTCTGTCTTAGGAGGCAGAGGAGGCTTCCCAGAGGAGGCTTGTGTAAGCTGAGTCCTGAGCTGGTATTAGATTAAAAAAAAAAAAAAAAAAAAAAACAGAAATAACAAAGGGGTATGTATGTGTGATGACTTTTTTTTTTTTTTTTTTTTTTGGTTTTTCGAGACAGGGTTTCTCTGTGTAGCCCTGGCTGTCCTGGACTCACTTTGTAGACCAGGCTGGCCTTGAACTCGCAAAGATCCGCCTGCCTCTGCCTCCCAAGTGCTGGGATTAAAGGCGTGCGCCACCACCGCCCGGCTGTGTGATGACTTTTAGACTGTCAGTTCTCGATTTGTGTGTCACGACCCTTTGAAGGTTGAACCACCCTTTCACAGGGTCCCATATCAGATCTCCTGCATATCAGATATTTACATTACAATTCATAACAGTAGCAAAATACAGTTTTGAAGTATCAACGAGATAATTTTATGGTTGGGGTTCACCACAGCATGAGGAACTATATTATTTATAGTTTAAATTTATATATATTTAATATTTTTATATTTAATTTAATATAATTTGATACATTTACATATATTTAAATTAAAGGGTTGCAGCATTAGGAAGGTTGAGAACCACTGCTTAGACAGAGACCAACTCACATGCAAAGGTCCAGTGGTGTTGGAGTCTGGTTTGATGGGACAGCAGGAGCTGGGAATGGGAATGAGGAGGGGTGGGTCTTGCTTTTTCTCAGCTCCCTGGGCAACTGGGAGTCTGTGGTGTGGAGTACGATGCCAGGTGCCCTCACTCTGTTGCTGTGACCCATGAGCAAGTAGCCTTGTCACACCCAGACTTTGGAGGGTTACAGAGGCCTTTTCTGAGTCTGCAGTTGGCCATACCAACTACCTCTGGACTAACAGGGCCAAGACGTGAATGTGAGTGTACAGAGACGTTCTATGCACTGTGACTTCAGGTCACCAGGACTTAGGGGTGACAGTGGAGGACCCTTAGTGCATGGTACCACAAGACCCCACGTCTTTAGGAAGGACGATTTGGGTGGGTTGTTGAATTATTTCTTGTTTGACTTCCCTGTTTTTTTTTTTTTTTTTTTCTTCTGTCTGTTCCAATTCATTATAAAAGACTCCTGCAGTTTCAAACCATGGGGGGAAATGAGAAGGTGGTTTTGTTTTCTTAAAATTGAAGTGGTTCGGCCAGGTGGTGGTAGAGTGCTCCTTTGATACCATCCAGGCAGAGTCAGGCAGATCTCTGAGTTCAAGGCCAGCTAGGTCTACAAAGCGAGTTCCAGGACAGCCAGGGCTACACAGGGAAACCTTTCACAGACAGAGAGAGAGAGAGAGAGAGAGAGAGAGAGAGAGAGAGAAAGGAAAAAAAACTGAATTGGTTCTGACTAATTTATATGTGACATCATTCAAAAATCAAAAGATTCAGAGGGAGAGCGTATTGGTCTGTTTTGTGTTGCTAAAACAAAACACCCGAGACTAGGTGACTTAAAGAGTTTGGTTTAGCTTGCAGTTTTGGAGACTGAAGACCAAACAGCATGGCACCAGCTGTATTACAGCATGGTGGATGGCACCATGGAGGAGTTGTGTTAGAGGGAATGATTGCCCTTGTGGCAGAAAGCCAGGGAGCAGGGAGGAGGCAGGCTCGCCTTTCTATAACAACCTCTTGAGAGACTCAACCCAGCCCCATGAGAACCTTAATCCCTTTCGAGGGAGGCCTGGGACTAGGAAGGAAGTCATTAGCCCAGGAACCAGGTGACCTGGAATATTGAGGTTTGAATCCTGTTCTGTCCACCTTGAAGACTACTGTGTTTTGTTCCCTTGCTGTCCCCTGTTGGTCTCTTCAGACAGTAGAAATAGCGGTTGACTGAGGCATTGATTCAGGAAGGCTCCCGGCCATGAGAAGTGAGTTCAAGCAAAGAGCCCTTGTCCAGGTCAGTGGCCTTGACTCTGTGTGCACACCTGGGTGTGTCCCCCTAACCCCACTGTAACCCTGAACATTTTCTGAGCACTGTACTAGGCCAGGAGGGTAGGAGTTTGTGGGGTCTGGAGCATCAGTCTCATCCCTGAGGCTAAGGAGTTGCATGGCCCCTGTCTGTCCCCACCTGGTGGGAGTGCATTGTCTGACAGCAGGGGAAGGGAATAGAAATTGATGAGGCTCTGGATGGCTTAGCCAAGTCAGGGTTCAGGACTGAAAACTTCAGGATGGATGTTGCAGCAGCATATGGAGGGGAAGGCAAAGAAGGCTCCCTGGAAGAGGTGATAGACGTATCCTAGCCCGGGAAGGGGTTGGAAGTGATACCCCAGAAACCTCACAGTGGCCTGCAACTTGGGATTCAGATCCCAAGGGGACTCCCCTAGAGTCCCTTTCCTTTGTGGAACTGGGCAGCATGCATGTGCGTGTGGGCTCTGGTCAGAGATGCTTGGAAGAAGCATCATTGCCTAGCCCGGCTGCCCAGCATGTCGCTCAGGATTGTGGGATTATGAGTGTTCTGTAGTGGTCCCAGGTGTCCCTGGCACTGGGAAGCAGACAGACAGGGACTCTGGACAACAGGACAGTGGCTTGTAAAGCAATCAGGTGACCCAAGCTCCTCTGGGCCTCACTTTGCCTGCAGATCCAGCTGACCCAGAAGGATATTCTGTTTCTTTTCTTTTTCTTTTTTTCTCTCTCTTGCCTTTTTCCTCCCTCCCTTCCTCCCTCCCTTCCTTCCTTCCTCTCTTCCTATTTTTTTGGAGACAAGGTCTGTTTATGTAGTATTGGCTGTCCTGGAGCTTGCTAAGTAGACCAGGCTGGCCTTGAACTCACAGAGATCATCCTGCTTCTGCCTCGAGGCCACTGGAACTAAAGGCGAGAGCCACTATGCCCAGCCATGATGATGCTCTTAATGCCTTGTGCCTGATGCCAGCAGGCCCTCCTCTTTCCATCTCACTTGCTGCCATGGTGACCCTGGTTAGGACAGACCTCAAAGGACCGGGCAGAGCCCACTAATTCATGGGATGCGCGGTGGGTGTGGCGGGCAGATGCAGATGTTTGTCCACAGAATATTGGATGGCATTAGCACCTGGCTTCTTTTCCTCTGCTGCCCATCCCTGTGTACTGCTGGTCCCTCATCCAGGTGGATGACACCTAGCTCATTGTCTTGGCCATCACCAGTGATTATGCAGCTGGGAACTTGGGGATCACGTAGCCCAGATCCCATTTGGCCTGTCACTTACAGTGTTGCTGAAGTATGCTCCCAGTCTGACTGTCATGACGGGGTCCTGAGGCAAAGTTGAGGAGTGGTCTGAGTGCCCATGGCATGACAAGGCCTGTTCTGGGCTCCTTTCACATAGTATATCCTGGCACAGTTGCAAAGGGCACTGACATCCAGAGAGGGTAGGTAAGTTGCTCAAGGGCACACAGCTGCAATTATTGTAGATCCAGGACCCTCAGGCTCTAGGACCCCTCATCTTCTCTCCATATACTTGTTGGTTTGACCTTGAGGGCTCATGTCCCAGCTGACTTTGAGACTTTGGGATTTATCACATGACCATGTGGTTTTTATAGGTATTTGTCTGGGGACCACAGAAATTGATTTCTGCTTGTTCTGGTGGGTGATGAGAATTAACCCAAATTGGCCTCCTGCTGTCACTGAGAGGTAAGATGTTTGCACAAGATCACACAGCTGGATAGGGACAGACCCAGGGCTTCCTGCACTGCACACCTCAGACTGCCTCGGGGCTCAAATGAGTGGGGGCCAGCTAGGGTTGTCAAGGTTTGTCACTGTCCCTCCCGAGACCTGGTGGCTCCTCATAGACAACCCAGAGGCCACCAACTGCTCTGTGGAGGCTGCTCTTGGTCACTGGCAGACAGATGACGTCACAGTCTTTGGCTCTGTAAGCCCTGAGCAGCTGTGGCTAGTGGGACTGTTTGAGGGAAAATGAGACATAGGATTGAGCCTGTGCGTGCTCTCACCCCATCCCTTGGTGGCAGCTAGGCAGAGGAGGCTCAGGGGCACCCATTGATGAGAGTGGGCAGCTGAGCCAGGCACTATCCCGTCACGTTGGGCCATGACCAGAGTGTGCCAAGAGCACTGTGGTTGCACTATCCAGAGAGATTACCCCCGTTCCTCCCTCCACCCCCCGAGACTGAGTCCCATGTAGCCTAGACCATCTTTGTATTCCTGAGGCTGACTTTGAACTCCTGATCCTCCTGCCTCCACCCTGGAGTGCTGGAATTATAGGTGTGCGCACCACCATGCCTGGTTTACGTGGGGCTAAAGAGAGAACCCAGGTTCTCACAAGTGCTAAGTAAGCACGCCATCAATGGAACTACATCCCCAGACCCGAGAGAGAGTCTTGATGATGCTATTACAGATAAGTGGGCTGAGGCCCAGGGTCGAGAAGAGACTTGCCCAGATTATGCAGTGAATTAGTCACAGCCAGTACTCAAGGATATCCTGACTCCTTGATCTGTACCCTTCTCTGCACAGAGAGCTTCCCTGTGGCTAGCGACCCTGCCTACCCTCTGCCCAGCAGCCTTGCGGGATGGGTCAGGCTGTGAATAGGCCTCTGTGTCTGGTGGCCAGCAATGTGCTGGTGGAGGGTTCCTTAAAACCTAGCCCCATTACCAGCCTGCTGTCTGGGTTCCGGCCTGCTCCAGCTATTCCTGCCCGCCTGTAATGGGATCGGCTGCCTGGGTTAAGTGTTCACATTAAATTAATACCTCCTCCGTGGAGACAATCATCTGGCATTTAATTTGTGTTTCCTTCTGAGTGGCAGAGTACAGCTGGGGAGCCCTAGTGGGCATGTCTGCATGGCAGCATCCCAAAGAGGTAGTGAGGTGGGGTGGTACCCAGAAAGCCAAGGCAGGTATGGATGAATGGGAGCATGGGCATGCAAGGCTCCCTGCTGGTGGGAAGCTTAAGGTCCCTGGCTATCATCTTCAAGGGAGAATATGTACTCAATATTGCACAATCCAGGGAAGGGAAGAGAGGGAAGGGAAGCCAGGAAGGGAAGAGGGAAGTGCCTCATGGGTTTGTGGCTCAGCCTTTAGCTTCCTGAGGCACCGGCTGGTGGTTTAGTGGTGCTAGGTTCTTTCATTGTGCTCCACCCAACATGACAGGGCTGTGATACAGAAGTGGGGTGGTATAGAGTGAGGACCTAGACTCAGTAAAGGTTAGTAAGTCCCTTTGGAGGGTGCAGGGAAGCCAGTGAGGCTCTGGGTCCTCCCAGAAGAGCCAGCACTGGGTCATGCAGCCCAAGGCTTCCTGGTTGGTCTATGCTGAAGCTCCTCTTTAACACAGAAGGACATCTGGCTGGGCCTCCACTCTGGGGGATCCCCTTGTCTTCCTATACCTGGCCCTGCCCCAGGGCACTTGGGTGAACGCCTCTTCACGAGTAAGGTGGAGCAGAGAAGGCATAGGCAGACCATAGGGAAGAAAGCTGCTGTCCACCCCCACCCAGGGCCAGGGCCAGGTCCAGGCCCACGCTTGGCCCAGAATGAAGTTTTCCACTGATGGCCCCGGCCCAGCCTCACCTGCGCCTGTTTCCTATCACCTGAGTGAGTCGGCCTGGGTGTGCCTGCTGCCAGGCAGGACCATTCTTGCTATTCCTTCCTGACATCCTGAGGCTCCCACCCAGCTCCCCCGCCTGTCTGACCTGCTCTTGGAGCCAGGCTGAGCTGAACTGCTGGGTGTGATGCTCTGCCATGTCTTGGGGCTGGGGCTTGGGGGTCTTCACCCTCATCATCATACAGAGTAGTTCCCACAACTATCCTCAGAAGTGGGGAGATGTTTTCCATGTCACTGGTGGGAAGCCAACACCCAGAAAGGGTGATGGCCTTGCCCAGGATCTCACAGCTGAGGAATGTAGGGGTAGGAGTTGAAATGTTACCAAACTTGGAGCCATGGTCTATACCCAAAAAAGCCAAGTTCAGCCACCCATCCTTGAAAAGCTAATTAAAACAACCAGATTAATAGTGTGAAGAGGGGAGATATATTCATTGTAGCCACATTGGGACGAGGAACAAAGAGATCCACCGACCCCCTCAAGTCATTCTTGAGGTCCTGAAGTGAAGTTAAATGTTTAAATAGGGGACCATGGGTTTGAGCATCTATCCAGTCCAGGACAGAGTGTAATTCTAGAAGCCCACCAGTGACCCATCGTTGTCTGGGTTCACTCTCATCCTGTAAAATGGTCTGACCGTTGTTAGAATTGTGTGGAATCCTTTTCCAGGAGACAAGGTCCCCTTGTAGCTGTGGCCTTTTCCTTGTCCCATTATGAGATTCCTGGGGGAAATTCCATTTCTCGAGGTCCATTGTTTCCATAGTCTGAGAGTGAAACTGAGGAACTTAAGTGTCTCATTTTTAGAATTTTAGATTATCTTCATTTCTACCGTGCTAATTCTGTCTCTACAGCCTGGGGTCTCCAGGACTGACTGCCCACAAGTCCCAGGTTGTCCATGGCACTCTAACTATCTGCAAGGGCTGTGCCCACTTTCTTCTGGGCCACTGAGCCTTTCTCTCACTGCACAGGATGTGAAAGACCATGAGTCAGCCCCTCTGCCAGCAGCTTCAGATTGGGCTTCCGCTTCTCTGTAGCCAGGCTTCATGGGCTCCTTCCTGCGTCTGTGTGTCATTTTGAGCTCATGGAGCCACTGCCCTGGTTAAGACATCCAGGACTGGACTGACTTTAAAGCCAGCCCCTCACCCCGCCTCCAGTGGCCAGCTGAGATCTCTCATCTGTCACGTGGTCCTAGCACTGGCTCCTCAGGAATGCTGAGAGACCACATCTGGCTGTGACAGAGCTGCCATCCTTCCCTTCAACAAGCCAGTCTCCCACAAGTGCCTCTTCCGCTTAGGTGGGGGTGGGACCTGGCTCTTGGAGGCTGGCTGACCCTCTTCATGGAGTCATTTCCTCTCCCTGTATCGATTGTCTTGAAGTCCCTGCCTCCCCTCCTGGCCTTGAAGGGTTGTAAGCAGCGGGAGGGGAAGGTTTCTCTTTTTTCCTGCAGGCTTCCTGTCCTGGATATGCACCCACCCCCTCCCCGAGGAGCGATGCCAGAGCCTAGTGGACATAGAGAGCCTGGTTGTGCTGAGTGTATTTGGTTGTGGATTCCACAGGCTGGGAAACAAAGATAAGATGCAGTGGACAGGACTTAGGCTGAAGGAAGGGGGCTGAGTGTAGATCATATCATTCATCCACCCTCCCATCCATCCATCCACCTTCTCATCCGCTCATCTAATCCATGCACCCTTCCCATTACATTCAGTAAGGGTCAGCAAGATGGCTCAGCAGGTGAAGCGGTTGCCACCAGGCCTGAGTTCAATCCCAGTCCCCCACATGGTGGAAGGAGAGAACTGATTCCCATTCCATTCAATGAATGTCCCACTCCTTACCAAGAAGAGCTATTGAGGCTGGCCCCCAGCCTTACACCCAACTTTCCCTTTGTGGAGATCTCATCTTCTAATTCCTCTTTGCTTCATTTATCCAGGGCCCAGGGTGCCCACAGACTCTGGCATGGTGAAGAGGGTAGAAGTGGCCTCATGGGCCTGGATCCCTTAGGAGAGAGCTCTGAGCTGTGTACATGATGTCCAGGCCACCTGGGAAGACAGACCAGGGTCCCTGGGTCTGGCTGCCTTAAATCTGTGGCGTTCTGAGAGGGGGAAAAAACATTGTGGAGATTGAAGAGGATACAGTGGAGAAAAAAACGACACTTGGGTTGGCCTGGGAGAAAGAAGAAGGCTCAGAAGGCAGAGGAAGAGAAAAGGAACAGGTTAACCCTTGCCTGGAGGCTAAGCCTGCATCCTTATCTTCAACGCAGGAGCAGTCTTTAGGGGAAGTAGTGCACCTGACCCAAGAATACACCCTTCTCTCTAGTTCTCACATCCAGCATACCACACTTAAGAGAAGTTGGAAGGGTTGAGTGTAGGACAGTGTAGAACCAACCACCCTTCTGTCCACAGCTGGTCCCTTGAAGGCTACCCCAGCCACCTTGTCTAGCTCAGAGCCATACCCTGATAAGAGTCTAGGCAACAAAGGCTTTCAGGAAAGTGTGTCCTTTGAGCCCTGGCCCGAAGCTTTCAGGCGTGTGTCCCCTCCTGGTGGCAGGTGGTCCTCTCCCTGGCTAACCCTCCCATTGTGGACAGCCCTGGATAGGGCCTGGATGGTTGCTGGGGAACAGAGGCTGAAACCTCAACCAGCCACTCAATTGACAAGATTTTGATGATGCAGGGGCCTGGAGAAGATATACCAATACCACCTGTCTGTCCCTTGATAACCCAGGCAGCCAGCAGCTAAAGGGCCGAGATTTTCTACTGTCAGCATGGCAGCCAGCTGTGCCAGGTTTTCCTGCAGCTACCCCTGGGAGGGACATCTTCTTCAAGGCAATGAGCTCAATGTGTACAGCCACTTGTTGCCCACAGTCAGGGTCTGTCTTTTATTTCCTGGGTGGCAGAGAGCCAGCTGCACACCGACTCTGGCTTTGGAAATAAAAGGCCCATGCAATCATTTGTGCAAACCCATCCTTGGGGTGCAGTCTAGGAAACAATGTGGAAGTAGGTACAGGGCATAGGATTGGGGGGAGAGGAGCCGGGAAGTCGAGGCATTGGATAGTGTGGGTACACGGAGTGCCATCTGCAGGCTGGCATCACCTGGGGGCTGTCTGCCTCATGCAGATTTGCTGAGTTGGGTTTTGTGTGAGGACAAGATGGCCAGGTGATTCGTCTGCAGGATCTAGGCTGAGTGAGGTCGCAGCCCCTTGTTTCCAGCTGTATGACTTCAGAAAATTTACATCATCCCTCTGAACCTCAGCTCTGTCATCTGCAAAGTAATTCTGGATAAAAACCTGAGAGGTTTAGTAATTTCCGTGATGTGTGTATGGGGGAATGAGTCTTGTGTGTGAGACCCGGACAACATTTGCCAATGAATAGCTGCTGTCTGGAGAAACAAAGACATGGCTGGGTTGATGTGGGGTAATCTTGACTTCTGGTTAGGTGGATGGATAATCGGGGGAAAGGTTAGGGTTTGCTGCATTCCAAGGGTGACTGGGGTACTAGGGGTGTGCCGTTCTCTCTCCTTGAAGTCTTGCTTGGTTGCTCCTGTTGTTGGCATGAGAAGGCCTGGCCCCAGAAGCCGGGCTGCAACCCTTTGTGCCTGCTCTGCCCTCCATCATCAGAGCAATGTGGCCAGGAATGATAACTCAGCCCCGTCCTGGGTCCTGGGCCTTCACCTCCCTTGAGGGAAGCTCCAAATGCCCTGGGCTGCTAGTAGGGGTGAGCGTAGCCTGGTACCCCTGCCCTCCACGATGGACCTACCCTTCTCAATGAGAGATGGCCGGACTCTGGGTTCAGTCTCATCCCTGACATACGATGTAACCTTGAGCAAACGTGTCAGAGGTCTCAACTCAGTTTGCCACTCTATTCTGGGGCCAATGGCGGTCATCTAGGGAGATGGTCCCATTCATGTGAGGTCCTGGGGTCCCCTCTGTGTCCTCTGTCCTCTGTAGTTCCAGACTTGAGCTCAGGCAGATATGGGCCCCGCTGTGCAGCTGTTTAAGACAGAAGTAGACCCATGCCCCCTGGGAGCCAAGCAGGGCAGGCTTGTGTGGAGAGAGGAGGAATTTTCCTCCGTGTGTGCAAACAGTATCCATTTTCTCTTGTTTCCAAAAGCTGATGATGTAACCAGCCCTTCATCCAGTCCTCCCCTCTGCTCTATTTTTAGCCTGGCCCCACAGCATCTTAAGAGACTTCAGACCTCCTTGCTCAGCGACCATGTAGGGAGGGTAGCATTGAGTGAGGAAAGACAGAAGCTTGTCTGTTTGTCCCAAGGTGGAGGAGGGCAGGCACAGGCTGCCAGCTCCCCTGGGCAGGGAGGGGACCTTAATGGGGTGCTCAACTTTGGAGACTGATTCCAGGCTCCCCCTGTAAGGGCTGTGCTTTGTTTCCCTGCTGGGACATGGAGATGGTGACATCCATCCCACACACCGCTGGAGGTCTGAGTTGTACCCTGTAAACCTCTCTAGAGGGAAGCTGGTGCTGTTGCCTTTAGTGTCCCCCTGGATTGTCTCAGTTCCCTGAAGCTGCTCCTCCCCCATTGCATGGTTAATAATGGGATACACCTCAAATCCAGTGTGCTTAGCTCCCGTCTTTTGGGTGTGTATGTGAAATGCTATGCACAGGGTTCTTGGCTTAGGGTCTGGCACATGAGAAACACTGGAGCAGGGAGAGCTGGACCCACCCGTGCCCATGGATTAGAGGTGTGTGTGTGCTTTGGGGCAGAATATTTAACCACTGAGCTCAGTCTGCACATCTGTAAGGTTCTAACACCTGCACTGGCAATTTCTTTGGCCGGTAAGGTGTGCTGCAGAACACGCAGCCCTTATAGTAGAGTGTTCAGCATGGAAAGCTTGCTTCTTGTGGTACAAAGAGTCCGAAAGCCCCTGCAGCAACAGCTGGACCAGCAGCACTTGTATGACCCTTCACAGTTGACATGGAAGAGGCATGTGTCTCACTAGTACCATGCTTGTGCCTCGGAGGTGGCATTTGCCACCACGTGGCCTTGTGGTTAGCACCAGTCCACTGTCTTGTTGCTCTCCCTACCTCTAGGCTGGGAGCTTTTGGAGGGTAGACAGGTATTCCTAGGCATCTTCTCCTCCCTGCACTGGTGATGAGGGTGGGAACTGGGGGACCGGCAGGAGGAGGTCCTCTGACCATTGTTCTTCTTGCAGATGGGAGGAAGAGCTGGCCAAGCGCATGAACCTCCAGACCATGGTGGACACGCTGCAGGAGGTAAGAGTTCACAGAGTCCCCATGCAGAGAGGTTTGCAGGTTGGCTGCGGGGCCCTGATGGGGAAAGCTGGACATCGTCCCCTAGCATAGCGTCCGTTCACTCTCTGCCACCTCTGCCAAGCATGACAGGGCAGAAGAGCTCAGGACTTGGGAAGTACTAGATGACTGAGGCCAGCTGCTTCCCTCTCCTTCCCTCTCGACTCCCCATGTGCCACTTGGGCTGGGTGGTCTTCAGGTCCCTTTCACCTTCCAACTGTAAGTTCCTCAAGTTAGGACTTTTGAGAGCTGGGGACACACCACCTGGTGACCCCAGCCCAGGCAGGCTCTGTGGCAGACCTGAGAGTATTCCCCTTGTTGCTGTCTCAGGCTTCTCTACACTCGGGGCTGCACCGCTCGCGTACTTATGGGGAACCCTAAGCAGCACACTTTACCCTCGGCCTGTTTTCCTCTTTCCCATGTCACGTGGTCAAGGCCAGCAACACTATGAAAAGGCCATGTAGACTTAGTTTAAATGTTTGTTTTTTGTTTGTTTTTGTTTTTTTTTTTACAGCTGGGTGTGGTAATTCACACCTATAATTACTTGGGAGGTGGAGGCAGGCGGATGAGGGATTCAAGGCCAGCCTGAGCTACATAGTGAGTTCCAGGCGGCCTGGGTTTCATGAGACCCTGATTCAACAAAACAATTTGTTTTTAAAGTTGGGCCGGAGGTGTGTCTCAGTGGTTGAGCACTTTGCCTGTCTTGTGCACAGCTCCAAGTTTGATCTCCAGCACCGAGAAAAAAAAATTAAAAGTTAGAATTAATTAATAACAAAAAATAAAATTGCTTTCTGATGTTTAAAGTATTTATTTTCCAAGAAAGTAAGAGACACAGCTCAGTTGGTAGAATGTTTGCCTAGCGTGCACAGAGCACTGGGTTCCCAGTGTAAACAAGGTTGTGGTGAGTACCTGTAATCCCAACATTTGAGATGTGGAGACAGGAGATCAGTTCAAGGCTGAGCCAGACATGGTGGCGCACATGTCTTTAATCCTAGAACTTGGGAGGCAGAGGCAGGCAGATCTCTGAGGTTGAGTCCTGCCTGGTCTACAGAGTGAGTTCCAGGACAGCCAGGACTATATGGAGAAACCCTTTCTTAAAAAACAAAGAACAACAACAGGAAAAGAAGTTTAAAGTTATCCTCTACTACATAGGGAGAGTGGTTTAAAAAAAAAGGTATTATAAAAAGATAAATGGCCTCTTTTTCCTTATAATAAAGTTTTTTGTTTTGTTTTGTTTTTCGAGACAGGGTTTTTCTGTGTATCCCTGGCTGTTCTGGACTCACTTTGTAGACCACGCTGGCCTTGAACTCACAGAGATCCGCCTGCCTCTGCCTCCCGAATGCTGGGATTAAAGGCATGTGCCACCACGCACGGCAATTAGACAGTTGTGAACTGCCATGTGGTTGCTGGGATTTGAACCCAGGTTCTTTGGAAGAACAAACAGCCAGTGCTCTTAACCACTGAGCCATCTCTTCAGCCTCCAACCCTGTATTTTTAAGTGTTGGGGAGCCTGCCAGCCTTAACTTACTCTTTGCTCCTCATAATTTTTCTTTGCCATAAACAATTCCCGGGAAGTATTGGGAACAGTCAGCACAGCTCGGTAGCCAGGCGGAGCTGAGGGACACAGATACTTAGTGTACTTAGTCATCTAGTATCCAGGGCTCTGGGCCCAGGTGTCTACCCTCTCGTCCCATTAAAGCCTGCCTAATCTCTGTCCGCCTGCAGGCAGCGCAAGAAGCTGAGGCCATCCAGGAAGAGATGAATGAGAAGATTGAACGGCTCAAGGCCGAGCTGGTGGTGTTCAAAGGGCTCATGAGTGACGTAAGTGTTGTGGCTGTCACCCTAGGCGTCATGACCTCCCTTCACCCATCATGCCAAATGCTTCATTCACTCCGAGGCTCGAGCTGGGCTTATAGTTACAGTCGTGGCTGGCTGGTTTGTTCCGATGAAGGATGCATTGGGGACCAGGTGCCTCCCCGCCGTCCCCACATTGCTTCCCTGTGTCTGAATAGAGTTGCTTTAACCTGCTGCTTAACCCATCGCCCTCTTTGGGCCCCCTAACATCTGTATGTGTTGCTCGACTTCCCCTAGCTCGCCATGTGGCGACTCAGTGTCTGCCGAACACAGGTGACCGAATGGTCTTAGCTGTGCCAACCCAAGAGACTTCAGGCTGAGGGAACCCACCTTCCTGTAGGGTGTCCTTGTTAAGTTGGGAATGGATCGTGTGTGCATCTTCTTGGCCATCTGGGGTTCTTCTGAGTGACAGACCTCAGGTGGAAACAGCTGTCAGCAGCGTAGGCCGCCTCCACTCTGGGACCTGAGTTTCTTGCCGTCTTTAGGCAGTGGGCAGTCTGCCGAGAGAGCCTTCCGAAAGGAGCTTGAATTTGGTGACTCAGCCTGGCTCAGCTCCTGGCTTTCAGGGATATGCAGTTGAATGTGGCTGGAAGAAGCAGTGGAGCCCAGGTGGAGGTCACCTGGCTTCCCTTCACCTGGGTGCAGAGGGAACCCTTGCTCTTTTTGCGGGACTCCTGCTGTCATCTGTGGCGGGAATCTAGAGAGAGCATGCAAGCTGCTGAGGCAGGCATTCTATGGGGGACAGTGGGGCATGAGGGTGGAAACAGAGGGGAGTCTGTGTATTTTTCTGTATGCGTATGTGTGATGGGGAACTGAACTCAAGGACTTGACCTTGTTAGGCAGGCGCTCTCTCACAGAGCAGCACTCCATCCAGCCTTGAAGGATGCCTTTCAACAGTCACAGTGGTCTTGCTTGTCCTTTCCTCCAACTAAACCAACATTGCTGTGCCCGAGGGGGACCAGCACACATGGCCTCACATCTTTCCTCCTGAAGTCCCCATGTCCTCACCCCGAGCAGTACCGACCAACCTTCCACCCTCAGGAAAGGCTCAACACCCTCCCCAACCGACTCCAGGGGCTTCCCCACCCCTAGGGTTCTCCCTACTCCTCTGCCGGCTCCCTCATGCTTGCTCCTCCACCCCTCGCTCACGTAACCCCTGCTGTCCTCCCTGCAGCCCATGACAGACCTGGACACAAAGATCCAAGAAAAGGCTATGAAGGTAGACATGGACATCTGCCGCCGAATTGACATCACGGCCAAGCTGTGTGATGTCGCACAGCAGAGGAACTCGGAAGACGTGTCCAAGATCTTCCAGGTGACCAGGGCTGGCCCCGCTCACCAGTCCCCACCCCAACCTCTTAGAGCAGCTCTGACCTCCATCCACCACACCCTGTTTCCTCTTTTCCTCCACATTTTGCTTGCCCCCATCCTGAGAGTCACCTGACCCTCTGAAGTTCCCCTAGGGAAACACAAACTTGGGATTTGTAGTTTACAGCCGAGGAGACTGAGGGGGGACGATAGGACGTTCCAAGAAAGGACATGATAGGGCCAGGCTGGAACCCAGATATCCTGGCCCTCCAGGATGTATCTTTGGGCCCACCCAGTGCCCATTGCTTCTCAAATAGCCCCTCTCTGTGAGATTCCACATTGTTCCCGTAGTGGGGGAGCCCTGACACCCGGGCCTCAGGATTCTCAAAGAGAATCTATTACTATTTCCTCACAGGAGGAAAGCTATTAACTTCTGCCTAGTTCTCATTCTCCCAAAGGGTCTCTGTACACACATACCCCCACCCTGCCCCAATTTCCCATGCAAGAGAGAAGGCTGTCGGTTGGCACCAATGGGCAGTTCTGGTGAGGGACTGGGTGTGGTTCTGCTGTTGGAGGGCGGTGTGCGCCATTCTCAGAAGTTTTGGGGTCACAGTTTGGCTTGTGCTTTTTAGCCCAGGGCAGTGCAGTGTGTTGTTGCTTTCTGTGTGTGACTCTGGACATAGTTGGGGGAGGTCCAGGCCTCCCCCAGTCCTTTCTCCATCTCATGCCTTCTTGCTGCCTCCTGAGGGACTGATCTCTGAGGGGAGCTATGTAGCCCTCATTTGCTTGGGTCTTGTCTGCTTGGAGCAGAGCATGGTGAACCCTCCGTGCCTCTGCATGTAAGAGGAAGGTTCTGGAAGCATGCAGCTATTTTGACCTTTGTCGGGGTTTCTTGGTCTCTGTGGCTGGCTTTGAGACATCCCAGGTGATGGTACCCTTGCCCAGCCTACCTTGATTCCAAATCATGGGGCTGCTTTTCTGGTGATGGGCGAGCTGAGCTGGTCCAATCACCAGGCCTCCCATGGCAGGACTTGGTCCCTGTGTCTGTGCTCGCAACCCTGCATGCCTCATGTCTCACGCTTCCTGCTAATGCTGCCTGCTTCATAGAGGACCTATGCAGCTCCCTGCGGTGGTGGCTGGCCCCAGCCATACTCCATCTACTCCTTGGGACACTGGTTCCCTTCCAGGCTCACCCCGACTCTGCACCCCAGCCAAGCACCCCAGTTACCTTGGTCTCTTCCTTCCTGTCCAGGTGGTCCCTAAGAAGAAAGATCGTAAAGTGGCTTCCGATGATGACATCTCTGAGCAGGATGGGGAGGTGAATCGGTTCTCAGATGAGGAGGTCGGCTCCATGAACATCACCGATGAGATGAAGCGCATGTTTAACCAGCTGTGAGTGCCTAGGTTGCCCAGCTTGGGGGGGGGGGGTTAGGTAGACCAATGGTTGGGCTGAGAAGAGCCCCAGCTGTGATGCATTCTGGAAGAATTTGGATTCTTTGTGTGTGTGAGTGTGGGTACACAAAAGCCAGAGTGGGTCTTATTTCTCAGGTGCTATCCACCTTGTTTCTTGGAGTCAGGGTCTCTCACTGGCTTGGGGATTACTGGTTAGACTAAGCTCGCTGGCCAGTGAGTCCCAGGAATCCACCTGCCTTCCTCCCCAATGCTGAGATTACAATTGCACACTGCCAGACCACGCTGGCCTTGAACTCACAGATCCACCTGCTTCTGCCTCCGGAGAGCTGGAATGGAAGGTGTGCACCACCACCACCACCACCACCACCACCACCACCACATGACTTCACGCCTGTTTTTTTTTTTAGCATGTGTCCTGGGGATGGAACTCAGGTCCTCATGCTTGCAAGGCAAGCACTTTACTCACCAAACTGTATTCCCAGCCCCTGGAGTAGTATTGTTATTATTATTTATTATCCTAATGCATTTGTTTATTTTTAAATTTTATGTCTTTATTCTTGTTGAATGAATGTTTTGCCAAGATGTATGTCTGTTTGCCACGTGTGTGCCTGTTTTCTGTGGAGATCAGACGAGAACATCAGCTTCTCTGGAGCAGGAGTTACAGGCTGACAGGCACTGTGTGGGTGCTGGGATCAAACCCAGGTCCTCTGCGAGAGCAGCTGGTGCTCTTAACCACTGAGCCATCTCTCCGGTCCCTATTATTTTATTTTCTGTGTGTGAGTGTTTTGCTTTTATGTATGTCTGTCCACTATGTGTGTGTCTGGTGTCTGTCAAAGTCAGAAGAGGGCATCAGATCCCCAAGGACTGGAGTTATAGTTATGAGCCACCAGTAGGTTCCCAGTCTAACTTGGCTCCTCTGGAAGAGCAGTCAGTGCTCTTAACCATTGAGCCATCTTTCCAACTGCTGGCTTCTTTTTTTTTTTTTTCTGAGACAGGGTTTCTCTGTGTAACCCTGGTTGTCCTGGAACTCACTCTGTAGATGAGGCTGGCCTCAAACTCACAGAGATCCACCTGTCTCTGCCTCTACCTCCTAGTGCTGGGATTTAAGGCATGCACCATTGCCCCGACACCTCCCATCTGGGTTCATTTTTAAACAGAGAGTTTGGAATGCTTCCTATTTTAAGTCTCTCTTGAGGCTCGAGACCAGATATCACATGGCACTATCCACGGCTGGGTATCTAGTGCCTGCCATACTTGGAAGAGTGTACATGATCGTTTTTGTTACCTGCTACCCCCTCAGTCCTGTAGAACACCCCCACACAGACAGGTGTGGGGGCAATTGCTTCAACTAGGATGTGTTTCCTTGCTCAAGAGATAAAAAGACTGGGCTGTCCTGTCTCCTCCCTCTTCATGTGTAGAGTCTGCCTGATGACTTCATGAATCTAGGAAGGGCCAGTGGCGTGGTGCCACTTTGGTGGGCTGTTCCCAACCGTATATTACCCAGACCCATCTTCCAGTCTCTCTTGGTGGGCTGGTGAGTTCACCCACACATGCCTCTTGATTCTTGATAGTCACAGTGTCCTCCATAAAGTGACTCCAGACCTTCACCAAGCAGGCAGGGTCATCTTTAACCTCTTGAAGGCTCTGAGGGGGCTCAGCAGTGTGTGACAGAGTAACCTGCCACTCACTAGCATTCCATCACCAGGAGACACTGGCTGAGTGAGTGGTAGGGTCTGGCCTTTATATACAGATGATGGTCAGAGCCAGCTGGTTCCAGCCCTTCGAAGCTCTGTGTGTGTGTGTCTGTGCGCAGGCTCAGTGATGTCACATTGGTAGCTTAGACTTTGTCATTACAAAACATCGACACATGCCACCATTCATGATACTCTACCAAACCCTACGGAGAACTGGTGTACCAAAACCCATTGAATATATTGTCCTGGGGCTGGGGTGCACTGTGTGTGGCCTTGCCCTATTTGGTGCATCGTTCTGAACCCTGATCCATTTTTAACTCTAATCCATATAGTAGTACACCACGGTGGGATGGGGTGAGGATACTGGGTGAGTCAAGGGCAGGGCTAGGAGCCCCATGTTCTTGGGCACGTAGACCGAAAGCTCCGCGCTGTCACAGCCAGCTGGTGGCATCTAAACATCAAGTCGCCAGCTCTTTGGGCTCCATACAAGGGGAGCACTGGGGGGGGGCAGTAGGACACAGCCAGGCTCGCATATGTGGTTCAGTACTTTGTTCCCTTAGCCATCTTCCTGCTTGGAGGAGATGTCCGTCTTCTGTCTGCTGCATCATTGTCCCTGTCTCCTGCCTCTTGGGCTTTAGCCAGATGCTCAGGGTGAGCACGGTGGAGTTAGGAGTTCCTCCCCTGATGCCTGGTACCTCCCTTAAAACAGACCCGAGATGAGGCTGGGTGTTTGCTATCGATCATGCCAAAGACACCCACCCCTTGTCTCTTGGTTCATCTTTCAATTTGAGCCTCCCTCCAGATCTCATGTTCTTACTTCTACTGACAAGAGGGCATCTCCCCCATCCCTATCTTTTTTTGGTTTTGTTTTTGAGAGTGGGGCTCAGATAGCCCAAGCTAATCTCAAGCTTGCTATGTATTCTAGAATTACCTTGAACTTCTGATCTTCCTGCCTCCACCCCTTGAGCACGAGGACCCATGTCTGGTTTATTCGGTGCTGGGGATCAAACCTAGTCCCCCCACCCCATGCATGATCTAGGCATGCACTATTTTAACTGAGCTTCATCCCTAGGCTTTTGATAAGAAATGTGGCTTGGGGCTGGCGTGGTGGCGCACGCCTTTAATCCCAGCACGAGGGAGGCAGAGGCAGGCGGATCTCTGAGTTCGAGGCCAGCCTGGTCTACAAAGCAAGTCCTGGACAGCCAAGGCTGTTACACAGAGAAACCCTGTCTCGAAAAACAAAAACAAAACAAAAAAAAAAAGAAATGTGGCTTGGGCTCAGGTTTTCCCCAGTGTTGCTCTGGGAATTCCTGAGCCTAAGTCATTGTTGGATGCTCAGACACCCCAGGTCTCCTTCATTTTATAGAATAACAGGGCTCCTCAGAAGAAACCAATTAGCAGTATGTTCAGGAAGCCCCCAGGGAATTGTTAATCTGGTCAGAAATGAGGTGCAGTGCAGAGGTATGCATCCAGAGAGCTGAGTTGGGGGTGCCTTTGGCGAGGGCTCCCTTTTAGGTGTGGAAAAAGCATTCAGCTATGAGTAATGGAGAAGTGTCCCTCCTGTGGTAGGCACTGGAGTGTTGACAGGGTTCAGTGTCTAATTCGATTTGTCTGACTTTAAAGTTGCCTAACTAAAAAAAATAAATAAATAAAGATCTCCTCTTACCCCTATCTTGTGCCTCTAGCTGGTGTTAACGACTGATTCAGTGTTCTTTTTTTCTTTCCATCTGATGTCTCCATGAACCCATGTCCCAGCCTGGTGGTTACTCCCGACCCCAGCCCCACCCCCAGCCAGTTCTAGTGAGGCCTTTGAATGACACAGTCTGGTCAGAACCCTGTTTTGTTTTGATCCAAATCAGTGGCTTGGGCTTCAGACCAAGGTTGAGAGGAGGATTTTCAATTTCCTTCCAAAGTCCCAGGGAGGGGGTGGGGGCTCTTTCCGTCTCTGCTGTCATCCATCTTCCTGTCCGTTCTGGCTAGCCGTCCCTTAGCGGGGCTTTCCTTCAGATCTCAGACGCTGGAAAGGAAGTGAAGTCAGTAGTGGACTATGAGAAGTGCTGATGGGTGGACCCCAGGGGCTCAGAATCGCCTCCTTCTCCAATATCCACCCTCCCACCGCCCACAAACGTATTTCCTGATTCTCGGGCGCCACTTACACGCTCCTACAAGAATTGCTGTTGGGCAAGGAAACATGCCTGTCTTCCCTCTAGGGGGCGCTTCAGGGAGCTTTTAATCAGAAAAACGTCTGTCTCTGCCATGTGGTCCCCAATTCATACCTTTGTTGAGTGATGTAGCACAGAGCTCTAAAAGAGCCAGGAAAGAATGGAGAATGGGGAACCATAGAAAATGGGAGAACCTCAGAATGGAAGTCTACAAACCCTCCTTTATCAGTGATACGATGCAAAACTCAGAGCCCAGCATGGTAGCACAAGCCTGTAATCCCAAGGTTTTTGGGTTGTTTGTTTTGTTTTGAAACAGGGTTGCTCTATGTAGCCCTGGATGGCCTAGAACTTGCTATGTAGACCAGGCTGCCTCGAATCAGAATCACACAGATCCACTTGCCTCTGCCTCCTGAGTGCTGGGCTTAAAGGTGTGTGCCACCACATCCAACAGATGGAATGGTTTTTAAGGGGCCCCCAATTAGGGTAATCTATGCATTTTTAGGAAACAGCCCTGGGCAAAACCACGCATAATCAGTCTCTTTCCTCCCCATTCTAGCCAACAGAAAAGAGTCTAAAATCACTTAGGTTTTTAACTTAAACCCAGTATTAGCATATATCCATTTAGAAGGACACTCGGTCTTCCCTGAGTCTCAGTTTGCTGCACTATAAAATGAAACTAATAATCATACTACCCTCCAGGTTTGGGGCTGGCTTTAACTGGCATCTAAGCTGTAGGAAACCAGAAGTTCTGGGTTGCAGTCCTGCCCCTGCTGCTGTGGTCTCCTCATCAGCAAAATTCAAGGAGTATTGGCTTCATTTGCCTTGCTCCACATTATGGCGGGGAAAGAGAAGTTTTGAGGAGATTTAAAAAAATTTTTTTTTTGAGGACAGCCAGGGACTATACAGAGAAACCCTGTCTCGAGAAAAACCAAAAAAAAAAAAAAATTTTTTTTTTTTTGTTGTTTTTGTTTTTCGAGACAGGGTTTCTCTAACAGCCCTGGCTGTCCTGGACTTTCTTTGTAGACCAGGCTGGCCTTGAACTCACAGAGATCCACCTGCCTCTGCCTCCCAAGTGCTGGGATTAAAGGCGTGCGCCACCACACCCGGCTTGTTTAAATATTTTATTTATGCATATGAGTTTTTGCCTGTATACATGTCTGCGTGACATGTACATAGAGTGCCTACGGAGTCCACAAAAGGGTGTTGCCCCCCCAACCCTGTATCAGTGTTAACAGATAGTTTTAAGCTGATATGTGGGTGCTGGGAACTGATCTCTAGTCCTCTGCAGGGGCGTTAAGTACTCTTCCTTGCCATCTCTCCAGCCCTTGGGGGATTTTTGAGTCAAGGTTTTATACTGTAGCTCAAGATGATTGGAACTCACTCTGTAGCCCAGGGTGGCCTTGAATTTAGTCCTCCTGTCTCAGCCTCCTGAATTCTGGGATTATAGACACACACCACACTACTCTTGACCTAAAACTAGACTTCTAATTGCACAAATTATGCACTTTGAAAGACTCTCTTTCAAAACAACTGACCCTTTGGTTACCACCCATCTTTTTGAGATCACCTGTGGGTGCACACTCATTGGGGAAGGTGCCCCTCTCGCTGTCCTCTGTATGTACCCCAGGAGCCTAGCTTCTGTTCAGTCATGCCCTCTGATGTCACCCACAGGCGGGAGACCTTTGATTTTGATGACGACTGTGACAGTCTGACTTGGGAAGAGAATGAAGACACATTGCTGCTATGGGAGGATTTTACCAACTGTAACCCAACCATCGACCTGCAGGGCGAGGTGAGCCCAAGACCTGCCTTCTCTGGGGGTCCCTTTTACCCATGGTCCCTCATTCTTGCCCTTCCCATGCAGCCTTGCTCCCCAGTTAAACTTCTGACCCTTCTATCTCCCCAGCAAGAAGAAAACCTGGGCAACTTGATCCATGAGACTGAATCCTTCTTCAAGACGAGAGACAAGGAGTACCAGGAGACTATAGGCCAGATCGAGGTAAGGGCTCAAGCCATGGAGCCTTCTAGGGCTGCATAGCTGAGGTCCTGGGTAATTGGGTGTTCATGGAAATGCAGACTTACAAAATGGGGCAAGCAAAGGGTCCAGGAGGCAGGAGCCTGGCATTGCAAATGTGTCCTTATTAAGGTGTTAGTCTCCTAAACTGTAAAGTCAAGCAATGGCTCCTGCCTCCCCTAAAGAGGCTGAGGCAGGAGAGTGCCAATAACAGGCTTACCCAATGTGTCATTTGGTGTCACTCAGAAGTCAGCTCCTGTTGTCCTCACTTCCTCCCCTGTCATAAGGACTGGGTACCCATACAGAGGAAGAAATCATGTCCAAAGAGGCCAAGTTACTTGCCCATAGCTTCCCAGTCAGGAAGCAGCATTCATGACAGCATTCTTGGCAACGGTTATACAAGAGTTAGTGAGTGCTCTCCCTGTGCTGGAGAAGAAGTCCCAGAGCCATGAAGAATGTCCTATACTAGTCCATAGCACATTCCCCAGAGATGCTGATAGAGGGAAGTCCCCTGAATCTGCTGGGGCTTAGCTGGACAGACCCGGCCCCTTTGGGGTTGCTAAACAACCATTCCCCCTTTGACCAGAAGCATGTCTAAAGAATATTGACTGGTGTAAGGAGAATAAGGAAGGTGGATACTCACAAGGCAGGGCCTGGATGGCGCCACCACTGAGGAACGGCGGTTGTGGCAGGTGGTAACCTGAGGAGGGAAGGGCCTTTATGCACCATTGACTCTGTACTGCAGCTGGAGCTGGCCACAGCCAAGAGTGACATGAACCGGCACCTGCATGAGTATATGGAGATGTGCAGCATGAAGCGAGGCCTGGACGTGCAGATGGAGACGTGCCGCCGGCTCATCAAAGGCTCCGCAGACAGGTGCGGCCTCGCGCCCAGGGGTTTCTACCGGGGAGGAGGGGGGCTCAGAGGGACCTTCTGGGGCTACCTCACACAACTTCACTCCGTTTTCGTCTTCCCGACCCTCTGTCTGTCTCTTTTCCCACCCACCCAAGGCCTGAATGTAAGCATACCTACTGTGTGCGAGATGATTTATACACCTAATCTCACAGAGCTTCTTCAGTTAAAAAGAACTAAAAAACAAGACAACACAAAACAAAAAAACTTTGACTCAATAGCTAGTTGTTCAAAAGCCCGCTGTGTGCAAGACCGTCTGAGTTAGCGTCCTGTTGCTGTGACAAAACTCCGAGACTGAAATCAAGTTGGGGAGGAAAAGGTGTACTTGGCTCACACTTCCACAGCACTGTTCTTCACCAAAGAGAGTCAGGACAGGAACTGAAGCAGGTCAGGAACCTGGAGGCAGGAGCTGATGCAGAGGCCATGGGGGGTGCTGCTCACCTGCTTGCTCTCCATGGCTTGTTCAGCCTGCTTTTGTATACAATCCAGGATCACCTGCCCAGGGGCAGCACCACCCCCAGTGGGCTGCGCTCCCTCTCACATCATTAATAAGAAAAGGCTTCTTAGACTTGCCTGCAGGCCAGTCTGATAGAGGCATTTTTCTCAGCTGAGTCACTTTCATCCCAGATGACTTTGGCTTGTGGCAAGCCGACCAAAAACTATCCAGCACATGGTGGAAAGCTGGAACCTCTGCCCTTGGAGAGTGTAGTCCCCATTATCTGCTGAGGTGGGGTGCAAGAGGCGGGCAGGGCGCATCTCACTGTTGCTGAAACAGTTCCTCCTTTCTCATCTTTCAACCCAGCCCACATGGGTCTGTCCCTAGGAGACCAGCACACATGGGGTGTGGAATGCGGAAGGCAGACCCCCTTCTGGATATGCGACCTTGTTGAGGGACAGACACATAGATAATAGGATGGGAATGCTTGGCACAAAGCTCAGGCTCCTTTCCTTGTGCTAATTGTCACTGTGCAGGAAGGAGCAAGCAGTGGCTGTTTGGGAAGCATAGTGTGAAGGAGAGGCTCCTACTCTGACCCACTGCCATAGGCAAGTGGAACCCTGAATGCCAGGACCCCCTCAGGCACCACGACCAAGCCCAAACTGAAACCCAGGGTCGTTTCCTCCAGTGTGTGTGTTCTCCCAGGTGCTCTAAGTTATCTGGGGTTCACTGGGTACCACTCTGGGCTCAGACAGGAATGGTGGATGGTTACAATGTGAAGAACCGGGCTGGATCCATGACCCCCCACTTGCAAAGAGAAGCTGCATGTTAGAGAAAGCAGTGGCTGGGGAGGGGTCCCAAGGAATCCCGAGAGCCATAAGCAGCTCTGGAACCTACAGGAGCTGGAGGAAGTGTCGACTGGGCAGAGATCATGGCAGGAGCCCCTCAGGGTAGATCCTACTTGATTCTTCTTTTGTTATTGCTGAGGGTGGAACCCAGGGCCGTGTGCACACTACACAAATGTTCTGCTCACACCAGCCCCTTAGGGTAGGTTTTGTTTGTTTTGTTTTGTTTTTGTTTTTTTTTACAGACATGACTGCCCAGAGTTCCTGGCCCTGGACTGTCAGGGATCCCAGGCTGCTCTCTGAAAGCCTCCTTCTTGCTCGCTTTGCAGGAATTCACCATCCCCCAGCTCCGTGGCCAGCAGCGACTCAGGAAGTACCGATGAGATCCAGGACCAGGACGACCTGGAGCGGGAGGCAGATGTGGAGCCCATGGTCAGCTGATGACGGAGGCCCTGCGCGTCTGGTGGTCTTGGTGATGGGGCCCAGCCTCTTCTCCCCACTGAGATGTGAGGACTCCTCGAACTGAGCTCCAGTCTTGGCCACAAAGACTTCTGCCCTCCCTTCTCCGGAGGCCCAGCAGGACCGCTGCTTCCTTCCTCCACCGCCCACCCCCCACCCACGGAATGGTGCTGTCGATTTTCTATTGTTCTCCACATCACAAATGCAGACTTCTGTGTGCCGATACAGTGCAACTGTGCCTTTTCCCTTAAGCTGAGCCACTTCGAGCTCCAAAGAATTCTTCCTGGCAGGTGTTTTTTATACAGAACTCTAAGGTGAGGGCGGGGCCTGGGGGCGTGGTATTTTTTGGTTTTCTCCCTCCCACCTGCTCCTCTGATTGGCCGTGAGCTTTGCCCTCCCTCCCTTGCTCCCTCTGTCCTGTCCTGGACTGGAAGGCAAGTCAGAGGCCACTTGGGGGCGGGGGGGGGGGGGGGGGGCCAGGCCCCCAGGGGGGGGGGGGGGGTTTGAGCGCGCGGGAGGGAGGGGGGGGGGGATCTGCCTTCCTGAGGAAGGAGGCTTTTTTCCTCCACAACAGGGTGAGGAGGACTTCTCAGTACTTTCTCACCCACTGAAAGACAGAGAGGTGAATGGAATGGAGGGAGGGAAGACCAAAAATAATTTTTTTTTTTAACTTCTTTTGGATCTAGTGGCGATGTGTTGGGGCAAGGCACTGTGGGGGAAGGTAGAGCCTCACTGTGTTTAAACTATGCAAAAAAACAAAAACTAAAAGCAGCTTGCCTTATATCATTGGGGAAGGCAGGCCCTCTCTCAGACTCCTGGGTACTGGGAGGGAGGCCAAGGTTAGCATGAGACCCTCATAGCCTCTGAGGGTGAGCAGCGGATTTGGGGGTGGTCCCATTCAGATTGTTAGTGAGGCCTGCATTCTGTAAGCTGGCCCACTGGACCGCTGGCTTTCTTGGGGACCTGGGTGGGGTGGGTGGGGTGGTGGTCTTTTATTCTCCTGATGACTTGATGCTCTTTCCCGCCTCTCTAGCCACCTGCCGGGTTCCACAGTTGTAATTTCTCTGTGAGAAAGTATGAACAGGCCAGGCCTGGTATCCATTCCGTCCACCATGGCACCATCTTGGTCCTCCATTGTCCCTCTGGCTGGAAAAAAGCCCCGAGAGGGAAGAGGAAGCAGGTGGTGGGGCTGCTGGCAGGCTGGCAGTAGCCAGAGAGAAGCCCCAAGTGAGGACCATCCTCATTCATATGTAGGCTTTTCCATACCCACTTGGCTGGGACTCTTGGGGCATCACTCTGAGCCAGTGTTTTCCCCAAGACTCCAATGGGCCTGAGTTAAGGGCCCATAAGATAGACCATCCATCTAGTCTCAGCTGGGAACTTCCTAGCAATCAGGTTTTTAAATTTTATTTGTTCTTATTTTTGTGTCCACTCTAGTGGTTTTGATGGCTTGTGTTGTTTTTAAATGACTCAGCAGCTCCCTCTGGAGGTCATAGGAACAAAATATAACCAGAGTTCAGAACCCATGGCCCTCTGAGGCATGTGTTGAAGGGCAGGGGACTCTGGACTGGAGCCATCGTGGTATCCCGATTCTCCTCTCCATCCTTCTAGCTCTGTCTCTGAGAATGGCCCCATCTGTTTTGCATTTAGACCCGGTGTATATAATAGGCATATGTATGTATAGAGAAAAGAGAGAGAATGTGTTTGTTGGTGACTTCTTAATGTAATTTATCAGAATTTAGTGGCCTTTCTCATGTGTGCTTTCCATGGTGTGGAGAGGGGCATCCCCTTGGTCCCTGTGCAGCCTGGCTGCAAGGATTCACATATCATCTCTTGATGGCCAAACAGTCCCTTCTGGCAAGTACTTGGAGGGACAATGGTTGGGAAGAGACACAGCCCCTTCCTTCATTCTCCTTTCTCAATAATCCTTCTTTAAAAGGTTACAGGGTTCACACTCTCCTGGTTATTATTGTGTTATTGATATTATTGTCTTGTTTTGTCTTTATTTTAACCAAAGGTTATCAGAGCCAAATGGGCCTGGGCCTTAGCTGCTGTGAAGATTTCCGTTGTCCATGAGGGCAGGAAGATGGCTGCCTCCATGGGTCTCCTCGGCTGAGGCTGGGGAAGGTATCCATCCAGTGGTAGAGTCTGGGAGTTGGGCAGGCACAGTTGAAGCTGGCCCTTAATAGTTGTTCAAGGTGATGGTGGGGTGACACGTATCTTTAGAGTTAAGACAGTAAGCAACAGTATAAACATTTGGGGTGATGAAGGTCACCCTGGAAGTTGGTGTCCTGTGGTGTTACTTTTGTTTTCCCAACTGTATATATAGGTCATTTGACTAGACCATATGAGAAAGGCAGGCTCCAGTGGGTGCCTTCCTGCTGGCTTTCAAAGTCTGCTTTCTCCTGAGGAGTGAAGTTCTGGGGCAGGGGCAGGAGGATGAGGAAAAGAACGAGAGTGTGGTGGGCATGCCTCCTGGGCTGGTTCTGGGGTCTGGGCCTGGCCTCCTCTTTGTTTCTTTCTTTGTTTGTGTGTTTAGTTTGTTGCCAGTGGGCTCTGCTTGTCCCCTAACTGTGAGCCTACAGCTTGCCAAGAAAGACCCCACCGCTCACTGGGACAGTGCCTGCCCAGTCTGGACGAACTTGTCCATCCTTGTAAGCTTGTACATACTTCCTTTTGAGTTTTCCATTTTCTGAGCCCAGTGTCATATTGACACCGGTGTTTCAGGGCTTCTCCAATGGGCTCTCCATGTTGTCTTTGGTCACACTCCTAGTTTGGAGGTCATATACACAGGCACGGCAGGGAGACAGCGTCCTTTCAGGTCCCTGGTTGGTCGTGAAATACACACACACACCTCACACTCTACTAAGACTCCAAAGGAGAAAGATGGCGAAGAAGTTTTATCTTCCCGTAGCAGTATGTCTGGAAGGCATGTCCATGTTGGACTCTGTCCTGGGGGTAGAGCTCAGATGACTTATGGAGAGTCAAACCACTTTGATTTTGGTGGGAGGAGAGGGGGATGGGCTAAGGAATAGGATGGGGTGTGACTTAAACTAAATGTATTCTATTTATAAAGCAAGAGACTCTATTTTTATGGAAGGAAAAGGTTTTTAATCTGGGGCAGGCAGTCACGGTGGCCCAGCTTTTTGCTGTGGATCACACCCTGCCATGCCTGTTGACTTGTGTGTATAACCATCAGTACCCTCCTCACCTCGGCTTCCATCTTCATTGGACATTTGCACACAGCTGGGGTGGGTGCGAGTGGCTCCCTTCCTTCCTCAGTCCTCAGCTCCTTGGAAGGGAGCTGTGGGGTGGTGCGGGGAGGGGACAGGTGGACTGCAGGAAACTGAGGTGGAGGAGTGGTGCTTCAGAGGTAGTTTCTAATTTAGTAATCCCAACTCCCTTCTGGCAAGACCTGCTCCCACTCACCTGTGTGGAGAGAGTGGGGACGTGCTGTGGGTGGGGCTGGGGGGTTACTGTGTCTGAGGTTGTCAGGCAGCTGGAGCAGGGACAGAAGGGACCTAGGATGCTCAGAGCTTGGCCCCGTCTGTGTCTACTCCAGGCTAAGGCTGAGCTTGCAGTCTTTGCTCCCTGCAAAGATGAAGGACCAGGGCGCTGGAGGGTTTCCTGGGTCCTCCCTCTGGGACCTCAAGCTTGGCTTTGAAGGGTAACCACTAGAGGGAGGTATGGGGAGGGGTCTGAGCAAAGCCATACACTCTCTGGGAGGAGATTTTCCCTGAGTGAAGGTTTCCAGGCTCAGCATGGGCTGTGTGTGTCTTAGGCAAACTCCTCACCTTTCCTGCTCCCTCCCAAGCTCTCAAGGAGATGTGGTGAATTCCCCACAATCACCCCTTTATGCACTTGTAGCATTTACCTGGTTTTTAGTCCCACCCTACCACGGTTGCTGTGTCCGTCAGCTGGGTCTAAAAATCACCGGGAGGGGTTTGTACTCACTAAAAGACTACTGACCCTACCAGAAAACCAACCTGTTTACTGTACTGTTGTAAATACTATACCCTTTATATCCTGTATATTGGCTTCTTTTAAATAAAGTAAAATGTCTTAGAACAGATGGCGTATGCGTTTTTGTGTCCTAATGGTTGTGGGAGGGTTAAGAAGACTAAAGCAATGTAGAAATAATTAATTAAATTATTTACCAGTATTTATATTATATTTAATTGGTCGGCAGTGTTAATCCTTAACTTGCCGTTATAAATGAGCACACAGACTCCTGATGGATTTTTAACAAGCCTTGGCCTGGATTGTGCAATCTTAGCCCATCTAGGCTAGCCCTTAATTCTATTCCCCAAATATGACCCCATATATACATATGTCCCCTGGGCTGTTATTCTCCATGCTATGCTGATGTTCCAGGCCACATGGAATGAGGTTCTTTTCTCTAACCCATGGCGTGTGTCCTCCTTCCTGCTCTTGGCTTCTTCTTCTGGAGGCTTCTTCTACCCATGAACCTCTCTGCTTCAGAAGTCTGAGCACCTTAGTCCCTCCTACCTCTGTTTTTGTCTAATCTCCAACCCTGCATTTATTTAACCAATCAGAGATAAGCAAGGTAACACAGCATTACTTGACATCCAGCAAACAAGTTTATGGGAGCAGGTTAATTAACATTTAGAATGCATAACACCACCCCATCAGCAAATTTATTAGCCAATCAGTGATAAGATAGCATCTTATTTGCATCTCACAATAAGATCTTCCAGAATGTATGGTGGTGCATGCCTTTAATCCCAGCACTCTGGAAGCAGAGGCAGGCAGATCTCTGAGATCAAAGCCAGCCTGGTCTACAGAGTGAGTTCCAGGACAGCCAGGGCTGTACAAAGAAACCCTGTCTCAAAACAAAACCAAACAACAACAAAAACAAAAAAACCAACCAACCAAACAAACAAAAAAAACGCAAAACCAAAAACTTCCCAGGAGGAAAGGCAGGAAGAATTAGACAGAGGAGGCCCAGAGAGATCCCAGGCTAATTGGCACTATCTGGTCTGAAGTTGAGGTCCCACCAGCTACAAAGCCTCCATTTCACAGACCTCTACAGAGAGCCTACAAGAAGAACCTGCTTGGCTCTGAATTTGATAATGTCCGCTGTTATAGTTACTTTTAATTAATGGTCACATTCAAAGGTGGCATCGCTCCACCGTGAACTAGATGAAAAGAAGTTGCCACTTGGTCATGTTATGCCCCTCTCCCACTCGGATCTCCCAAAGTGTCTTAAATGACGTAACTGGGAGGAAAAGGAGAAGTCAAGGTGACGGGGTGTTCAATGTGAATATTTTTGTCCTATTTTACAGAAGAGGAAACTAAGGTTCAGAGGGCTGTACTGGATAGTGTTGTTTTTTTTTAATTATGTCAACTTGATGTAAGCTGAGGGCATCTGAAAGGAGGGAAAACAAGATTGAGAAAATGCCTCTAAAAGATCAGGCTGTGGGCAAGCCTGTAGGACATTTTGACATTTTGTTTTCCTCCTCCTCCTCTTTTTTTTTTTTTTTTTTTGGTTTGTTTGAGACGGGGTTTCTCTGTAGATCCTGGAACTCGCTCTGTAAACCAGGCTAGCCTCAAACTCAAGAGATCTGTCTGTCTCTACCTCCCAAGTGCTGGGTTCAAAGGCATGTGCCACCACTGCCCAGCGACCTGAGCATTTTCTTAGTGACTGATGTGGGAGGGCCGGGCCCCTTCTGAATGGTGCCACCTCTGAGCTAAGTGGCTCTATGTTCTATAAGAAAGCAGGTGGAGCAACGCAGTATGCAGCATCCCTCCATAGCTTCTGTATCAGTTCCTGTCTCCAGGTTCCTACCTTAACTTCCTTCAATGATGAACTGAGAATTTTAAGCTAAATAAACCTTTCCTCCCCACTTGCTTTTTGGTCATGGTGTTTTGAGGCTAATTTGACCAGTGTGGTATCAAACTAGAATTGGATAGAAGCGAGCCCACCGTAAATGCCCTAGACATACTTTCAGAGATATAGAAACACATTAGAATGAGGTAAGAAGCTGGGCGTGGTCCACCACCTTTAATCTCAGCGCTCTGGAGGCTGAGGCAGACTGATCTCTGTACATTCAGGCCACCCTGGTCTACAGAGCGAGTTTCAGGACAGCCAAAACTACACTTGAGAAAGCCTGTCTGGAAAAATAAAAAACAAACAAACAAAAAGAATAAAGTAAGAAAACCTGTACCAGTATCTTAGAAGTATAGTGGTTCTCACAGGCATCATTCTAAGAGCAGGCCTCAGAAGCAGTTTTAATACATTCGAGTATTCATCAAACAACTGCTCATGAAGAAAGCTGAAAATTTTGGGGGGGGGGGCAGAGGGCTAGAGGCAGGAACAGCTGGTTTTTATGGCCAAAGGCTTTTAAGAAAAGTAAGATAGAAAAGAGAGAGAGAGAGGGAGGGAGGGAGGGAGGAAGGAAGGAAGGAAGGAAGGAAGGAAGGAAGGAAGGAAGGAAGGAAGGAAAGACGCAGAACGCTAAGCCCAGGCCCGCTAGGGTTTTATCTCATACTGATTCCAATCTGGAAGGAAGGAAGGCCTGGCAGCTGGATTGGCCCTGTGCCAAGCTGGGAGGCGGAAGGCAGAGCAGGCTCCATCCAGGGTGGCCAGCCCTCAGGGTGGCTGCAGGGAGCTGGCCTTCGTGTGGCCCTGCGGACTCAAGCACAGTGGCCCGCAGGTGGCCAGCCTTTCAGCGGCCAAGGGCGGGGAACACCTGCAATACCTGTCCTGGTGGACCTGATCCCCTCATCCCTTAGACCACCGAGCACGCGCTCTGCGCAGAATCTTTCATTGGCTCCTGCAACTCTCAAGCCTGGTCTGAGAAGGATGCAACTAGCGGGTCCTGCTCATTGGCTCGGAGACTTCCAGGCGTGACTCTGATTGGTCAGGGGGGTTCACGCCCTCTCTCTCCTTGGGTCATACCATCAGGAGAGGAGACGAAGCGAAGAAAGCATCTATTTCTGGGCTTTTCTGCCGGGTTCCCTTGCTCCGAAGTCCACAGTGGACCTCTGAATATAATAAGGCTGATGTTTATTGACAGGAAGGGGATACCTGTAGAGGGACCCCGAAGCAGGTGGATCGGGCAATGCTGCTCCTCCCGCAGAGGTGGTGCGCTCCGGGCTTGGCTAGTCCAGACCGGCCGGACTGACTCCGAGCTTCCAACAGTGGCACAAGATCCTCAGTCTCTACGCTATGCTGTCGCTTCCTGCGCTACGCCAATCCCTGCTGTCCCATGCCTGGAGGGGCATTGGGTGAGTGAACCCCTCTGCTACCTGAGTCCTGAGAGCCCCGGGCGACTCCCACCCTGGGCTGCAGTCACTCTCTCCCAAGTCCCCATGGCTCCCCTAAGCGCGGGGTCCTGCAGAGCCACCCTCCCATTGGAGACCCCTCGGCCCCTTCCTAGGTCTCCCTAAAACAGTGGTTCTCAACTTTCCTAATGCTGCGACTCTTTAATACAGCTCCTCATGTTGTGGTGACTCCCAACCGTAAAATTATTTTCGTAATATATTTCGTAACTGTAATTTTGCTAATTATGAATCGTAGTATACATGTCTAATATGCAGGATACCTGATATGAAACCCCTGTGAAAAGGTCGTTCGAACCCAAAGGGGTCGCGACCCACAAGTTGAGAGCCACTGCCCTAGCTGGTAACTTTTCCTTAGCCAGGGAACCCCCTCTTGCTGACTCCTGAACCTGTGTCGAACTCCCTTTCCTTCACTCCTCTGTCTCCTAATGCCGAATATTCCAAATTTTCTGATTCTCCCAGACCTAGGGCAAACCTGACTCCCAGGGACCTCTCTATCCCACAATACTGGGCCATAGTAAATTTTATAACGTGAGATGCGGCTCTGAGTGTCATGCAGCTTATTTTGAGATTTACAGAAGTTCATTAAGATGAGATCTTTAGAAAGTGTTTTGGGAAACAAAGAGGTGGTGTAGGCTGCCTTTAATCCCAACACTGGGAGGCAGAGTTCAAGGCCAGCCTGATCTACAGAGTGAGTTCCAGGACAGCCAGGGCTACACAGAGAAACCCTGTTAAGTGTTTGGTTAGCACCTTGGAGGCAAAGGCTGGCTGATCTCTGAGGGGTCAAGGCCAGGCCAGCTTGGTCTATGTAGTGAGTACAAAGACAGGGCCACTTAAGAGACCCTGTCAAGCAAGAGAGGTGTCTGGTTACTACTCTAAGGACTGCCGCTTTTGTTCAAACTTCTCACTGTGAGGCCAAGCACAGTCATTACAAATAATGAGAAACCGATAAGCTTCAGGGCAAAGCAGCTCTTGAAATCCAGTTGCACAGGCTGCTCTTCAGCCCAGACCTTAGCATCTTTAGTCATGTGTTCCAAGATCCTGCCCCAAAGGGGCTCACAGTCTGCTGGGCCTGGGCATGTTTCTGTCTGCCTTCCTTTTCCAATTACGCAGCACCCCACACCCCTACTTTAGTTACTGTTTGCTGGCTCTGTGGCCTATGACCCACTGTGTCCCCCCGCCCCAGTTGTGACCTTTTTGAGTTAATCAGTGACCCCCTTCCCTGCCCCCGTGGGATGGATGGTGTGGGGTGATTTTCAACTCTTCTGCATGTTGTGTGGTGGGAAGCTGGCAGGAAATGGACATAGGATTGGGTTGTGTGCCCCTCTTCCAAACTGAGGCTCCTGTCCTTCAACTTCTTCCTGCTCTGAGACCGCCCACTGCAGACCCTGGATGGAAGGTTCAGAGAGGGCAGAACCTTCTAGTAGGTTCTCAAGTTTTCCTTGTACCTACTTCTCCAGGTGTCAATGCGCTCGTAAGTGCACTACAGGCAAGGAGACCTGGGAGTGGGTGGGGCTCCAGGGAGTTTTCAACTTAGTGGTGGCAGGACAGGAAAAGAAACAAAAATCCTCTAATGGGGGCTGGAGAGATGGCTCAGCGGTTAAGAGCACTGACTGTTCTTCCAGAGGACCCGGGTTCAAATCCCAGCACCCACATGGCAGCTCACAACTGTCTATAACTCCTGTTCCAAACAATCTGATGAAACACATGTAGTCAAAACACCAATGGACATAAAATAAAAATAAATTTTTTTTTTTTTTTTTTTTTTTGGTTTTTCGAGACAGGGTTTCTCTGTGTAGCCCTGGCTGTCCTGGACTCAATTTGTAGACCAGGCTGGCCTCGAACTCGCAAAGATCCGCCTGCCTCTGCCTCCCAAGTGCTGGGATTAAAGGTGTGCGCCACCACTGCCCGGCTCTAAAAATAAATTTTAAAAAATCCTCTAATCACTTGTAGAAAGCAGCCCATGTATGTATAAAATAGCAATATCATTTAGCTAGCTAGTAAGTAAGATGGACCCCACACTGAGCCTAGGGGCTTGATCTGTCTCTATTGCAACTGGAGAACGCTCTGCCTGTTCAGACAGATGTCACTGGAGTTAATAGTTGGTCTAGATCCAGATGCCCCCTCTTCAGTGTGTGGCCGCCTGAGAGGGTGGGAGGAAGATTTTGTAACCAGTCCTCTGGGCTCTGGCTGCCTGGTTTTTGTACAGTGCAGCTGGCCTGGCAGAATGCCCAGATAGGTTTCTTAACATCAGCGGAATTCATTCACCTTTGGGCAGGTCTGCTCTGCAAAATGCTTAGGAACACTTTCAGCCTGTGCCCTTGGGGCCAGCGGCTTCTGCAGTCATTATAGTAACAATATATCCAGATAGATTGTCTCCTTGTTACCAGTGGAGAGGGTCAGCTGGGTTGTTTGGTCCCTCATCCTTTTTAACGTCTGGTTTTTATTTTGTTTTTAAATTAATTATTACTTTTTTTGGCGGGGGGTGGGGGGGAGGAGGATTTCTCTGTGCAACCTGTCCTGCTGGCCTCCTCTGCCTGCCTCTGGGATTAAAGACGTGCGCCACCACCACTTGGGTTTTTTTAAGATTTTTTTCCCTTAAATGTATATGTGTGTGCCTGTGAGTTTATGTGCATTGTGTACACTCAGGTACCTGCAGAGGCATGAAAATGGTATCACAGGGAGAAAATTTCCTTCCACACTCAGGCAAAAGAGCTCTAACTCAGAAGTTAATACTGTGGGATCTCTGAATGAAGCATTCACTCACTTTGAAAAACTATTCATTTTTTTAACTTATGTGTATGTGTATGAACGTGAATGAGTTTATGTGTACCACATGAGGGCAGGAACTTCTGGAGCCCAGAAGAGGGCACTGGATCTCCTGGAACTGCTGGAAACTGAACCCAGGTCCTCTTAACCACTGAGCTCCATGGAATGCTAATTCCGTAACTGACCCCCTCTCTGCTCTCTGTCTCTACAATACTGGGCATTGAACCTAGGGCTTCTTGTATCCTAGGCACTATGGTATTGTATCCCTAGCCCTCAAAATGTTTTTTTTTATTTAAAATTGCATTTATTTATTTGTTTGTGTCTGTGTGTGAGTGTGTGTATATACACATGCATAAGAGTACCTATGGAGGTCAGAGAGCAACTTGGCAGTTTTCTCCACCATGTGGATCCTGGGAATTGAATCCTGGTCATTAGGCTTGGTGGAAAGTACCTTTATCCACTGAACCACCTCTCCTGCCCACTCCCCTTATGTTCTTTTTTTTTTCCAGACAGGCTTTTTCTTTTTTCTTTTTGATTTTTTGAGACAGAGTTTCTCTTTGTCCTAGCTGTCTTGGACTCACTCTGTAGACTAGGCTGACCTTGAACTCACAGAGATCTGCCTGCCTCTGCCTCCCGAGTGAGTGCTGGGATTAAAGGCTTGTGCCACCTCGCCCGGCTTCATCTTGTGTTCTTAATGGGTTTGTGGACTCACACCTAATCTCTGCTTTGATGCCAGTTTTGGGATTTTTTAGTTCAAGAGAATGACTTTTCAGAGGAAACATGAGTGATTCCCTGTTGCCATGTAGCAAACGAAAGTGTGTCTCTGAGAATGGTGAGGCACATAGGACTGTCTTCTCAAGCACAAACCCTGAGCTCAACCAAGATGCCTCTGGCTCCACCAACTGCATTTGGGGCAAATTTAGTTTTAACAATGAAGATAATTTGGGGTTTCACAAATTTCAAAATCTGAAATCTCCACAAACCACTCTCTACTGGTTCTGTCAGCCTAAGAAACTCATGGATGGCCTCTCCACGACACACCTTTGCAGCTCCCTGGGAGGGATAATTTGACAAGAATTGATGTGTTTGAGTTATATTTGAAATACAGACTTTTTCTATGTTCTGTAACTCTCTTGATTTCAGTAACTGAGTTTATGAGTGATGTATGTGCATGTGTGTACTCACAGCTGGCATTCCTGTGAGTGTAGGTGTGTGTGTGTGTGTACCACAGCACAAGTGGAAGTCAGAGATAGACAACCTTGGGTGGTGGTCATCACCTTCTACCTTGTTTGTGACAGAGTTTCATATAATTTTATTGTTGTTAGCTACTGTGTAGGCCAGGTCAGCTGGCCCATGAGCTTCCTGCTGGGTTTGTACATATAGGCTACTGTTCCCAGCTTTACATAGGTTCTGGGAATTCGAACTCAGGTCCTTGTGCTTATATGCCAAGCACTTTTTCACTGAGCTGTCTCCCTGGCTCTCAGATATATATTAACTAAAAAGTTGACTTTTAGGCCAGAGAGATGGCTTAGCACTTGCTTTTTGGCTCTTACAGAAGACTTAAGTTCGGTTCTCAGCACCCACTTTGGGCAACTCATAACTTCTGCTCCAGAGGATCCAGTAATATCTTCTGGCCTCCATAGGCACTGTACCCTTGTGCACAAAACTCAAACACAGAAGCACATAGACACACACACACACACACACACACACACACACACACACACACACACAATTAAAAGTAAACTTTAAAAAAAAGTTTTGATTTTTGCTGGGTAGAGGTGGCACACACCTTTAATCCCAGCACCCAGGAGACAGAGGCAGTTGGATCTCTGTGAGTTCAGGGCCAGCGTGGTCTACCGAGTGAATTCCAGGACAGCCAGACATACATAGTAAGAAAAAAAAAAAACAAATGAATAAACGAATAAATAAGGCAGTTGGTTTGTGTGTGTTTTGGGAATACAGCCTAGTGGTAGAACTCTTGACTGGCATGTGAGGGTTTAAATTCAATTCCAAGCATTAAAAAGGCAAAACAGAAATGAGACCCACACCTGACTTCATGTGAGGCCTTTAGTCATGATGCAGAGGAAACTACACATGAAATGTACCTGAATTTTATCTCCAGACTGCGGTCGCACGCCCAAGGTTGTGTGAAGGCAAGTACCTTAAAATTCGAAGAGCTATGAAATCCAAATGACCCATGGCATTGATGGTAAAATCTACATAGCTTATTTTCCTCTGTCATCCGTTACTCAAAAACTGAGTAAATGAATGAACTTGTCGGCGAGCCCTTCCTTGCTGGTAGACATTTTATCATCAGATCACCCTGTGGCCTTGGAGGAGGGCCTGGTGGCGGCAGCCGGTGACAGTGGCTTCTATTTGTCTTTTTGTTTTTCTTTTATTTGAGATGGGCCTCTCTTGTAGCCCAGGCTGGCCTTGAACTTGCTGTGTAGCTGAGGGTGGCGTTGAACTTCTGATCCTTCAGAAGGCCTTTGCATCTCAGATACTGGGATTGCAAGGGTACACCACCATGCCAGGGTACACTGGGCTTCACACATGCTAGGCAGCTACTCTGCTCCCCGAACCTCTTCCCCAGGCCCCACCTCTCCTCCAGATTTGTCTTTTACATGGATTGTCTTCCTCAGCCCCTCAGCAGCCTGTGGTACAGAAGTTTTCTCTCCTTTCACAGATTAAACAAATGAAGGAGAACTTGCTGAGGGCTTTAAGCTGATGAACACCAGGCCCCCCATCTGCCTGTTTACTTTCCTCCTTGACCTTGACCTCTGCCCTTTTCTGTTACCTTTCTCATCCATGTCCTTAGAGATACATCCCTGCACAGATCCTTTGAAACATGCAAGATACATATTTATATATAATTTTACATCTGTGGTAGAGTACACCGGTGCACAGAGCATTGCTGGGGATGGGACTCAGGTCCTAGGTGACACTCTACCCAGGAGCCCCATTCCCTACCCTCACACAAGTACTCAGTAAACAGAAGGGCTACCCAGCTATAGCGTTGACTTATAGTGAACGTTCGTTTCTGTCCCTTACTTGCCTTTGCGCCAGACCCATGGATGAGTCTTCCTGGGTCCTGCCATGGCTGCCGGGTATTCTTGGCCCATCTTCATGTTTGGTTTTTGTTATGCGTGGACACAGGCATTGGCCCTTTTCCAGTGTTGTTACTAGGCACACCTCAGAGTCCTGCAGTGTTCGAGACCTCCCCCAGCACTCTCACTAGCATGCTCATCTGTACATTACAATAATCCCAACAGCAATGTTACAGGCAAGGACAAGGATCAGATCAACTCAGCTCTGTGGCCCTGGGCAGGTGTCTTGGCTTCTTAGTGCAACCTCATGTTGTCATGTGGGAAATAATCAGTAGCTGATTCACAGACAGGATTGTCTTGTCTTCAGGATTTTTTTTTCCTTGAAGTGCTGGGATCCTGTGTGTGTGTGTGTGTGTGTGTGTGTGTGTTGCTTTACCATGGGGCTGAGTGTCCAGCCCTTTTTAAACGTTTATTTTGAGACAGGGTCTTGCTAAGTTGAGTTGCCCAGGCTGGCCTTGAACTTACAGTCCTCCTGCCCCAGCCTCGGAGTAACTGGAATTGCAAGACTTTGCCACAAGGCCTTGCTTGTCTTAGGGGTTGAATGAGTTTCTGGATGCTGAGTGGTTTGACACCTGCTTAGCACCCAGAAAACTCAGGATTGCTGTAATATGGTGATCCCACCTCTCTCCCACAGTGGGGCGCCCTGGGTGGTCAGCCCTGACAGAAATATCAAGGATAGCAGGACAACAAGAGAGTCCTCCAGGTTGGATGTGGAGGCACACCTTTAGTTCCAGCACTTTGGAGGCAGAGGCAGGCAGATCTCTGAGTTTGAGGCCAGCCTGGTCTACAAAGTGCACAGTGAGGGCTGAGCTGCAATGCATCTGAGGGGCTCTCCTCCTCCACCTAGGAAGGGAGTGGTTCTGACATCCTGTGTGGTCAGGGGGTTGACCTGTCGCATCATCCATGCTGACCCAGGGTCACTGAGATGTCCCTTGACCACAGATTCTGTCTCCTAAATAAGAAGAGCCATGCCGGGCGGTGGTGGCGCACGCCTTTAATCCCAGCACTTGGGAGGCAGAGGCAGGCGGATCTTTGCGAATTCGAGGCCAGCCTGGTCTACAAATTGAGTCCAGGACAGCCAGGGCTATACAGAGAAACCCTGTCTTGAAAAGCCAAAAAAAAAAAAAAGAAGAGCCATAAATTAAGCTGGGTGTGGTGGTGCACAGCGTTAACCCCAGCACTCGGGAGGCAGAGGCAAGTGATCTCTGAGTTTGAGGCCAGACTGGTCTACAAAGTGAGTTCCAGGACAGCCAGGGCTACACAGAGAAACCCTGTCTCGAAATCCGCCCCCACCCCCAAAGAGGAAGAAGAACCATACGCTCATACAGATGTGCTGTGACCATGAGGTACAAAGGAACAATGCTGAACAACGCTGTCTGTGAGCATCGGTTTACTTGTCCATCAAATGAGGTCACAGTGCAACCTAGTGTGTTTGGAGGGTGAGTGGTACCTGTGCCTGTGGTGGCTGGCTTTATCAACTTGACACAACCTAGAAACACCTGGGAAGAGAGCCTCTGTGAGATTTCCTACTTTGGGTTGGCCTGTGGACACGTTTGTAGGGAAATGTCTTAATTAAGTTAATTCTGAAAAGACCTGGGCCTTTTCAGTGTGGGCGGCGTCATTCCCTAGGCAAGAGCTCCTGAGCTGAGCACAGGCAAATCAAATCGAGCATGTGTTCTCTCCGCCCTTGACTGTGGATGTGGTGTGTGACCAGCTGTCACAAGCTTCTGCCTCTGACTTCCCCACAGCGACAGACCTGGATTGTGAACGAACACAACCCTCCCCCCCAAGTTGTGTCCTGTCAGCAGCGTTAGAAATGACACAGGACGGTATCTGCACCTCACTCAGCTCAGTGCTGGGCACCCTAAGAGCTCAGGGGAGCATCTGCACTGTTTTGCAGGGTATCAAGGTAAAGTGGCTTATGTAGGCTGCCCCGCCCAGGGCCCTGTATTTCCTTTCCTCTCCCCAGGAACCTCCACTGCCACTGTAATTACACCTAATTGAGTGATAAAGAGGATTTGCCTTATCAAGCTCCAGATTAGAGCTTGGAAACGGGAGGCTAAAGGAAGCAAGATAGCCGCTTTTACTTTTCTTGACCTGGTGTTTAGCTAGCAGGAGGTACATACAGACCCACGAGTTCGGTCCTGGAGGTCTGGTGTCGGCTGCCACACCCCGTTTGCATTCATTGCTTCCCAAGCTTTCTCTCTGCTGGCACTTACTATGTGCTGGGCAGCATGGAGGGGACACCGGCTGCTTCGGGGACCTTGCTGATTACTTCCAGAGCAGATGTTCAGGCTCCACTGTGAACCCCCTGCTTAGCTTTGAGATAATGGGAAGGAACCCCCTTCAGGCTTTGTGGGGGGTCCATCTGTGAGGGGTATCCAGGTATGGTGGGAGGTTGAGGAAAGGACAGGGTAGCTGCTCTTCTATAGAGGATGTGGTGACAGGGCGTGAACCTGAGGACTCCTGCAGACTCAGAATCTTCCTGTTAGAAAAATGTTTTTAAGTTGAGTACCCCTTGATCCAGTTTTCATTTTAAAATCTGGGTCTTGGGCCGGCAATCTGGCTCAGCGGACAAAGGCGCTTGCTGCCAAGCCTGAGGACCTGAGTTTGGTTCTCGGGACCCCCATGGTAGAAGGAGAGAACCGACTCTTACATGTTGCTTTCTGATCTTTATATGTGCGCTGTTGACACATGAGAAAGAATGAAATAAAATATAGTTCCTCACTTTGCTGTGTAGACGATCACGGACCGCATTCATCCAGTAGAGGTCCCATATAAGGGTTGGGGGTGTGGCTTATTTGATGAGCACTTGCCTAACATGCCTGAAGAAGCCCTGAGTTCCACCCACAGCACTTTACAAACCCAATACAGAGATGCGCACCTGTAATCCCAGCCAACTTGAGCTTCAAGGTTGTCTTCCTCTATGTAGTGAGTTTGGAGCTAGTCTGGGCTATGCAGTGAGACCTTTTGTCTTAAAAAGAAGTTTGCTGTCTGAAAAACAGTGCTCCATATTGCCGTGTAGCAATGCTTTTACTGTTTTATAGCATTCCCTGGTTGGCAAAGATCCCTCTTGGTCGGCTTGTGTCCGTGAGGTTTCTGGATGGGTGTTCTAATTCACAGAAACTAAGTCTTTTCCGTGTGTATTTCTCAGTGAGGTAGGATTCTGTAATTCTGGTTACGGTACGGAGCTAGTGGAGGACACGTTCATGGTTGTTGCTTCGGCTCTGATGGAAGTTGATGGCACCCTGAACCTTGGACAGGGCGGGGTCATGGCCTCCACCTCCCCATCTCCTCCCCTAAAGAGCTCCGAGTTTGCTGGCCCAGGCTCTTTCTGGAACTCCTGACATCTCCTGCCACCTGGGATGATAGGGAACATGGTCTTGGAAGCTTGGGCAGAAGAACAGCTTACTGGCGCAGGCCCTGGCTGTAGGTCCCAAGGGGGTTGTCCCAGGTTGCTAGGGAAACGTGAGTTGGGTGCAGATCCTGCCTTGAGCTTCCTCTCCGCAGTGGGAGGATTGAGAACAAGGTCATGTTTGCGTCCTGGAAGTGCGTGCGGAATAAACAACCTGGTGGGTAGGTTACCTCTGAGCTGTTGCCGTGTGGTAAGTGTGCTGACTGCATAAATGAATGAGGAAAACCATCCTGCCTAGAAAGTCCTTGGGGAAATCCTCCTAGAGCAATAGTTCTCAACCTGAGGGTTGCCTTTGGCAAGCCTCTATTTCCAAAAAAAAAAAAAATATATATATATATATATATATATATATATATATTTGCATTATGATTTACAGCAGTAGCAAAATTATAGTTGTGAAGTAACAATGAAAATAATTTTATGGGTGCATTCCCCAGCATGAGGAGCTGTATTAATGGGTCGCATAGCCTTAGGAAGGTTGAAAACCACTGCCCTGGAAGCCAGGGGTCTTGAGGAATGATCCTCCCCCATCTTCACTTAGACCAGTGGAGGGGTGTCTGCTAAATCGGGACAGGCCGCTAGCTGGAAAGAGAAAGAGATCCAGTCGGGAGGAAAGCCTGTTGTCTTTGGCACCGCCTGACTCAGGGTCAGCTTGATCTTTGAACTAGCCTCTTCAGGGCCTGGAGACTTTCCAGGACCAGAGAAAGCCCCTTCTAGCCCAAGGTTACAGTGAGCTTCTGCCCGGGCGATGGTGGAGGGAGGTCTATGGGATTTCTGTTTGGGGGGGGGGGGTGTGGCTTTTTAGAGGATGGCAGGGAAGAGAGGCCTGGTGTGGTGGGATACGCTGACTTTTTCCAACCGGAGCTGGTTCTGTCCTGATTATGGTCCTGGTAGGGGGTCTTTAGAAACTCCTGGGCCTTGTAAGTCTATCCAGAGCCAGTGGGGGAGGAATGGCCAGCATGGTCACGCACAGCTGGAGGTGACCTTTGAAGGTACATGCTGGGGTGTTCTTCAGCCAAGGAAGCAGGCTCCAGGCTTGGCAGAGGAGAGATGAACTGTGCCGGCCAAGAGGGATCTTGACTGGACCGTAGTGTTGGCCTTGATTTATCTGCTTCCAAAAATGACAGTGTCCAACATGGCGTGTGGTTGGGTGAGGCCTGGAGCCCTGCTGGACTTGGAACCAGGAGGTAGATTTTTACCCACCCACTGTCAGCCTCTGGAAACTTTGGCTGCCTCTCTCCCTGTTCCCAGGACTACCAGAGGAGGGGACATGGTGGATTTCTCTATCTCTGCCTTCTTTTAGCTGTCTGGTCTCCACAGTAACCCCGTGGGCCTCACTATTTTGTACCTGACCAAAAGGCTGGTGGGAGGCAGGACTAGGTCTGAGGCAGTCTCTGTCGTATCCTATCTACTCTTCTTTGGCCAGACAAGGGTGAGACCAAGGAATGTGACTTGGCTTCCATGTGTGACTGTGGAGAGGAGAATGTACAGCCTCCCACCCACCTCCAGCTAGATGCTTAGCTTCTCTCCTCAAGATCTTGCCTGCAAATGTCCCTTTCCTTGTCCTCTTTCTGCCTTGACCCCACCTCTCTGCTCTTCCCTCCTCCTAGGATATGACCTCTGGGCCATACCTGAGGTGTGTTCTCTCCTCTCTGGCTAGACCTACGGAACTCCTTCAAAAAAAAGGAGAAACACATGGCCCCTCCCTCTGCCTGGCCACTTTGTCCTGATAAGCATGGTTACTCTGGTAGAGGACCAGCCATCAGCTTCGCTCTCAGACCCAGACAGAATGAAGCACAGAGATCTCTTCTCTTGTCTAAGTGTCCAGGCCACTGTGCACTCACAAAGTGGTCCTTGGAGAGGGGTCGCTTTTCTGCCCAACTGTAGCTCACTCTCATTTCCCAACAAAACCCAGCCCAGAGCACTGCCCAGCTTTCAGGCATGTCCCCTCCAATCACCCAGCAAGAGCCCCAGGCATGTGGTATAGCTTTCTCTAGCATTTTGCACAGGGTGCCTGGCTTTGTCTAGACCTGTGGTTCCCAACCTTCCTAATGCTGTGACCCTTTAAAACAGTTCATGTAGTGACCCCCAACTGTAAAATTATTTCATTGCTACTTCATAACTGTAATTTTGCTACTGTTATGACAGTGAATATCTGAAATGCAGAATATCTGATATATGACTCCAAAAGGGTCATGGCCCACAGGTTGAGAACAGCTGGTCTAGACTCAGATTCAAGTTTCTTTTAATTTTGGGCTTCAGCTAGTCATTTTCCTTATAAAATACCTAGGTGAATTGCCAGGCTTGGCGGCATATCCCTTTAATCCCAGCACTCAGGAGGCAGGGGCAGGCGGATCTCTGTGAGTTCGAGGCTAGCCTGGTCTACAAAGTGAGTCCAGGACAGCCAGGGCTACACAGATAAACCCTGTCTCAAAAAACAAACAAACAGAAGCCCCAGTGATTTACACTGTCAGGGCAGCCGGTGCCCTGGGAGCCTGTGCTCTGTTGGTGTTGCCAGCATTATGAAGTCCTCTGAGCTGTCCTCATTTACAGAAAAAACTGAGGCCTGGGAGGATGCCTCATGTCTGGGAAGTGGAAGAGCTGGGCATTTAGCTCTGAATGATGGATCCCAGGTGCTGGCTCTGTTCTGTTCCCTCCATCTTTCCCTCTTTTCACCCCTAGACAAAGAAGGAGGTGGAAGTCACTGATCAGCCAGGTTACAGGAACCTGACACTGTTCCTTGAACACTGAAAAATTAACTTCAGGCAACCATGTGGGTTTGGTGGTTTATTCTTTTTTGTTTGTTATTATTTTTATTTTTCAAGACAAGGTTTCTCTGTGTAACAGAGCCATGACTGTTTTGGACTTGATTTGTAGACCAGGCTGGGCTTGGACTCACAGAGATCTGCCTGCTTCTGCCTCCTGAGTGCTAGGAATAAAGGTGTGCGCTACCACACTGGGCCTTTTTTTAAAGATTTATTTGTTATGTGCAGTGTTCTGTCTGCATGTATGCCTGCAGGCCAGAAGAAGGTACCAGATCTCATTATAGATGGTTGTGAGTCACCATGTGGTTGCTGGGAATTGAACTCAGGACCTCCAGAAGAGCAGCCAGTGCTCTTAACCTCTGAGCCAGAATAAGCCCTGGTGGCTTATTCTTGCTCAACAGCTCTAGAAGCAGACTCAGAGCAGGCAAGTCATATGCCTGAACACACACAATGGTAGCATTATAATTTCCAAGTCTTAGGCCCAAAGCCAATGGTCTCCCCAAGTCCTTGACTTGCTTTGATTTGTGTGCCAGCCCAGGACCACCTGTGGAGACACAGGGACTGGCGTGGTAGCTGCTAACCTGTCTGCTTTTGTTCCCAGGCTACGGTGGAAGCATGCCTCCTCTCTGAAGGTGGCCAATGAGCCCATCTTAGCATTCACCCAGGGCAGCCCCGAACGGGGTGCACTGCAGGAGGTAAGAGTGTGGGGTGTCCCCCAGGGTGTGTGGGATGCGGGACAAAGAGAGACAGGAAGTTCCCATCCATTTTTCTGTTCCTCTTCCCAGGCTCTGAAGGAACTGAAGGGACAGACAGAAGCCATTCCCTGTGTTGTAGGGGACGAGGAAGTGTGGACTTCTGACGTGCGGTACCAGCTATCGGTAAGTTTGATGGGCAGGGCTCATCCTCACCCTGCTTCCAAGCCTCCCCCTGGAAGCCCACAGGCCTGTAAGGGTTATCATCCCCTCCCAGATTTTGGATTTCTTGGATGCCTAAACTTCAGAAACAAAGAGTGCCATGCCCAGCCTGCTCCTTCCTGAGTCATGTCCTCATCTAGGAGCCTGGGAAGGGTGTGTGCCATCCTTGGTGGCTTTTTCAGGCAGGTTGGTTGCAAGCTGGGTGCAGAGAGCTGGGTTCAGCCCTCTAGAAGCCAGGATGCCCCTCAGCGAGCCAGGGAGCACATAGGTCTCATGGTGAGGGGCAGGGAGAGTGAAGGGCTGGCCTTTTTGCCAGTGCGTCTGCTTAAGAAGGTAGAACCGTAAGAGCTCTGTGTCCTGGATCCAGTTAGAAAGAGTTGACCTGTCTTTCCCTGCATGCCTCCCATGAGCTTTGTGGCTCTGAGCAAAGGGCACCTGTGGAGGTCAGAGGACAGCTTTGGAGCTGGTTCTGCCTGTCCGCATTTATGCGTCACTAAGCTTGAGTGGTAAGCGCTGTTACCCACTGAGCTATCTCACTGGCCTGTTGGGAGAACTTTTAACTAAGGCTTGTGCACAACTTTTAGGCATGGAAAGCTGGGGTGCAGGAGGGAGGAAGAGGGAGGTGCCATGGCCTGGTGCTGTAGGAACATGGGCTGACATTCTGGCATGTCTGACTGACCACAGAGACTGTGCTGTCCCTGAAAGGCAGAACAACCTGTGGTCTTGGCTTTCCTTACTTCTGAGCTGGAACACCTCCTTCCCCTCTTCTTTCAGCCTTTTAACCATGGACATAAGGTGGCCAAGTTCTGTTATGCGGACAAGGTGAGTCCCTGGTGACCGTGGCTGCCCCACCGGTTGTGGGTGCACCTCACTGTCCCTCTCCCTGACCCTGGAGAATCTTTGGGCTGAGTCTGAAGCAGAACCAGATATGTACAGGGTCATTTGACTCAAACACTAGCCGTGTCGATCAGAGTGGCAATAGAGCCAAACATTCCCGCTAACGTGCCCACAATTTGGAGGAGACCTGGGGAGGTCTGTTGGGGAGCCGGTTGAGTGTATAAAACTGGGTCTGAGCACTCAAGAGATACAGATGGATGACCAGGCAGAGAGGGAGCCCATGGGAGCGGCTGATGACTGGTGCCACATGGTAATGAGGGCCGGTGGGGTCTCGGTCCCTTGCAACTAGTATTATGTGTCAAACTGTGGTCCACAAGGCTGGAGCATTACAGGTCCCAAGGATGTGATATCTCTTTAGTTAGACCACGTGAGAAAGTGGAGCAGGAACTATCTTTTGTAGCAGCCGAGTGACCTGGCAGGAACCTAAGATCTCAGAATGACAGCAGGATATGCTGTAGCACTGTGGCCAGGGCTGGGAAGCCTTCTGCTGGTAGCTACTGTCCTTCTGGTCCCTCTCCGTGCCTTGCTGTGGAAGGCAGAAGGGCAGCCCTTTATCTCTCTCTCCAGGCCTTGCTCAACAAAGCCATCGAAGCTGCCTTGGCTGCCAGGAAAGAGTGGGACCTAAAGCCCGTGGCAGACCGGGCCCAGATCTTCCTGAAGGCAGCAGATATGCTGAGTGGTCCACGGAGGGCTGAAGTCCTTGCCAAGACTATGGTGGGACAGGTGAGGATTGACAGGCCTGGTCAGGGTGTTGTATTCCATTCCTGACACTAGACATTAGCTGAACTGCTTCTGTTTGCCAGGAGCTGTTGGAGACTTGGAGATGTTCCCCAGAAGCAAGACTGAGGAGTCAGGATGTAACATAGGTTACCAGACTAGGCAAATTGTGCTGAACCCATATGTCCTGCCATGGGGCCATCAATTCGTGTACCCCTACTCTGGGCCAAGCCTTTGTCATTTCAGGATCATCAGTTGCCCTACTAGAAGTGTCTGTCCTTCTGACCTTCTGACAGTGTTGTCACTACCATCTCCATGTATAGCCATCCTGGGACACATGGAGCTGACAAGCTACAGGTTGGGCCCTGTGCCGGTCTCCGTACCTTTAGCTCAGCCAGGCCCCTGCAGCCCTCAGTAGGAGCTCTTAACACACCCACAAAATTGCTTCTGACTCGGAGACCCCAAGGTTTTATCCCAGTCTCCCACTCTTTTACCTAGAGCCTCTTTTCACATCCTGTTTGGTTCTCCAGTCACTATTCCCTTCCCTTCTAGACTGTTCTGCTCATTGATGGTTGAGTCTGGAGTCAGCAGGAGTCTGTGGGAAGCGCAAGCCTCCTCTGGCTCTGCCCAGTTGTCCCCTGCCTAGAATAGAGCCTGACCATCTGGCCGGGCTCCGTCCTGTCCTTCTCTAAGGGACTTCCTGGCATTCCAGGCCCTAAAGGGCCGTTATGCTCCATTCTAGAGTGTTCTGTTCCTTGTCAGTTTCAGTTAATGCTCAGGTAGCAACCGGGTGTTAACTGTATACAGTTACTGTCCAAGCAAGATGTGTCTGGCTTCATCTTCAAACTTAAGTTGACAAAGGAGCCTCCTGAGAAGTGGAATTTGAGAAACGGGCTTGTTGAGTGAGCAGTGCATTGCACTGAGGAAGGAGTGAGGGAGAGAGAGACTCAGTCCTTGGGAGTTCCTGAATTCCTAAGAGTCATCAGAAGCCCAGGCTGCCTGCTGAGTCCCACCTCCTCACCAGTCTCCATGGCAAGAGCGCCCTCTGCTGGGTGAAGGCGGGATGACAGCTCCCCACTTTTCTTTCAGCTTTGAGCTTGTGGATATGAGTGACATCGTCAGGAAGACAGATGTGTGGGCTGATGTCACACTGAGATCTCTTTTTATTTGGCTTGATATTCAAGGGATTCTAGGCAGCACTCTTCAGGTCTTTGCCTCCAAGGCTCCACACTCTAAGGGTGTGCCAAAGGATTATGAGCCGTGTAGCTCTGCAAGATGGTCAGTCGGTGCTTTCCGGTCCACCCGGGTGTATCAGTCTGTCTGACAGGAAGTTTGGATGCCTGAGAATCAAGTCCTTTCCCTCCTCAGCCCTGGGGCTAGCCTGGTTCACTGGAGGATTTTGTTCCCTTCTGGGGGCTGGCTCTGGCCTGTCTGCTATCATTGAACTTGGGCCGCCTTCCCTCCTAACAGGGCAAGACCGTGATCCAGGCAGAGATAGATGCTGCAGCCGAGCTCATCGATTTCTTTCGATTCAACGCCAAGTTCGCCATGGAACTGGAGGGGGAACAGCCCATCAGCGTGCCACCCAGCACCAACCACGTGGTGTACCGGGGGCTGGAGGTACTGCAGGGCAGGCAGGGAGACACAAGGCCTGCCGGGAACCTTGAGCCCCACCTCACCGTCTCCCTCTTCCTCAGGGCTTCGTGGCAGCCATCTCACCCTTCAACTTCACTGCAATTGGAGGCAACCTGTCTGGTGCACCGGCCTTAATGGTAAGGACCAGGGACAAGGGCCGTTAGTCATGCCCCGGATCTCAAACACACAGACCATCTCTCCTCAGTCATGAGAGGAGTACACCCGATAGCAGCTGGAACTGTGGATGCCTCTTCTGAGTTCCAGAGCTTGGTTTATATTACAGCCTTGTCTATTTGTGGGAGACCCGGGCAGACCCCACGCTCAGGCACAGCTTCCCCCTCTGTGGAGCAGGAACACGGATATGTGTGTGGCAGGGTGCACGTCATCAGACTGCAAAGTTTGAGGTGTGCTGGACACCAGGCAGGTCCAGCTGTGAGTGAGCCACAGGTCCGACAGCTGGTGACGGTAGTGGTAACCCCATGGTGCTCATACATGAGGTGGCCAGCCATACTCTGTGTTTATGGTGTCAACCAAGAAAAGCAGTGAGAGAAGTGGTTGGTCGCCCCTATGCCTCTTTGCCAGTTGACACCTGAGACATATGGTGAGGACTTAACTTGCCAAGACTGCCCGGCTAGTAAGCAATGGAACAGATAAGAATTTGGAGGCTGGGTGCCTTGGGGCTGAAGCTCTGAAGGGAATGTACCCGTGGGAGTTCCCAGTCTGATGTAGGGGATACAACAGCCTGGCAGGAAGAGAGCTGGTGTTGGTCCAGCAGCCTGGACCTCAGGCAGGGCATGTTCGACCCTTGCATGTCCTACATGCATGCACGGGGACTGCCTCGTGCAGTGTGGGACGGGCCGCCCTGGGGCCTGTGATGCTGCACGTGCTCTGACCCAACACACGTGCAAATAAGTCTGTGAGTACTTGCTCAGCCACACCCAGGAGTGGCCCAGAACCCCGAGAACAGCTCTAGCCTGGAGTGAGGGCAGGATTCCATCCAGGCTTGCAGGGAAAGGGATCCCAGGCCAGAGTCAGAGGCGAAGACTGAGGCTTCCATGGCAAGGGCCTCTGGAAGATGGAACACACATTACATGAGTGGGCTTAGGTTGGGGGCATGGGGATTAGTGGTTCCAGTAGGGGTTTCCGTGCTGTCAGGTGCATTGGGGTACGTAGGTGGTGTCCCACCACCTTGTGAGTCATGTTGATACCTCTATGACAGGGCAACGTGGTCCTGTGGAAACCCAGTGACACCGCCATGCTGGCTAGTTACGCTGTCTACCGCATCCTCCGGGAGGCTGGCTTGCCCCCCAACATAATCCAGTTTGTGCCCGCTGACGGGCCAACATTTGGGGACACGATCACCAGCTCAGAGCACCTCTGTGGCATCAACTTCACAGGCAGTGTGCCGTAAGTCCCTGGGGAGTGAGGTAGGGCGTGGGGTGTTACGGAAATGCACTGCTGTCTGGGGCTGGGAACCCAGAGGTCACTCGCTGATTCTACCCACTTCCTGTCTGTGACCATGGGTCAGTCACTGGAGGTTTTTTTTTCCCCCTACCTCTCATGAATGTGAGTGGTGAGAGTGATGGTTCCTATCTTGCTGAATGTTTGAAAGGATGGAAAAGGAGAGTGCTGTGTGGGCTGGAAACCCAGCCTGGGGTTGATAGCAGCCTTCCAGCCCAGAGGGCATGAATGGGTGAGCTGGAATCGGGACATCCTAGGCCTGCTTCTTGGAGAAGGCACCCAGAGGGCAACGTGGCTCTGCGGAAGTGAGGAATTGGGAACAGGATTATAGGAAGAAGGACACTAAGGGAGCCTGCAGGCCAGGCCTAGGACATGCTGTCAAGGCATGTCCCCTGGGCCTGGAGGGTGGAGTAGGGGGCGGGCTGGGCAGTCTGCACCAGGGATCCACTCACTAACTCAGCAGGTGTCTTCCAACCCCTGAAGCACAGGGTTCTATGCCAAGACCGGAAATTAGTGAATGGTGAGGTTGAGGTCCTTTGCTCCCCATCACCCACCCCACCTCACTTGGTCCCACCTCTCAGAGTTAGCCCAGGGACTCCTAGGGGCATTTCCAATCTGCAGAGGTGCTTGGGCTGCATGCTGAAGGTGACAAGGGGACGAGAAGGTTCTAGGGAATGGTGTAAGACCAACACCAGTTCTGTTTCAGGCTGGGTTTGCCCAAGAATGACTGGCTCTATTTTCTTAGATTCCTAACAGCCATGACCCACCATGTGTAACTGGGACTGTTTTATTTTAAAGATCCATATGGAGTGTGCTCTGGTCCCCCTGCACGTCTCATGGTACCATTAGCTGGAGGTTGATGATGCTCTCTAGGTCCCCTGCTCCCACTCCAGGCCCTGAGTCTGTACATCCCAGGTCCACCCGTTGCTTGCCCTCCTCCCCCTAGGTCTGTACTCTGTCCTAGGGTCTGGTTGGAGTTGCTCCAGAAGGCCTGGTCAGGAGGCTGTGGGCTCCAGGGATTGGGATCATGGGCATGGGCCACACAGGGACTTCAGAACCTAGGAGAGAATACAGTGAGCAATGTGACCGAGCTGGTGACGTTCCGCAACGCTGGGGCCTGGGTACAAGATGTTCTGACCTTGGTAGAAAGGGTGTTGTTCCCTGCGGCAGAGGCTTGGGGGAAGTTGAGTCACTTCTGAGGAGCCTTCTGGGCATCTGTTGGCTGGGGACAGCCTGGTGTCCTGCTTTGCACCTGCAGCCTTTACCCTCTTACTGTGGGGGACCCACAGTGACTTCTCGGCACTTTCCTCGCCTGGATCACTGGTGTGGGTGGCCGCCTGAAGTGTGCTGACCAGACCTTTTCCCCAGAGGCCTGCTTGCTCTGCCTGTACTTGTTAGCAGGCAGAGTGGGCCGTGTGTGTGTGTGTGTGTGTGTGTGTGTGTGTGTGTGTGTGTGTGTGT
>CAJQZJ010001750.1:22707189-22721997 GCA_907164525.1 Lophiomys imhausi
TGTGTGTGTGTGTGTGTGTGTGTGTGTGTGTGTGTGTGTGTGTGTGTTTGTGTGCTCGCGTGCTCGCGCACGCGCTGCTCCCCCCCCCTCTTTTTTGCCACGCTCTGGCAAGCTGCTAGGTCTAAGGTAGGAAAGTCATAAATTACCATTAGCTGCTGTGGCTGGGTGATTAGCATTTTTATTGTTTTGTGGTGTTGAGGTTGGTCACAGTGAAGCCTGGGGAGGAGGCTGTGTCTCTGGGGTGGCAGGTCCAGGGGCGCTGGGCCAGGACAGCCACTCCCCACCCCCATAGCCACAGGGATGTGTATTTCTTGTCAGGGACTCCAGTGTGCCCAGGGTCACCCTAAGTTCCGACCCACACTGGAATCTGCACACTGGGGTTCATTCTTGCTCCTAGGTGAGGCGCAGAGCTGGAGGCCCGGCGACATTAAGTCGCAAGCCCAAGATAGCGTGGCCCTGTGTCAGAGCTAGGACCAGCGCTTTCTGCCTTCACATCTGGGCCTTCTATGTCCCACCTTCTCCCCACCCCCATCACAGCTGCCACAACCCACTTAGTTCCTCCTGGTACTACCATGACCCCTGCCCACCCCTTCTGACGCTTCTCCCAGGTCTTTTAGCCCCTTCCTAGTGAGGTTTCTGGACACTCACTTCTGATCTTTGGTTCTAGGACCTTCAAACACCTGTGGAAGCAAGTGGCCCAGAATCTGGACCGTTTCCATACCTTCCCACGCCTGGCCGGAGGTAAGCCCGGCCCCTCACACGCCTCCAGGGTCCCCTTTCCTGGGCCATTATGAGAGAGCAGGAGATAGAGTGGGGTGTACAGGATCTTCTTGGGATGCTGGGAGCCAACTCTGGGGACTTCTCCGTCAGCATCTGCAGTGGCTCTCATAAACGTGGAACACTTAATGGTGCCTGTGATTGGGACTGAAAGCTGGGTCCCTTTAGACTTTGTGTTACTCAGTAGCACACATGGCTGGGGGCTGCTGTGGTGGATGGCAGGGGAGGAAGGAGCCTGTTCATGGGTGTGTGTGGAGGGGGACAAGAGAGGAGGAAACTGGCTGAGGGGGCAGCAGGGCCACCTCATTCATTGACAGTGGTAACTCTTCTACTGAGAAACCCTTCTGCAATCCCAAAAACTCAACACATGTTGTGTGAAGCAAAGCCTGTGGAGTCTCCTTCTACAGGGTTTCTCAGAGCTTTTAGTACTCCATTTATAGACTTGGAAAACATAACCGGTTATGCGGTGTTTCCTAAACTCCCTGGGCCACACAACCCCATTTTGCAAAGTCCACATGGGCCAAGAGTCGTAGAGCACACTTTGGGAAGGTGCTGAGACCTCAAGGGAGCCTCTCTCTCGGGCACACTTGTCAGTAGAAGCCAGGACTGGTGGTTCAGCCTTCTAACCCCAGTGTGAGGTAGGGCCCATAGGAAGGCCCTTCCTGAGCTGGCTGACCTCTGATGTGTGGCCGGGTTACCTGTAGCATTTGAGTTTTCACAGATCTTGTGTCCTCTGTCCTGAGATGAATGGTGGATCCTGCAGGGGAAGGTGTGGCCCCTCCCTTTCAGGGCCATGGCCCAACCTGGAGCCAGTGGCTTCACCACGTTGCCTCAGTTTACTTATCTTTGAGTTGGGAGGGGGCAGTGGGAGTGGTCCTTGAGACGCCAAGAGACAGCTCAGGGTGTTTCCTCCGGCACCTGGCAGGTAGTGTGTGCTTTTAGCTGTTGTCACCTGTCGTTTCTGAGCAGGTAAACTGAGGCTAGAGGGTGCTGTGACCTGTCTGAAGGTGTTCCCTAGGGACTAGGTGGGCTTCCCTAAGAGGTTTCAGGAAATCCTGGTCTACCTTTAGAGATGAGCAGGCTCTTGGGAGCTTGGCTTCCTATACTCCCCGGTCTAGTTGACCTTTTGATTTTCTCATCTGCAGTGGGGAATTGGTGACAATGCCCTCTGCTCTCCTGTTCCCTTCCCTGGCCTCGTTTCACCGTCTGGGGAGTGGAGCAGGCCTGGCTTGCGGCTCCCCAGGATGCTCTCTGTGGATCAGTGTGGGCAGTGGCTTGGGCTGCAGCCAGTCACGTCCACACCCTGTGCTCCGTAGAGTGTGGCGGGAAGAATTTCCACTTCGTGCACAGCTCAGCCGACGTGGACAGCGTGGTGAGTGGGACGGTGCGCTCCGCCTTCGAGTACGGTGGTCAGAAGTGCTCGGCCTGCTCGCGCTTGTACGTGCCGCAGTCGTTGTGGCCACGGATCAAAGGGCGGCTGCTGGAGGAGCACAGCAGGATCAAAGTGGGCGACGTGAGTGGCACCTGTTCTGCACCCAGCAGGTGGCTGATGGGATTGGGCGGCTGCTCTCTCTAGCTCTTTTGACCGTCTCCCTGGGGCTCTCTCTGGCTCTCTGAGGCTGGGTCCTACTCTAAGGGCTCTGTGCATGCTGCGTGGGCTGTGGGGAACGGGCACCCTTTGTCTCTGGCCTGTAGTGTCTCATCTCTCTCTTCCTTGTCCCCAGCCTGTAGAGGACTTTGGCACCTTCTTCTCGGCAGTGATTGATGCCAAGGTAGGGGGTAGGGTCCAGTGCATTCTGGGGGAGGGGTGCTGGGCACAGATCTAGGACAGAGGGTCAGGTTGGTCACTGTGGCTTGTAACTGGACATATGGCTGGATCATCCCTGGTGGGAAATTGCTCTTGTCTTCACACCCTGCAACCAGGCTCATCAAGCCCCTAAAGTGCATATGTGTGCTCACACTCATGTATGTACAGATACAGGCAGGCTCACACGTGTGCGCTTGAGAGCACAGCTCTGGAACCATTGTGCAGCTAGCCATGAAAATACATCCCTGTAGCCACATGCACATAATCACAGCTACATGTATACTTAAATGGAAACACATAGCTAGCTATGTATGCACCTTGCTGTATGTTTATCTGGGTGTGTGTTTATATGAAAGGACAACTGGTTTAATTACCCATGTACATGCCCACACACTACATAACACATGCACGCACACACTATATATATATATATATATATATATATATATATATATATATACACAATACACACATACATACCACACACATACACTTATGTAAACACCATATACATACTACAAAACATTCACAGACATACTGCACATACACTCAGACAAAGACACATACTAAATATGCAAGCATGTACTCTTCTCTGTGTCCCTGCCATGGCTTAGCTAGGTCTTGTTCTTACCCTTCAGTGGCCCCAAGCCTGCCCCACTTTCCAGAACTCAGGCCCTTTAGGCAGAGGTATTTTTGGTTGAGTGTTAGGGGTGGCCATTTCTGATGCTCCTGCTCACCTGCCCTAGGCCTTTGCCCGCATCAAGAAGTGGCTGGAGCATGCGCGTTCCTCGCCTAGCCTCAGCATCCTGGCAGGGGGCCAGTGCAACGAGTCAGTGGGTTACTACGTGGACCCATGCATCATTGAGAGCAAGGACCCACAGGAGCCCATCATGAAGGAGGTGACTACAACAAGCTGACCTTGGGCACAGTGTCATGTTGCTTTCTAATGCTGTCTGGTTTCATGGATGGGGAGGGTTGGCCCAGCAGGGATGGCTCACAGTTGGAGCCAGCTCAGGAGCTCAGGCCTGTCCTTGTTGCTGTCGGTGCTGGCTGTGGCCTGGCACTCCGTTGTCACAGCTACCACAGCCACCACAGCCACTGTGGGACATGGAAGCTGTGAGCTCACTGGCTCATTCCAGTCTGGCCATGGCTGATGCCTGAGATGGGACCAGGGAAAGCCCCAGCCCCATGGTGGACAAGGGTCCTGAGGAGGGAGGATGCCTTAGCACTTGAGCAAGCCTCCCGCCCCCAGGGCCTGGCTGCTTTCCAGGTGAGGGCGTGGCAGAGAGTCCTGGATCTTCTGCCAAATGGTCAGGAAGCCAGGCACACAGAGACCAGAGGGAACCTGGGGAAATCAGTCCCTCTCTGTCCCTGCTCAGGGATATCATGTGGGCTGCGGCCTGGGATAATGGAGAGGATGGCCAGATGGGGACGTCACAGAGACCAACCCCTCTCTCCTCTCCCAGGAGATCTTCGGTCCTGTGCTGACCGTGTACGCGTACCCTGATGACAAGTACGGAGAGACACTGCAGCTGGTCGACAGCACCACCAGTTACGGCCTCACGGGGGCAGTGTTCGCCCGGGATAAGTAAGTGGCCTCAGCTCTTGAAGCAATGCTGGTCCTTGCCAGTTCAGCACCATCCCCACCTCCTAGTCACAGTTCCAGCTAATCCTTCATCTGCTTTCTGTCTCTGTTCTTCCTCAGTCCTCTCAGCTTAGACCCACAGGCGGGCAGACCCACATAGGGCACACAGCAGTCCTGCTTGTTAGAGACATGGATACTAGGAGCCCCTGGTAACCATTGTTCCCCACTCTTTAGGGACAGGCCTGGGGAGCTCGTGATCGACCTGTTGGGGCCCCACTGAGCTAGGCGACCACCCTGCTCCATGCTGTGGAGACTTGCTGCAGTAGGGGCAAATCTAATGTGGGTCCTGCCACCCTAACCTTGAATTTTTGCATTTTCCTTCCTCCTTGGCCCTAGACCCACTGTGTCTGTCTGAGAGAGAGAGAGAGAGAGAGAGAGAGAGAGAGAGAGAGAGAGAGAGAAAACAGTGGAGAACAGTGGTGAGATTGGAGCCCAGGAGGAAGCATGGGGTCTGGGTGTTTGTTCATTTAAGGGAAGTGGCCCAGTTGGTTTGGAGACCTCCCTCACCCACAGCTGTGGCCTTCACTCTCTGTGTTCTCCACTCAGGCCTCCCAGTGACCCCAAAAGATGAGTGAGCAGATCTCCTTCTCGGGAGAAGCTGAGCCTTGGAAACTAACTTGTCCAGGCCCCACTCTAGCAGCTAGCCAGTATTCTGTTCCCACCATGGTTGATTGCTTAGCAGGGAAGCCAGTGTGGGCTGCATGGGGATTGGAGGCCAGACCTGGGACTGGCAGCCCCTCTGATTGATCACTGCCCTGTGTCCTAGAGCAATTGTCCAGGAAGCCACGAGGATGCTGAGGAACGCTGCTGGCAACTTCTACATCAATGACAAGTCTACTGGGTCGGTGGTGGGCCAGCAGCCCTTCGGGGGCTCCCGGGCCTCTGGTGAGTGGGAAGCGGGTCCTGGTCAGAGGCCAGGACCTTGAGGGTATGGTTAGGAATAGAGCATGGTACTGTGGGGTGTGTGAACATCCAAACACAGGGTCCTTTTAGGACCTTCCGAAGCTAGAAGGCCATTCTTCTGTTGTACAGGGGAGGAAACTGAGGCATGGGGAGGGCTCTGGACGTTAGCTTTAATGCCCACACTTCTGCCACCCAGGCTCAAGATCACTTAAATCCAGTGCTGTCTAGGTCATAGGTAGAAAAGCCTGGGCCCAGGACAGGTAATGAATTACCAACAGCTACTGCCCCCTAGTGGCAACCAGGGCCAGAACACATGTTAATAAGGAACGTGTTGTTTTCTACCCATGTATGCAGCATGTAGTGTTTAAGTCAGCCAATCTGTCTCTTTGAATATCTGTGCTGTGTGTGTGTGACTAAAAGCATTCAAAGCCCTTTCTTCTAGATCTTTAAAATACGTGGCATAATTGTCACCCATAGTCACCCTATGGTGCAGAATGTAGCAGCCCAGGATTTGTTCCTGTCTTAACTCAGTGTCCCCTCTTGCTCCCTCTCCTAGCCTCTAGTAACCATCTGTATTTTCATCTTCTGTGGCATCAGCTCTTTCTAGTCCCATGAGAGCAACCGTGCACATGTACTGTTCTCATCTCTCTGACCTGGATTACTTCATATAGCAATAGTGGTTCCTAGTTCCCTTCTTATGACTGAGCGAACTTCCACAATGGGTACGTGCCACGTTGTTTTTCAGTTGCTCATCAGAGTGGACCCTTTGGTTGTTCTGTTTTCATGGCAGTTGTGAATAGAGTGGAAGTGAATTTGGAGGCCCAGGTGTCTCTTCAGCACACCGATTTCATTTTCTTTCCTGGCTAAATACCCAGGAGGGATTATTGTAGTTGGTTTTTTTTTTTTGGTTTTTCGAGACAGGGTTTCTCTGTGTAACAGCCCTGGTTGTCCTGGACTCACTTTGTAGACCAGTCTGGCCTCAAACTCACAGAGATCTCCGCCTGCCTCTGCCTCTTCAAGTGCTGGGATTAAAGGCGTGCACCACCATGATTATTGTAGTTTTGGGTTTTTTTTTTTTTTGTAGTTTTTAAAGAGCAATTTCCAAACTATTTTCTGTGATTCTGTATTAACTTCCCTTCCCTGTGCAAGATTTCCCTTTTCTCCACATCCTCCTCAGCTTGCACGTGTACTTGATTAATTTCTTTGTTGACTTCTTCTCCGGGTGATCCGCCCTAAACTGGAAGTGGAGTATTTCCAATTCCTGCATTTGTATTGTCGTCTCCCTCTCCCTTTGTGTCTATTAATGTTTCCTTTCTATGTTTCTGTGCTCTGATATTGGTTGCCTATGTATTTACAGCTGTTGTTTCCTGTTCCTGGCTTAACTGCTTTCTCATTTATAACCTGGCTCCTTCTTGCCTTCTCCTCCAGTTTTAGCACAGAGTCTGTTTTGTCTGGCGTGAGTTACCCTTGTGCCTTTGAGATTCCATTTACATCTCTTCCTGTGTCCTCGGGGGTGAAGTGAGCTTCTTGTAAACAATGTATAGTTGGGTCTTGTTTATTTACTTAAAAATAAATAGGTTTTTTTTTTTCTTTTGGTTGGGCACGATGGCACACGTCTTCAATGCCAGCTCTTAGAAGGCAGAGGCAAGTGGATCTCTGTGAGTTAGAGGCCATCCTGGCCTATATAGAGAGCTCCAGGTCAGCCAAGGCTGCAGAGGGAGACTCTGTCTCAAAAATCTTTGAATTTAGTTAGTGAGTGTGTGTACATGTGTGTGCCACAGGGCACATATATAGTCACAGAACGAGTTGTCGGAGTTAGATCTTCCTTCCACCATGTGGGTCATGGGGGTCAAATTCAGCCATGGGTGGCCTAGAACTTTCCATGTAGACCAGGCTGGCCTTGAACTCACATAGTTCCACTTGCCTCTGCCTCATAAGTGCTGGGATTATAGATGTGCACCACTGCACCCAGCCCGCATTTTTTTAGACGATTAAAAAAAATTATGTGTATGTATATGAGTAACAGGCCATGTGTGTGTAGGTAGGTACCTAAAGAGTCCAGAAGATGGTGTCGGATCCCCTGGAGCTGAAGTTACTGGAGGTTGTGAGCCACCTTATGTAGGTGCCAGGAACCAAACTCTGGTTCTCTAGAAGGCCCAGAAGAGCTCTCTCTCCAGCCTGGGTCTTGTGTTTTAAAACCATTCACAAACTATGACTTTTTTTTTTTTTTCCGAGACAGGGTTTCTCTGTATAACAGCCCTGGCTGTCCTGGAACTCACTCTGTAGACCAGGCTGGCCTCGAACTCACAGAGATCCGCCTGCCTTTGCCTCCTGACTGCTGGGATTAAAAGTGTGCGCCACCATGCCCAGCCACACTATGACTTTTAATTGTAGAATTTAGCCCATTTATTTACATTTAAGCTGATTACTGATAGGTAAGTCTTTGTTTTTAGTTTTATTATAATTCTTTCTTCCTTTCTTACCTACTTTCTTTGTGGCCAAGTGATTCACTCAGGTATTGTGTTTTAGTTCCTGTCTTGGACTGTCTATCCTTTTCTAAGGAGCAGTGTTGGTTTTGGTTGGTGTTTCATCGCTTTGGTACTGGGAACCTCAGCCTCTCACCTGCCCCCTGGCCATAGACACCTGGCCTCTGCCTTGCATACCTGGCCCTGAGGTGCTCAGCAGGCCCTGAGGCTGTGAATGTGTTTAGTTTTTGCTATTGAAAGCCTCTCGGCAGGGTACGTTATGGACAGAGCCACCATTCACCCCTCTAGCTGCCCCTGTGCTGCCTTCATTCACTCTGGTAGCTCCCCTACCCCCCCCATCCCTCTCCGGCTGCCAATAACCACCGTCTCTTCCGCAGGAACCAATGACAAACCAGGAGGCCCCCACTACATCCTGCGCTGGACGTCGCCCCAGGTCATCAAGGAGACTCACCAGCCCCTGGGGGACTGGCGCTACTCCTATATGCAGTGAGCCCAGCCCAGCACCTATACCTTCAACCTGTCTGTCCATCAAGATGACTGACATTTCTGCACTGACCCCCTGATCCCCACCAGCTCCTCCTGGACTCTCTACAGCTGAGCTTGACTCTGTCCTGGCCTCTAGGCTGTATCCTGATGCTTCCTTTCCTTAGAGTCAGGTGCCCAGGTTTTGGCTTTGGGTCATACTGGAGAGGAACAGCCAGTTCGCCCAGAAATCTCATCCGCTGCGGAACACCCTGTGCCTGGCAAGTTCTCCACCTGTCTGCTTCGCTCTCCTTGTCCTGGGCCTGGACAAGGCTCAGCGGCTCTCAGGACGCTGTGGGGGAGAGGAGACAGATCTAGTGCCCTGGGGCTTCATCACTCAAAGACTCCTGACCTTGGCCTTGACCCCTCCACATGTCCAGTGAGATAGGACCTCAGCCAGATGGCTGCAGGGGTACCAGCTGGTTTTGCTCCTTGATCCGTGCTAGATCTTCCTGCAGGCACTTGTGCCCAGCCATATGCCTTAGACCCATGTGCCTTCCTGTGAGTCTCTGAGCCTTCATCTCTCCTGGCCACCTTCTGGGAGTGACCGGTGGTGGTCGTCCCATACAGGCTGATTCTGGGAAACCTCCAGGTGGGCCTCCATTCCATACTCTTGCCGGATGCAGCCAGCCCAGTGGTGGCCAGGGTGAACTCCTGCTTGGGTCCTGGATAATCAAATGTTGTTTCTAGTGGCTTGAAAGCATGCAAGGATCCCCTTCAAGGACATTTGTCAAGGGTCCATATGGAGCTGGTATGGCTGTCCCCAAGGGCCACCCCCTGTCACATTTGGGCAGGTACCAATACCAGGCCACTCTGTGCTCTGTTTCCTTTCAGGGTCTGTGTTGTTTCCCGGGGGGCAGTGCTGGGCTACAAGACAAGAGTCCCAGTTCTGCTGGTTCTATATTGTGAGGGAGTGGGGTGCATGTACTGCCACCCGAGAAAATGCCAGCTACCTAATCAAAGTCATGGCAGTTGTGGAAGGAGATGAGGGGCTGGCTGAGTGGCTTCTCCTTCCAAATCTGTTGCATTGCCAGCATCTTGTCATGTGGTTCAGGGCATTGCTCTTGGGGGGACCAAGGGAGCTTTGAGGCTGGGGAGTCCTTGCAGGATGGAGTAGTGACTCTGGAGCCCATTGGATGGTTTTAGGTATAGTTTTCTTTCTCCCACCAAGGTGGTCACCCACAAGTTATGTGAATTCTCCAGCCTTCCATCTCTAAAATGGTGATTCCTTCATGTCCATGGAGGATCAAGCGAGCTAAACCGTGTGGATATCGGGACAACAAGAGACATATGACCAGAAATATCACCTGTTTACCCACTGTTCTGTGTGCTGTGGTCGTTAGTTTTATGTGCCAGTTTTGCTGGGCCACAGTCTCCAGGGTCCTGGTCAACCACTGTGGCAGTTTCTGTGAAGGTGTCTTTTGAATCAGAGCAAGGCTTAAATACGTGGGGTTTAAAATTTTTATTGTGTGGGGCTGGAGAGATGGCTCAGAGGTTAAGAACACTGGCTGAGTTCTGAGTTCAATTCCCAGCACCCACATGGTAGCTCACAACCTATATTGAGATCTGGTTGCCCTCTTCTGGCCTGCAGGCATACACAGAACACTGTATACATAATAAATTTACAAAAAAATATTTTTTTATTATGTGTGTGTGTGTGTGTGATTGCATGTATTTAAAAGTTCAGGTGCCCACAGAGGCCAGAACAGGATTGGGAACAGTTGGGGCTGGTGTTACAGGCATTTGTGAGGTGGGCAATGTGGTGCTTAGATCCAAATTCTAATTGCCTGATAGAGCAGTGAGTGCTCTTAACCAATGAGCCATCTTTCCAGTCCTGGCATGTTTGTTTTGAGACATTGTCTTGCTATGTAGCCCAGATTAGCCTTGAATCGGGGTCCCTCAGCCTCCTGAGTGCTGGGAGGTGGTACATACCTTTAATTCCAGCACTCAGGGGGCAGAGGCAGGCAGTTCTCTGAGTTCAAGGCCAGCCTGATCTACAGAGTGAGTTTCAGGATAGCCAGGACTACACAGAGAAACCCTGTCTCAAAAAACAAAAAAAAAAACAAAAAAGCATAGCAAGAGTGGGCCTTATCTGATCAGTTGAATGTTTAAATAGAACAGTGGATGAACTTGCCCAGTTGGGAAATTTGCAAGCAGACCAACCTCTGGAGACAGTTCTTCCTGGTTTTTTGGCCTGCCTCCTCACCCTCTTTCCATACCTCTCTTCATTCCTACGTCCTTCCCTTTTCCCTTTCTGCACACCATAGATTCTTGTCCCTGGAGAACCTTGGCTAATACACATGTCAAAGATGCTATTTGTTTGTCTCCTTACCCTCAACCCCACTAACAAGTACAGCCTCACTCCCTCTATACAGATGAGGAAACTGAGGCAGAGATGACACGGCACTTCCCAGGAGAGTGGTATTGCTGGGATGTGAACCAGATCTTTCTGCCGTACTCCCGTGTCCACACATGGTAATATGCTACCTTGGGGAGACACACTCAATTGGCCCTCGGAACATCCTCCTGAGTGCTGCAGGGGGAAGCCAATGAGGGGCTGTGCCCAAGGATAAAGCTCTTAAGCTCAAGTTGATTGGTCACAGTAGCTTCCTTGTAGGCAGTAGTAACATGGGTGTCCCGCCTGTGACTCACAGACAGGAAGGATGGCATTTATAGCTCTGTGTTTTTGAACAAATGGTGCCAGTTACTCAAGGGCATACCAAGTAGTTCTTAGTACTGAAGATGGACACATGACAGTCTAGCACTGTACCACTGAGCCATGCCTTAGCCCTCTGGAAGCTCCTCTCTCCCAGTGACTATACCAGGACATTATTTGGTTTCTGTGTCAGGGTCTGTGGATGTTAGGTTGGTGGTGGGAATAGTGGAAGGCAGATCTAAACCCAAGTCTGACTGCTTGCAGCCTGTATTCTTGGAGGTCCTCGCCATAAGGTTTTGGGCTCCTCTGTCTCTGTCACTGTATGACGCTCCCATGAAGTCTCCTGGGGAAGGAGGGGGACTCAAAGCCATCGCATTGTTCCCTTGGGCTCGAGGCTGCTGGCGCCCCTGAGGACATGCTCCCGGCTTGGGTAGCTGAGGCTTCTTTGCATGGTCATCACTGTCAGTCCCCGTGTCTGTGGTCACCCACGGAGCCCCTTCATTTCCCTGCTGTGGCCAGGGGCCCAGCCGCAGCCCCGAGCTTCAACAGGAACCATTTGACTGTGGCCGGATGTCCCCGCTGCCACTCCTGCACACACTGTCACTCAAGCATGTGTTCTAAGGAAATGAGGGACCATCTGCTGCCTCCTGGGTGACCTGGAGCTTTAGCGGGATGGGGCAGAGGAAATGGCAGGTTACACACCTGCTCCCTTCACCCAGTCAGTCCTGCCTTTGTTTCCTGGGTCCATGTATGAGCCCAATGCCACTCATCCCACTGTGTTCGGATTCTAGGCCAAGCTGGCTTACAGCACAGGCCGTGTATCCGGCACTGGACTAAGGGCCCTAGAGAATTTAACCTTGGGCTGGCAAGATAACTCAGACAGTAAAGGCACTTGCCACCAAGCCTAATGGCCTGAGTTTTAATTCCTTGGACCCTCACGGCAGATGTCAAGAACCCACTCCTGCAACCTGTCCTACTACCTCCATCCACTCACCCTGGCACGTGTGTGTACATATGTACGTGCACACACAATAAATGTAGTAAAAAAAATGTGATTTCACCCTTCATAGCTGTTCATAAAGTGTATCCTGTTGCCCACCTGCCCCTTCAGTGTCCCCATCAGGGAGATGGGTGGAACAGGATACCAGGACAGCAGGAAATGATCACCTAAGCATCCCAGAATGCTGAGCCGTGGGACAGAGCTACAGGTTCTCACTCAGGCTGACCTGCCAACCTCAAGTTTGACACTTCTCAGTAGCTGGGGACCAGATGACAGGTCAAGAGACAAAAGTTCTGGGGTGTCAGCCTGCAGAGCAGGGAGTGACAAATCAGGGTCATTCAGCTTCAATATCTCTGTCTTGGAGGCTGCACACCCAGTGGGGATGGGGACCTGTTTATGGGCCCCCTGATCCTGCCAATTAATTTAGACCATAGAAGCCTGTGAGGGCAGTGGAGATATTTTGCCTACCTTTTGCAGATGAGAGACAGGGAGGGCTTCTAGAACTAGAGGGGTCACAACAATTTGGTGGGGAGTGGTGGTCTCGTCCTCATCCCAGAAAGCACCCCAAGTCTGCAGAAGCCTCAGTGCCCAACTCACTACCTCTTCAGATGTGTGTGGGGGGGGTTGTTGTTTGTTTGTGTTTGGGGGGGGGGCTTTTTTGAGGCAGGGTCTCAGGTAGCCCAGGCTGGCCTCAAGCTCCTTTTCCTAGTTTGCTCTCTGTTGCTGTGATAAAACACTGACCAAAAGCAACGATTCTTTTCAGCTTGTAGGATCTAGCTCATCACGAAGGGGAATTAGAACAGGAGCCTGGAGGCTGTGAAGGAGAGCAGCTTACTGGCTTGCTCCCCTTGGCTTGCTCAGTTTGCTTTCTCATACAACCTAGGACCACCTGCTCAGGGGTAGCACCTCCTACAGTGAGCCCACCTCTAGGGATCTGTCCACAGGCCAAAGTGATGGAAACAATTCTGCCATTGAGCTCCCTCTTCCCAGATGGCTCTAGCTTGTGTCAAGTTGACAAAAACTAACCAGTGCCCTGTACGGCCAAGGCTCCACCTCCTGTGTCCTGGGACACCAGCCCTGTACCACCATACCCATTAGATGCCTTCCAACATCTCATGAGGCTGAATGGAGGGCTGTGGAGACAGCTCGTGGGGAACCAGTGCAGACCTCCCCAGCGCTCCCTGTCTGAACAGGGTAGGCTGGCTTATGGACTCAGCCTTCAGGAGGCCCTCTCCTTATCCTAAGCTGGCTCAGAGCCCAAGGAGCCCATGTGTCCAGGAGGAGAGTAGGTGGGGAGACCAGAACTGGTCATGAGGGCACAGCGTGGAAGGTGGTGGGCAAAGGATCTTGGGAAACCCCAGCCCCCTCTATCCATTGTGTGTGGGGGGCAGCTCTGGGCTGCATGCCAGCTGGTGGACTTATTTCTTCTCTTGAATGCCAAGGGAGACACCAAACCAACTGGACCAGGCTGAACTCACTGTGCCCATGGCCATCCCCTCTGCCTTCCCCATGTGCTTTGCATGTCCACCAAGGCTGACTGTCCCCTTCATAGCCGGTGGCCAGGCAGGTATGACCTCAGGCAGAAGGCTGGGTGTGGCCACATCATGAAGATGCCTTATCTTCCAATGCCATGCTGGCCCCAGTGGGCCCACAACTGTATCCTGCTCAAGCCCCTGTTCCTTCCCCAGAGCCCTTAAGGCTGCCCACCTGTCCCCAGGGAGGATGGTCACTATGTAAATGTCTGTGCAAATGCCTCAGTGTGGGGTGATTGGGAGGCAAGAGCACTATCTAAAGCTGTTACTTCGATGTCATGGGGCCCCAGGCAAGGACACTCCACTTGCTGTCTCTCCTGCTGCATGCTCTGACTAAGCCAGTCAAGCTGGTTGAGAGCTCCGACTTCCACCTGGCTGGGGACTACCTCTTGGGTGGCCTCTTTTCCCTCCATGCCAATGTGAAGAGCATCTCCCACCTCAACTACCTGCAGGTGCCCAAGTGCAATGAGTGAGTCCCTGCATGAAGCTGCAAGGGGTGGGATGGAGCGGGGAGTCAGAGCCGGGAAAGTGCATCTCATTCATTGCCAACCCTCCCCCCAATCTTAGATCGAGCTTGCTAGTCCCTAGTGCCCCTACCCCCCTGCATACTCTGTTGAAAATTTAAGCAGTTGTGTTTGCAAGTCAGAGATCTGGTTTGTTCCTATGTTACATCCCTCGTCACCATCAAAACCATCCTCAACCACTTGGGCAAATGGGGGGCTCCCATGTCAAAGCCTTATCTAGACACCTGGTTCTGCCTTGCTAGGCAGAAGGTGGTGTCTGGGCAGCAGGCTTGGACACTGGACACTGGTGGAGAGCTTTGCAGTTTCCAAGATTATGGCTGGGGAGACAGAGTGCTTCCAGGCTTGGGGAGTCATCCTTCCCCCTCTGTAAGCCATTTGGGGTGACTTAGAGATTGAGTGCATGTGGGAGCACTGACCTTGTTCAGGAGGAGGAGCATTCTGGGAGATGGGGATGAGTGAGTGAGACAGAGAGAGAGAGAGAGAGAAGGGGGGGAAAGGCTAAGGGTTGAATGTGGGAATTCACCACTTAGATGACATGGAGGGAGATACCATGTGGACCTGAAGCTGCTGGGGATGGTACAGTGATGGCACCAAGCATGGTGCTAGGTCTTCTGATACCTGTGACAATGGTGATGAGGTCTGTAATTGACAGTGCCAGTGGCAGAAACATGGTGATGACAATAATAATGTTGACAGCAGCAATGATGGTGACAGTTGAAATGGGTATAGGGATGATGGTGGCAATAGTGGTTATGGTGATGGTGGTGATGAGGATGGTGGGAGTGATGGTGGTGGGAGTGGTGATGGTGTTGATGTTGGTGGTGATGGCTGGTGGTCAAGGTGATGGTGGTGATGGTTATTGTGTTAGTTGTTTTAGTGATGGTAGTGTTGATGGTATTGATGGTGTTGGTGACAGTGACTGTGTTAAAATTAGAATGATGGTGTTTTGGTGTTGA
>CAJQZJ010001750.1:22745746-22833641 GCA_907164525.1 Lophiomys imhausi
TGAGTCTTTCCTGTTTTTGCTGACTTCATGCTGATAATGCTCTTCAGGCCCTGAATTAAGAGACAGTATCAGAAACTCCTATATATTTTCTAAATATAATTTATCTAACCCCTACAATTGTTGGTATTTGTTATAGGCGAATATAGTTAATAAATAAATAATAATTTTAAAAGTTTGGTAACAATGGTGACTGTAACAGTAAATTTTTATTTATCACACATATATTTATTAATATTTAATAATTACCTAACAATTGTCTATAAAATTCCTAAATCCTAAACCCAAACCCTAACTCTGAAGCCTAACTCCTAAAACTTCTTAGTATCTATAATACAAACATTTAATATTAACCTAAGGTTTCTCAAAAGGATATTTTTCTCTGAGCATGGGTCCTGATGGATGGCTGGTCTTCATCCAATTTTTCAGTTTTAAAGTCTCTTAAAGTCTCTGAATTTCGTTTGTGCCTTCGTGGTCTTAAAACCAATTAACACATGAAAGTTTCCCAGGTGGCTCACCTATTCAGATCTTATGGCCTGCAAAGGCCTGAAGTCCTGGAGCTCTGCATCTGAGCACTCCTGAATCTCAGGGAGAATCCGTCTCCTCTCCAGACCCGAATCTGGTCAACATCAGAGGGTGAAACTTTCTGATGAGATTGTGATGCGTGTTTTTTCACTGGTAGAGGAAAAACGTTGTTGAGTGAATCAGGAACAGGAGAGAGAGCCTGCCCAGCGTCCACGTGAAACCTGCTTTATATATCTTCACCTGTCAGTAGAAGCTTTTGTGCACTTTTAAAGTTAGGACCCTGGGCTCAGTCTTTTTCAAAAAAGCTTTTTGCAGAGGGGCGTGAATTCACAGGCAGTTCACAGATGTGGGCAGGTGCCTCAGGGCATGCCATTCAGATGCTTTTCCCAGACAGCTGTGAAATGACAGCAGACCTCCGGAGGGCAGGCACCCCAGGGGGCATGTCCTACCCCTAGCCCTAAGATCAAAAGAGGTCCTGGTCCTTGGCGAGTTCCCAAGGACATGTCACTTCGGATGTAAGTCTTTTATCTTAAAAGTCCAGCCTTATTCCAAGTTCTTATGCTATATATGCTAACACTAAACCTACCATAGGTGACAGTGGTGGTTATGGCGATAGTGGTGGTTATGGTGACAATGATGGTATGGTGATAATGCTGGTGATTGTGAGAGTGGTGGTTATGGTGAGAGTGGTGGTGAAGATGACAATGGTGGTGATTTGACAATGGTGGTTATGGCGACAGTGGTGGTTATGGTGACAATGATGGTATGGTGATAATGCTGGTGATGGTGAGAGTGGTGGTTATGGTGACAATGGTGGTGATGGTGACAGTGGTAGTGGTGCCCAATACTTGCATTAAGAGTCATTGCCCCAATGTGAGATGTGGTACAGCAACTTGCCAGGGCCCTGAAATGGAGCAGTTCCTGACTCTTCTGAGCTCACCGCCCTCAGCTGAGAAAGCTCCACTCAGTGGGGAGGGGTTTCCAAACAGCTTTGAGAGTGGTTAATAAGCAGATACTTCCAGGGTTAGGTGTCTGCCAGCTCTGGATACTGTAACAAGAGGTCCCAGGTTGGAGGGTTGGGGGCAGGGACAATTTATAGATGATGGACACTTATCTCTCGAAGTTCTGGAGACTGGAAGTTGGAGATGGGCACCTGTCCAGACAGGTTCTGGTGAGGACCTCCTTCTAGGTTAGAGACCCCCTGTATTTCCATGTGATGGGAAGTGGTCCCTGTTACAACAACACTAATCCCCCCAGGAGGCTAATCACACCCCAAATGCCTATCTCCCGATGCCACACCACAGGTGGGGTTAGGGCTCCAACGCAGCAACTCCAGGAGCCGTAGTCGTTCAGTCCTGCCAGGATGAACCCCAGAGTCCATGAGTTCAAACAGGGAGGAGGCTTGGTGCCGGCCCAGTGTGGGGATTGCTGCCTCAATCCAAAGGCCTCCAGGTTTCATTGGCTCTTTGAAGCCACCATTTGCAAGGAAGACCTCCCAGGGGCCTTGATTATCTTTGTGATTGGTGCAAAGAAGGCTCTCTGCTGGACAGGTTGGGCTTTATTTGTTTATCTATTTGTAAGTTTTTTACTAACAGACATTTGAGTTTCCAGTACGAATTTCAATTTTTCCAATGTTTACTTTCTTTCCACAATTTCATACATGTGCACAATGTATTTCAATCACATTCACCCCCATCACCATCTTACCCTCCTCTCACACCCGCTCATCCCCTTCTTCCCAGCCCACCCCACTCCTACTTAATTCAACCAAAGGGAAGGAGGGAACCAGGTTTGGGGGAGGGGAGAGCTTTGGGCTGGGCAAGTGGATCCTGGGAGAAGGCCCATCACAGCTCCTCCCGAGGCTCAGTGCTAGTTACTTTCCTTGTTGCTAGGGCAGAATACCCAATAAGAAGTGACTGAAGGGGGAGGCGGGCTTACTTGATTCATTGTTTAGTGAGGGTGCAGTCCGTCATGGTAGGGAAGGCACAGCAGCAGGAGAACGAGGTTGGGGGTCACATCGCATCTGCAGTCAGGACCCAGCGGGAGATGGATGTTGGGGCTCAGTGCTTTTTACTCTCTCTTTTTTTCTTATCTGTTTACTCTTTTTTCTTTTTACTCAGTCTAGGATCCCAGCCTATAGGATAGTGCCACCCACATTCATGGTGGGTGGGCCAGAAGGGGTTTTTTCATGGTTTCCAAACCAGTTACATTGACAATGACAAACCCTTCCAGGCCTGTTGAACGAGGCTGTCTCTGTGGCATTCAGTGGGAGCCCTGAACATTGATTATCTACCTAGGCTGGTTCTCATGTCCCTCACCCCAGGCCCTCCTTACCGCCAAGCCATTTCACCCAGCTGCCAGCCTTTTCAGCCAAGTGAGCATGGCAGTCAGTCCTCACCCATTGAAAGAGTAGGACTCAGCCTGAGAATGAGAAACAGAATTAGAACTTGAGAAATGTTTGTTTGTTTGTTTGTTTGTTTTTTAGTGAAATCCCATGACCTCCTTCCCTAGTCAACAGCTGAACTCTAGGCCTCAGTTTCCCCAGATGTGAAGAGTGGGTGGCCCTTACCTGGAAATAGCTCTTCCCAGGTCATTCTAATGACAAAACTCATTAGAGGCCATGGGGCTGGGATGTCCCTGCAACCTCAACTGGTTCTTAGGGTCATGCCTTGACCTCTGGGGTCCTTCTGGGAAACAGACCGCACCAGACCCAAGTGTTCCCTGAGGGGCAGTCCCAAAAGCTGACAGCAGACGGAGATGTTCGTTTCATTCTTTGGCTTCTCAGGGACCTTCCCCAGGGACCTGGAAGGGCTCTGAAGGGCTAGGACTGATAGACAGACAGACAGACAGACAGATGGACAGACAGACACGCGCGCGCGCATGTGCGCGCGCACACACACACAACATGAAAACATATGGAAGAGCACACAAGCTGTTGTCTTTCAGAGTGTAATGCAAATATGTAGCCTAGTTAGGTTCATGTAACGCATGTGTGTTTACATGTCACTGTGGGGTCATGGCATCTACCAAACTTGATAGGTTTGGGTGTGAAAGAGAGAGAGTACGGGTAAGCACAGGGCAGTTGTGTTGGTTTGGTGGGCTGTACGGGCACATAGGTGCATCAGTGTTTGTCTGTCTGGGTACACGGGAGGCCGCAGGTGGGTGACGGGATGGGTGTGAAAGGGCTCTTGTGCCACAGTCGTCTGTGTGGGGGACTTAGGTGTGCATATAGGTGATATGTTGATAAATGCCTGTGTGTGCACTAGCATGCACACAGGCTTTTAATTATGTGTGTGCTTGTATTTATGTTTATGTGTTTCGTGTGTGTGTGTGTGTGTGTGACAGACCCAGGCAACCCTTTGCTAGACGATGGCAAGAATCATGAACAAGGGGCTGAACAGGTGGCTCAGCAACTAAGAACACTTTTTGCTCTTGCAGAGGGCTCAGGTTCGATTCTAGTACTCACATGGCAGCTCACAACTGTCTATAACCCCAGTTCCAGGGGATCAGATGCCATCTCCTGGCCTCCACAGGCTCCTGGATGCATGTGTGCACACACATAAATGTAGGCAAAACACATACACACACGTAAATAATCATCATCATCATCATCATCATCAAACCCAAGATGCGCAAACAAGTGACTTGAGGAACAGGGCAATGTGAAGGTCAGGCTTGACCCATCACTGACCTCTATGTATGAGAATGGCTACTCCAGGCTGACCCAGTACTAGACACCCCATCCAGGTAGGGCAGGCACTACAGTCTTCAAAAACCAGCAAGGGACAGCCCTGTCATTATTGCTATGGGTGACACTAGTACACTTGTGTGCTGTGTACACCAAATGCCCTTGCTGCAAAGATATGGAAACTGAAGCTCTGGGGCATTTGCTGGTGACAAATGAGGAGGGTGGGTAAGGTCTTGGATGAAAGTCCCACCATGAGATCTACCCCTAAATCGCTTCTTCCTCACTCTAGCCATGGGGGAACAGTGCTGAGGGCCATCCTTACCCAAGGCCAGGAGAACAGCGTGGAGCCTGTGTGACAGACAGAATGACAAAGAGAAAGCTGACCCACATGAGTCAGGAGGACAAAGGGAAGCTGACACTTATCTGAGCGGTGGTGTTAGTACTGAGACCTGTGGGATGAGGTGGGCTGGAGACATAGTCCTGAGGACAGCATCTTCCTTCCAGAAAGAGTCATAAGTGGGAGGCAGGAGCTGGGTAAGCAAGGTCCAGGTCTGCTACAAGGGACTGAACCTCATGATAGCAGGAAGTGTGTGTGTGTTGAGTTGAATGTATGGTGTATGTGTGTGGTGTGCGTGTGTAAGCTGCATGGGGTGAGAAATGTCAGCAGAAATATTCCATATCTGATTTGAGTTTTGAGGATCCCAGGACTCATGCCCAGCATGGAGGCAGGTGCCACTTAACCTCCCAATCAGGAGGCTAAGGTAGGAAGATTCTGAGTTCAAGGCCAGCCAGTTGCACTATGGAGGGAGACCCTATCTCAAAGAAGAAGGAAACAAACAAAAGACCCGGATGCAATTAAGAGAGTGTTCAGAGGGGTCTGATGGTTCTGTGGACAATGTCCAGTGCACAGCAGGGATTCTGAAAAACAGCACAGTTTCAGGCCTAGGCAGCTCAGCAACATGGAGAAAATGGTTTGAATACTGGGTTCCTGTACAAGATCCCTCTGGTCCGTTGCGTCTGTGTGTTCCTGCCCCCAGGGCTCCTTCTATGGCCTGTTAGCCACCACAGTGCTTGCCAGGGGGGTGTCTCAAGCAGAGACCCTCTGAGTAGGTTGAAGGCTGGAAGCCCGGGTGTCCCCTTAAAGGAGAGATGACATCAATCAACGTTTCTCAAAACCTTCATTCCCCTGTCTGTGAAGTAGGAGGTGGGCGCTTCTCAAAGCGTGGCAGGTGATGGGGAGGCAGTGGGGATGTGGGGACCCTCAGGATGTGCACTACACAGGGCAGGCCCCACCAGGGCTGTGAGCCCTAGCCATTGCTTTCATGACTGTCACCAACTACTCATCCATCCCTGTGCAGTCTCTTTCCTGTCTGAACTGTGGTGTCTCCCTCTCTAGCGTCCCCAGGGTGGAGTGAACACAGGAAGTACCTGAAGAGGGTGGACAGGGTGTCACCCCACCCTGCTCTGTAGAAAGGTGGCTTCTGTGGACAGTGATGAGGCAAGGGGGGGGGTGGTGTCAGGGTTGCATGAGACCTCCTCTTCCACCACATCTGTTCCCTCTCCAGCCCCTCCTTTTACTCCAGAGAGCTGCGTTGGAAGGCTCCCAGGATTCCTTGCTGTCTCCTCTGCATGTTAAAATGTGTGTTGAAGCAACCTTGCATCTCTGGTATATCTTCCCTCCCTCCGTGCCCTCCTATCCTCTGAGGGACACATGAACAAGGTGGCCGGTCACTTGACCAAGAGCCCAGGAACACCCAGGGCTGCTACATGAGACCACACTCCCAGCTCTGCCTATAAACCTACTTCTATGCCTGCTCCAAGCCCCACTCCTAACTCTGTTACCCCAACCCTGCATGGACAGTTGCTCCTGTTGGGGTGGGGGTTAGAGTTCTTTTCATCTCCCACCCTTACCTTTGGCTGTTCCCCCCACTCCCACCCCAACTTTTCTCACAGTGTTTGGTGCCTGCTGGGAGAGACTTGCAAATCACAGGCTTGACATTTCAGCATCTGTATGTCTCTGTGCCAGGCAGGCTCTGACTCAAGAAATCGATTCTCTCCGCTTGATCACCAAGCACCATCTAGAACATTGCCCTGGCCCCATCATCCTTCGGGCTGCTTCCTCTAGGTGTCACATGAGGCTGCTGGTACCCCATCTTGTAGGATACAAATAGGTCCTCCTTCCTACTGCAACCTCCCATGAGGCTCTGAGGGCTGCCTTGGCTTCTGGTCACTTTCATCTTCCCTGGGTCCTCCTGTACTAGCCCCACCGTGTTGCTCCATGACTTTTACACATGCCTTGCCCTTCACCACCACACCCCAGTAGCCCCAGCATATTCCTGTCCTGCCCTAGCCACTTCCACTCCATGTTCAGATCTTGGCTGAACTCTCTCTTGGTCCTTGGAGGTCCCACTGGGAGCATGATTTGAGGAGAAACAGAAAGGTCACACTGCAGGATTCCTCCATGGGAGGCTTGGGTACACGTGGGGGTCCACCATTCAACAGTGTATGGTGATGGCCTTATGGCTGTGGCCACTGCTGAAGGTGATGTGGCAGGATTGGTGACACAGGTGCAGGAGACAGCAGTATTTTGGGTGGCTTTTTTTTTTTTTTTTTTTTTTTGCTTCAGGGATAGGGGATATTGATGATACACGTTGACAGCATTTAGGAATTCAATCTCCAGATCACACTGGACTGCTGTGAGCTTTTCCTCTTTTTCCTCTTTCCTTCCTTCCCTCCCTCCCACCCTCGACCTTTCTTTCTTCCTTTATGAGCTGGGGTTCTCACGAGTCCCGGGCTGGTCCCAAACTTGCTATGACCTTGAGCATCTGATCCTTCTGCTAACCCTGACCCTGACCCTGAGTGTTACGACTGTACATATTTGCCACCACACCCTATGGAGCACTGGGGGCAGAACTCACGGCTCTGTGCCTGCTAGGCAAGCACTCTGCCAACTCTGCTATGGCCTCAGCCTGTGCTTTGGGCCACCAAATTTTTGAGCAAATGTGGGTGTAATAGGAATCATGAGTAAAGAATTCACACACATGGAATTAAACAAAGAGACATGTGATCGGGTGTGGTCCATATTTACCTAAGAACAATGCCATGAGAATGTGGGAGGGGGCATGTGGGGCAGGTTCCCCAGAAAGGTGCCAAGGCTTGGCCCTGTGGGTGACCCAGTTCCCATGGCATGGTGGGCTCAGATAGACTTCCTAAGAGCTGACCTGGCTTCACAAGATAAATCTGTCTTTTTTCATTTATTTATTTATTTATTATGTATACAGTATTTGCTCTACATATATTCCCCGGGCAGATCTCAATGTAGATGGCTGTGAGCCACCATATGGTTGCTGGGAATTGAACTCAGGACCTTGGGAAGAACAGCCAGTGCTCTTAACCTCTGAGCCACCTCTCCAGCCCGATAAATCTGTCTTAAGTCTCAGTTCTGGGTCTAACCTCAGCCCACATGACCTTCTGGGTCTCCCTGGGCTGGCCCCACCCTAAGAAACACCCAAGGGCTCCCCAGGCCTCTAAGGCTGTTGACTCCCTCCCACTTTTTAGATAAGCCCATCCGGATGGTCCTTTTAGCAAGCAGGTGGCAGCCCCCTGGGAGGTAGGAGGCTGGCATGCATTTCCTGATCATCTGTCCTTTCCACCTTCCTGTGTGCATGAAACAGCCCAACTGCATCCCACCTGGGCCTGTATCTCTAGGAACATGGCTACCTGAGGACATGGAGCCCCCCATGAGACATATCCACTCTGCAGCCTCCGCACCAGCCCCTCCCATTTTGATATCCATGTGGAGGAAGTGAGTGGCAAACAGAAGCCATTGCCTTCCCCAAAGCCACACAGCTAGAGGGAGCAGAGAAGCAGTTGCGGAAAGAAGGCTGCTATGTGACCCCAACTGTGACTGGGGGTGACCTCAATGGAGTAGCCACAAACTGAGCAGCTGGGAGCAGAGAAATTGGGAGGAAATGAACCATTGTGAGCCGACATGCCAGTGCAGTTAAGTCTCTTGACTTTAGGGCCAGAAGGCCTGGGTTTGAATCCCAGCCACATGGTAGCTGTGTGACCTTAGGCTACCTACTCACCCTCTCTGAGCTTCAGCTCCCTGTCTTCAGAATGGGGTTGATAATGGAGTTGGTGCTTCTTACAAGGGTGGCTACTACGATGTGTGCCCGGTACCTCTTGTATCAGGCTGTTGTAGGGGGAGGGACACTGCTTTGCAGGCAAAAGAAGTGAGAGAGGAGGGGAGGCCGATCCAGCCAGGGTTTGTGCCCAGCCTGGCTGGCTCCATGCCTGCCCAGCCGCCTTGGCAGGGGAGTGAGGAGGGGATTGGAGGACCGTGTGTGTTGGGGGGGGGGAAGCAGCCAGCCTGACATAAGGCCCTCAAGAATGTGGTCTGCTTCCTCCCAGGCCCCTGGGAGCCTGGTAATCCTGGATGTGGGGAGACAGCTGCTTGGCCAGCCCGGGGGAGGGAGGGCTGCTCAGGGGATAGCCCCCCTTCTCACCTTTTTCTGCAGGGTGGGGGCTGTGGTTATTAACCCTGGCTGGGCCAGAGCGGGGAGGTGGGAGATGGGAAGGCAGAGAGCAGGCAGGGTAGCAGGGAGTTGGCCCAGTCTGAAATGGATCATGTTGCAGAGCCCTGCCTGAGTAGCCTACTCCCTGATGTGGTCAGCTGGGCCCCTGGGGAGGTGTCAGGTGACTACACTGCTGAGCATGACCGGGGAGGGAGAGGCTTTGATTTTTAATTGCATTTTAATTTTTTCGTTTGTGTGTGGGGGCATGTATGATCTACACACATTTGAAGGTCATAGGACAGCTCACAGCAGTTGGTTCTCTTTTGACCATGTGGATCTTAAGGATGGAGCCCAGGCCCTCAAGCTTGGTGGCAGTTATTTTTACTTGGTGAACCATCTTGCTGGCTCTGGGAGGGAGGGCTTTTAGCAAAGTCACAGTTGCAAGGGGCCTCTAACACCAATCCCTTTGCTACAGAAAAGGGGAAACTGAGGCCCGAATGGGGGTGGCCACTGCCTCAATGTCACTCAAAGCTGGGAGCCAGGTCAGCTCAGACTTCCTGTCTACAGAGCTGGAGGCTTCCAGATACCCAAAGTGCACCTGCCCTTGCTTTCTCCAGATGGTGTTTCTCTTCCACGTGGCTGGTCTCACACCATGGCTCCATCTACACAGGGTCACTTGCTGCATGCAGTTGCTGCCGCCTTCCAACTCTGAAGCATGTGACTGCCAGGGCTGGGACATTTGACTGCACAGTTCATATGTTTATAGCTAGCTGCTCCATGTTTCAGGGCTCCACGGCTCCCAAGCCTCCGTGCACATGGACGGTCTTACTCTAGATGTGCGAGGCGTTTTGCTCAACCGCCCAGGAACTACGTGTGCGTTTTCAGAGGCATTTACTGAACCAGGGATCCTAACACACATTCTTTCTAAGGCCTAGAGTCCACCATTGGCTGTGTGAGAGTCACCTCAGTTCATTTCTGCACCTTCATATCCACCTGGAAGTGAGCTGATGATGTCTCTATGGTTCCAGGATCCTGGTTCCGTGTCCATGTGGGAACTGGCTGCCATCTCTAACCTGGACACCTGTGGCCTTCTTGCTGGCCACTGCCTCCATTTGTGTGCCTCTGTCCACTCTCCATGACTCATGAGGGGCACCCATGGGAGTCTCTATTGCTTAGCAACTTAAGACCTTCTAATGGCTCCACCACTTGGAGCAGAAACACGAGGCTTCTGGGCCGGCCTGTAAGCCAACCCATCCCCTCATTCCAGGCATCCACTGCTTCTCTGGTTGCTTCAGATACAAAGTTCCTCCTTCTTTCTCCAACCTATAGCCAAGATCTTTGCTCATACTGTGCCTCTTCTCGGAGCGTTTTAGCCCACTGCTTCATGGCTGTCTCTCTGTACCCGAGTCCGCCCTGACTGACTACCCTGGGGGTTGCCGATCTTCACTTTCTTCACAGCGCCCAGTGGCATCTGCAATTATGTCTGCAGACTAAGACTGGAGGACTAAGAACTAAGAACGTTCTGAGGCTGAGGACTCCGTCTGCTCTGCCCACTGCCGAAGCACTCGTTACTAAAACAGGCCAGAGAGGTGCAGCTCAGGTACCCAGAAAGTAAGCAATGAGTTGACCAAGAATGGGGAGGCTGCCACCCCTCAAGGTTCTGTTTCCCTCCCAGCAGCTGATTCTGCCATCCGACTGCAGCCTTCATCCCTTCTCGCTGTCCGTGAACAGAGGACACTGGGGCCCAAACTCCTGGTGCCCAATGGTTCCTATTTCTGTACTTGGTTGTTTAGGATGGTCTCACTGTGTTTCCTGGGTTGTGCCTGCACCTTGAAGCTCCACAATTCTCTCTGCTCTTGTGGACTAGGATTACAGGTGCACACAGAGGCACCCATGCCATGCCTGCATCCCTTTAAATGTGGACTCTTTGAGATGCCAGAACAGTGCTAGGCATGGGACAATACAGACACTGAACAGGGCTGGGAAGATGGCTCAGTGGGAAAAGGCTCACTGTGCAAGCACGAGGACCTAGGTATGGACCCCCCAGCATCCAGGTAAAAGCTAGCTAAGGCAGGGTTCATCTGAAACCCCGGCACTGGAAATGGTGACAGGAAGGGGTCATTGGTCAGCCAGACAAGCCAATCACTGAGCTGAGACTCTAACTAAAAAGCTAAGTCAGAGAATCACAGAGAACCCTGATGTCCACGTCTGGCCTCCACAGCACACATGCACACGGTGCACATACTCTGAGGGGCTTAAAACCCAAGTGTAGGGCTGACTGTACAACCCTGAGGACCTGAGTTCAATCCCTGGAACCCATATAAAAGTGGAAGAAAAGAACCCAGTCCACGAAGTTGTCCTCTGATCTCCACACACTTGTGCTTCTGCCCTTGCTTACCCTGCCTCCTCATACACTCATACAACCCCCACCCCCAATTAAAAAAAAGCCAACCAAACAAACAAACAAACAAAGAGCTGGGCGTGGTGACGCACGCCTTTTAATCCCAGCACTGGGGGAGGCAGACGCAGGTGAATCTCTGAGCGTTCAAGGCCAGCCTGGTTTTACAGAGTGCGTTCCAGGACAGTCAGGGCTACCCAGAGAAACCCTGTTCCAAAAAACCTTAACAACAACAACAACAAAAACCTTTAGTGTGAACCCCCACAGCTGTGGTATGACACCCTCAGGCCCTCAGATAAAGGCTCCCCTCTTGGGGGTCTGAGAACCTCAAGCTGCAGAGCACAAGGGTTTGGAAGTAATGTGAGGCATGTTGGAGGATGGGTCCTTCCAGATCGGTTAGGCACTGTGGTAATAGCCACAAGTAATAAAGAAGAAAAACCCTGTTGAGCTTTTTGGCCAAGGTCATGGCCAGGGTAAATCCTCTGAGGGAGATGAGGCTGTTCAAGAAGCCCTGGATCTGACCTTGACATGGGGCAAGACTGACCTCAGGCAAGCCCCTTGCCCTCTCTGAACCACACGCAGATGTCATGACCAATAATTCTGGCTTTCCAGGCTTTGGGGGGCAGGAGGCAAATCTCTCACCCCAGCAGAGGGTGGGTGCGGGAGCTACAGCTCACCCTTCTTGGATCCTGGGAACATTGAGGGGTCTGATCTTCTGTTGACATTCCATGGGGTCTTGGGTCCATGTGGGGGGCTTGGATTTCGCCTGGTCTGTGTGATCCTCTGGCCCCTCGCAGCATTTGCTTCACGTCACTCTTGGGGGGATTAAGGACCTGGGGCCGAGGATTGGGGGTGCTGAGAAGAGAGAGAAGAGAGGAGGAGAGGCTGAGAGCCAGCTGCAGGGTAAGGCTTCTCTGCCCTCAAAGCCCTTTTGTGAGAGGTGTGGGGGTACATACTGGGCCTCGACAGAGAAGATCCTGCATGCAGTCAACAGTGACATGTGGGGACGGAGAAGGAGCATAATCTCTTCTGAGTGTCAGTCTCATTCAACAGACCTCTCTCTGAGAGCAGAGCTGAAGCCCCAGCCATGGGGTGATGGGTTCAGGCCCTCCCACTGCACATTCAGCTCCTGAGCCCAATCAGAGAGTGTTGGAAGGGTATAGCCCAGGCCACGAGGCAAAAGATGGGGCTGGTCAGTGTGGCATGGGAGGGGCTCCTAGGAGCTAGAACTCAAGCCCTGACTAGCTTGGGGCCAGTGTGAGGTCAGGACTTCCAGACTGTCTGCATATGACTCTCCTCCGTGTGCCATGGTTTCCCAGACACTGGTTGAGGAGTGCATGCGAGCTGTTGCCAACCAGGGTCAAAAGAAGATTGGTTCCTCTCGTCCAGGGCCCATCCTGTCCTCCCCCCGCCCCCCCCCCCGCCCCAAGGGCTAGAGGCTTCAATAGGAAAGGAAGGATTCCCGAGATTGTTTCCCCACAGCACTCATCAAGATGGGAGTTAAATGAGATATTATATAGAGAGCCCCTAACAGAGACTGGAACACCAGCATCATTCATTCATTCATTCATTCATTCATTCATTCATTCATTCATAGGGAATGGAACAATAGTGCCGAATGATCTTTCAGAGTCTGACTGATTTCCCAAGACCAGGTCCGGTGTGACTGTTCTAGACCCTCTCGGTCATGCCAGAACTGACCTGGTAGAGGCAATCCCATTTTGGAGATATGGCCTGGATTGGTGAAGGTGTGTGGTTAGAACCCCATGGCCAGCGCTTCATTCATGTCCTGGGCCTCAGTCCTGTAAACCCTGAACAGGTGTAGGGATCTCCGAGTTGTACTTTTCAGGAAGCCCCACGAAGATGAAGCCTGGCACACAGTAGCCACTTATGAAATGAATAACGAAGTTAGAGGCCACTCAGCCAGTTCCCCTGATAGCTCTGAAGAGGACTTTGGGTCCCTCAGGTCTGGAGGTGAACCTGACACTTTCAGCCTATCCTGGGCCTTAAGAGGGCCAGCTGCCTAGTCTCCCCACTGCCCAGCCTCTTCCAGGGTTTGCGGCAAGATGGGTCCATAGAGAGTTCCAGAAGGCCCCCGGATAGAATATCAAGACTGAGACTTGAAAACCTGATCTCATCCCAGCCCTTCTTCCCAAGGTTCCCTGGGCCCATCAATCAGTGGAGAGACATGATCATATTTTATAGCCCAGCCAGGCTGGGGTGGCAGGAAACCCAAGCCCATCCCTGCCTGGGGTCCTGCCTGTTTAGAGGGATCAAGGTGACTGGCAGAGCCTTATTAACTCTTTGTGGTCCCACTCCACCAGATGTGGGGGCACAGCCCTCCTCTAGCAGCCCTGCCCTACTGACTGCTCTGGGGGTGATAGAGTGACATATACAGAGATGATCGATCTCTGTCCCCCAAGAGCTTAAAGAAGGAAGAAGAGCTCAGAGGAACATATGAGGGCTCAGGCTGAAGGGCGGAGAGGATCAGAGTCAGCTTGAAGCCATGACCCCAGATCCACCTGTAGGGGTGTCTTCAGGAAGATGCTGAGACTTGAGGGAACAGCCATAGGGGAAAGAGCTCATTTAGTACCAGGAAGGGGCCAGGGGCCACAGCACCGGTTTCCTTGGCTGTTAGGGTGAGCTGGTTCTCTGGTAGATGAAGGCCATTCAGCAGGTGAGAGACTCTGACGCCTCAATTTGACCATCTCTCTTGGCTGAGAAGAAAAACACTAATGTGCCTAAATTGTCTTCAGGCTTACATTTAGTAATGGCTATAAGCAATGGAACCCACTTGGCACCAGGGCAGTTCAGGCTGAGCTCCCCATGACTGAGGGTCTCTCGTGAGGGGATTGGAGCCCCTTCTTGGTGCCATTAGGGGTGGAGGCTTTAGTAGGAGCTGCGTTCCAGGGTCTCCAGTTTCCATCCCCTGGATGGCAGGGGTCATTTAAGGGAGGGAAGGGAACTCTTGAAATAGCTTCCTCCAGTGGAGGAGACTCTGGGCACACAGGTGTCACACCAACGGCTGGCTGGGTTAGGTTGATGGACAACCATTAGAAGATGAACTTAATGAGACTCCATCAGTGTGGTGGGTGGGCATGCCTGGGGTGCCTCAGTTTGGGATGGGACTCTTTACTCAGTGGGTGGAGCATGGCTCCTTCTTCAGCCCCAGATGTCTTGCCACCTCTTCCAGCCCCTTCTCAGGGTGTTCCTTGGGCTAAAACCCTTACCTGCTTTCCTTCTGGTCTTCTGGAACAGGGGAAAGGAAGACCCAATTTCTGGGGGCAAGGAAGTCAAGCCTCTAGTGGGCCATGTGGCTTATCTGTGCCTTAGTTTCTCTATGGGTAAGTAGGAGTTGTCTTAAATTTCTCAGGGAACAGGCCTCCAGGCAGCTTCTGGTACAATTTAAGGACTCAACTTCAACTCTAGAGAAGTTGGCCACTCCTCCAGTCCTATTTGGTGCTAACCCTGCCTGCTTCTCCCCTGCAGAGCACTTCACACACTGCCCCAGTACTTCTGTCTCTGCTGCCCCTCTTGTTTGAAGACAAACCCCTGAGGGAAGAGCCAGCCTCCCAGTTCACAGCTGCTCTCCCCAGTTTCTGTACTCAGTAGGACCTCAGTAAATGACTGTGATTGGGCAGGTATCTGGCTCTGTATTCTGTGCCCAAGCTGTGATATAGTTCCCATCCTCTAGAGCAGTGGTTCTCAACCTGTGGGTTGAGACCCTTTGAGGTCGGATGACCCTTTCACAGGGGTTGCCTAAGGCCATTGGGAAACACAGATATTTGCATTACAATTCCTAACAGTAGCAAAGTTATAGTTATGAAGTGGCAATGAAAATAATTTTATGATTGGAGTCACCACAACTTGAGGAGCTGTATTAAAGGGTCTTCGCATTTGAGGACCACTGCTCTAGAGGGTGCCATACCCATATCCATGGAAGGAGAAGCCTGATCCCTGACAGTTCTTGCTCCTCTCTGCCTCATTGGTCTTGCCTAGGGTCTTGTTTCTAGCAAATGCAGCTTAATACCCTGTTGGTTCTCTTGGCAGATGCTCAACTGGGGCCTGGGAAGCTGCTCTTGGCTCCAGCCCAGAGTGCTAGAGGCTGGGCAGGTAGGTGGAGGATGAGACCCACCTGGCCTGTGCCCACAGCCTGGGATAGTCTTTCTCTTCTCCTTTCTCATTCTTTTTTTTTTTTTTTTCCTTAAGAACCAACCTCCAAAACAACAATCTCCCATGATTTGGAAAAATGGTTGTCATCCCATGTCTTTCTCTGGAACATTTCTATGGCCCTTTCCAGGCAGGGATGAGATGGCTAGGAACAAGAGCTGGGTTCCCAGCCTCAGCCTGGAAGATGGGGGTAGGCCCATCCATCTTTCCAGCTGGCCGTTACATGTGGGAAAGGCCCCTGGGGCAGGGAGGGGGTTGAGGACACCTGTTGTAGTCACTCTTCCTAAGCCAGGCTCTGGGCTTCCAGGCAGAGGTGGTGACCAGCTGGGGGCAGACTGGGACCCTCTGCCACAGACACATACTCTGGTCCTGGCTGACACCACCCACGGTGGTGAAGGGAAGAGGGGAGAGAGAGAGAGAGAGAGAGAGAGAGAGAGAGAGAGAGAGAGAGCTTGCTGAAGGCCACACTGGCTCCCCACCCCCACTCCCTGAGGAGACAGAATCCTCACCCCCAACCCACCCCACCCCCAGTTCCAAAGAGGGAGGAGCCAGTTCTGGCCTCAGAGGGCTTTCATCCTAAAGGTTATCCTCACTGACAGTGTGGGTTGTAGCTGCAGCAGTGAGGGGAAGAGCAAGTTGGCCTGAGGAAAATATAGATGAAGGCTCAGAGGCCTGACAGGACAGTATCTACATAGGGAAACTTTTAGGGTCCAGGGCAGAACTGTTGGGGGGGGGGGGCTTAGGGCTGCATCTTTGACATGGAGGCCTGCATGGGAACAGCAAAGGGCAGTTATTGCAGCAGAGGGGCATGGTTAGATCTGCAGACTGTAAAGAGACTCCGTGTCTTGGGGGAATAAGAGTGAATGGTGAGGCCGAGGGTATGAGGAGGCTGGTTTGCATTCTGAGGGGTGGGAGGCAAGGTGGGACAGGCTAGGACCCTCCCTAGGACCCACCCTGATAATCTGGGTGGTGTCCTTTGTGAAGACATCTTCCCTCTCAGGGCCTCGGTTTCCCCACCTTCGTAAGATATCGAGGGATGTGGAGTGGTTCATCTCATAGCGTTCGGCCCCACTGTGCAGCCCTGTGCAGCCCTGTGCTGCTCTGTGCTTTATCAATGGTGGAATGTCTCTGAGATGTGGTTTCCCTCTATGTAAAATGCCAAACTGCCCAGGCTGTGGCTGATCTCGGTCCACCTGGGCCTGGCACACAGTGGTCAGCGACTGAGGCTGTGTCTGTCTGGAACCGTCTCTTGTCCACTGTCCTCTTTGTGTGATGGATCTCTCTGGCAGGCTTGGTGCTGCAGGAAGAGCGAGCCTTCATGGCTGGGCAGATGGAGGGAGCCACTCAGGTTTCAGGATCCAAGGACCTGTGGAGCTCTGAGGAATTTTCCCAGGCTGGGTGTGGGCAGCTGGAAGCCATCCGTCCCAGGGAAGGCAAAGGATGGGGTACTGCCAAGGTCTTTTGCTGGGAACAAGAACCCCCCCGGGGGGGGGGTGGAGACAGAATTCTCCTATCCAGCCTGGAAAGATGAAACCCTGCTGCCAGGGCAGCTGTTGGTAATGGTGCCAAAACACCAACTAGCCTGGGCTCTGGGACTGCAAGGATTGGGGTTGGTGGGTGGGGGTTGATGCTCTGAGAAGGAGGAGGGCCCTGCCTAGCTTCAGCCACCCTCTAACCTGGGTGGGAGCCAGAGGGTACTGCCCCAGGGTACTGATGGTTCTCCTGGGTACTTTGGAGCCTTGGTGAAGCTGAGTTCAAGTCAATTTCAAGGCCCATGATGTCTGTTCTGCAATGTTGCTCTGAAGACTAGAGATAAGACCTGAGAAGTACCTGCGTGCGGTAGATACTCAATAAATGTTAGTTGTGTTTCTGGAGGAGGTGTGTGGACCAATGATGAAGAGTGTAACCAGGATGCTGGAAATAGTAGTGCCTACCTGTGGTCCCAGCACCTGGAAAGTGTAGGCTAGGAGGATAATGACTAGTTTGGAGGTGAGCCTGGGATACATAGTAAGTTCTGGGTCAGATTGGGCTACCTGAGACCTTCTCACAGACAGACAAGCAGCCTAGGTAGGGCCTGACTGCTGGGGTTTATTAGAACATTCTAGAACTCAGTCTCTGCATGTGCCACGCTTTCGGCTTGCAAGGGAGGGCATAGCTGCTGGTGTTCTGCCCGTTGCTGTCAACACCATTTGAGCCCATGCTCTGGGTCCTAGCCTTCGGACTGAGGGCGCCCTTCTTGACTGCCCTGGTAACAATAACAGCTGTTCATCCCTCTGAACCCTCCTTGTCTGATGGCAGGTATGTTAATTCTTCAGACTGTCTGCCACTTGGGAACAAAAGAATTCATTGTCCCTGTAGTATGAAGAGGAATCAGTTTGGAGTGGGTCAGGCAACAGGAAGGGAAAGAGGCAGGGAGGGGACTAGACAGGGAGGCCACACGCAGCCTGACCTCTGAAGGTCCTCTTGTGGTCAGTCCTTCTGGGTTTCTTCTTTCTTTTTCTCCGAGACAGGGTTTCTCTGTGTAACAGCTTTGGCTATCCTGGAATTCACTCTGTAGACCAGGCTGGCCTTGAACTCAGAAATCCACCTGCCTCTGCCTCCCAAGTGCTGGGATTACAAGCATAAACCGCCACCACTGCTGGCAGCTCCTGCTTTCTTAAATGTTAAGCGACAGTTGTGGTAACTGCAGGACTGCAGGCAGAGTGTCAAGCCAAGTGTGAAGGACATGTGGGGCATTGGGTCCCTATTGGTGTGGTTGGTCATGGTGCTGCTAGGTTACCTAGAGGCCAAAAGCAGAGCCGGTTGATGGGGCAAAGGCCCATGACTCTCCATTCTCTCTTCTTTGAGAGTTGTTTCAGGTGACAAAGGGCCTGTGAGCGGAGGCCCTGCCTCACTGCTTCCTGAGGGTGTGTGCGAGGTGTGAGGAAGTTAGCCAAGGTGCTTTTTGGAGGAGCTCTAGAATTCTCATGGACCCTAAAGGGCCCTTAGAGAGCATCATCCTTGGTAGTTCTCAAACTGAGTTCTGCCCACAGACATCAGCCCTGGGGGACAATGAGAAGATGACTCAGAAAGATGCTGTGGTAACTGTCCAGCAAACAAGGGTATGACTGTCCAAAGGTCACCCAGCATGTCAGCAACAGAGGTAGCCAGATGTCTCCTGCCTAGGGTGCTGCTCCCTCTGACCTCCCTCATTTTCCTTGGGCACATTTCTGCCTCTTGCCCATCAGCTACTTCCTGCCTTGATCACTGTCCTTCCTGGGTCCATGTGCAGCCAGATGGCATGGGAAGTTGGCAGTAGCCCTACACCCCGGGGATCAGGAAGTCACCCCAGTTCTGATCACTTGGCCGGGATGCCTCTTCTCTAAGTCTGGGAAAGACTCCTTTGACCCCAGTATGGCATTCTCCTGTCGTAGCACTGCCAAGGGCTTCAGCTGGTGCAAGGGTAGCACATTCACACTCTCAGTTGCTGGAAATCTCTGCCTGCCCCAGCTGCCCCCAAGTTGTGGTGAGGACCCAGCTGCAAGAGGTGGGAGGGAGGAAGTTTGGGAGAGGAGGTGGCCTGTGGCCAGGGACGGAGGGATGAGAAACAGCTTGCTTCTGGGAAACATCCTTGAAAATTGATTCTCTCTGTGGAAAGCCAGTGGGCCAGACAGGGTCTTTTGGGGTCTTTTGAACTTGTGAGCTACAGCATGTTCTCTTGGGTCCTCTGGGGCTGCCTTTCCCAAAAAGGCATGGTTCCGATTCCTCTGGGTGTCCACCAGGTTCCTAAGATTTCACTGCCGTCCCTCCACAGGAATCAGGGCCAGAGACACTGTCTTGGTGTGCTTCCTGTTGCCATGATAAACATCATGACCAAAAGTAACTTGGGGAAAAAGAGTCTATGTGTCCCAGGTCACATGGTCCATCGTTAAAGAAAGTCAGGGCAGGAATTCCAGGCAGGAACCTGGAGGCGAGCAAGAACTGACTGATACAGAGGTCATGGTGGACTGCTGCTTACTGACTGCTCCTCATGGCTTGCTCAATCCCCTTCCTTCCTTCCTTCCTTCCTTCCTTCCTTCCTTCCTTCCTTCCTTCCTTCCTTTTTCGAGACAGGGTTTCTCTGTGTTTCCCTGGCTGTCCTGGACCCACTTTGTAGACCAGGCTGGCCTTGAACTCACAGAGACCTGCCTGCCTCTGCCTCCCAAGTGCTGGGATTAAAGGCGTGCGCCACCATGCCTGGCAATTACAGACATCTGTGAACTGCCATGTAGGTGCTGGGATTTGAATCCCGGTCCTTTGGAAGAACAGCCAGTGCTCTTAACCGCTGAGCCAACTCTCCAGCCCCCAGAACCACCAGCTGAGGGACAACACCTTCCACAGTGGGCTGGACCCTCCCACACCAATCATCAAACAAGAAGATGCCCTACAGTCTCGCCTTCAGGCCAATCTGATGGAGGTATTTTCTCAGTTGAGATCCCTCTTTCCAGATGACTCTAGCTGTGTCAAGTTGACAAAAACAAGAGAGACAAAAAACAAAGCAACAACAACAACAAAAAACAACCAGGACAGACACAAAGGATGTTCCATGAATAGCTGGGATGTGGTTCATAATGTCACAGATGTGTTCCTGCCAAGACCAAGTCCCCATTGTGCGTGCCTGTGCATGTGGATGTATGTGTGCATGCGTGTGTGTGTGTGTGTGTGTGTGTGTGTGTGTGTGTGTGTGCGCGCGCGTGCTAGATGTCAGCATCAAGGGTCCCTCCTGGTTCTTCTCCACTTTATTGTTTGAGACAGGGTCTCTCATTGACCCTGAAGCTTAGACCAGCTGCCCAGGGAGCTTCCGGGATCTGCTTGTCTTCCAAGCCTCCACTTGTCCCCCTATTAAGTACTGGGGTTACAGATGCACATTGCCAGCCCAGCTTCTACATGGGGGTCTGGGGCTTCAAGCACAGGTCCGCCTGCTTGTGCAACAGCACTTTACCAACTGAGCCCTCTTTCCAGGCCAAGACCAAGGCCCACCTTGTCACAGTTGCCATCACCCCTGTAGCAGAGCTTCCTGCAGACAAGGTAGAGTACAGCCTTCATGGCTCCATGACATTCTTAGCAGCCCTGAGAAGCGGGAGTTCTGCTCACTCGCATTTTGCAAATGGAGAAACCCCAGCAGCCACACTGGCATCTTACTCAAGGGCTCCTTGATGATGGGGACAGCCCAGAGCTTTGCTTTGCTGTCTATAATAGGCCCCAGGACAAAAATCTCCAGAGGTGCCACCCCTGGACCTCCAGCCAGCACGGGGTGTTAAGGAGATAGAAGTTGTAGATCCGAGGGACTGCAAGCTCCAGAGTGAACAGACAGCCTCTGGGGAATGTCCTGGTTTCCCATGCTCAGTGGGTAAAATGCTGTCACACAAGGACAAGCAATGCTTTATCTGATGGTAAAGTGTGTTTGTTAGAGCCACCGAGATGAAAAGAAACCACACTCCCCAACGGCCAACAAGTAAAACAAGCTGTGGGGACTGAAAGCCAGGCATTCAGGTCCAAGTTCTGTCTAAAGGGGCAGAGGCTTGGCTCTTCCTGTGGATGAAGGGCTGGTGACCATGGGCGACTGTGGGATTAAAGGAAGTTGATGTTGGAGATGACCCTTGTTTATTATTTTATTTGTGTGGGTGTTTTGCCTACAAGTATGACTGTGCCCCAAGTGTATGCAGTGCCCTCAGAGGCCAGAAGAGGGCGTCAGGTATCGTGAAACTGGGGTAAGAGCTGGTCGTGTGCTGGGAATTGAACCTAGATCCTCTGAAAAAGCAGCTGGTGCTCTTAACCACTGAGCCAACTCTCCAGTCCCTTGATTTTTGTTCGTAAAACATTTTTTTTTGTTTTGTTTTGTTTTTGGAGACAGGGTCTCACTATGTGCCTTGGCTGGCCTGGAACTTGTTAGGTGGATCAGGTTGGTCTTGAACTCACAGAGATTCACCTGCCTCTGGCTCCTGAGTGCTGGGATTAAAGGCATGCGCTACCACATGTGGCAAAAGAGTTTGATTTTTGAGGGCTGGGGTGTATCTCAATAGTGGAGTACTTGATTGGCATGTACAAGGCCCTGGATTCCACCTGAAGTTCTGCTTGACACCCAGGTTTCCCCAGTGTCATATCTTATATGACAATAACTCAGTATCAAAGCTGACCCTACCACTGGACTGCTGTGTGGCAGTAACCAGAAAACATAGACCAACTTTTTCTTCTTCTTTTTTGACATTATGGGTGGAACCCAGGTCCTTTCCTCTACCAAGCCAGTGTTCTACCACCTAACTACACCCCCAGCCCCATAGACCAGTTTCTATGGTCACCCCATCCTTGGCAACCGTCCTTCATAGTCCCATCATTCAAGAGTGCCATGTGAATGAGGACCCTACAGTGAAGGCCTTCTGCCTTTGCTGATTTCCTTCCCTTTGGCAGCACTTTTCTTTTGCTGTTCACCCAGGCTTTTTCTTCTATGACCGTGTCTTTCCTTTCACAGCTATTGGGGGTTGTCCGTGGTGTGGATGGGTCCCTGGATTTTGGTCCACTTATCCTTTGAAGGATTTTGGGGTGGTTCTAAATGTTCGATCCTTACATGAGACTTCCCTATAAACATTTGAGCACAGGTGTCTTCAGGGACATCCTGCCTCCAGGATAAATGTCCTGCCTGGGGTGTGTTGTAGAAGCAGCCAGGCCTGTGATTCCAGCCCTTTGGAGCTGGAGGCAGGAAGATCAGAAGTTTAAGGCCATTCTCAGCCACATAGTGAGTTAGCTGAAGGTCAATTTGGGCTACGTGAGATCTTGTCTCAAAGAAACAAGAGGAAGAAGAGAAAGGAAGAGGGCTATATGGTGTCTCATTCCCACTGACACACTGAGAATCTCAGTTTCCTCTTGTCCTCACCTGTACTTAGCATTATAATTAAAAAAAAAAAAAGAGCAAGATGGTTCAACGGGTAAAGTAGCCTGAAGAGAGATGCAGGCTTGGCCATGCCCTTACCCACATTGCTCCTCTAGACCAGAGTCTTAAGGGTGGCTGTTCTGCATTAGAGGGTTGGGCCAGTTCCCAGTCCTCTTCATGGACCCACACTGTGCCCTGGAGACTTTTTATCATGCCACCATACCTACTAATTGTTGTAACCTCCTCAGTGACAAACAACTCTTTGGACTGACAGCATATTGTTAAAATGAGATCCTGGGTACAGGCTTTTTGAAGTCAAATCCTGGTCCTACTATCCACTTGCTGTTTAACCTTGGGAAACTTACTTGACCTTTCTGAGTTCTGCTCGCCTCTTATACAATGAAACATAAGTAGAGCTCCTGTTTGAAGGGTTGTTGTGAGGTCTGAATGACACATTTGTGTGAAGAATACTGTGTAAGGCTGGAGAGATGATTTGGAAGGTAAGAGTGCTTACTTTCTTCCAGACAACCTGGGTTACAGTCCTAGCATTTTATCGGGCAACCAACAACAGTCTGTAATGTTACTTCCTGCACTCATGTGGTGGACATAAACTCACGTAGGCGAACACATATGCACACAGAGCAGTACATAGCCAGAACAGAGAAGTTCATCGGGTAAGTATTGACTTGCTTGCTTGTTTGTTTTTCTAGACAGAGTTTCTTTGTGTAGCCCTGGTTGTCCTGAAACTTGCTTTGTAGACCAGGCTGGCCTCAAACTCACAGAAAGCCAACTGCCCCTGCCTCTTGATTGCTGGGATCAAAGCTGTGCACCACCATTGCCTGGCTTGACTTGCTCTTTTGATTATCATCACCACCAAGATCATCACTACCAGATTCACCATCATCAGCACCAACATCAGCACCATCACCATCATCATCACAGTTATCAGCACCATCATCATTGGAACCATCATCAGTACCACCAGCAGCACCATCACCATCATCAGCACCACTATGACACCATCATCAGTACTACCACCATCACCATCATCAGCATGACCATTATCACAATTATCAGCACCACCATCATCTGCATCATCAGCATGACCATTATCACTGTCAGCACTACCATCAGCATCATCAGCTTCACCATCACTACCAGCATGACAATCATTAGCAGCACCATCATCAGTACCAGCATCACCAGCATCAGCATCAACACCACCATGATCCTCATTACTATCATCTTATCACTTTTAGTAGCACAGTTTCCCAGGCACTAGAGACCCATAGATAACTAACTGTGACATAGGGGTGCTCAAAGTCTCTCTCAGGGACACAGATGCTTAGATGGGTCACTTGGGAGCCATATGACAAGTGTCTGAATAGTGTAAAAGCACAGTGAAAGTCACAAGGGAAAGGGGAGGGTACCTGCTTGCCTGGATCTGGTGGTGGGAATGGAGAGTACTACAGGGAGAGGGGCCAGTGAGGTAGGCAAAGGTGACACGATGACAAAGGTCTGTGAGGAGCTGGAGGGATGTGGCCTGTGCTGGCTAGTTTTTAATGTCAACTAGTCACAAGGTAATTTGGAAATAGAGAACCTCAGATGGGAAAATACCCTACCAGATTAGCCTGTGAGAAAGTCTGAGAGCATTTCTTTGGTTAATGATTGATATGGGAGGGCTCAGTTCACTGTGGAGAGTGTGAATGTTGGACGGCTGGTCTTGGGTTCTGTAAGGAATCAGGCTGAGTAAGCCAGGAGAAGCAAGCCAGTGAACAGCACCCCACCATGGCCTCTGCATTAGTTCCTGTCTCCAGATTCTTGCCTGGAGTTCCTGCTCTCAGTGATGGATTACAATCTATAAGATGAAATAAATTCTTTCCTTGCCAAGTTGCTTTTGATCATGGTGTTTATCATAGTAACAGAAACCCTAACTAAATGGGCCTTTTGTCCCAGCACTCTGAAGGCAAGGGCAGGTGGATCTCTGAGTTCAAGGCCAGCCTGCTCTACAGAGTGATTGCCAGGACAGCCAGGGCTATGCAGAGAAACCCTGTCATGAAAAACAATACAAAGCCGGGCATGGTGGCGCACACCTTTAATCCCAGCACTTAGGAGGCAGAGGCAGGTGGATCACTGTGAGTTCGAGGCCAGCCTGGTCTACAAAGCGAGTCCAGGACAGCCAGGGCTGTTACACAGAGAAACCCTGTCTCCAAAACAAAACAAAAAACAATACGAAATAAACAAAACAAAGCAACAACAAAAACCCAAACCAAATCAAACAAACAAACAAAAAACCCCAAAGACAGGGCCTGAATGATTCATATCAGAATGAATTTCACAGTCACAATGGGCCGGAGAGCTTGGGACAGAGACAGAGTCACAGGGATGCCCAGTCAGGTGGGCCTTCAGTCTCTGAGGCATTCACATGGATGAGTGTCCAGTCTTTCCCTTTGTGCTCATGGAAACACAGACCCAGAAAGGTGAGCGACTGGCCCAGCATCATGACAGATGGAGGTGGCAGAGGCAGAGGCAAGTGAAAAGCGAGGAGATCTAGTCCTCAGGAAAGATGGCGGAGGCTTTCTGTGGGCCCCGCCCGGTGTCTAGCTTCTGCCAGCCACTCTGACAGAGGGGACAGTATCACCTCCTGTACCGCCCGCCCCTGAGCCTCTGTGGCCCTCCTCCATGCCTGCTCTCATGGGAACAACTCCTTGGCTTCTGCCAGCTTTCTTACTAATATGTGAAGCTGCTAATGGAACCCAGTAGCTTCAAGGTCTCCCTGGTTTGGAACAAACTGGAGGTTGATGCAGTCACAGCTGCTGTGGGCTGGACAGGTCTACAAGTCCACCCAGCTTCCTGTCTGCTGCTTCATGAGGATCCTGAGTTCCAGGCTGTGGGGTCTTTGGAGAGCCTTATTCATTCATTCCCTGAAGACTTACATACATACATACATTTATTTATTTATTTGAGACAGGGTTGATCTCATCCATGTAGTCAAGGATGGCTTTGAACTTCTGAGCCTCCTGCCTCCTCCATTCTTGAGTACTGGGATTACAGGCATATAGCACCATATCTGATTTACATTTTGCTGGGGAATCTGGTCCAGGGCTTCCTGCATGCTAGGAAAGCACTCTGTCAGCTGAGCCACATCCTCTCCTCTCCCCCAAATGTACTGAGATACACACTGGCTCAGTAAGGTGCTGACATCAGATTCAGAGCCCCACCCTCTGGCTTCCTGGATTTGGTGGAAAGCTGGTGGAGGTCCCTCTGGGTGATGGGTGTTCGGAAAGGGGTGGGAACTTCTAGAGAGGACACAGACTTGCACTTGAGACCATGCGATGAGGGAAGAATGAGATAGAGAGAACCACACACTGTTCTGGGAGGAGGGCAATCCAGGTAGTATGGGAAGTATATCCATGAAGATATGAAAGCTGAACTATGAGCCAAGAGGCAGAAGCCATGGTCATGGAGTGACTTCCTCTATATCCACAGTCATTGCGACTTGTTCATGCCCGTAACCCTAAGCTTTGGAGGGAGGGAGGCACTCTGAGAGGGAGGGAGGGAAATCTGGCAGGAAGCCTGATTGGGCAGGAGGTGGCACCTGCTTCTGGCTAAGTCAACTCAGCTCTTCTGCAACTACATAGCCAGTGACCATGGCAACTTAAGAAAGGCTGTCCACCACGTCACCTCTCCAGGAGACTGAAGTATCACCCTCCAGATGGCACCTGGGAAAGGATAGGTGTTCAGGAAGGACAGCTGAGAACTGGTGAGATTAAAAGCAGGGGGCAGTGCTACCCTGTGATGGACCACAGTGCTCAATTAAGGGACATCCCACCCCCAACCCCCTACTGCTGCAGCTGCTAGGGTGGTCTCTGCTCTGCAGAGCTGACAGAAGACATAGTAACGATATCTTACTTAACAAACCCAACCGGTGTTCACAGCACTTACCAAGCCAGGCACCGTGGCCCACACCTATCACCCCAGCACTCAGAAGGCCAAGGCTGGAGGTTCATGAGTTCAAGGCCGGCCTCAGAGGTCTAAGAAGAGCCTGATTTAATTAAAAAAAAAACAACAACAACAACAAACTGGGGCTAGGAAAGTAGCTCAGTGGAAAGATACTTGTCTGGCATGCTCAAGATGGTGAGTCTCATCCTCAGAGAATGCAAGCACCCCTGAAGCCAAGCAAACAAAACCCATCAGGAGTGTATGAATGAACCCAGAACAGGCATCTGAGACTGGAGCCACCACAGTGGACTCTGTTTTGGGTGACAAGTGAAGGGGCCATATATCATCTGGCCTGAGGTGCTGATGGCTGGCATGGTGACAGGCAGCTCCTGTCTGGTTTTGCACCCAGCTGCAGCACCTGCTGTTGTGTGACCTTGAGCATGCTCTTTAACCTCCCCCCCCCAGTCCTTGTCACCTGCAGTATGGATGGCCATGAGTGCTTGGTTAGCTCGCCAACCCTGGTGCACAGTAAATGCACAATAAATGTGAAGGAGCCTGGTTGTTGCATTGGGAGTTGAACCCAGATCCTGGGCTCTCTATTTGGGTTCTTTAATTCATCTTCACCTAATGTTTCCCTGGGACGATGCTACAAATGAACTTCCAGGAATCTGAAAAACGCCTGGCGAAGCCAACTTCTAAGATGTGGGTTCTCCATGCTGTAAACGGGCAAGCTTTGCTGAAAGGCAATAGAACAGCTGCCTTCTTCTGCAAGCACTATCCCTGGCCCTTGGCACATGCTCATATAACGTGTCTGGTTGAAGATACAAAGAGAAAGGCAGGTGAGGAAATGGGGACAGTTGAATTGTCTCCCAGAGCTAGTGTGGAGATGCTTTCAGCTCCCCGGGCTGGTATCTGCCTCCCTCTATCACTCTGCCCGCCTTTGGTGCAGAGGTCTAAAGTGGGCCTCTCCATCAGACTGCTCCACCAGCCTATGGTGGAGCCTGCCGCAGCAGGTTCCTGTGTTAGGCGTGACCATTGGGGGCTGGAACTCTTGGGTGTCCAGGACTTGGACGGAGTCCTTCACACCTGGCTTTGAAGGTGAGAAGCTTGGCAAAACAGTGGCTGTGACAATCTGTGAGTTAATCTGAGTGTCCTGGGGCTCTGATAGAACATGCGATGACCGGAGGGAACCCTGTCTCCGCCTGGATGAAATGGCTCAGCCCGTCCACAGCCAAGGAAGATGGCTAACTGGTGAGAAGAGGAGAGGAGGTGCCCAGACTGAAGTGTGCAGGGGCAAGTGGAGGTACTGGGCAGCTCAGATGGAGAGCAGGGGATTTGTTGGTTGTTTTTTCTTGCTTTTTTTTTTGGGGGGGGGTACAGAGTTTCTTTGTATAGCCCTGGCTATCCTCTGTAGACCAGGCTGACCTTGAACTCACAGAGATCCGCCTGCCTCTGCCTGGGGCTCTGGATCCCAAGCTCTCCACTCACTGGTGGACAGTGGGGTATATCCTGAGCCAGGCGACAAGACCACTTACTTCCCTCTGTGTAAATGAGGATGGTAGACTGAGAGAACAGTGCAAAAACCTGGGGTGACAAACTGGCCTTTGGTGCAAGGTGGGTGGGAAACGAGATGGATAGAGGTGGTCAGTGGAGAATGCCATGGTTACTGTGATTGAATTAAGTTACTGATGCCCCCTCCAGCACCTCACTCGGCTCCCAGTCCAGCCTGGGCACTGCTCGTCAATCTAAACCCCCATACAGGGAGCCCCTGAGGGCAAGGCCACTGTCCTCTCCAGCTCTGTTCTGACGCCTGGCTCAGGCTCTGTATGGATATGGTGCCAAGACAGGAACTGATGAGCAAGGGCGCCAGGGTATAAGTTTCTCTAACACCACATGGGATCTGCTTCCCTCTCACAGATGTGGGCTCCCTTTCTCCTCCCACAGCGCACTTTCCACTCATGACCCCCTCACACTGGAATGGAGGCACCACAGGTCCAGACCTCTGTTTGTCTTGTTCTTGGCTGGGTCCTCAGTTTCTAGAACACTCCTGCCACGGGCTCTGTGGACTCTCACTGGTCCACTTGACAGATGAGAAGTGAGACAAAGGCCCCGGTATCAAGCTGTAATCTGGACCTGGCTCCTCCTACCAGCTCCAAGCTGGCAGAAGTTTCCCCATCTGAAAGCAGGGGCGAGGGCTGGGCATGTGGCTCAGGTGACACAGTGCCTTCCCTGGGTGTGATCCCCAGCACTAGGTGTGGCAGTGCACACTTGTCATCCCAGCACTTGAGGAGTCAGAGACAGGAACATGAGGAGGTCTCAAACCACTGCAGCCCTAGGGCAAGTCCCAGTTTTGCAGTTGACTCTGGGCAGGTCAGTCTCGCTGAGCTCTTGTCTTTCCCTCCTTGCAAAAGCTGTTCCTGGTCAGCCTGTTAGCATTGTAGAGACCAATGCTTTTCAATGCACCTGCTTGCCTTGCGCTCGGGCTCTCGAATGGAGACAAGCAGGAATTGCTTGTGGCACAGTTGCCAACACTCCCACTGAGTTTTGAAGTGAACAAAGGCCCCAAATTGTCCCTCAGGAGGGAGGACTCTCCTGATGGGGGAAGGGTAAAGGCCACCTGGGTACCAACTAGGACAGACTTGGTGATCAGGTGACCTAACTAGAGGTGGATTGGGGTCAACAGCAGCCCTCCTCCTCTGGTCTCCATGGCCATCCCTCACTTGACTTGTGTATCTCTGGGTTCCCACTCTCCGCTGTGTCCCCGGCCCTCCACGGCCATGGCCACGCTGTAGAATTTCCAATTTTCAGCTAATGTGCAGGTCGTGACAGGGGCTCAGAGGCCCTGGTCAGACATAATGGTAGGAGAATTGTAAATGTCGCCCCAGTGAATAGCAATGAGTAGGGTAGGGAGGGGACTCCGCAGTGGCGGTGTGCCTGGGCAGGAATGCATTTTCTCTCGGACTGTGTCCTATTGGATTTCCAGAGGTGCGAGGGCTCCAGGTACATGTCATTAGTAACAGTTTGGGCGATAATGAATCCTTTTATTTCTTTTCCTCACAGCTCATGAATACATAATAAACCCGGCTCAGGCGCATCTGGCCTGGGCCCTGCGCCTCTGCCACCTAATCTAGGTCCCGCTCCAATATCCAGGCAGCCCAGCTGGGGCCTGCCTTAAAGGAACCGCTGCCCTTTTCTGCCCTGAGGCTGCTGGGCTGGCCAAAGGCTGGCCATTCTTGATGCCCATGATGGTGAGGAAGTGGTAGAGTCCGGGAAAGACAAGGTCCCTAGTTCCTGCCCTGGTGCATGCAGTAAGTGCTCACCGGTACATTCAGCATGGACTCATCTGTGTATCCATCCAGTAAATCTTTAGCAGTGCATTCAGCAGGTACTCAACAGTGTATCCAGTAGGTGTTACACAATGTATCCAGCAGGCACTTGACAATGTATCCAGCAGGTGCCCAGCCATGAGCACAGCAGGTGGTCAACTAGATGAGTCTGTTCAAGGTGATATTAAGTATCTCCTTGAACTTGGCCAGCCACTCCAAGAGGGACTTGGGAGCCACTCTACAAGAAAACTGAAGCTCAGCAGGGCAAGGCTTGTCCCAGTGGACCTGTGCATGTCAGTGTACCTGCATGCACACATACATACCCTGCTCCTACCCAGTTGGCAGCCCTTTGTGGAAGAGTCTTGGAAGTGGCATGTGCCCAGTTGCCAACTCCACACACTTCTCAGCTCTGTTGCACAATATGCTTACTTGAAGGCCACAGTGTTCAGTTTTTCTCGTTGTTCCCCAGGGTGTCTATGATCTTTTAGGGCTTTTTGTAAACCCTCACCATGTCCTCTTGCTGTGTTGGGATATCTCTCGTCTCATCCCTCCGTGTCATCTCTCACTGGTCCCTTGCCCTGGGCTGTGGGTACCTTGAGCAGGGACTTTGCAGGTGGATCTGCAGGACCATGGACAATGTCTGGTACACAGTATGTGCTCAGCAAACTCTCAGAGGATATCCTACATGGTCACAGACACCCCTAAGGGAGTGAAGACATGGTAAGCCAGATTAGTGTCCGGAGCTTGGAGTGAGCAGGTGTCCTGGCTTCTGGGCTCACTGGGCTGTCTGGTGGTCTCCTGGGCTTGGGGTGGACATCTGAGGCAGTGAAGCCACTACCTGGTGGGGCATATAAAGCTCCTAGGAAGACTGCAAGGCCCTCTGATATTTCTACCCTAGCTGGGAACCTCCACCTTTCAGAACTTTATGAACCTCGGCATGGAAGTCCAGTATGATGCTAGGTGCCAGACAGGGACAGTAAATGCTAAGTGACACTGAGGCACTTGACCCTGAGCTGTAAGAGGTAGCCCAACCATGAGCCTTATTTCCTAGGTAAAGAGCCAGAGGCACAGAGAGACTGAGCCACCTGTCCAGTGACACTCAGCAGGAAGCAACAAAGGGAGGCTTTGAACCCAGTCTGTGGGGTTTTGGAGACAGGTTTTCAAAGTCCAGACCTCTGTCTTCCAGGCTGCACAGAGGCAGGAGGTGTCTTGTGGCCCTCTGCTCAATGCCTGTCTTTCTAGAAATCCACAGAACACGGGAAATTTACCCCAGTGCACTGCTGGACCAGCAGAGGAGCCTGGGAGGTGACTTTAGGGGACAGGCAGGTGGCCTGCAGCCAGGCAGGGGCTGGCTGGAGTAGGGTGTGCTGCTGTTAGCTATGGGTTCTCAGTGAAGCCACTGGGAAGGTCTGGGCCCTAGCAGCCTCATCTGTTATCCAGGGGCATGTGGCAGTGAACAGATCTAACTTGTCTGAGAATTGGAACAGTGTAGATCAGGAAGTGAGAAATGTTGGGCTTTTAAGAATGTCTAAGCCATGAGTATCGGGGAACTCAAGTTGAGGACTCACCCCAGTCCTCAACTGTTTTTCTTTTTAGGCACAGTCCTATATAGCTCATGCTGGCCTCGAATTCACTATTCAGCTAAGGGTAGCCTTGGATTCCTGTGTACCACCATGTGCAGCTAGTTATCTTCTATTCTTTTTTTTTTTTTTTTTTTTTGGTTTTTCGAGACAGGGTTTCTCTGTGTATCCTTGGCTGTCCTGGACTCACTTTGTAGACCAGGCTGGCCTCGAACTCACATTGATCCGCCTGCCTCTGCCTCCCAAGTGCTGGGATTAAAGGCGTGTGCCACCACCGCCCGGCTAAAGGTTCCTCTTTTTTTTTTAATTATTTTTATGATTTTTATTTTTATTTATTTTATGTATATGAGTTGCTCTATCTGCATGCTTTATTTTTATTTATTTTATGTATATGAGTTGCTCTATCTGCATGTACACCTGCAGCCAGAAGAGGGCATCAGATCACATTGTGTATGGTTGTGAGCCATCATGTGGTTGCTGGGAATTGAACTCAGGACCTTTGGAAGAGCACTAGCCAGTGCTCTTAACCGCTGAGCCATCTCTCCAGCCCCTTATCTTCTATTCTTACTGGCTGCCTTCATGCCTACTATCTCCACCAGCCCCTGGCTACTGTCCTAGTATCGCCACTGTCATTTTGGCCCCCATCTCAGCCTGAAGAGCATGGACTTGGGAGTCAGGCCTGAGAGCCTGGAGCATCTGCAGCCATGGGGTGAGGTGAAGGCCCATACTCGAGTGCCCACACCTGCCTCAGGAGGTGTGCCAACACCTCTCTAATCCACAGGAACTCTGCTCCCACAGAACTCGGATCTGACTGGGTCCGCATGATGTCACCTGGTCACCCAGTCAGTCTCTGGGCTCTGACCTAAGGATCATGTATTGCTGTGCCAGTCTTGGGGCTAAGACCTCAGCTTTATTGCTTCATACAGTACTCACTCATATGATTCCACAGAAGACACCATTTCTATCTTGTAGACAGGGAAAGTGGGGCTCCAGGAGGTTGAGTTATATGCTTAAGGGCCACACACCTGGTCTAAGAAAGAGCCTGGGTTTCTCCAACCCCAAAGCCTCTAAGCATTCTTTTTTTTTTTTGTTTGTTTTTTTGTTTTTGTTTTTCGAGACAGGGTTTCTCTGTGTAGCCCTGGCTGTCCTGGACTCACTTTGTAGACCAGGCTGGCCTCGAACTCGCAAAGATCCGCCTGCCTCTGCCTCCCAAGTGCTGGGATTAAAGGCGTGCGCCACCACTGCCCGGCAGCATTCTTTTTAATATTGTTAGTTTGTTTATGGGCATGTCTAGTGTAATATGGGTTTAGAATCTGAACCATTTTTCAGAAAGATTGTGTCTCTTTGGAACATTTTTCCTAGCCAGATGTGGTAGTTTAGAGCTGCAATCCCAGAATTCAGGTGGCTGAAAGCAGAAGGATCACTACAAGTCTGAGGTCAGCCTGGGCTACATAGTGAGTTCCAGTCTAACCTGGGCTACAGTGTGAGACCTTGTCACAGACAAAGAAACTAACTAACTAACTAATTAATTAACTAACTAACTAACTAGCTGCTGATTGCTTGGGGTACTAATAGCACTTTCTGTGCAGTACTGCAATGCTCAGAACTAGGCTGTCGGGCTACAGAGATGGTGCCTTGCACATACACCTTGTACCTGAGTCCTTAGTACCTACATAAAAAACCTGGGCATGTTAGCACATGCTTGTTGACTGTAGCCCTGGGGAGGCTGAGACAGGAAGATCTGGGGGGCTGGCTGACTGGCCAGCTTCTCCTACTCAGTGAGCCCCAGGTTTAGTGAGAGACTTTGCCTCAAAAGATAAGGTGAAGAAGTGACTGAAGGCAACACCAGATGCTGTCCTCTGTCCTGAGACACAGGAACATGCAGGTGTACTCCCCACGAACCCATGAATATGTAGCACACACATACATACGTGAACCCATGAATTGTAGTGTACCCCCCACAAACCCATGAATATGCAAAATACATGTTAACACACACATGAACTCATGAATATACTACATATATGTTAATACATGCATACACACACGAACCCACGAATATGCAACATTTATGTTAACACACACACATGAACCCATGAATATACAACATATATGTTAACACATTAACACACATGTACACACATGAATTCATGAATATGCAACATATATGTTAACACACACATATACACAGAGGAACCCATGAATATGCAACATACATGTTAACACACACATACACACAGAGGAACTCATGAATATACAACGTATATGTTAATACATACATACACACATGAACCCATGAATATGCAACATTTATGTTAACACACACACGAACCCATGAATATGCAATATACATGTTAACACACACACACAAACTCATGAATATACAACATATAGGTTAACACGTACATGCACATGAGAGAGAGAGAGAAAGTCAGAGACAGACAGACAGACATACATACAGACGGAGACAGACAGAAACAGACAGGGGAGCACAAAGCTGGGTCTTTGGAAGTTTCCAGTAAATGCTGTCTGTAATTAGGGGACTTTGTTTCCCTTTTCTCCCCTCACATGGCCCTCCTCGTTCAGGGCTTTGCTAGGCCAGCCTCACTGCACTGTCTCCATGTCTTCTCCATCCTGTTTTGTGAGTGTCACCTTGGCCATTTTCTGACACCCAATCTCTAGTCACACCAATGCTGCTCTTAAGTCTTAAGTGGCTTCGGACTGCCTCCGAGATGAAGCGTGCGCCATTTATCCTGACATCTCCACTTCCTTGTTGGTGCCCACCCAGGGCATGGGCTGTCTGCCTCATCGGTACCACTGTTCCTCCGGGTCTCCAGCCCAGAACGCCTTCCTCCTTCTCTCTCCAGCCAGTGTGCCAGTCTCCAACATGCCACCCTCAGCCCCTCCCCCAGGCTCCCTGTGCCCACGGGGTGGAGTGTATGCCAGCGGACATCCTCAGAACACAGCAGGCTGGGTGAATCCCAAAACTCTGTTGCTTTCCCCTCCTCTTGCCCAGTGCCCCATAGAGTAACCATAGATCCTGGCTGGGTCATGTGGGCTCCCCCATCCTTCCGGGACATTCTGAGTAGTAACTTGACCACTACGAAGTACCCAAATGCCCCCTTGGTAAGGACCCACATGCCTTAGCAGATTCTACCTGTTTTCCCAGAGATGGTCTTAGGCCCTCACCGAGCCTGTATGACTGGCCTGGAATGTCTAGTTGAATTGGATTTGTCCTGTTCTGTAGGGTCAGCCCCTAAACCAAACCATATTCCTGTTAACCTGAGGTGCCCAGTGTCCCCAGGGAGGTGGAGGCCAAGCCAGGCTGGGCCACAGCCTGGGGCCACCTTTACCAGCCCCTGTCCAGAGAGGCCACCTGAACTAATTTCCTAATCCTGCTTCAGCCGGCCTGGCCCAGCCGCTCAGGAAGGCCTCATGCTTGCCCTATCCACCTTCCTGCCCCCCGGGATCTGAGGCCCTGGGCCCCTCACCCGCCAGCACCAGGCTGCAGCAGCCGAAGCTCTGAAACTGATTTAGGTCTGCTACTCTGCTGGCTTAGCATCCCCACTCCCGACCCCCAGTTAGGCCCCATAACTGAATCCAGATGTCCTTTCCTCTGTCCCCAGGGTCCCCTGGATAATCCGTGACAGTTGGGGGGGCATAGGGGGCAGGGGAAGTACAGGAGTTGCTGGGGTAGGGGACAGCAGCTCAGATGGGAGACACAGGGTCAGGAGTTCTGCCCAAGGAGCCACTGTGTATCTCCTTGGGGACCAAGGCCAGATACATTAGGATGAGGGCTGGTCTACCTCATCTGCCAAACCAGCTAAGGCTTCACACTGCTAATCCTGGCTGACTCCATATGGCTCCTTTGTCACGGGAGTCACATAGTAGGTCTTCATTAGACAGACAGGCTTGGGTGGGTCACCTCAGCCTGTTCATCTGTAAAATTTGAGTACTGAGGCCTCTTCTTGTGGGCTCCAGGGAGAAGTAGAATGTGTTCTTACAGGGAGGAAGGAAGGGATCCCCTCCCAGAGCCTGCTCTATCTGGGAGTCCCACTCCCATGGGGGCGTGGAGGGCAGAAACTCAGGCTTTAGTCCCCAATCTTTTATCTCTTATCTGGACCTCAGTTTCCCCATCTGAAGGTCTTTTGAGTCCCAAGTTCCCAGAACACAGAAAATACTCCATAAATATTTATTGAATGGTATTTAGTAAATTCTCCCTTTTACCTTTACACCCACTGTCCCACTTCCTTCCCCTGTAACCCTCTCAGGTGGTTGTGATACTCCTTGGCCTGCTGGCTCTTCTCACAAGCTCCTTTGGAAATGAGCCTGACACTCACAGTCAATATAACATTCAACAGAGAGGAATGGAGGCCAGGGACTCAGACTGAAGGCCCTACCTGCAGTGACAGTGTGGAACTGAAGGAGAATGGTCCCCTGTCCACAGATCCCAGGAAAGGACAGGAGGTGGGGATGGGAGCTGTGCTGTGCTCAGCTCTCCTGTCAATCCATTTTATTGGTTGTTCTAATAAGAAAAAAAGAAAAAGCCCTTTCCTCCCACAGGGGTGTATCCCCATGCCTAAGGTCGATCCTTGCATCTGAGTGGGCTGCCCTTAGCTCGACACTCCACTGCCCCCAGCCTCCAAAGTAGCTGGGGCTACAGGTTGGCATCACCAGGCCTGGCTTCTGATTCATTCAGAAAAACTAATTCCTGATTTTGGCTCCATAAAACATTTATGGAAACACCAGGAGCCCGATGGGGACATGGAGACAAGTAATCCCCGTTGTTGGTCTGGGGAGATTGGGTGTCTGGACTTATAAATGCTAGGGATGAAGGCTGGGGGAGGATGGGAGAAAGCTAAGCCTAGCTTGGCTGGGGCTGGAGTTGGGAGGCTGGGGTGAGGGTGGGGGGTTGGGAGGGAGGGGAAGAATGAACAGTTGGGAGTTTGCCTGTGAAGGGATCCTCTCAGCAGGGCTCACAAGATGGGCTATGGCAGAGGGAGCCTGGATGTTTGGACTGACATGCTGAGTGTTTGCTACCAGGCAGTTGCTTTCCGGAAAAAAACATTCCAGTAATGGCCATTATAATCTTAATTTCGTATGACTGTGTGTGTGTGTGTGTAGGCCAGAGGAAAATCTCACTCTTTTGTTTCTTTGTTTGTTTGGGTTTTTGTTGTTGAGACAGGGTATCACCATGTAGCTCTGGCTGGCTTGGAATTCAGGGTGCCATCTGCCTCTGCCTCCCAAATGTGGGATTAAAGCCATGCTGCACCATGCCTGGATAGTCACACTCAGGTCCCTCATGTTTGCAAAAGAATTGCTCACTGACTGAGCCATTGGTCTAGCACCAAGAAATAGGTATTAACTACATTTTACTGATTAGAAACTGAGAAGTAGAGAGCTTAAAAACTTACTGGAGGGCCAACAAAATGGCCTAATGGCTGAAGGTGCTTCCTGCCAAACCTGAGTTTGATTCCTGGAGCCCACATGGTGGAAGGAGAGAACGGGCTGACATCCACACTCACACTGTGACACCCATGCACCACTGGTAAATAAATGTAAACACACACAGAGATACACACACACACACACACACACACACACGTACACAGATGTACACACAGAAGCACACACACACATGAACACAGACACACACACATACAAATGCACACACAGGCATACACTTACTTGACACACAGCTAGTAAGTGCAAGAGTCAGGATATCTGAGCTTTAAGTCACTGCATCTTACTGGACCACAAAGGGGACCTTCCTCCTCTTGTTGAGACTTGTACTAGAATCACAAAGGGGGCCCTGAGGTCCTCAGTGCATGTAGCTGGGTTACACGGGAAATGGACCAGGATCTGACTACTTGGACACTGTAGACACAGCTGCTGAACTGGGATGCTTAATGCTGGAGATATTGGGACATGTGGTGCAGCACATTTTGGGTTCTGGGACCTGTTAAAGGACAATTTTAGGAAGTGGGGCAAACAAGGCCTGGAGTGATTAGGAGGAGGGGAGACAGAGTGTAGATTGATTGTTTCTTTTCTTCTTTTTTGACAAGGTCTCAGGTATCCCAGGCTGGCCTTAAACCTGCTTTGTAGCTGAGGATGACTGTGAACTCCTGATCCTTGTGCCTCCCGCCCCTGAGTACTGGGATCACAGGTGTGCAACCCTACACCTGGTTTATGGGGTGCTGGGAACAGAACCAGTGCATGCTAGGCGGGCACTCCGCTGAGTCAGCCTTGAGATGTTGCTCTTGCCTTTGAATTTGTAACAAGAGTCACCAGGAGGCCTGGAAAGGCAGTGGGGGACCTCAAAATCAAAGTGATCCATTCAGTGAGTCTGGGGATGCTGGGTGACATGCAATTGTAAGGAAATCCCATAGCCAGTGGTGGCGGCAACTCTGAGAATCTCTGGTGAATTAACAGTGGTAGGCAGGCTCATATGGGCTCACCATGGTGCCTGACACCTCTGGACTTGGTAGCTACCATCATTCTATCTCCAGGATGAAATTTAAGGTCTGAGGAAGCAAACAACTTGCTGAGACCCTGTGTCCATCAGTGTCCCCAAAGCTCATATTCTTCTGGTCTGGGAGAGTTCACCCCAGGGCCTTTGCACATACCTTTTTTGAGCTTAGACAGTTGCTGCTTCTGCATCAGCTAGACGTGTTAGCACAGGCTTCTTGGGGACACATGGAGTGGCCCTGCTGTCCTTTCTCATGTGTTCTGTCCCTTTACCTGGCTGAGAACCAGCTGCCATTGCTATTTTCAATCCTTACTGCTTGGCTGTTTGCTCTCTGAGGTTGGGACTGTGGCTGTGTTATTTGGTGTTGTGACTCTGGAATGAAGACACAGGGCCTTGTATTGCTTTGTTGAGTGACTAAAACCCATGTTAACTCTCTCTCCACATCCTGTGCCTCTTCACCACCAGCTACCCCTATTTTTGATATTTGTTTTTCAGTGAGTAAGATGGCTTACTCAGTAAAGGTACTTTGGTGCCAAGCCTGAAGACCTGAGTTCAATTCCTGAGACCCACATGGTGGAAGGAGGAATCTCTCTCTCTCTCATCATACACACACATTGTCTTTGTCTCTCAATCTCTGTCTTTCCCTCTCTTCCCTTATTCCCCCCACCCCAGTACTATGGGCTGAATGTCCCCTAAGCATATTCTGTCACTAAGCTAGCTTCCCTGACCGTCCTTTATCTCTCTGTCTCCTTGGCATCTTAGATCAAATCTCCGCTATCAAACACTCCCAGTATTCCAGTTTCCTCACTAACTTGGGCTTCCTAAGATGGCTGTCTGAGAGTGGAAGTCAGCCATTCTCAGACCCCGACAGAGCAGAGTCCTGAGTCTGAAGCAATTTTACCGACAACCACATAGGAAGGTGACTTGGAGTCTGTTCTCATGTGTGGCTGGAACCCTCCTAGTGGACTGTAACTCAAAAAACATCTGTTAAATTTTACTTATGTATCTGAGCGTTTTGTATGTATGTCTGTGTACCTTGTGCCCATGGGGGTCAGAGGAGGGTGTCTGATCCCCTGGAACTGAACTTAGTGGTGGCTGTGAGCCACCATGTAGATGGTGGGGATCAAACCCAGCTGTTCTTCAAGAGCAACAAGTGGTCTGAAACACTGAGCCATCTTTCCAGGGCTGTACTTTCAAAGGCCGTCCATTCTTTGCCTTCCCTAAATGTTTCAAATTTGTAAATTTTCATATATGCTCGTGATTCAAAACTCCGAAGGCTGAGGGCATCTCTCACTGTCCCTTCGGTAGTGTAGGTCACATGATTCTTCTAACCTTTGTATGGTGTGTGTGGTGTGTTGGGGGTCGGGGGTGGTCATGTCTCATGTGCCACAGAGCACACGTGGAGGTCAGAGGGCAATCTCAGGTGTCTGTCTTCACCTTTTGCCTTGTTTCAGCCAGAGTCCCTTTACTGTTCGCTGATGCGTATGCCAGGCTGGCTGGTCCATGATCTCCCAGGCATTCTCTAGTCTCCACCTTCCATGTTGCCACAGAAGCTCTAGGATGGTATCCGTGTGGCTTTATGTGGGCTCTGGTGATCCGAGCTCATGCCCTCACGCTTGCAAAACAAGAGCTTTATCCACTGAGCCACCTCCCCAGTCAGGTGCCCAGCTTCTTGCATTGCTTCCAGAGATTTAAAACATTTTTTATTTGTTTATTTTTGTTTTTATGAGACAAGATCTCTCTATGTAGTCTTGGCTGTCCCGGAGCTTGCTATGTAGACCGGGATGGCCCTGAACTCACAGAGATCTGCCTAACACTGAGGCATGATTGCTGGGATTAAAGGCCTGCCTTATTTATTTATTTGTTTGTTTTTGAGTTGTGGTCTTGCTGTTTGGCACAATCTGGCCTTGAACTCACAATCTTCCTGCCCTGTCCTCTTCAGTGCTGAGGTGACAGATGTACAGCACTGTACCCAGCTCAGAGATGTCTCAAACACACACAGCAAGCCTGCACTTGTGCATGCTTTTCACTCATGGGCTTACCTAACTGGCTGGCATGGCAGTCATTGTGTGTGTGTGTGTGTGTGTGTGTGTGTGTGTGTGCGCACGCGCGCGCGCTGCAGCAGGCATGTGGGAGTCAAAGACAGCTTAACTTACAGGAGTTGGTTCTGTCCTTCCACCATGTGGGTCCTCCTGGGGACTGACCTCATCAGTCTTGGTGGCAAGCCCCTTTAGCTGCTGAATCTCTCCAGCCCTCCTCTGGATTTTAGTATGTGGCCCAGCAGATTGCAGCTTTGTGGCAGACATGACTCTCACCCAAGAGACCCAAATTCAACATTTGTGTCTCCCAAACCATCCCCAGTGCCCAAAGTCCTTTTACCCATGACCTTCCCAGTCATTTAAGCTGCCTGGCGAGGCTGGGCACTGCTCCATGGTAGAAAGAGAATTGTGTCACAGCCAGCAGACCTGGGTTCCAGCCACTCCCCTCTGGCGCTCTGTCCCTTTCCTCTGGGGTCTTGAGCCTCTGATCAGCAGTTGTCTTTAAAACAGGCAATCCTCCCCCTAGAGGAAGGCAGGCTTGTGCCTACTGCTCACTCAGTTCATGGTTTCAACAAAGGCTCTGGTGACTTCTCAACCTCCCTCAGTCCCATTTGGGTTCATGCTCTTGGTCCCACGGGTGCAACATCTACACTCACAGCCTCAACAGATGACCCAGCAGTCAGAGGTTAACTAACTGTGGGACTCAGGCAAGCCGCTAAACCTCCCGGGGCTTGGTTTCCCTGTTTGTGCTTTGGTAACAAAGATAACAACCTGTAAAGACAGGGTGTGGCCTTGTCCCAGCTACACCCTGTGCTTAAATACCAGCAACCATAACCCAGGAGCCAAACCAAACAATTGACCATGTAAGTAATGTTGGGGGTCGCTTGCCCTCCTTTGGCGCCTTGGGTGTGGATGGATACCCACAGTGCTTCATTTCTCCTATCCCTGTGATACTCGTGGGGACAGGTGCGCATTTTCATCACACTGATTCAGTTCATGTATTCTGCTGCTGGGGATGCAGAGGCCTGCAATGCTAAATGATCAAGCCACGCAAGAGCTTTGCAGGAGCAGAATGGAGTGTGGCCCACTGACTAGGCTGGTTTCTCCCCAACTCCACTGCCTCGGCTGGCTGGAGCTCAATTCTGGCCAGAGTGCCATGGACATAATACCCAGCTTCCTCTCTCTGGCATCAGTAAATTCCACCAGGAAGGCAATAGCGCGTGTACCTATCTCAGTCCACCTGCTGGCTGTTGACATGCCGTTGGTCTCCAGGCTGTATCTTTTTTTTCAAGACAGGGTTTCTGTGTAGCCCTGGCTGTCCTGGAACTCACTCTGTAGAGCAGGCTGGCCTCAAACTCAGAGATCCACCTGCCTCTGCCTCCCGAGTGCTGGGGTTAAAGCTGCGCCACCACCACCCGGTGGAGTTGGCTTAACCTCATAATGGTGTCATGTGGCTTAATGAGATGATGTCCTTATTGCAGAGACTATGGCAGACTAGGGTGTGATGGATGCTGCAGCGTCCATCTTCTGTCCGTCGTCTCTTCTTCCCTCTTCCTCCCCTACCCCTCCCTGGAGGCTATTCATCTTATAAAGGCCGATGAGGCACAAGTTCATCCCCTGGTAGAGCTAGTTTCTAAATGATGGATGTTTGAACCCTTCTGAAGAACTGGAAGGAGTGTGTGCATGTTTGAGTGTGTGATATGTGTATAAGTGGATGCCAATGTGTATATATACCTGCGAGTGTGTACCTGCCAGTGTGTGTGTGTGTATGTGTGTGTGTGTGTGTGTGTGTGTGTGTGTGCCAGTGTATGTATGGTATTGTGTGAGTGTATGTCAGTATGTGTGTGTGTCTTGGACTCACAGAGATCCACCTGCCTCTGCCTCTCGGCCTGCATCACCAAGCCTGGCCTACAAGGATCTTCTCGTTTCTACCTCTACAGTGCTAGGATCACCCAAAAGCACCATGATACTCCCCCTCGGTGTACTAGAGATCACAAACACTTTACCAGCGAATCCATCCCCCCTTCCTGATTTCTTTTTTAAAAATATGTTATTTATTTTTATTTTATATCCATTAGTGTTTTGCCTGCATGTATGTCTATGTGAGGGTGTCTGTCAGACCTTGGAGTTATAGACAGTTGTGAACTGCCATGTGGGTGCTGAGATTTGAACCTCAGTCCTCTGGAAGAGCAGTCAGTGCTCTTAACCACTGAGCCCTCTCTCCAGCTCCCATTCCTGATTTCTTAAGTAGTATTTTCTTATTGCTGTCATGTATGTGTGTCTATGCATATGATGTATGTAAACATGGGCACATGGGTGCCACATACAGACATGGAGGTCAGAGAAGAACTCTTGGCCATCAGTTCAGTTCTTGTCTTTTGCTGTGGGTTTCAAGGACTGAACTCAGGCCATCAGGCTGGCTCGGCAACCATATCTGTCTGCTGAACCATCTGGCTACCTGGGTTGTTTAACTGTCTCTAAATTCCTTAGCAAGCTCACAGGCAGGGAATGAAGACAGCAGTGCCTGTGCTGGTGACCCACCTGGCATTGCTGAAGGTCACTCTCCAGCCTCGGTACAGAAGAATCATGACCCCCCACACACACACCTTACAGCTGGGGAAACTGAGGCACAGAGGCCAGGAGATTTGACCAAGATCACAGAGAGGGAAAGCAGTGGAGGTTTAAAAATCTGTTCTTATTCTACTAAGATGTCCTATTTTGCTTTCTGAAAGCTGAGTGTGATCCTGGTGTCTCCCAAGAAGGGTGAAGTGTAGGGAAGGAATGGGTCACAGAACAAAAGGGTGGTTTACTCTCACAAGTGCCCACAAAGCACCTTCTAAATGAGCCACTGGGAGACCTGACTGCCTTGACAACTCTCTACCTTGGTCTAGAATACTTGTTCGCTTTCCCCATGAAAGGCTGGATGCATTCCCATGGGGGAAGGCCTCCCTATGGGACCTGGAAGGTGCAACCTCCCTGAGGCAGGTGACAGCTCTCAGAAGGCAGGGCCAGCATGATAACCAGAGCAGAGGGACTCTGGTGGATCCATGTTTCTATCTCCTAGGAAAGGTGGGGAGACCGCCAAGCCGAGGAAGAAGAAACTTTGGCCTGGCTGCACCAGCTGAACAGAAGTCCAAGGAAGAGCCAGAGATATCCTGCTGGGGGCCAGGCAGGATGCCATGGAACCAGAAGCCAAGTTCCGAGGATAGTTACTGGGGAGCTGGGAGTCCTGAAACCCATCACAAAGGTGATACTCCTGCAAGTGGCTCAAAACCAGAAGCAACAAGCAGAGACAAGGTTCATGGTCTGTCCTTAGGTCTCTGGCCCAGGAAACCTAGCCCAAGCTCAGACCAAGGAGATGGAACATTCAAGATAGTGGCCTTACAGAGACAGGAATGAGGCAGAGTAGGGTAGGAATGACCTTCATCAATGTCACAAGAACTCCACCCAGGGACAGGGAGCCAAGACTACTGACTACCTCTCCCCATCTCTGCCTTTTGAGCCCTAAAGTTCCATCAGACCAGATCAAGACACAGGCTATGTGCGTTAAGTCCTTTCCTCTCGAGCCACAAAGAGACAACTGAACAGGGAAATAATTAGAAAATAAGAGTGGAGGTGGGGGGTGGGGAGGGGGGAGATGCACCAGGCTGGGGGAGAGATTTCATAGGGGAGCAGGATGAGGCTTGGAGTGGTTGGCTGGAGATAACCAACAGATGTGATTCTGCAGATAAGCGTAGCAACTTAGATAAATCTCAGGCTTTGGAACTGGTCGTCTGCGTCCCCTCTCCTCCTGTCTGCCTTTTTTCAATTTTATCTCTGAGCCAAGGGAGGGGGAGAGGAGGGCAGGGGGCTCAGAGGGGTGAGGTGGCAGGAGGAGGGGAGGGCAGGGAGGGGGCCGACTTCATCTTCGGGGGAGGGGGGGGGAACCCTCGGCTTTTCTTTTTAATGTGTTTTTCCCAGAAGGTGGGAAAATGCCAGCACACACCCGGAGAGCTAGAAGGCGGCCTATGTTTTTTAAAAAGCGGTGGACAAAAAAATCAAAATATTTGAAAATGTATTTCATGGTAATTATGTCATATTTCATGGGCTGGTGCCACTACTGAAAGAGAGGCTGAATGCCTTAATTTGTATAGAAATTGTAATCATTTGTTCATTTCAAGGTGAAAATTGCATTTTTTAATTTAAATTGTATCCTGCGCGATGGTCTATTATCTAGTAAAATTGTCCCCATGTATGAATGGTGCCTAGGCAGCTGCCATGCTTGTCACAAATCCACTTATATTCATAAAAAAGCAGGTGGACATCTCGGGAAATGGAAGCCCTGTCTGTGTGTGCGTGTGAAAGCATGTGCACACTGTGGCCCTCTCTCCCTCTCCTCCCCCTGCTGCTCCTCCACCCTGCCCCCACATGCACCTTGCACTTCTGGAAGTGTGCTGAGCGGATGACAACTGGTTGTCACCCAGCTAGTGGGCCTGGCTAGTCTCTTGACTCTAGACCCAGCCGTGAGCTCTGCTTCCTTTCTCCCCTGTACCTCACTTCTTTTTCTGGACCTGTATGGTAAGGAGCCTGGCTCGAGAACCCTAATGCTTCAAAATGATTTCCCTTGCCACTGCCTAGCTGTGGGATCCCAGACAATGCCTTTACACTGTGTATGTGTATACCCAAGCTTTGTGTGTGTGTGTGTGCACATGTTTCTAGAAGACAGAGGTAGACATAACTTGTCTTCCTTAGTCACCCTCTTCTGTAATTAAAAAAAAACTTCTTGTTGATTCTTTGTGAACCTCACATCATGCACCCCGACCCCACCCATCTCTCTGTCCCTCCACACTCACCCTCTGCCCTTGCACCCTCCCCAACCAAAAGAAAACAAAACCAACCAAATTAAAATTTCACCATGGAAGCTGCAGTGTGTCAGTGTGTAACACAGTGTACACCCTTTGGCCCTGACAGCTTTACTTGCAAATGTTGATGGTAACCAGCCATTGGTCTGGTCTGAGGTTTCTGGCTTGTGTTACACTAGCAACACTGGATCCTCCCCAGGACTCCTCTTGGGTGTCCTGCTGTTGTCCTGTGTCATGGAGGTCCTGCAGCTTGGTTCTGAAGGAGCAGACCCTTTCATGTGCTCCAGCAGTTCACAGATGGGGTAGATGTTGGGTTGGGTCAGCTCAAAGCCCTGGATCTGGGCCTGGGTGGTAGCTGAGTTGAGGAGCCTGCCAGCTTTCCTGCACCCTGGCCACTAGGGTCAGCTCTCCCTCTTTGCCCAGGTGAGGGGTGGGGCCAGCTCTCCTGCTTACAGTAGCTGGCAAGGAGCAAGACCAGCTCTCCAGTGCCCACACCTGCCCTCAGGAGCTGCTCTCCCACACCCACACCACCAAGGCCAGCTCTGGGTGGAGCCCACAATCCTGAGTGCTGCAGCTAGGGAGTGGCAGGGTCACCTCATTTGCTCTCCGCTCTCTGGACCAGCTCTCCCATGATGCCCAGGTGGGGAGGCAGAGCCATCTCTCCCTACTGCTACATCTGGTGAGGGGCGGGGCCTCAGACATCAGCATGGCCCAGACCAGGGATGTCCTCTTGGACTTTGGTGGTATCACGGGCCACAGACATTGGACACGGACAAGGCCCTCAGTGGCATCACAGGTTGGGACATCACAATGACCTCAGGTAGCAGTGCAGGCTACTCACATCAGACTGATCCTCACCACCTGGAGTCTCCAGTTTGGTCTCTCTACACAGTGCACAAACCACTTAGCTTCTCTCTCTCTCCCTTCTCTCCATCACATACTTGCTCTTTGAAGTGGCACCTGCCTGCTGTGCCAGATGGCAGCGGCAGGCCTCTGCGATCCACTATAATTTTTAATTATTTCTGTGTGTGTGTGTGCATGTGCGCATGGGCAGGAGGTGTGTTGTGCAAGCACAGATGTGCACAGGCATGCGTACGTGTGCACAGATGTGTGTAATTGTGCTCATGATCACAGGTAGAACTCTTAGAGGTTTGTTCTCCGCTGCTGCCTTGTGGGATCTGAGAGCTGAACCCAGGTTGTTAGGCCTGTCCCCGAGCCTTCACCTGATGAGCTGTCTCGCCAGCCCTCCACCTGATTTTTTGCCACACAGTTTCTCATTGAATCTGTGGGTCACCAATTTGGGTAGATTAGTTGGCCAGTGAGTTCGGGGATCCTTTTGTCTCTTCCTCCCGAGGGCTGGGAGTGCAGATGCACCCCAACACACCCGGCTCTTCTACAGGTGCTGGGGATCTGGGCTCAGGTCCTCATGCTTGGGCGGCAAGCCCTTTCCAGACTGAGCCATCTCTCCAGCCTTCTGAACGTCTTCATGACTCTCTTCTTTAAAAATGAGGTAACAATAAAATTTATACACACACATCCTCTGCCACCACCACACAGCCACAGAGCATCTCTCTCTCTCTCTCTCTCTCTCTCTCTCTCTCTCTCTCTCTCTCTTTTTCCAGAGACAGGGTTTCTCTGTGTAGCCAAGGCTGATCTCAAACTCAGAGATCAGACTGCCTCCACCTCCTTGGTGCTGGAACTAAAGACATGCGCCACCACCAGGCTTTCCAGGGAACATTTCTTAACTGTTGGAAAATGAGCGACAACTGTCTATAACTCCATGAGCCATACCCACGTGGTGTCTCACAACTGTCTGTAACTCCAGGTCCAGGGAGATTCAATGTCCTCTTCTGGCCTCTGCAGGCACTGCATTCATGTGGTGTGCATACAAAACACTCATATACATGGAATAAAACAAACAATTAAACGAAGAAAGTATTGGTGGCACACAGCTCACTCCTGGGCCTCCGGTGGCTGCTCTTCTAGAATGGTGAAGCTGATCAGCAGCAGAATGACAGCTTGGAACACAAAACCTACAATATTTACTACCTGGGTCCTTGGAAGAATTTTGCCAGCCCTTGAAATAACGCAAGCAAAGGGCTTAGCCCAGTGTCAGCCATTCATGTTGAAGAGTTGGGGTGCCAGGAGGAAAACCAGCCTTGCAGGGTGACCCAGCAGGTTCCACAGGGTCATTCAGAGCTGTTTGTCAGTCACTTATCAATGGTGCAGAAAATTTCTTTGGGGTTAAATGCTAGAATTAGGATTTCCTCCTCTCCCAAAGAACTCTACTCAGAATTTTCTGGAAATTTCTCTGTCATTTGTTTATTCAAGGATGTCAGAGGATACTCTAGACTTGAGAGGTATACTCATTTACCTTGGGCTTCAGCTCCCACCCACAAAATGGGTACTTTCCAGGGAAAGTGACCAAAAACGTTCCAGTGTGACCATTATGTTCTTGGTGATGATGATGATGGTGATGATGGAGATGCTGGTAGTGGTGGTGGTCATGATGGTGTCTTAGTTACTGTTCCGTTGCTGTGAAGAGACACCATGACCAAGGCTTCTTATAAAAGATAGCATTTAATTGTGGACTTGCTTACAGTTAGAGAGGGTCAGTCCATTATCATCATGGTGGGAAGTATGGCAGCAGGCAGGCAAGCATGGTGCTGGAGCAGCAGCTGAGAGCTCACATCCTGGTCTGCAGGCAGAGAGAGAGAGAGAGAGAGAGAGAGAGAGAGAGAGAGAGCGAGCCTGGTGTAGGTTTTTAAAATCTTAAAACTCACTGCCAGTGACACACCTCCTCCAAGGCCACACCTCTTAATCCTTCCTAAGCAGTTCTACCAACTGGGGATCAAACATTCAAATATATGAGCCTACGGGGGCCATTCTCATTCAAACCACCACAGGTGGTGATGGGGGTGGTGGTAGTTATGGTGACATAATGATGAGGATGTTGGTGATGACGGTGATAATAATGATGGTGATGTTTCCTGAGCTCCATCTCAGAGGTTCTGAATGAATGGGGCAAGATGGTCCCTAGACAGGGCCATACCCTAACTTCTCATTCTGCTCTGATCTTGACAGGAGGAGCCTGGGCCACCACCATCAATGTGCTTGAAACAGGGCTCTGTGTAGGAAAAGACATTGTGAACAGGGCATCTGGTGGCCCTTTCTAGTGACCTATCAGCTCCCACCTGCTCTGGGAAGTGCCAACATTCTGTCATAATAAAACCGAGGTCCCTGGGGTGACTCTGTCCCACCTCTAAATCCCCTTTGTTCCAGTTGAGGATGCTGGCCGGGGAGCTTCCAGACTTCCCAGGGTTGGTCATGAAGCTATGCTAAGTGCAAATAAAGTATGGTTCCTAGGCTACAAGAGCTGGAGGCTTAAAACCAGTCTTGCTCACTCCGCCCAATAGAGTCCAGTCCATGGGAAGATGATTCTAGCTGATTCTAACTGGTGTGTGGCAGTGAGCATATTTGTAGAGGAAAACTTCTGCCAATCTTCAAGCATAGCAGGGCTGTGACAGTGTTTACCCATAGCTGAGGGCTCCTGTGTTCTAGATCTTTGCCTGGGACATTTCTCATAAGGGCTACTAAGTGCCTGGCATGTTCCTGCCTTCTCCATGGGAGCCATTCTCCCCAAACGCAACTCTGCAGGTCCCTTTGCCAGATCCTTCTTTGCTTTAAACTTGAAATGGCCCAGTCCTTAGACCACTTTTCTTCTCAAGCAAACATGAGCTACCAGCTAAATCCCTCATATGCTCTCTGTTCTTTCTGTATGCTTGTCTCCTAACATGAATCGCATTTTCATGCACCCCTGAAGACCCTTGGACTATCCCACAATCTTAGAATAAAATCCACGGTCTCTCTCTATGTCACCCTTCTAGTCCATCAGCACAGATGAGCGACTGATGGATGGAGTGTGTGAGCGTGCAGGAAAGGGTCTGGTCTCAGAAATATGAGACCTGGTTCAATCCCTGGCTACTCCGAGTCCCTGTGTGAGCCTCTCATGCTGTTGGGGGCCTTTGAACTCAGTGTCTGCTGGATGGCCCTCATGGTGTTCTGTGACATAGGTTTGGCACAAATTTTAAAGATGAGCAGAGGATCTGGGTGGAGTGAGTCCCAGGCCAGGGCTACCCAGTAGCAAATGAAATAGCGAGGACAGAACATTGGCTCTACCTGGTTCCAAAGTCACTCTTCCTTCGGCTCCTATTCCCAGTCCCAGATTTCTTTCCTGTCTCCAGGTTGGGCCCATAGTACAACCACTTGCTGGGACACACCACACCTGATCCCATCAGACATTTGAGTCCCCATTTGGAAGACTTCTCTCTAATCCCTAGTCCAAGGCTGGCTGCCCAGACTGGAAGAGGGCACAGTATAAAAGACAGAGTGTGCCTGACTGAAAACCGTTATCCTGCCACACCCAGCTGGCTCTGGAAAGAACCCTATCAACTCTGGTCAAGTGGAGAAATTCTGCCACATTGGTGGGTCCTGATGGAGTCATGGCTGATGAGCTTACAGGCACACAGCCACTGTGTGATGGCACCAACTTCTTCCTGACCCCCCTCAAAACACAATCTCAGCCTTGGGCTCATACCTTGGGTCAGATAATTCTGTGTTGTAGGAACTATCCTGGGTTTGTAAGCTACTCTCCAGTATACCTGGCTTCTACTTGTCTTCTTTGTTTTATTTATTTTTTGGTAGGGAAGATATTAATTCTAGGGGGAAAGTTACATCTATACATGTACACTATACAAATGTAATTTTACTTACACTCATTCTAAAAAATGATTTTAAAAGGTAACAAATGAAGCTGAACAAAGTACAATGAGATCCATGTAGAAAACTTTCATGACAAACTTATTAATGATAATAAAAATATTTTTAAAAGCAAGGGTGTGGTGAGATGGTTCACGGTTAGAAGAACTTGCTGTGCAAACCTGGAGACTTGCATTCAATCCCCAGAGCCCACATAAAAGTGGAAGGAGAAAATTACAACCAACGAGTTGTCCTCTGACCTCCAGGTGTGTGCTATGGCATACATATCCCCACTATAATAGTAAAAAGTAAAATTTAGAAATATTTTAGGGAATAAAATAGAGCAATAAATGAACTAAAATATATTGAAACAGCTTGAGGGCCAGGTCTCAAGTAGTAACTTAGTGATTCTTGCCTAGTATGCATGAGGCCTTGCATTGGATCCCTGACACCTAAAGAAACAAACAAAAGCCCCACAAAACTCACAAAACATAAAAACAACCCAAAATGAGAAAACAGTGAATGAAACAAAAGTAAGTTGTAACCAGGCATGGTGGCACACACCTTTAATCCCAGCACTTGGGAGGCAGAGATAGGTAGATCTCTGTGAGTTCAAGGCCAGCCTGGTCTACAAAGTGAGTCCAGAACAGCCAAGGATACACAGAGAAACCCTGTCTCAAAAAACCAAAAAACAAGTAAGTTGTAAACAGAACATGACATAATGATAGACCTAAATCCAATCCTGTTAGCTATTATATTAAATGTAAAAGGCCTAAACAGACCTTAAATGGCAGAGAGTGCCAGGCCCTGACAGAACTGTTACATATTATATATAATAGTTATATATATATAAAACTAGTTTTATATATTATATATATGGAGTAGGTATTTACATTCTAGGAAGTGTCCTAGAGTGTATATTTTCCAGATTTTTGTCATATAATATTGATCCAGCTTATTTATTTATTTATTTATTTATTTAAACATTTATTTATTTATTTATTATGTATACAGTATTTGTTCTACATATATGCCCGGGCAGATCTCAATGTAGATGGCTGTGAGCCACCATGTGGTTGCTGGGAATTGAACTCAGGACCTTTGGAAGAACAGCAAGTGCTCTTAACCTCTGAGCCATCTCTCCAGCCCCAATCCAGCTTTTTTAAATGTTGATTTTTTTTTTTTAATTTTATGTGTGTGAATGTTTGCCTGCATGTTACATATGTACACCATGTGCATGTAGTGCCCACAGAGAGCAGAAGAGGGCACCACTTCTGGAACTGGCACATAGACAGCTGTGAGCAGTCATGTGAGTGCTAGGACTGAACCTTGGCTCTTCGAAAGAGCAGTCATTGCTCTTAAACACTGAGCCATCTCTCCAGACCCACTGACCCAGGTTTTACAAATTTGTGTTCTATGTGACTTTTTTGGTGGCATTACTTTCCATCTCTGGTGATTCTTAAACAGTATCCTGTTTATAGCTTCAGAATTTATTTCATTTTTTTTTTCCTTGAGACAGGGTTTCTCTGTGTAGCCCTGGCTGTCCTGGACTCACTCTGTAAACCAGGCTGGCCTCGAACTCACAGAGATCCACCTGCCTCTGCCTCCCGAGTGCTGGGATTAAAGAAGTGCGCCACCACCACCCGGCTATCTCTGATGATTCTTAAGTGACCCTCCAAACAAGAGAAGCTCTTAAAAATGTCTTCTTTTGTTCTCTCTCCTCCTCACCTTATTCTTGGAGACCTTTGTGATAAACAAGCCCTCACAACACATCTTTACGTATTTCAAAGGTTTATTTTTGAGTTGTCATTTGGACCGTTCCTTAGCATGTCTCTTCTCTTTTCATTGATATCAATACCCGTGTAACTCATTAGGTTTCTGATTTTCCCACTGGCTGTTAGGAAGCCCCGGGATCATCTGTATAAAAATCAGTGCGCATATTGCAGTAAGTGGTCATGTGATCGGTAAGTTTGACAGCCACAAGGAAGTTCAGTGACCTTGTTGCCATCATTAAGCATGCTGTATGGAGATTCATCGAGTCCTCAGAGAATGGTAGATACCTTGCATGAGATTGGTCAGTGGCGGCGCCTAGGTTGGGATGTAGGCTGACTTCAGAGTGGCTCTCTGAAAACTATAGGCAAGTAGTGTTTAAGACTGTCTGGCACAGAAAAAAAATGCTGGTCTTCATGGTGCAGGCAGCTAACATGGGACCTCAGCCCAGCTTCCCAAAGAAGGGAGGGTCTACAAGGTAAGGAGGGTGTGGCCCAGTGTGAGGTCTCAGGAAAGCCAGTCTCTCTACCCTGAACCCTGTGCCTGGGATATTCCTGGTGACACACTCATGTCCCATGCTGTTACTGGTGACCCATTAACTTACCCTGACTCAGATGCTCTGACCTTTAGTCTTCACTCCTCCCTGGTTCCGTTGTCTTCTCTTGGGGGCCTAGACATCTACTATGAGTCAACTGGACAGGGAAAAGGGACACCAAGGGCTTCAACCCCCTGGGAAGTAATTGCTGTGGATTAACTCCTTGCTCATGGGAGTGGAGGGGGTCAATCAGACATTGTTGCTGTCTCGCTATATTTTCTGAATGATGTGTATCTGTTCTTTACTGCTCTGTGATGAAATATGGACTCCATTTTTTCTCCGTGTCTCAAGATGGGTGGGACGTATGTTCTTCGCCCCTTGTCATTGAGATTGGCTTTGATGCTTGCCTTGGTCCTGAGGTGTCAGGGGACTCAGAGTGAGAAATGGGAAATGAATTGAAGTAGGTGTACCCATAGCTACACTGGGTCTTTGATGCTTTCTAATGACACTGTGCTCCCTAGTTTATGTCAGCTTGATCCAACCTGGCGTTATCTGAGAAGAGGGATTCACAATTGAGAAAATGCTTCCCTAAGATTGGCCTATAGGTATTGTGTTAATGATTGATGTGGAGGGGCTATTTCCTGCACCTCCCAGTGAGTGGTGCCGCCCCTAGGCAGGTGGCCTCGAGCTGTGTAAGGAAGTAGGCAGAGCAAGTCAGTAATCAGCGCTCCTCCATGGGCTCTGCATCCCTTCCTGCCTCCAGGTTCCTGCTTTGAGTTCCTGTTACCATGATTTCCCCAGAGGATGGACTTCAAGCTGTAAGATGAAATAAACCCTTTCCTCTCCAAGTTGTTCTTGGTCATGGTGTTTTATCACAGCAACAGAAATGCTAACTAAGATGGAGGATTTCTTCGAAGGCCCCAGAACAAATATAGTCAGACCTGCAGGTTCTGACTGTCCCCTGTCCCTCTGTGGGAGTTTCCATTGTTACCCAAGTGGGATGATCAGGCAACACTCACTGAGAATCTCCTGGATCTGAGCCTAGCAGAACTGGGTCCCTGGCTGAAGATCTGGGCAGTAATAGTCAAGCATGGGCATATAAGTATGTTCTCATATGAAGGTTCCACAGAGAAGCAGTTTTGCCACTCATCTGGGGGTCAGAGGGGTTCCTTGTCACTATAGGAGGGAAGTCCCCATTTCCTTACTGTTGCACAAGGTGACTCTCAGTTTGTAGAGACAGCCATTTCTATCCATGTGGCCTCTCACTAGCATTTCTTTATAGCTGGAAGAGGACCCTCTCCAGCCCACCACAACGGAGACTTACGCAATCTTGAGAGTGACTTTCACTGTGTGTTCATGTGTGTGTATGTTCTTGTATCTGAGTGCACATACATCAGCAGGTGAGTCCACATGTGGAGGGAGGGCAGAGGACAGCCTTTGGTGTCATATTTCATGCACTATCTGCCACCTTTGAGACAGTGTCTCTCTAGAACCCAGGAATCACCAAATATGTCTTACTTTTCTGTTGCTGGGCTAAAAAAACGCTCAGCAAGAAGCAAGTCAGGGAAGAAAGGTTCTGCCTTGGAGGAGGTCCCAGCTCCCCTTTCAACTGTGAGACAAAGCAAGCCCTTCCTTTTTTGTTTTGTTTTGTTTTAGATATTGGGTCAAAGCAACCAGAAAAGCAACTAGAAGAACATTTATGTCTTTGCTGTCCTGGGGACTGAACCCATGGCTTGACACATGCTAGGCAAATGCTCTATTATCATTGGCTACACTCAATCCATTTACCTCTTTAAGCCCATCTTGCTACCTAGCCCACCTCACCATGTTGTTAGTGGCAGGAAGCCCTTTACAGGCACTGAGCAGATATGTAGCCTGTACCCTTGGGCTCTCCAGCCTCCAGAACCATGAGCCAAATCCATGGGCGGTTTTTAAAAAAATTTTACATTTTTTTATTATTGCATGTGTGAATAACGGATGTGTAGGTGTGCATGCCACAGCACAAGTGTGGAGGGCAGAGGATAACTTCGTGGAGCCTGTGCATGCCTTTCTGGACTCTAGGACGAGACTCAGGTCTCCAGGTGTGGCCAGCGACTGTCTTTATGATAGCCACGCCCACTCCTCATAAATTCTCCATCTTGAGTATTCTGTTATAGCAACAAAAATAGAAGTAAGCTTCTAAGCAGTGAGTGTAGATAATGGCAACACCCCCTCCCCCCACCGCGCACCACAAGCAAACTGTATGTGGCCTGCAGTTCTGATACAGAGGTACAGACTCTTATTTCTGTTTGAAAGGTGGGACAGCTGAGGGGAAGTGACTTGCCTATGGTTACATAGAAGGGACCTGGGCTCAAGGGTGAGGTCTTATCATAGGGAACATATTTAAGTTCTTTGAGGGGGAGGCAGCAGAGGTGTCTGGAGGTTACCCCCACTCCCAACAGCAGCTGTTCACTTGGCTGAGGTTATGAAAGTGAATATCTGTTCAGAATAGGTCATGCAGCTTGAGAGGACAGAATGGAACACCAGAAGCTCTTAGGAAGACCAAACATGCAACAGTTGGGATTGGGCTAGTCTTTCTGGGTATCTCTCCCACCTCAGAGGTTCCATATGTCTGGTATCCAAGAAACCTCTTGTCCCATGTTACTCAGTTTCATCCAAGGGAAGGCTTGGGTATGGATCCAGCATAAGGTGAGTGTGGTTAGTAAAACCACCCAGGCTGCTGTATCACGCTATATTGTCACTGACACAGCTGACAGCTCCAAGTGTCTGTCCAAGGTCTGTCTCTTCTTTTCCTTCATACACAGAAATCTGACTTTGCACCAGGTGGTGGGGGGTCCTCTTGAAGATCATTCAGATTCCCATGGGACATAGACAAAGGTTGTCAGAAAAAGAATGATTATGAAGAATGCTTCCTAAGGGCAGGTCAGGGAGCTCTCTGGGTCCCTGAGGGCAAAGTCTAATAAGTCTACTTCTTGGTAATCTTACACTTTGGTTCCTTTTCCCAACCCTGAAGTCAGACAACTCTGAGATGTACCAGCATGCTGTGGGCTGCCTTCAAGATCAGTCTTCAAATCAGAGGCTCTCCATGGTAATCTGGAAGGTTCTTAGAAGTTTTCTAGCATGCTTTCTAAAACATGAAGATTCAGTCCAAGGAGGAAAGAAAATGGCCCCAGGCCCCACAGCCAGATGGCAGAGCTGAGGGTGAAACCTGGGGAGCCCTTGACTGTCCCCAGATCTTAACTAAGGGTTAAGGGTGCTGATTGGCTGTGGTTGAGATCTCCAGTTATAACATCTATGGTGTGTTTAGGGCTCAGCATACACAATAGTTCTGTGGAGAAGGTACTGAAGCAGCTTCCAACTGGTCTCAGGCCCAGGGCATACTCAGCCTCCTTCCAGGTCCTTCTCTAGATAGCTTGACCTTGGCTAGATAGGTTCAAGTCATCAGGAATGACTAACCAGTGTCATTATTCTCTACTACCATTTCTGTATCAATTCTCTTCTGTTCAGAACTTCATCCAAGGAAACCAGCATCTTGAGGTGGCATGGACTTCGCAGTCATTAGGCCATAGAGCACACATGGAGATATTGCCTGTCTCTGCTCAGGTTCCCCGATAACAGGCCAGTCCATCTGTCCCCAAACAAAAGTACAGGTTGCTGCTAATGGTCTGTGGTTGTTTGAAAGAAAATGGCTTCCACAGGCTCATAGGGAGTGGCACTATTAGGAGGTGTGGCCTTGTTGGAGTAGGTGTGGCTTTGTTGGAGGAAGTGCATCACTAGGGGTTGTGCTTTGAGGTCTTAAATGCTCAAGCCAGGTCTAGAGTGAGAGTCACTTCCTGCTGCCTGCCCACCTGAATGTAGAACTATCAGCTCCTTCTTCAGCACCATGTCTACATGCATGCAGCCATGCTTCCTGCCATGATGATAATGGACTAAACCTATGAAACTGTAAACCAGCCTTAATTAAATGCTTCCCTTTTTATAAGAGTGGCTGTGGTAATGGTTTCTCTTCACAGCAATAGAAATCCTAAGACAGGGTTCATATCTGTGTCTGTAGCATACAAGGGCCATTTCAGTTAGTGATGCTGGGCAGGTAAGCCCTCTATTCCTCTTCCTCCAGCCAACGACTGATATGCACAAAAGGCCAGCCTGAGGTTCAAGAGGACTTTGTGCTATGATACACATCCAATGCTCCTGGTCAAAACTGTTTGAAGCTGGACCCCAGTGAATCTCCCCCTCTGCTGAACCCCTCCTGGACTCTGCCGTGATCCCTCATGTCCTTTAAATCACCTGCTACATCTGGTGCTGGTGTCAGGGAAGCAGATGCTTCTGAATTCTGTCCTACACAGAGTGAGAGCCACCGAAGGTTCTCAGCTCAGCATTTGTTCAGAAGTTTCCCCATTCTCTGCTTCTGGGCTGCTTCCCTGAGTCCACAGAGATGCTCAGTAGCTACCTTTGTGGATCTGTATTGATCTGCATTGATACTTATTAGTGCCCAAGAGCCACACACAGTTCGTCAACAGCTGCTTGGTACTGGGTGGTCATATGCAATGGGGGTATGTACTCCCCTCCTGGTACTGAAGGAGATATAATTGTGTGTCAAGTTGACAAGTGGTAGACTTCTGGTAGCTACTCTTGGCTGCCAATCTGACTATATCTGCAATTAACTAAAACACAAGTGGCTGGGACATCTCAGAGGGGCATTTTTAAAATTGATTTGAAGTGAGAAGACCTACCCCAAATATGGATCTTTTTTGGTGGGAAGATCCACGTTTAATCTGGACCACACTTCTGGTGGAAGCCTATATAAAAGATATGGAAGCAGGAAGAATTTGCTCTTTGCCTGTTTCCCCTCACTCTCACTAGCAAGATCATTCCTTTATTGGCATTATAGCCTTCTTCTTCATAAATTATAGCATATACTGAAGACCAGCTGATACATCCAGTCTTGTGGACTGAAAAACCACTGGATTCTTGGACTTTCCATTGGGAGACAGCCATTGTTGGGATAGCTGGACCACAACCTGTAAGCCAGCCTAATAAATCCTGTGTGTGTGTGTGTATACATACATATATACATATATAATTTTTTTTCATTCACTCTATCAGTTGTTTCTGTAGAGGACCATGACCAGTATAGGGTACAGGAGAAACATTCCCACACCAAACCATTGTGTGGCTCCCAGCTATGCTGTTCCCTAGCCACAGGACGCCACAGGATGGCAGTCAATTGAGGATGCAGAACCTTCACGATGTTTTTAATTTCTTTTAATGTATAACAGTTACGCCTGAGTTACAGAGGCAGCGCTTACAAGCAGCAGGTAGTTAAAGCAAATACCAGTTTGTCTTTCTAGTCTACTACTCCATATAGCTGAATAAATTATGGTGCGATTATATTTAGACACCCACCCACACACACACACCCCACTCACACCCCCTCATGCACACACACTCAGTTTGCGTGGAGGAAAAAAAATGGCTGAGTCAAACACTGAATGAAGCAACAATGTTTCAGTTACTAGGAAGGAGGAATGCTCTTCAGTCCACTGTGGGTATTTTCCCAGTAGGGGGCTGCCCATGTCAGTGTAGTCAGAAGAAACATTAACTGCACAAGTGTCTTGAAGCATTTAACACTGCAGCCTGAGAACCTCCATTTGGCCTTGGCTTGGTGTTTCTGTAGGTGAGGATGCTTGTGTACCTTAAAAGGCGTCTGATAAGGAGAGACATGTCCAGGAGCCTGGAGAGAACACCAGCCTCATACAGGATCTGCACAAAGTCTTCTTACTTGGCAGCTGTGGAGTCCCGCCCAGCTCCACCTCTTAGAATGTTCTACTAGTTCCATACAAAACAATATGGGGCTTGGGTGAGGTCTATCAACCCAGGCTCTGTTCTGGACCACAGCAGTCATCTGGCTGCAGGACTGAACCTCTCTCCTGTCTCCCCAGACAACTCTTCCTCATCACTATCTCTACCATCTTTCTTCACAATTTCTGTTTCCTTTGCTTTTTCCTGGTCCCCTAAAAGGGCAAAGGTAAACTGAGTACAAAATACGAGACTAGAAGCTTGGCTCTTACCATCGCTTCTTTCATTTTCATAGCAAGAGAGAAATACTGAGTTGGGGTTGGGGGGGATGGCAAAAAAAAAAAATGAAGAAACCCAAGAAAGGCTGGAATATGTAATATATGTAATCCAAACACACACACACAATGAGCAGATCCCTACAGATGGTCCCTGGTAGTAGCACAACACACAGTGGGGGTTTCTTTCCTTTTTTTGTTTTGTTTTTATGTAATAGATTTATATATAAAAAGCCAATGTTCTATAAACAGACAGCACGACACCACATTTTCAACTAACATACAGTGAGTTCAGAGGGGCCTCCACGAAGAACCAGTAGCTACTTGAGGTGACATGGAGGGCACACCTCTTATCTTGCTATTAACTCTATTTACAGGGATTGGGGAGTGTTTCTGGTCCAGACTGGCCGCTGGAAGCTGGGCCTTCTAGGCTGTGCTCAAGCCTAAGGAATGGAGGCCTGGTGCCTCTTCATCCAGCTGACATCACCTCTCTGGTGAAGTTTCAAGCTGCCCAAACAAGCCTGAGTTTTACAGACCAAAGTGGACAGATTCACAAGAAACACAAGATGGCTGGGGAGTCTGTTGGGGTCAGGGGCCCCTCAGAACACAAGTCCTGTTTTAATACCAAGAGGGCAGCTTGGCGACTGTTCAGAGGTGTCTCATGGAATGAAAAGTCTCTCTGTTCTCTCCCAAGCAGGTCTCCATTGTGGTTACCCTAGTGGGTAGAACATTGGGAATGGTCCAAGCATTGGAGTGTCACTCCCTCAGTTGGGGTTGGGCCCTCTGGATGCCACCTGCTTGAGGTCCTTCCTCCTGAGTCATACTGGCTGAGACTCTGGTGCATCCAGAGTCAGGCCTCCAGAGGGCAAGGAATGTGGAAGAAGATGCGTTTGGTCTTCTGAAAGGGGTGTTTGCAGGCTCTGAGAACTACAAAAGGGGAAATTGTTTCCAAAGGGCAAGGTAGCTTTCCTTTTGTCTGGGACCTTGAAGAGCCCAGAACTCTCCTCTCTTGAATCCTGGACTGAGCCCATCTATCTGGTGCTCGATGCTACCAGAGAGTCAGTTTGTTCCCAGTTATTATCAGACTTCTCTAAAGTACAGATACAAACATCCTGGTCGTGGCCCAGAACAGGCTTCGTATGACAGGTCTAATGGTGAGAAATAGGTGGATGTTGGTTACGTGTTCGTACAGACAAATGTCCCAGTGTCTTGCCAGTCTCGATCACCAGGCAGAAGGAAGTCAGTTGCGGCTTTTGAGCGACAGCCCCTCTCTCTAGGAATGTCTTGATGGCTGAGGGCAGGAGGCATAGATTGGGCCATTAGATGGCCTCGAGTATATAGGTGGGGACAAGCAATCAGGCCCAGTTTTCCTGGATTTGGTGCTATGGCATACCAGCACTGGATGAAGGTTGTCCAAGTGTAGATTGTACTGAGGGAGAAGGTAAAGGATGCAATGTTGATAATTAGAGTCTGATGACTCAGGGAGAAGAGAATTGGGGAGCCTGAGCAATCCATTCCCCCAAAGACTCATTTCTAAAACAAAGCCCCCACAGTGCTTTCAGAAGGAGCCTTGTCCTCTTTGCTGGGACTTTTGGCAACTTCCTCTGCTCAAGGGTGGTGTCTTAAAAACAGTGTCCCAGGTGGACTGTGCCTGTGGAGGTAACAGAAGCCTCCTGACTGAGGGCAGTCAACACTGGAAAACACCACTTTGAAAAGGACAGGGACATGGCCTTCCACCGAGATACCAAGGAGACTGGAGCATCTTCTCTAGGGTGGACCAGCAATTTTGTCTAGTCTGAGAAGGCTCTCTGCATCCGGTGGCATCAAGAGCCTTACATGCTGGAAGATGGAGGCCCCTTTGCAGAGGACCAGCAAGTGTGAGGCAGATTACCATCTGTCAGCAAGATGGTGTACAGAACTCCAGGGGTGCAGACCTGAAGGCTATGTGCCCTCAGACCCTGCCTTGTGCCTCCTGTCGCCCTAAGATCTTTTCTTCTCCTATCAGTTGAGGAGACTGACAGGTTCTGTGGGTTCCCCAGGCCCTGTTGCAGTGGGCAAGCCTCTATCAGCCTGCAGCCTAGGAATTCTGCACCTCCTGGGCTGAGCCTGTAGCAGGGCATTCTGGGATAGCCCACGGGCGACAAGCTCTGTCTCCATGTGCTCTGCCCCTTGTTAGAATTTCTTCCTGGTCTCCTGATTCCCAGAAGGGTGTGTGGGAGACAGACCCCCTAGGTAAAGCTGAGATGTTACCTGCTTTCTCCTCTGGGGATACCCTGGAGGCTTATCTCAGTGTTCAGTGAAAGAGGCCGCAGTTCTGATGCCAAGCAAAAGACAGCTCCCAGCTCTATGGCTGAGGACACCCGTGAACTCCACCTGCACCTGAGGCCAGGGCACCTAGGACCCAGAGGTCAAGGACTCCAGAACCTTTTCTTTGGCACCGTTTTCCTCTGATGACTAGGTGCTCAGTTGAGGTGGAGCCTCAATCTCTGTGCTGAGACAGGTTCAAGGCCATGACACTGGAAGATGATTGTGAGCTGGAGATCGTTGCAGGGTGACTAGAAACTGCTCTGGAGACAAAGGGAGAGGCAGACCCAAGGGGCCACTCTGGGTCACTAACCATGGGTGAATGACACACTGGTTGTCAGTCCCCAGAGGGCTGTAGGAAGGGAAGGGTAACACCCCTAGCCTCCTGCAACCCCAGGAAGATACAGGGACTGAAGTGGGGAGGCTCAAGGGTTGGGAAGGGTTAGGCTGGGCCATTGGCTGGGCAAGTTGCCCCGGGGCCCCTAGTAGGCCTGGCCTGTTTCCACCGGGAGAAGTCCCAGCACGGCGGAGTGTTCCCCAAGCTTCATGCGGCGCTGTGTGGACAGGCTCACGTTTTTGGCCAGGTAATCAACAGCAGCTAGAGAAAGAGAGAAGCTTCTGGAACTTGAGGTTCTTTTTGTATATTATTTTATCTGATTTCATTCTTCTGTCCATCTGTCCATCCAACCATCATTCCATCCCTTCTCCAACCATCTCTCCTTCTGTCCATCTGTCCACCCAACCATCATTCCATCCCTTCCCCAACCATCTAGCCTCTAACCTTTTCCCCTTCCATCCACACACACATTCTTCCATCTGTACATCTGCCAATCTATTTATCTGTTCATCCATCCATACTATTCATCTATCCATTCTTCTACTCATCCATCCTCCTGCCCATCTGTCCATCCGTTCATCCTTCTGGCCATCTAGCCATCTTCCTCTCTTTCCTCTGCTGGTTAGTTTTTATTGTCAACTCAACACTAAAGCCTAGAATTACCTGAGAAGTGATCATCAGTTGAAGAATAGTCTAGATCGGGTTGGCATGTGGGCATGTCTGTGGGGAACTGTCTCGACTGCTAACTATTAATCCACCCAGTCCACTGTGGGTGAGACCATTCCCTACCAAGTGAGTCGGTGGGATGGGTGCCTTTGTTTCTCTCTGCTCTTGACTGTGCCTTGCTTCAAGTTTCTGCCTTGACTTCCGTGTTATCAGAGACTATAGCATTTATTGTAAGTAAAATTAACCCTTTCCTTCCCTAAATTGCTTTTGGTAAGGGTGTTTGCCACAGCAACAGAAATAAAACTAAAACGCCCCCCACCCTTCTTCTGTCCCTCTTTTCTTCAGCTATCTCTTCATGAATCTTCTGTCCGGCCACTCGGCAAATATTTACTCAATGTTTGTTATTTGCCCAGTTCCCTTGCTGGCTCTGCAGGGAGCTACAGACACACATTGTGATTTTCAGTGGAGAATTAAACACCCTTCCTTTAAGCCCTCTTCATACCCTGGCCAGTGAAGCCTGCTAAGTGAGTCCAGGTAACATTGAGGATGAAGGTTCTCTTCCTTTGCTGGACCCTGAGTGCAGGCATGTGTGCGGCACGGCAGGGCCTTAGCTCAAGAGCCAAAGTGGCTTTTGCAAGTGAGCCAAGGGGATATCAGGAGCAAGAGTGAGAGCTGAGACTCACAGATTGTCAGATTCAGAGAAGATGGGTTAGCATTGGTGAAGATGGGTGTGAGTGTGTGTGAGTGGTAGGGGGAGAGAAAGGAAGCACTCTGAGACCAGTGGGAACGAGTATCTTCATATGGCAATGCTGAACACAGCAGGAATGTTCATATAGAACAATACTTAGCCATGCCCATTTGGGACACATACATGCACACACACATGTGCACACACGTATGTGCATGCATACAAGCCACACACAGACACACAAGCAAACACACGCGTGTGAGTCATGTGCCCCATGTGAGCAGATGCACAAGTGGGCACACTCATGCATGCACAGGTCCTGTGAACAGAAGTACTGACCTGAAGGACACAAAGTGTCTGTCATGTGCAGCTGGCTACAATGGCTAGCCTCCAAAGCTCTGTCTCTCTTGACTGAAGCTCTAGCAGAAATCTGTCCTGACCAAGGCACTGGACAGGCATGTGGCCAAGGCTTCCCAGGGTGCAGGATGCTACCTTCTAGGAGGGGCCTTGTGACTGTAGTTAGTGCACCCCCACAGGACTCCCGTGACACACAGGGCTTAGGGGAAGATAGAAAGCTGGGCACTAAGTGTCACCAGGCTCCCTCTGTCACATGGGGGCTCAAATGACCTGGCTTTAAATTCCATGCCTGACAAGCTTGAGTGTGACCTGAGGCACACCACCTCAGTCTCAGTTTCCTTGTTTGTATCATAGGATATAAAACATCTGGACCACTGGGCTTGGTGGCACATGCCTTTGATCCCAGCACTCAGGAGGCAGAGGCACCAGATCTCTGAGTTCAAGGCCAGCCTGGTCTACAGAGTGAGTTCCTGGATAGCCAGGACTACACAAAGAAACCTGTCTTGAAAAACCAAACCAACCAACTTACCAAACAACCAAAAAAACTCAAACAAAACCAAAAACTATCTGGACCAAAGGTTTGTAGGGAAAGTTAACAGAATCCGCACACACATAAACTCTGAGGGTAGAATGTGAGACACTTGTGAGCTCAGGCCCAGAATAAATGTGACTTTAATGGTGAATGGAGGAAAGGGTGGCCAACAAAGTGGCCACATTCCCAGTCATGTGGTTTTGAGCCAACAGATATTCCCTTTTAGGTCTGTTTATTCATCTGCAAAATGCGGTGGAGACAATGCTTTTAAACATGGTATCACAGAGGGCTGAGGATAAGCCTGCCTCTCCCCTCTCCTCCCTACCCCTTGCCGCCCCGACTCCTAAAGGATGTGCAAATGTCCCGGGGGTGTCTTTGAATCTCATGTGTCCCTTAGCCAGCCAGGCTCAAGGTGGGTAAGTGGAGGAAAGTCCTGTGCCTAGTTCCTGGGCTTGAGAGTCTGTGACATCACTCTCTCAGTCTCAGGCTCCCCACTGGTGGAGCAGATGCAGCTGTGGCCAGCCCTGCTTGGCTGTGAGTAGGGAGTATGGGACTCCCAGCTCTAATTTTGGGAAGACCCTGAAGCTCTGGCCATACTGTCATTTCTTCTTGGGTGCATGGATCAGTAAGCAACCCTCTCTGAGGGGTAACAGAAGGAACAGAAACAGAAGCCACAGACAGCCCTGTAGTGTCCTGCTCCCAGCCCTGTGCTCAGGGTACTTTTAGGTCTCCTTTCAGCTTTGTAAGCCAAGTAGTGTGACTGTCCCTTATCCCTACTTGATAGAAGGTACATCCAAGGTCCTTAGAGAAGGTAACTAAAATCAGCTGGTTCCTCGTATGTTCTCAAACCCAGGCAGCCTGGTGATAGCTCCTTAGCCTCAGGCTTCACCAGCAGACCCTGTGAATGATCCTGGGGTATGAGTACCCCCAGCAATGGCTGCTGCTGTGCACTCAGCCCTCAAGACCAAGGCACTTTGCCTCCCAAGCCCATACTGTCGCGTTTCCACTTCAGGCAATGCCATGGACATCACCTCAGGTGACCTTTCTTTTGTCGCAGGAGGGGAGCACGAGTTCTGTGCCTTGGGCAGGACAGTTCCCACTTGACAAATATGAAAAACGAGGCACCGCACAGTTGCCAGTCCAAAGTTACACTTTGAATGGAGTTTACATCACTACCCATGGGGCTGAGGAGATGGTAAAATTGCAAACATGAAAACAGGGTCTTGAGACCCTGTGCAGATAAGCCAGACGTGATAGTGTCTGTACCCTAGCTCTGGGAAGACACAGGCATCTGGATCCTTGGGGCTCAATGGACAGCCTGCCTGCTGGCCTGCTTGGTAAGCTCCAGGCCAGTGGCAGATGCTGAGGACAGTGTCTGAAGACAAGACCTGGGTCCCACTTCTGGTCTCTGACCCCTGACCTCCACATGCACAACTGCACACACACGAACACAGACACCCATAAATAAAGGAAATAATAATAATTAGTTCTCTGGCACCTCTACCTACTCTGTGCCTCCTCTCTGGCTACCCTCCCCCAGCACACAGTAGGGGCTTTCCCAGCCTCTCCTTGAGGAAGGCAAGGAAGCACTCAGAAACCAAACTTTCCTGCTGACCCCAGTAACTTCCAGAGCACCCAAGGGGACAACTGTAGGGCTTGCTTGCCTCTTCCTAGGGTAAAGCCAAGGGGCTGGCGAGAAGACAGGAAGGTGACATTCCTCATTAGGGACTCTGTCAACAGGCCTCGCTATCCCTCTGTCCCTCCATGTCTCCCTTCTCCTGCCTCACACCCGCCTGGGCTCTCAACGTCTCCAATTACATTAATCAAGAGTTGGCAGGAGATGGGCCAGCAATGCCAACCAGTAAACAGACCTCAGCCATCAGTGCCTCGTCAGCGCGCGGCCCCAGAGGAGGACCCTTCTAGACACAAATTCTTATTAGAGTTGTCAGATCTATTAAAATTCTTTTCACACTCCTGCGTTCTATCAGCCCCATCATTAGTATGGCCCTGGCCTCTGGGAACAGCGGGGCCATATTAATTTACCATGTGCCCCATCCCTGGCCCCCTGTCCCCACCCACTCCAGGGACAGTGAGAGATGGGCAGATGGACAGACATGGCCAGAGCCAGAAAAGGTGTGAAGGTGTCCCTGGGAAGGTGAGAGGCCTGAGGAGATGGTGGAGGATTCTGCTGCACAGGAGTTGGGTCATGTATATGATCCAAACACACCTCAAAGCGGCACTTGAAGGCAGGCATGGCTACCTTGCCCATCAATACCTCTCTGGTAACTTCTCTAGATGCCATTTCTGTAGTGTGCAGTGGAAAGAACCCACACATAGCTCTGCGTGGCAGTGTAGCTGGAACATGAACTTCACAGAAGATGCTCAATTAGTAATGACTTCTCCTCCCTTCCTGCATGTGCACATAGCATGGTTGTGCCTCGACTCTGTGCATATGCTCAGTGGCATGCACATGCATGAGTCTGCATCCAGGAGACTGTGCACCAATCAATACCAAGTGTCTTGTCCAAGACTGGTTCACCTGTGGCTTGAGGTGAGGAAGCTGAGTCACAGGTCTCCTGCCGTGGGACTGTGGGAACACGACTCTGCATCTCTAAGCCTAACAAGCTGAGGACCAGGAGCTGTGAGAAGTTTGTGATGAGGAATGTACATTTCACACAGAACTGTGTGGGTGGGTGGGGGTCTAAATTCAAGCATGGGACAGGAAGTGGCAGCTGACAGGTAGATCAGGACCAACACAGGGAAGTTCAGGATGTGAGGCTTTCCAAGCTCATTAGGGAACCTGGACTCATGTGTGGTCAGGGATGTTGGCAGGTGGTTAATGGGAACATGGCATGTCCTTGGGCTGCCGCAGAATGTCACTGGAAAAGGAAATGGTTGTGAAGGAAACCTCTGAGATGATGTGTCTAGTCCCCAGCCCCATCCTGCAGGTGGGAAAGCTGAAGCTGGGTGTGTGTCATGTGCTGGGACACATGGTAGCAGAGACACCTCAGTGAGTGGGGTCTGGATAGGGCTGGAGAAGATGGCCACAGAGGAGCCCTGAGTTCTCCCTGCGGTAACAGAGGGGCAGGGAAAGAAGGCAGAGGGCCAAGGAAGGAGAGGGAGGGCAACTGCCTCTCCTTTCTGGCCTCCCGGGCCCCTTCGCTTTTGATCCCCCTCCCCCACCACCCCCACGCTGACTTTGGGGTTAATTTTATTTCCGAATTGGGCAGGCGCCCTGGAGCAGGGCAGGAGCTCCAGGCTCCGGGTGTGACTAACGCCTGCCTGGGGCCGGCCACGCTGCCGCTGCTGCTCTCAAATGTTTTATCAAGAGCATGTGTGTCCTGTGTTGGGCTGGGAACATGCGCTAGGTCAGGGGGTCAACCAGGGACCCACTGGAGAGGCTCCCACGCATATGGGTGCACCCTTCTCACAGATGCTCATACAGACCTGTGTTCCCTATGTGCACATTTATATGCATGGTCCTGCACACCCATAGTCACACACACAACTGCATACACAATCATGCCCAGACATTGCATATGAACACACCCAGGCATGCACATCATGCCCATGAAAGCACCCATGCATGCCTAATCCTACACACTTTTAAGCAATGCTCATGCCAAAATTTATATACATGTGCGCACAAACCACGCCTATCTGTATACTTACTGTACACATTCAAAAGACACACACACACAGACACACCAGCCCACAAGAACCCACCAATAAAAATTTAAATGTTTGTATGCATATCGCTACCACATACTGTCACATGTATATGTGCTTTTGTGTGTTCATACATGTGAAGCCATATACACATATCAGTGTGCACACAGAATGGTCTTTTGAATGTATATGTGTGTAGTTACATGTAAATGTACACGTATATGTTCAGCATGCATTTACACACGTACAGGCAACTCACTTATCTGCAATGATGTGGACACTCTGCAGCTGCTGAATGATTCAAGCCACATCACCTGTACACAGTGTCTGTATAGACGCTTGGACTGTGATATACCCGCGATGCATACATGCATGCCAGCAAGCACATATGCACATGGGAGGTAGAGGCCCACACAGCTGGCCCTCATTTAACCGTGGAGGCCAAGGCCATGCGGTTGGAGTGGGCTGGAGCCCTCAGGAAGCAGAGGTCAGTGTGACAGGGCCTGGCGGCAGCTGGAAGAGAAGGTGCCCTCCGGCTGGAGGCCTCACTCTCTCCACACGCCCTCCTGATTAGTTTGACACTAGCAGGTGAGGCCTTTGCTGGGAGGTGGCAGGAGGGCAGCCTTGTGACCTTTGGCTCCCCCATCCTGTCTAGGCCTGCCTTGCTGCTGGCCTCATTAGGCGGCAACCAGAGGTTGTGGCCAAGCCCATCTTGCTCAGCTGTCGGTCTGAAGGTCTGCTGTCCTTATATCAAGGCAAGACACCAAGGAGACAATGGCTGGAATGGGTATGTGAGACCCTGGAGACTGGGTGAGGGGTGTCATATAGAAGACAGAGCTCTACACACAGTCATACTGTATCTCCATGCATGGGGGGAGAGGGGAGCAAATCCCACAGGGTACTGTCCCCCCTTCATGTCACTAGCCACATGCAGCTGTCTTATACTTGACCTGCACCCAGTGCAATAGTGAGCGACTCTCAGCGGTTTACCTAGCTTTATGTAATTTAAATGTAAAAACTGACTTTCACTTCGTTGCTTTTTGTTGAAAAACTTACGAGTCTATTTACAAAGACACGTGTGTCCCCAGAGGCACCTTTGTGAACTTTAAGTGCTGATGAAGGAGAGTAAATCCAAGTCTCGTCTGGGCTACTGAGTGAGTTCAGGCCAGTGTGGACATCTTAGTAGATGTCGTCTCAAAAATAAGAAGTGCAGAGGGCTGGGGATGTAGCTCAGTGGTAGTGCTCTTCCCTAGCTTGGCCAAGGTTCTAGGTTCGGTCCCCAGTACCACCAAAGGATAGCAACAAAAGCCACTGGGTTTCAAAGACAGAGTCTGAACAAAAGAATACAAACTATTTCCTGGGTAATCACGTGTGGATCATGGGAAGCCATGATCTGGGTATATTGGGTTAAATAAAATACATTAATAAAAACAATCCCAACCCTTCTCTTTGCACCTTAAAGTGTGGCATTTAGAGGGTGGAGGGGCATTTGTGGCTCCTGGGATGGAAGCAGGGTGTATGTGTGTGTGTGTGTGTGTCTGTGTGTGTCTTCACTAAGAGGTAAGCTACCGTATTTGATGACTAGCTCAGAACATCTTAGGTAACTTCCGCTTCCTTCAAGGACCTGTTTTCCCACCTGTGAAAGGGATATCTGAGCGTATGCAATGGCTCAAAGGGTGAAAATGTAACCCCGAGTTTGATTCCCAGAACCATGTTAAGGTGGAGAGAAACAACTCCCAAAAGTTGTCCTCTAACCTCCACTCACATGCAAGTCCATGCCCCCACTCACACACACACACACCACACACACACACACACACACACACACACTCACTCACATACACAACACACACGTACACACACACTCACACACATCACACACACATCACACACACTCACACATCACACACTCACACACATCACACACACACTCACACTCACACATCACACACACACATACACACCACACACACACACCACACACACACAATTTTGAATTTTTTTTTTTTTTTTTTTTTGGTTTTTCGAGACAGGGTTTCTCTGTGTAGCTCTCTGGCTGTCCTGGACTCATTTTGTAGACCAGGCTGGCCTCGAACTCACAGTGATCCGCCTGCCTCTGCCTCCCAAGTGCTGGGATTAAAGGCGTGCGCCACCACCGCCCGGCTCACAATTTTGAATTTTAAAAGAGGGCTGAAGAGATGGCTCAGTAGTTAAGAGCACTGGCTGCTCTTGCCAAGGACTTGAGTTCCTGCCACCCATAGAATGGCTCACAACCATCTGTAGCTCCAGTTCCAGGGGATCTGACGCCCTCTTCTGGCCTCTGCAGGCCCTGCATGTGCACGGTGCACAGACATACAGACAGGCTGAACATCCACACACATAAAATAATAATAATAATAATAATAATAGAAGGCATTAAAAAGAAAGAGACACCCTCCACCCTGGCCACCGCCTTGCCCAGGAATAAGCCAGCCCCTTGGAGGTGGGCAGCAAGGGGGACACTCACTTTGACCATACTGGCTGTACTGGTAGCCAGCCACAGGGTCCACACTGTAGCCAGTGGTGCTGTAGGTGGGTGGGCAGTAGGACTGGGAGGTGGGCAAGCTGTCTCCTGGCTTGATGGAGTCGGACCGCTGGCTGCAGCTGGCTGAGATGGAGGAAGCAGAGTCCAGGCCTCCGTGCAGTGGGGAGATGGAGAAGTCGGCCTGGGGCTGTGGAGGCACGGCACTGGGGTTGCTGAGGATACTCATCACCTGCAGGAGAGACAGGCAATGTCAGAGGCTACACCCCTGGGCACTAGCATGCAGAGACCGGGCCTGCAGGCCCAGGGCAGACCTCAGCAGTTTCATAGTCTTGGGCAGGAAATGGGCACTGGTCTCCAGTGTTTTTCCTGACCAAGTGCGAGACCAAGGGGCTGTTCCCCATCAAGTGCTCCGAGAGCAGGGCAGGCCCTTTATCACTTCTCTGTCCCCCATGACCTAGTTTGAAGGGTTACCCTCTGCTTTCTCCTGAATGAATGAATGCACAAGTAAATTCACTAACTGGATAAGGGGCACCATGGATCTACTGGCCGAATGAGTGGGTGACTGGATGGGTGCATGCATGAGCAAATGGGGATACTTATTAGACAAAAGGCACCCTGGGCCTATCAGCTGAATGAATGAATGAATGAACGAATGAATGCACACGCACATGAGAGATAAATTTTCATGCATGAGTACTGAAGTACAATCAGTAGACAGCACACACCCTTCTGGCCTATTGGCCAAAGGGGTAGATGGTGTCCCTCTCATAAATCAGAGAGCTTTCCTCCCTTAAGTGGATAACTGTGCCTCCCCCTTCAGACTGGGATGTCCGTCTTCACACACACACTGAGGTGAGGCTGGTCTTCCTGGTTTCACGACCCCCGCCCCCACGCCTTTGTTGTGCTTGACCTCTCTGGACTTTGAACTCCTGCCTCTACTTCACCAAAGTACAAAGCTTGTGCTTTTAATATCTTATTTATTTCTGTGTATGTGTGTATGTGTGTGTGGGGGGGTGGTACATGTTGTAGCATGTATGTGGAGACTGGAAGACAATCCATTGGAATCAGTTCTCTCCCTCTGCCATGTGGGTACTGGAAAAAGAACTCAGGCCATCAGGGTTGGCAGCAAGTGCCTTTACCCACTGAACCACCTTGCCAGCCCAAGGTCTCCATCTTTAATAGCTCCCTGAGAACCTTCTGTGACTCTGTCAGCCACTGCTATCGCTGACCTTCATCCATGACCCTGCTTGGCCTGGCCTAGCAGTAGGACCGCCCCCCCCCAGACTGATCTCTAGAAATTCAGCCTGAAGAATGGATGTTGGGGTACTGGGGTGCTCACTTACTCATTCAATAAGCATTGATGATGAGTCTAGCCCCATGCCCTAGACTGAAGGCCATGTGCCTTCAGAGTCCTGACTCCTGCCCCATGGGAGAATGGAAGGGATCTGGCAATGACCAAAATCTCTTAAAGCACAGAGCATTGAGGGGTTTGATAGAGAGAGCTTTTGGTTGTGGGAGCCATGGAGTGTACCCAGACTGCCAGAGGTCCAAAAAAGCTTTGGAGAAGGTGGGGCCTGCCACGGAGCACTCCAGGGACAGTAGGGATGGACGGTACAGGTGGGTGACCCCTACAGAGTGAGAGGGCACAGTGACCCAAAGGGTCAAATGTGAAGGTTAAGCAGAGCCTCGTAGTCGTGCCCTGCAGGACCCAGGCCTCTGGTGAGCTCCTGGGGATGCCACCCTATGGAAAAGAAACCCTGGGCCAGATGAACATAGCTGAGCTCATTTGCCCAGCTCTGGGGAGAAAACGGGGTACTCCTGCTGATCCTATAACTCTGATGTGACCTCTTTATGTGTTTCTAGGGATAAGACTAGCTGCCAGCACCAGACAGAGTGAAGCCAGACCCCTTTGAGGACATCTGTCCCTCCAGTGGCTTCGTCCTGCACAGGCTCTGAGGCAGGAGAATAGGTTCAAGGGCAGACACACAGGTTCTTCAAACCCTGCATGGAGCCAAGCACTCAAACTTAACAGCTGTGTGACTGAGGGGGCGTCAACAGCCCGGAAATCCCAAGATCTCAGAAGTCCCAGGGGAAGATATTGTGAGGGCAGCTGAGTCAGAGGGTGGCAGGGAGAATGAGGGGAGCTCTGCCCAGGAAACGCTCTGTCTTGAGCCCGGCTAAGAGCAGGATAAATAGAACACTTCTCACTAGCCTCCCCAGTTATCCTTCCCTTCAAACATCTTCTTAGCCATTCATCTACATAATATCTCCAATCCAGAGCACTATGGAAGCATGTGGGGCCACGCTAAGAACCCATTTCTCAGATAAAAACAGTGAGGCCCACAGAGAGCTATGCTTCTACAAGATCTCACAGCTAGCTGGTGAAGGAGCAACCAGGCTAGCACCTGGTTTATGACCCAGATCGCCGGTCACAGATTCTCAAGGACCAAGTTGACACATCTAAACCCTTTGGAGGGTCTCACCCCAGGGTCATGGAGTCATGTGTTTCTTGGGGAGCCAGTGGAAGAGGGGTGGAACATCTCCTTTGGTGCCTAGACCTTATGAACTGAGTACCTGGCCCTAACCACAGCCAAAGGCAGACTGTCCACAGGCTCTGATGGGGGGGAAGAACCCTGTGGACCCCTCCAAGATGTCAAAGATATTAGATGCCTTTAGGCAGGTGTGAATGGGAGGTATGAGGCTGGGTAGGGTGCACTTGGTATACTCTGTGTTGTCTGCCTAGCTCACCGACTCTCCCCGCCTGTCAGGGCAGGGTCAGTAGCAGGGTGCCGGGCTTTTGGGATGTGAAGACAGCTGAGCACCAAATTGGATTTGTGTTCTTCAAGATGGGTGTCCCCAAGCCTGGGGACACCACTGTGGGGTGCAGTACAGGGACTCCAGGGTGAACTCCAGACTCTAAACTGATCTGAGTCTGGAAGACCCCCATCTTTCCACCTGAACAACGACCCTGTCACTCTTCCTGTCTCCCACAAGCAGAGTCTGCTCCCCCTTGTAGGAAGTCTGGGTCCCAGGAACATAGGGTGAGAGAATCCTGGAGGAGGTAGGGACCCAGCTTGATTCTTGTCCCTTTATCAAGATGGCTAGCTCTGGGTAAAAGATGTTGGGAAGGGAGGAAAGGGAAGGGTAGGTAGGGAGAGGACATGGCACCCCACAGACCCCATTATACACACATTCTCTATGACAGATACCCACACAGGATAGCAGCCAGACCTAATGGCATCACTCGAGAACCATCAAGGGCTCCAGAAAGGGCTTCTTGTGGTCTGAACTTTCTCAGCCAGTCCAGTTTCTCAGGGCCCTTTGTGACCCAGCAATATTGTATTCCCCAAAGCAGAAAATGGCCGTCCACTCTTTTATTATCCAACAAATGTGTCATGGGATGCTGTACAACGTATATGCTCTCATTTGCTCTGTAGCTTCAGTGTGTGCTTTGTGTCTTCTGCCCACAATGAGCTCAGAGGTGCTCACTGAATTCACACATAAGTCTCTAAGAATACTTATTGGGCATTTATTGTGCACCTGACCCTAAGCCATAACTGAGACATACTGAAGATTAATCCCAACACCCTCTTGGATCTGTCAGTCTAATGAATGAATCTGGCAAAAGTAGACAGATAAAAAGTGTAACTTCTATTACTGGAGACTACTACGAAGGCATGGGGGCACAGGGGAGGGGAGTTGGGTGAGGGAGGGACTCGGGGAGGGGAAGATCTGCCCAAAGCATTCATAGTCATCAAATCCAAAAGAACCAGTCATGGCAAGATGTGCTCAGCAGAGGGCTTTCTAGACACAGGAATCTAGAAGTGCAAAGGCCTTAGGGTGGAAGCACACCTAGCAGGCTTAAGAAACAATTAGAAGATCAACACTGAGGTGGGTGGGCTGATGGCTCTTGCAGAGAACTAAACTTTGGTTCCCAGCACCCACATCAGGCAGCTCACAATGGCCTGTAACTATAGTTCCAAGGGATTCAATGCCCTCTTCTGGTCTCTGCAGGCACTATACATAGCTTCCTGCAGACACACACACACACACACACACACACACACACACACACACACACACATATACACACATGCGTGTGCGCGTGTGCGCGCGCGCGAGCTAAAATGTAAAACAATGAGCTCTTTTTAAAAAGTATTTTTTTTTGTTTTTTGTTTTTTTTGAGACAGTTTCTCTGTTTTAACAGAGGCCTGGGTGTCCTGGGCTCACTTTGTAGACCAGGCTGGCCTCGAACTCAGAGATCTGCCTGCCTCAGCCTCCCTAGTGTTGGGATTAAAGGCATGTGCCACAACTCTGGCTCTTAAAAAGTATTTTAAGCTGAACATGGTTCTGCTTAATCCCAGCACTCAGGAGGCAGAGGTATGTGGACCTCTGTAAGTTCAAGGCCAGCATGGTCTACAGAATGAGTTCCAGTCCAGCCAGGGCTACACAGTAAGGAGACCTGGGAGCTGTGAGGCCTCCTGCAGCCCTTTGTCGGAAGGGGTTTGTGTTGTGACTGGTGGCTCCGAAGGCCTTGGACCCTGCCAGTTAACAGACAGCTCGGCCCAGGGAGCTTTTTCCCATAATGGGATTTGCTCAATGGGATTTGGCCTGGAACATCAAATGAAATCCACATCTGGGGTAGGTGTGAATGGTGGCCCCTAGTCCCTGGAGGCCTGTGGATCAAACGGTTTCCATTTCATCTGGAGGAGAGAAGCTTCCCAGGAAGATAGGGCACAACCTAAGAGATCCTGCGGCCATCATGGCAGAGACACCTCAGCCAGTCTTGTGCCAGGTCACTATAGCGGATCTGCAAGCAAATGGGTTTCTACCCCTAATCTGTAGGTGGGGAAACTGAGGCACCAGGGAGTAAAAGGCCTGTTGGATTTGACACAGTTGGTCAGCAACTGTTTTGGGGGTCTGTGTCTGGGTCTAGGCCTCTCGGGCAGTACTCCCTGGAGTCTTCCCAGAAATGATGGCACAGAGCCCTGGGGACCTCTGCAGGAAGTCCTTGTGTGCCACAGAGGCAGGAAGCATCTTGCCCACAGTGGGGCCCTGTGGAGGTCTAGGCCTGCACACTTTTGAACTTGAGGAAGTCCTGGACTGATGCGGTAATGCACACCCCCTCAGGAATGCTGAGGCCTCTCCCGGGTGGGGTTTGCTTTTTCCTGGTGACCTTGCTTTCACTAATGTATTACTTCTTGGTAAGGTACCGTTACTAACTCAAAATCAATACTGACCTCCACATCTGTAAGGTTTTATCTGAAGGCAAATCTCAGGGCTGTCCATCAGCCTGACTGACAGACCTACCTTCCTCTCTCTTCCTCCCTTCCCCCTTCATCCCCCCACCCAGCACTCCCTCCCACCCCCTACCCCAAATCAGTCCCAGCCAGAACTTGGCTAAATCAATAAGGGGCCAGCCTCACCCACCCCCTTCTGCCCCTGGGGAGAGGCCTGCTGTTTTCAGGGGTGAGGGCCCCCCTTCCACAGCCTCTGCTCTGCAGCCCCTCCTCTGTGCGCCCTGATGTACTGCACCCCCTACCTCCTCTACTTTAAAAGGGGATGGTAGAATGTAATTAATTCCCTCCATTCCTGAGCTAGCCTAAGGGCCTGAGCTTGGAGCTCTGCACCCTCTGTGATAACCCAGCATGGCTTGGGGAGCCAAACTGAAATTAGAGGTGCTATAGCTAAACTGGGGCTGTGTGGTAGGCTCTGTGTGGCGGGGAGAGAGGGGAGAGGGGCCTGGGACTGAGACGGTAATGGGGAGGGAGGTTACCATTAGGTCGAAGAGGCCTGTGACCAGCTGCAGGTTAGGGACTGACTGTTCCTTTTCTTGAGAGGTACAGCACTTGCCCCTTGGGCCCTAGACCAGCTGGAGGCAGAAAAGTTATGGGTCCTTTTGGAGCCTGGAAGGTATTTGTTTTTGTCTTTTGAGATAGTGTCACACTCTAGCCCAGTCTGACCTCAAACTCACAACTTTCCTACATGAGATCAGGTCTCATGTAGTCCAAGGAACTCCGTGCACAGCTAAAAATAACCCTGAATTGACAGGCAGAGCGCTGGGGTTACAAGCAGGTGTTCACCAGGCCTGGCTTTGGGAATAGTTCCTTTAGGTCCTCAAGACCAAGTCATGAGTCATGACCCCACTATGTCCCCAAGCTGACCCTCACACCTGCTCTTCCAACCCCTGCTGCAAGTTCTTTAGCCTTGGTCTTCTCATCTTTGTGGTGGAAATAATGCTGAAGCTGCCCAGAGGGGTAGTGGAGGAAGACAGAAGACATAGAGAATGTACCTATGACATTCCCTCCCTTCCTGCAGTCTTCTGCTAAAACTTGGCTTAAAAGGGAGCAGCCCTGGGACCCCCTGAGATGGAAATGAACCTAAGAGAGCAGACACAGGGAACTCCCTTCCCCAGCCACCTGGGTGAATGGGTCCTTTTCAGCTCTGTCCCCCAAGCTTCTAGAAGCTAGGCTCTGTTCTGGGATGGGCCCGTTCTCATCTAGAAATTGGTTGCAGTCTCCAAAAGAGATAGGGCGAGAGTCACTTCAGCAAGCCACACTCCCTCAGGCATGCTCATCATCAGAGAGGACACAGCTAGGGAGGATTTGGGGCAAGTCTATGAGGTCTCCTACTCTTGGGTTGCTCGGAAATTCACACTCTGGTACAGGCACATATAGCCACACAAGTGGGACAACCTTCTTCTGATCCCCAAACATACTTTAAGACCTCCTTTACCATAAAGAGCACCCTTTACCTCTCTGCATGCACATTTTGGTAAGGGCCTTCTGGCCACCCAACCACCCCGACTCTCAGCATTAGACTGTGTTTGGTCATAAAGGACTCTCTGATGTTGCTCACAAAATACTGTTACCCCAGCCTCAGGTCCAGCTCCAGCCTTCTTGGCTCTCCACGTTGCTAACACGTCACTGTGACTTCTGAAGTGGCCAGCCAGAGTAGGGATATATGGGAGACAGTCTGTTTTATTACCAGGATGGAAGGCAGGGTTTGTTGGAGCTATGCCAAAATGTCCCTTGAAGGACCAGGGACTATTCGCAGACTGGGCTTAGCTGGGGTAGCCTTGGGTCCAGGCACACTCCACCAGAAGAGACTGAGCAGGGAAAAACTGCTGTTCAATCTCCCTTCTTCCTGCTTGGCTGTCTACTGCTATCATCTGTCTGGGTATTGGGAATACTCTTAATATCCCCAAGTGTCTTTAATGGGTACAAGTCATCATTGCAGTTGCTAAATAGGTAGCTACCAAACATAGCCACAGTCACTTGGGCAAAGACATGGAGTACATACACACACACACACACACACACACACACACGCAGAGAGAGAGAGAGAGAGAGAGAGAGAGAGAGAGAGAGAGAGAGAGAAGCAAGCATTTTCCCCCTGCTGCCCCCCTTTCCCCAGCTGGGATTAGTGCAAGCAAGAAATCCCCCACCCAGGCAGCCAGCTACCACTGCTCCCCTCTCTGCCTCTCAATTCTCTGCTAAGAGGATCTACGCCGCCCCCTTCCCCCCCACTGGCCCCCTGTGGACAACAGTAATGGGCTTCAGGGTGCTGACTAGGAACTTCCAAACAAGATTTCTCCCTGGTCTCCCCTGCCCCGCCCCTTCTGCAGCCATTGCTGTGTATGGGCTCAACCCCATCCCCCACCTCACATGGCACCCCCATGCCACGCCTGCCCCTCTAGCCTCCAGTGAGGCTCTTCTTCATTTGCTGAAGCATAGCAACCTCCAGTTCCCAGAGCCTGTCCGGGTCAAACCTAGTACCTACTCTATGTATGTGGCTGTCACCCTACTCTGCAGATGAGAAAGTGGAAGCTCAAGCCTTTGCTTAGAATCACCTAAGGGGCAAATAGCAGAGGGACCCTGAGCCCTGGCTTTCAGTGCTATGCTCTGGTCTGTCCCTGTGCTTTACCAGACAGCTCAGGAACTCAGCACGTGTGTGCACAGGAGTACTGAGTACACTTATCCACAGCTATTAGATGTGTATATGCACTTACTGTGTACATGTGTGTACACATGGGGTTATCATGTGGAGAATCTTGTCTGCACACGAACATGGATGTGAATGTCATGTGTGTGTGAGGGCTATATGTGCATGTGTGTACTGGGTGCATGTTTGCTTGGCTGTTAACTGTGAGCTTGTACGAGCGTTGGGTGCGCATGTGTGTGCACAAAGGACTATTGCATTCAGGACTGTGTATGCACAGGGGAGTGTTATACATTCCTAGGAGAATCTTTTTTGTGTTTGTGTACATTTGTAAACGGCACTGTTCATCCGTGTGTACATGGATATACCGATGTACTCACATGTGTGTACAAGCATCTGTGAGTTTGGTGTGTTTGTACAGCGTAAGGGCCTGCAGGCAAGGTCCTTTGGAGTGAAGAGGGAAGGGGAAAGGGATCTCTGGGAGCCAGTATCAGAAGGGATCCAGGGGAGATTTAGGAAGGCCCTCCTGAAATAGGAAGAGACAGGGGAAGGCTTAGCAGGGAGAGCCTGTTGCCTCATTGGCGGGAGTCTCCCCTCACAGAGGCAGCCCTCTGCTTTCCTACAGCCCCACAAGAAGCCGACTCAGGGTGCTGCTACTGGGTACCAGATAAACTCATTCACACATCCATGGATCCCCACGCACATAAACACCTCCTCAATTCTTACACATTGCATTTTCTACTGTGGCCAGGCACAACAGCCCCAGACAGGCAGGAGCTGCTTGGGGACAGAGCTACTGGTTGGTGTCCAACAAACATTTTCAGAATGAGCAAGTACAGGAGGGAACCAAGGACTCGGACTTTTTCTCTCCAGCCCAGGCCTGGCACGTGGCAGGCTTGCTTAAATGAAAATCAAAAGGAGTAGGTCTAGTGGAATGTTTATGCCCCTCCCCATCCGGAAGATTCTCAAAGGACCCCTCCCCAGCCCGAGGAGCCAGGGAGTCAGGACAGGAGGTGTGGACAGAATGACCTCTTGCTGGAAGTCAAGAACACAGACACATCCGGTACTTGTTTGACAAAGTGCTACTCTCCAGATATCTGGAAACATCCAGATGGATCTGGAAATCTGGTGGAGATTTAGTCACCCCTCCCTGGGCAGATCCTTAGGCTGGCCAAGGTTGGAGGTGTCCATGTGGGGTGGGGGTGGGGGTGAGCAGAGGGGGAGGAGATTGAAGAGCCCCTCTGATTGCTGGATAAACACGTCCAGGAGATTAGAGTGACTGCTCGGAGCAGTGGCAGAGGGGTTGGGGAAGGAAGGGACCAGCCGATCGCTGGGAAAGATATGACTATTTAAAGATAATGATTTCATAAATTTAATTAGCAGAGTTTCACGCGGCAAATGGCCGTTTTGTAATTAATGTAGCCGGCCTTACTAAGCATGAAAGATCCCATCTTTTTCCCCTCCCTCTCTGGCTCCCCATCCTCCGCTGCCCTAATGAAAGACAGAGAGCAAGTGACAGAAACAGTTTGTCAGAGGCTCCAGGTGTCAGGGGCCTAATTGGCCAAGCTGAGGGGGAAGGAGGAGGTAGAGGGGTTGGGGGGGAGGGAGGTGGGAGGGGGCTCCGGTTCCCCCTAGTGTGTGTGAGTCCCCTTTATAATTGTCACAGAGAAGAATGTAGATTGGTGGTGGCAGGGACTGAGTGGTGGCAGTGAGGCCTCATTAGTATCTGGGCAGACAAGCTGGCAAGCATCACAGAGCGTTAGGGACCTACGGCCATGATGGCTCAGGCCTGCTGCTCACCCAGAGGACCTAATCCCCACAGCAGGGTAAAAAGACTCATGAGTCTCAGGTTCTTTTTCCATTTGGCCCCAGATACTGACAGGCTCACGTTGTTATGCACCTACTGTGTGCAGGAAACCACTCCTTCCCACCTACTATGCATAGGAAGCTGCTCTTTCCCACCAGCCAGAAAGACACCAGCTCAAAGATGAAGGTTTCAATTTTTGTGAAATGGAGCTGTTCCTTCTACCCATCAAATATCTCCAAATGAGCAGGCTGCTGGGACACTGCATGGAACCCTTGGTGGACACCTCCTGGTCCATCCTGGACCAGGAGGTGTCCACCAAGGGTTCCAGTGAAGTGTAGGCCTAAGGAGAAGAAATGTCTGTTTAGGGGTTGGAGCAACAGCTCAGCAGTTAAGAGCACTGGCTGCTCTTATAGAGGGGACTCTAGTTCAGTTTCCAGCATGAACATCAGGTGCCTCCGAAATCTTTATAACTCTAACTCCAGGGGATTTGGCACCCTCTTCTGGCTTCCAGTGGTACCTGTACACACCTGCGCGCGCCCACACACACACCCACACACACAACCACCTTCTTTTAAAAAGAAAACAAACAAACAAAGCCAAAGTTTTCATTAAAGGCAAGGAAACAGAGGCTCCAGGAAGCAAAGTAGTTTACCCAGATCAACACCTCAGTCACTGGGGGGAGCTGGGATTGGAAGCCAGGAGGTATAAACTAAAAGCCAATTCCTTTCCTAACATCTGCTGGAGGGACTCACTGTGTGGCCAGCCCAGCTCCTCCTACTCCACAGTGACTGAGGTGCCTCACTGGCTACCAAGCAATATCTCCTTGTGACATGGGTGCAGCCACTTGTGTCCAGGGCCACTTAGTATTCTCTTTTCTCCTCTCTGTGTGCGTACAGATGCCCTGATACACATGGGTGTATGAGGGGGGAGTGCCAGATGGCAACCTTATATGTTCTTCCTGTGTGGCGATCCACCGTGTTTTTTGAGCCAGAGTCTCTCTCTGGCTTGGAGCTAAGTTGGCCTCCTGTCTCTACTTCCTGACACTTGGATTACAAGTGTTCACCACCATACCAGGTATTTATAGGGGTTCTGAGGGTGAAATTCAGATCAGCTCCTTCCCCTCCATACCATACAACTTCTCTATCATCCCGGCCCCCATCCATTCTCGTTGGTTGACCAGATGGTGAGACAGGAGAATGAGCTACCACATTCATCTTAGGCTCTATTGATGAGGCTGAGGTCACGTGCTTCCTGCCTCGCTGATAATGGCCTTTAAGGTCTCTATGTTACCTTCTGTCATCCTTGAGCCCTTGGCCCATGCATCCTAAAAGCACAGACCCATGCCCAGCAGTTTTGTCTGTAGAAGGCAGGGGCAGGAGGCCCTGAGCCAGCCTGGCTGGTGGACTGGTGGCAGGGTGGGGAGCACCTACCCTCTCCCAGACCAAATTCAATTTCAGAGTTTAATGGGCTTGCAGAAGATACCAGTGAACTCTCCCACGCAGCTCCTGGCCGGCTGGGTGGTTCTGGGCCAGGCCACTGGGCGCGCAGTGGCTCAGCGAGGGAGGAGAGCCTTGGGCCCCATCAAGAGTGGTGGGGGGGCACTGAGGGAGTGAAAAATGTCAGAGCAAATTGCTCTTGACAGCGTTAATATCTGCACCTCATAGCAATAATTACATGTAAATAAATAGCAAAATCACACTCAGCTGGAGGCAGCTTGGGAGACTGAGCAGCTAAGGACCAGCTGAGGGCCTGTGGCATTCAGCTCCACCCAGGTCCTTTTCTCAGCACCAATGCTCCGCAGACTCAACCAGCACAGAGTAGATATCTGAATACCCTAGCCACTTACACTAAGAAGGGCCAGGGAAAAAGGGCCATTGGGGGGTCCCCCACCCCACTTTCTCAAGGATTACTTGAACCAAACATCCATCCAGCTTCTTCTGTACCATGTTTCATCTCTAAGCTTCTGCAGGGGCAAGCTCTGACCTCTACACAGCTCACCTTTCTGGCTCCCTCCTGCCTCAACCTCTAAAGAACTGTGCCTGGTCCAGAGGCTTCCCCTGATTCCTTGTTTATGTTTGTGATTTGTCTTGGTCAGCCAGACATCTTCACCTCCTCTCTGTCTCAACCTCTGGTAGGCTACCACAAGCTGTGCAACGTCACAAGTTCAGCTAGCCATGATGAAACTGTTTGGAGACCAAGGGTCAACTTCGCCCGATGCCAGTGTCTCATGGCTCCAATAAGCAAAGGAGAGCTCACGTGTGTTTTAAAGGTAATATTCATGGCCTCAGGGGGAAGCATTCTCAACTATAACCTGGGGGGAGTGGAAGATGCCCCGTGGCCCCAGATAGCCATTCCTCAAAGATCACTAATGCTAAGGAAGCCCCAGGGAACATTCTAGAGTTTCAGAGAAGACACAACCCCTCACTTCCAGAGTTCCAAGGCCTGCAGATTTGTTGCTGTTGGACTAGGGAAGTCCACAAAAGCTGAGCCTGAATCCCTAGCCAAAGGTGCCCTTGTAAGGGCTGAGAAAACAGAAAGTGGAGGCTGAAGGGAAGGGAAGGAACAGACAGCAGGCATTGCGGCCCAAGCAGGTACTCCCATGTTCAGCACAGTGAGCTCAGGTGGATCATGTGTCTGGAAAGAATCCAGAGTCCCTTCCCCATCCCCAACTCCCAGCCCCTCCCCTTGGCTCCCTGGTTGCTTTGCAGCAGGTTCTAAGCTGAGGCTCCAAGCCCCGAGACAAGGGAGATGGCCCTTCCAGCGCCTCAGATGCCCCAGCACAGGGCAGAGAAGGCAGGCTCCATTCTTCTGGAAACAAACATCTTCTGTGGCACAGCCCCCACGCCCCGCGCACCTCCTTGTTTAGTGCAGAGACTAATCCACTTATCAAGGCTAAGGCGCCTGTGAATCCACGCGTTTGATAAAAGCAGCTACAAAATTAGCAAAGAACGTGCCCACGGCATGGAGGACTCCATAGCAAACAAACAAGAGGCTGGGGACTGTGTTGAGATGTTGTCTGTTCCCATCCTGGGGCAGGAGAGATGCGGCTGGAGATAGGGGCTCACTGGCTGGGAAGGGGATGCTCAGTTTATATGGTTATGCAGGAAGGGGAAGGAAGAGGGGGGTCGTGGGGAGAAACCAGAATGCTATTACTGTACACCAACTCTAATCTGAGCCCCTACTCCTTGACCCTGGAGTTGGCTGCACTTCCAAATTCAGTCATACATAATAGAAATTATTGTCTTCTGACCACTGGCCCAGAGCAGGTACACATATACTCCTCAGAGCACAGAGAGGTCAATTCAGCTGCTTAAGATCACACAGCTGGTAAGTACTGCATCTCACTCAAAGAATTGTTCTCTGATTTGACACGATTGGTTTTAACTCTAGCTGTGGTCCTCAAATCTAACAGTAGCCTCCTAAAATGACCAAGACCCCGTAATCTTGGCTAAACCTCCTGCTATGCAGGGTTCCCTCTGCTGCCATCCTGTGCAGAGATTATGGGTTACTCAAAGTTCTGTGTGTGAACTCACAAGTGTCAGGTTCCCACCGTATCACTGATGGAGTCCAAGTTGGTCTGTACCCCACGTCCATTGGGGGTTCCAAGGAAGGGAGAGACTGGGAGAATATTTTAAAAGGCCAGGCAGGATTCTGTGCTGCCCACCCACAGCCAGCTGTGGCTTGGGGAAGAAGAGCAGGTCCCAGGGCTAGCGGGTGGTGACATTAATCACAGGAAGCACTTGTCAAGGTGGCATCTGGAACTAAAAGAAAACACTTGGCAAAAGGGCAGGACTTCTTACCCCGAGTTCTGGGGGCTTGGGGACCACCACTGCCATGCTGGAAAATCAGGACATCTGGGGTTCAGGCCTGGCAACCCTGAAAAAGATGCCTGCCATGGTTGGGGGTTTGCAGTGATAGAGGGAGACTGTGACAATGCTAGCTCTAGCAAGTCACCCTGTTTGGGAGTTAAAATGGGCCTGTGTTGCTGTTGATCTATTTGAGGGACAGGGCAGCTCAAGGCCACACAGCTGGGTGCTAGCAGGGCTGGAATTCCAATTTATGCTCCTCTGGCTACAGAGAAATGCTGGGTCCCCTCCCTGCACTTGCCCCTGTGCTCTGAGCCTTCCAGTCCAGGCTCCTGACCTCTGCCCCACTGAGGGAGGGCTCAAACCCTGTATCAGCCTTTGCAGGGGCCTTCTTGCCTCCCCTGTGTTCTCTGCTTCTCTCCCTGCTTCTAACCCTGTCACTGAGCACCTCTTAGTCCCTCTGGTCTTAGTCTTCTGTCCCCTCCTCAGTTCCCCTCCCCCCATCTTTACTCTCACTCTTTTATCTATATATCTGTATATCACTTCAGACCCACCTTCCTTCTCTTTCCAGTATCTCACAGTGTGGCTCCCTGGTACATCTGTCCATACATTATGCACCTTTTCTTCTTTGTTCCCCTCTGTCCACTCCCTGTCCCTCAATATGCCTCCTGACCGAGCCTAGTCCAGCTGATGGTCAACACAGCTCTTATGGACCTTCATGGTTGAGGAGCCCTTGGGATGTCCCTCTCACTTGCCATTTCCTCTTGGCCCCTGGGGTCTGGGGACTCCCTCTTACATGTGTTCCTTTCTTCACCCTCTGCTGTCCAGAGTGATATTCTTTCAGTTGGAATTACTGGGAGAGAAGGCATGAGAGGGAACCTGGCCAGCACAGCTTACACTTTCAGAGCACAATGTCCCTGAGGACCCTCTAAAGAGCATCCAAGATCTAAGCAGCAAGGTGACAACAAGCCTGTTCTGCCTCCTGAGGTGGCCAAAAGAAGGGGAGGGCATCTGCCCTGCAGGAGAGGTGGGTTTTAAATTCTGACATTGCCTTGGCATGCTGACCTTGGACTTCACATCTGAGTCAGCAAAATGTTCAGACTTACTGGGTCCTCAATCATTTTTTGTCATCAGACAGACAGCCATTGGGGACAACAGTGCTTTGTCAAGTTGGGTGCAGAGTCACATACCACACTGTAAACCCAAGATATTTTGAGGCCAACCTGAGCTACAGCGAGTTCCAGGCCAGACCAGCCTACGTTATGGGGTAAAAGCTTGTCTCAAAAAAACAAAACAGAAACAAAAACAAGCAAACAATAAACCAAAAGATTCTGGATGTAGCCCAGGGGCAGCACACTTGCCCAGCACCTACAAGGCACTGACTGAGGTCCATGCCCAGCAGGGTGAAAACCAAACATAACCATTACTCCCGCCACCATACACAGCAATGGCATCAGACCTGCTTCTCAGTGGCTCAAAGCAGGGCAGAACCCCAATGATGGCAGCTGCTTTGCTCCAGAGACCTTGAGAAAGAATGAAGTTGGCTGGGAGTGGGGTGAGAGCCAGTGGGGCTCAGGGAACTATGCTGGAGAGTTTCAGGCAGAGAGAGCATGTCTGTGGCTGGGAGCAAAAAGGAGTCCCTTGGGTGGAGATGAGGAGCTTCTGCCCTTGGGCACCACGTCTCAATTTCAGCCTGGACATGTCCCCTTTGTGATAAGATACTTGCCAGGGCCCTCACGGGACCTTAATCCTTAGACGCCTCTGGTCAGAAAGCCCTGGTCTGATGAGAGGGTCTCATTCATTTGGCCCCCAGCCAGCTTGGCTTGGCAGTCCTCTGAGCCTGGAGAGCTGAGGTCTGAAGCACAGCAGGATGGAGGGACAGGAAGAGGGTAGGGTGGGTATGCTGTCCCCTTGGCCATTGTTGTCTCACCCACAAGGCTGCTTCTGACTCTGTTTTGGATATGTGACTTACCAGGCTCTGTCAAGACATCGCCTAGCCTCAGAGGTGGACTAATAACCCAAGTCTCTCTGGCAGCCAAGATTTGGGATCTCTGTAGGTGCCACGTAAGACAGAGGCCATTCTAGGGTGTCTCTTAGAGGCTATTCTGGGGTGTCTACCAGCTCTGAGATGTCTGGGGACAAAGTATCAGTGCATTTCCCAACAGACCATCCATTTCTGGAGGGAGTGGTGCATGTACATGCGTGAGTGAGTGTGTGAGTGCACGTGTGTGTATGTGCATTTGTACATGTACAGGTGTGCTTTCATATGCCTGGATATACATGTGAAGGTTAGAGATGGATAAGTTGATATCAAGTGTCTTTTTTTTTTCATTTATTTATTTATTATGTATACAGTATTTTCTCTACATATATGCCCGGGCACCAGATCTCAAAGTAGATGGTTGTGAGCCACCATGTGGTTGCTGGGAATTGAACTCAGGACCTCTGGAAGAGCAATCAGTGCTCTTAACCTCTGAGCCATCTCTCCAGCCCCATCAAGTGTCTTTTAAAAAAATGTTTATTTTTATTTTATGTGCATGGGTGTCTGTGTATGTATGTAGTGTCCACAGTTAGAGAGTGTTATGAGCTGCCATGAGGTTGCTGGGAAACAAGCCTGGGTCCTCTGGAAGAGCAACCAGTGCTTTTAAACATTGAGCCATCTCTCCAGCCCCTTCAAGTGTCTTTTTATTTATTTTTTTATTTTTTTTAAAGATTTATTTTATTTATTTTATGCATATGTGTGCTCTATCTGCATGTACACCTGCATTCCAGAAGAGGGCACCAGATCACATTGTGGATGGTTGTGAGCCACCATGTGGTTGCTGGGAATTGAACTCAGGACCTTTGGAAGAGCACTAGGCAGTGCTCTTAACCGCTGAGCCATCTCTCCAGCCCCTTCAAGTGTCTTTTTAAATCACTTTTCACTATATGTTTTGAGACAAATTTTCTCACTGAACCTGGCTTGCTGTTCTGGGTAGACCAGTTGTCCAGAGAGCCTGAGGACTTTTTTGTGTCTGTTCCCCAGCACTGAGGTTACAAGTGTGCACCACTTCATTAGCTTTTTCAGTGGGTGCTGGGGACTGAACTTGGGTCCTCATGGTTTGGGCAATAATCACTTTTTTCAACTGAGCCATCTCCTCAGCCTAGAGGAGAGTCTTGCTGTGCAGCCCAGGCTTGCCTGATACCTGTGACAATTCCCCTGCCTCTGCCTCCCAAGTGATGGGACTACTGGCATGTGCCACCATACTTTGTCATATTATAAAAGAAAAGGGGGGCTGACAGGCTGATGCTATTGGGTCACGGGGGGGGGGGGGGGATCAAGCATACTGAACCAGAGAGGCCTTTGACAGGGTCTCCAGCCATTCTGGGCAAGACTGCCAAGGTGAACACTTGTTAATTCAGTGCTCAGAGGTGCCAGGCTGCCAAGAGGCTGCCTTGGATGACTGATGCCATCTTTCAAACCCAGTTCTCCAGGCCCATTGCAGACCTGTCACAGATGTCATGGACCAACCTGGAAGTTGAGTTTTAGCAGATCCTTTTGATGCCCAGCTCTGGAAAACCTTGGCACCAATCTTATCTCCCTTGCCTGTGAAGGACCTGTTCTGCCTATACCACCTCAGCACCCATGGGTGCTCACTGATTCTCAGGACTTCCCCTTCTAGCCCCGGAAGGACTCCTGACCTGAATCCAACACTTGTGACCTATGCTTCTGCTACCACACAAACACAAAATCTCTCTCTGCCAAACATCATGGTGGGACGGGGTCCACCATAGAGGCTTAGGGAACTTTTACTGTCGGTGGGGATTCTCTAGAAATTACTATATAAAATCTCATTTCCTGGTCTCCACAATGAACACCATTACTAAGGACAGAGAGCCCACTCCAGCCTCCTAGAGACCTGCCTATCATGCCAAGAAGGTATGCCCCTTGGTGGGGGTCCCACAGACCACCCCCTATTTTATTTCAGGCATGCCTCCCTCTCTGGAGGCTTCTGCCTTCTTGTTGTTTCTTGGAAACAGGGGACAAGCAAGGCTCGTCCTCTTTCCGTCGCTAGCACTGAGCATTTATTGGGTCCCTGCTAGTGTAAAGCCTTGTGCTGGGGATACTGGCCACCAGACAGCCTGGACCTTGCTCTACAGAGGGAACAAGAACTATCCAAAAAGTTAGAGCGTGGAACTAATACTGTAAGCCCAGGAACAAGAGGGGCTGGGGAAAGTAGAGGATAAAAAAGCTGAGGATTGCGAGTGAGTCCGCCTTTGCTGGAGAAAGAGAATGTTCTAGAGAAGAAGGCAAGCCTTGGTGAGGACTCCTCACAATTGCCAAGGGGGCCTAGCTCTTTAGATCCCTGGATGCACAGGCCCTTGTCTTGGTTTCCCCACACTGGGACTGCACCCCATCCGGGATTGGACCAGGCTGGTTCTCAGAGCTGCTTGGGCTGGCAGTCAGCTTGCTGCTGCACAGGATCCCAGGCTGGGCAGTGGGAATTAAGCAGGCTATGGAGCCCTGCGAGTCCTTATCTCGGGGAGACAGTTGTTGGGAATCACTTTGACTGAGTGGTTTTGTCTCCCCGCATTTTCCACTGTCAGGCGGCCTCAGGCCATGGATCAAAGGCACGGCGGCGGCCGAAGCAGTAGTGGAGCGGGAGAGGCGTCAGCTGCCCGCCCCGGCCCCCTCCCCCCCCAGTCAGTGTCCCCGTCCCAGTCCCCCTGCTCCCCCCACCCCCACACAAGGTCTGGGGACCCTGCACCCAGCCCAGCCTCAATCCACTGCTGGTTGGATGCACTGGCCAGAGAGATGAAGAAGCATGGTAAGGCTGGAGGAAGGACTGAAGATGAGGAAGAAGAGCCCTTCCATGGAGCCAGGAAAAGGAGGTGTGGGGAAGAACGAAAGAGATTAGGGGAGGACAGTGGCGGTGGGGGCTGGAACTGCCAGGTGAGAGGGAGGGAGAAAGGGAGAGGGTCTGAACAGAGGGGTGGGGAACACCCTGTAGGAGAGGGGCCTGCACCTGTGCACAGGTGCAGGAAGGTGAGACAGAGGCTGAGAAGATGTCCAGGGGTGGGGCCAGCGGAATGAAGAACAATGGGGCTGGAGACAAGGGAAGGATGGGGCAGGAGAGGAATGAACAAAAACCAAAGGTGAACTTTGGTTTCCTGTCAGCTGCCTGCTGGAGTACAGTCTAGGCTGGGACCTCAGGTGAGGGGAGAATGGGAAGAGGAAGGGAAAGGGCTGTCCACCCTCCCTGGAAAGTGCAGGACGAAGAGGATTCCTGTGATGAGTGACCCACTGGCAACTTACACGGGAGTGAGGTCACAGTCAGGCCTGCCCTTCCAAGCAAGGGTCTCCAAGCACACGGGCTGGGTGGGGGAGGGCAGAGGGACACACAAGCCCAACCATTCCCAGAAGCCTCCTGGGGCTTCTTGCCTTTGGTTTAGCAGAACTCTGTGGGTGGCCAAACACCTGTCCCATCTGAAAAGGGTGCTAAAGGAAGTGTCCCAGCTGGGGGGAGAGCCAGAAGTGGGAGGGGGAGGGAGGGAGTTACAGGGGAGCCTAAAGTGAAGGGAAAGTGTGAAGAAAAGATAAAGGAGAGAGACCATGAGGTGCTGAGAGGTACCAGAAAAGGGATTCAGAGGTATGAGGTTTAGCCCAGACCTACAATGTCTCCTTGTGACCTTGGGCCCATTGTGGTCCCTAAGAAGACACAGTTCCTTTCTGCAGCCAGCCACATAGGCTGTGCATGTACAATTTGGA
>CAJQZJ010001750.1:22841816-22871508 GCA_907164525.1 Lophiomys imhausi
ACACACACACACACACACACACACACACACACACACACACACACACACACACACAGCCTGCCCTTGCCTCTTTCCTGAGTTTAGGGATGGGCCGCCAGGGTCAGGGTGGAAGTCACCCCAGGTCTCACCTGGGTAGAGGCTCTGGATCCAATCCAGAAACTTCCAGGCAGAGGCAGAAAATAGAACTTCCTGCCTAGACTCTAGCCCCTGGTGGGTATATCCCCCATGAATGGGTTGGTTTTCCCCTCTGGCCTTCCCTCCTCACCTTTAACCCCATCCCTGAGCCCCACCCTGGAGATAAGAAACCTCTTCTTTGTGCTCCTGTGACATCTCTGGAAAGTTAGCCCAGGCTAGCCATCTAGTAATGACATCAATGCAACAGAAATCATGACCTCAAACCCTACAGAGTCTAACCTGATGTTAGGTACCAGCATGAGAGTGGGATGTGTTGTGAGAGCCAGCAAAGCTGACAGGTCCTGACATCATTCTTGACCCTGAGGGTCTCTGAGGTCTGTATATTCCCACTAGGAGCTGTGTATGTGGAGTGTGTGCATGCATGCATGCATGTGCGGGCTTGTCTGTGCATGCATGTGTGTCTGTGTGTGCATGTATGTGTATCTGTGTGTGCATGTACATGTGTATATGTGTGTGTGCATGCTCTCATGAATGTGTGCACATGTGTGTAGAGGCCAGAGGCTGATGCTGAGCATCTTCCTCCACCACTTTCCCCCTTATTCCCTGAGATGTGGCTCTGAGCATGGAGCTCACATGTCCACTAGGCTGGTTGGCCAGTAAGCTCCAGGGACCCTCTGTCTCTGCCTCCCCAGTGCTAGGACTCCAGATGTGCAGTGGCACCCTTGCTTTCTCCACAGGTGCTGAGGATCTGAACTCTGGTCCTTACATGGCAAGAACTCTACCAACTGAGGCATCTCCCCTGCACCCACCTTTGCTCTTCTTTCTTCAGATAACAGATTTATCATAACAGGTTTGTCTTATTAATATACTGCCTGAGCAATAGGAGAGCAAGAAAAAACTAATAACTAACTTGGCGCTAGTCTGAGCCAGGTTGTGCAGCACACGGATTGCAGCAGGTACTCCTGGGCAGGATATTAGGAAAAGACCCTGTAAGTGGGAAAAACTGAGGTTCCCAGATGAACACTGGCCCCAGAGCAGCAGGAGGAGGCTCTCAGCCTCCCCCACAGCCTGCACCCTCTCCTACACAACACAGCTGTTCAGATCAGTTTGCATCCCATGCCAAACCTGTCTCCTGCAGACAGGAGGATGAGGGGGCAGCAGGTGGGAGGCAGAATAAACTCCTTTTCTCAGAGGGACTTGGAAGCCCATTGTAGCTACAGAAACAAATCCATCAACTCCCCTGGATCACTCAGATGCCAAACATCAGGTCTGTTTCACAAACCCACCAATAACCACTCCAAACTCTGCATTATCTTTCTCTAAAGCCACTCCATCAGGCTATGAGTGACTGAGCAGGCCACCAACTGCCCAGCTCCAATCTAAGCAGAGATCCTGTTGACTCACCTCCACAAACAGGAGAGATCCCTCCCTCCCAATGACTGGTCACTCCTGACAAAAAGCGAGGCATGGAGCACTAGCTGGATCTACAAAGGACTCTTGGTTCTAGATTCAAACCCCCATGCCATCCCTCCTCTCTCACTGTAGGAACATGCCTGGTGCACACAGCTAGATACCATGGGTCAGTTGTCAAGCTCAGAATGGCTGTTGGGCCGAGAATCCTGTAATCAGTGCCTGCTGATTTGGGGAGAATGACAACTGTTCTGCACCTCCAGCTTGGCAGCAAAAGGAACATCAGTGGAGAGCCATGACCACAGACTCAGGCAAGGGAAGGAAGAGAGGGGATTTGCTTCCCACCCAAACTCTCTCAGGGTCCCTAGCAGCCAGGGGTTTCCTGAGACCCCTGAGTTCTGACTGACCCTTTTCCCCTGTGGGAGAGTCAGTCTGGGTTACCTAGAAGCCCTCTGGTTGGGCCAGCAGAAGTCTGGCAATAAGACCTCAAATAGAGCAGAGAGGACACCTACCTGAGGAGACAGGCCGTTGCTGACAGGGTTCATGTGGTTGGAGGGGGCCCCAGGGTTCATGAAGCTATCCGAGTAGCTGGAGAAGCTGTGGCGGGCTCCGTAGGCAGAGCTGGTGTCAGCTGCTGCAGCGGCCGCAGCCAGCCCACCCTGATGCATGGTTGATGGTGGAAGGGGCTGGGGTCTGTGCACTGTGCTACCCCCGTCTGAGGAGAGACCCAGAGAGGTCCTAAGCAAACTGCAAAAGAAGCCTTGGAAATCTTCCACCCAGTCATGCCCTCTGGAAGGAAGAGACCAACTTCTCAAATGACTTAGGTTGAGACGAGCTGGTTCCTAGGAAGCCCTACAGACTGGCCAGGGCTTGACTGACCACCAGTTGACATCTAGATGACCTCTAGGAAAGTTGTACACCAGCCTTGGTGCCTGGTGTTAGGCATACAGTAGATGCTCAATAAATACTAACTGGATTGTGAGCCATATGTGATGGGGTCTATAATATACCCAGACTGGCCCTATTAGCATTTTGAGGGTACCAGTGACTGTCAGGTGCTTTCACTCATACTGAGCTTATCAGGGGAGGGAGGGATTTTAGGGGAGACTGAGGCTCAGCCAGGTTGCCCTAGGGTTGAGGCCAATGAGTGAACCATGCTTGAAATGACTGAACTTCAGTTGTTTCTCTTCCCAGCCACTGTGATATCCCTCTGCACGCACAGCCTTCTGAGACTGGGTGCCCACCATCCTCAGCACTGACTTTCTTTCTTTCTTTTTTTTTCTTTTTGGTTTTTCGAGACAGGGTTTGTCTGATTAGCCCTGGCTGTCCTGGACTCACTTTGTAGACCAGGCTGGCCTCAAACTCACAGAAATCCACCTGCACTGGTTTGATTTCTTATTGAGAATCATGGGCAGGGCTCTCTGGTTCCTTAGCCCTCATAATGCCAGCCTCAGGACCCTTCAAGAGGTAGCCCTGTGAAGCAGATGTCAGGGGCTTTCTTGTATATGCTGGGGTGGGAGTAAGATGGGAGGTCCAGGAAACTGGGGAAAGAAGTCTTTATTTCCCAAGGCCATTGTATATACGGGGCTCTCTTTTTGCCACCTCCCTCCCTTGGAACTCCCCTTGCTCAGGCTGTGCAGCATCTTAGAAGCTACTGGAAGAACTGTGTCCAAAGAATGTTCTTTGATTGAGGGGTCTCAGCAGCCCACTGCAGCCCAGGGGATAGGGAAAGAGGGGCGTGGCTCTTCAGCCCTGAGTGACCAGGAGTTTCAAGGTCAGAACAATAGGACTACACATTTTCTAAAAGCAGACACTCACCTTGGGAGATTGTGGTGGTGGGGTAGGTAGTGTCCGGCAGCTGGTAGGGTGGCAGGGTGGGCATGCCAGTGGGTGGGAAGCCTCCAGGCAGAAGGTGATTGAAGGCAGCCAACTGGTTAGCTCCTGCCTGCTTGCGCCAGCGGGCGCGACGGTTACTGAACCAGACCTAAAGGGGAGAAGATGCTGAGCCTGGCTCCCTGCAGAGAGCTGAGGCATGGGTGAGTTGGGTGCCTGTCCCTAGCAGGCAGCTCCCAGCTGGTGTCTTCTTCCAAGAAGCAGAGCCCACCATTGTGCCACCCAGGAGAGTTTGCAGGGAACTTTAGAGGCAGGGTCCCCTCACCACTATCCAGGGAGGTCTTACAGCATGATGTCTGTTCCAGCTCAGGTTCTCCAATCCTTGCTCCAAACCTCCAACTCCTCCAGGAAGCCCTCCAAGAGGAGACTGCTTGAGTAAGGAGGGCCTTGGCACCCAGTTGTGCCAACTGGGGGTTGAGACCCTGTCCTGATCATACAGCCCAGGCCCTGCTAGAATAGGACATGCACAAGTACGTATACACACACACACACACACACACACACACACACACACACACACACACACACACACTACTGTGAGGGGATCCTTTCCACTTCTGGCCCAAAGGACCTCCTACATCGTCATCCTCATGGCTGCATCTAAGATGGAGCAGGTGAACGAACTCCTTGCCCCTTCAAGGGAGCCTCTGCTTGGCCCTTCCTCCTGTGAACCATCATTCTATTTATTTACTCCTGGCTGAGTAACTCTCAGCCTCCTGTCAGGTTTGGGACTTCCAGGGCAGAGGCCCCGCATCCCTTGTGCCCTCCATGGTGAGCATTCCATAGGTGCTTACTGAATAAATAAATGCTAGACGAATGAAGAAAGGAACAGAGGTGGAACAAGGTCTCTCCTGGAACTCCCTGTGTAGACCAGGCTGACCCTTAAACTCACAGAGCTCCTCCTGCCTCTGCCTCCTGAGTGCTGGGGTTAAAAGTGTGCTCTACAGCTGGGCGGTGGTGGTGCACGCCTTTAATCCCAGCACTTGGGAGGCAGAGGCAGGCGGATCTCTGTGAGTTCAAGGCCAGCCTGGTCTACAAAGCGAGTCCAGGACAGCCAGAGCTACACAGAGAAACCCTGTCTCGAAAAAACCAAAAAAAAAAAAAAAAAAAAAGTGTGCTCTACTACCACATAGCTGTTTCTTTTTAAAGACAAGGTCTCATGTAGTCTAGGCTGGCTTTGAACTCGATATACAGCCAAGGATAATGTTGAACTTATGACCTTCCTCCCTCCATGGCCAAGCACTGAGATTACAGGTGTGTGACCACACAGTATATGAGGTGCTGGGGATCAAACCAAAGGCCTTATGCATGCTAGGCAAACACTGTACCCACTGTCCTACTGCTCCGCACTGATGCTCAACATCAGTCCCTAACGTCTTGAGGCTTTGCCTTTAATTGTGTAACCCTAGAAACAAGCAGACCTTGCCGCTATGGTCTCCATTTTGCAGAAAAGGACACTGGAGACAGGGAGGATATTTAGAGGCAGATTCCAACTCCATGCCATCTGCAACCACCCCACTCACCCACACACTGAGATGAGCTGTTGCAGAATAGTGAGACCCTCAAAGCACACAGACTCTTCAAAGCAGAAGATAAGTTGCAACACACACAGAGTTGGGGAGTCGCAATAGCACCCAGGGCTTTGAGTCCCTGCACTGCTCCCCACCATGGGAACCCCTTGCCAGAGTCTTCAATCCATGGACGTTTCTGTTTGAATACTTCCATAGACAGTGGTCTCACCCCCTCACTGGGCATCCTCTATGTCAGTGGGGCTGCAGAACCCAAAGGAGTCTTGGTGACCATGGAGTTCCGACCCTGAGCTCCTGGTACAAACTTCATTTTGAAAGATGAAGCTAGCCGGGCTGTGGTGGCGCATGAGTTTAATCTCAGCACTCTAGAGGCAGAGGCTGGTGGATCTCTGTGAGTTCGAGGCCAGCCTTGTCTACACAGTGAGTTCTAGGACAGCCTACACAGAGAAAGAAAGGGAGGGAGGGAGACGGGAGGGAGGGAGGGAGAGGCTGAGCTAGCTGCTGAAGGGAACTTAGCTGATCAGTGCAGGGATACAGGCTCTCCACCTGAAGCCTCCTCCTGCAGACCTCTCTGTTGGGCTTGAGTGGATATGCCCTGTCAGCTCTAGACCTGCCTCGGAGAATGAATCCTGACTTGTGGCCTCTGTGGTTCACTAAGGCTTGCTAAGGCTTGGCCTCCTCCATTCCCAGACCCGTTCCTTCTTGGACATTGAGTAACACCTGTTTCCTCGGTCCCTTGGGCCAACGAAAGCACTGTCCTGACAGCCAGGAAATTTTCTAAGGAGCTGCCAGGCTCTGAGTGGTGGGAGGCCACGAGGCTGCCAGACTAGGCAGTGAGAAAGCTCGGAGAGGAATGCACCCAAGACAACAGCTGCAAGGATCAAGGAGAGAGAGAGAGAGAGAGAGAGAGAGAGAGAGAGAGAGAGAGAGAGAGAGAGAGAGAGAGAGAGAAGGCAGTCTGCAGCTCAAGTGTCACCAGGAGGGGAGGGGACGAGATGAGCTAGCTGGCTGCTGTGGCCTGCCCTCTTCCCCTTAACGGGGAAGAGGCACACGGTTCCTGGAGGGTTTAAGGCCAGTTTCTTCTAGGACTTTCCTTGGTGCTTTCTAATTCCAGCTTCTGAGTGAGCTCCCTCCTCTTAGGCTCAGAAAGAACACATGTGCTTTGGTGTCAGCCAGGGCAAGCTGCCACAGTCTATCTCTGTGTTCCACTGGCCACTTCTCTGAGCCCTAACCCCTGTATCTGTGACTTGGGCTGGAGCAGTGGCCATCCCAACCTGACACTTGAGTCTGAAGCTCTATTACCTTCAACATTGTGACTTGCATCCCTGGGACTGCTGAGGGGAGCCGCTCCTCAGGATGGCACAGTTTGGTGCAGCAGCCCCTCTGCAGACCCATCTCCTCTGTTCATAACAGGGGCAGACAGCCAAGGATAAGGTTTCCATGGATGCCATTCATCATATCACCCTGACACCCACTCCCCCAATCCTCCATAGCCTGAGCCCTGTCCAGGCAGGCAGGTGCAGAGATGAGTTAATCTGTGCTTTGCTCGAGGAGAGATTCCCAGGGCTCAGCCTGGGGCAGATGAGATGGGCCACCCCTTCCCATTTTAAGACCTGCACCTCAGTTTGTCCTCTGTCTCCTGTCAACAGCCCTACTGATGAGGTACCATGTACTTCAGGCATTTAACATCTTGAATGAACCTGCCCAGTCCTGGTGGTTCAAACCTACCTAGAACATGTCTTGCATTCTTCTAGCAATGGGAAATTCATTCCCTGACTGAGGAAGATAAGCCTGCTGGGAAATGTCCCTCCTCTTGGGAGATTTGGAGACTCTGGGCCTGCCCTCTTCTCTGACTACTACCCACTTCCCATTCTCCTCTCCCTTCTCTTCTCATCTCTCCCTGCATCCCTTCTCCCCTTTGGGTTCTCCACTTCTTTGTCAATCTGTAAATCAATCATCCAGCATATGCTGCCTCTTTTAGGGGCTGCATGCATTAGTGTGTGCGTGGGTCCAGGATCACCTACAGCACACATCTAGAGTGAGTACTAGACTCAGGACCAGACTTTCCATACTATCTCTTCCATTCCTCCACCCTGGCCTCTGACCCCAGCTAGCATCCCAGTTCTCCCCACCTGGACGCGGGCCTCCGTGAGCTTGGTCCTCTGTGCCAGCTCCTCTCGGGTGTAGATGTCCGGGTAGTGGGTCCTCTCAAAGGCCTTTTCCAGCTCCTCCAGCTGCTCAGCAGTGAACGTGGTCCGACTACGACGCTGCTTGCGCTTCAGTGGGAGATCGGGTTCTGATTCCACATCTGAGCCCTCATCCAGGCGGTTCCCTAGAGCCGAGTGACACAGTGGGCACAAGGTCATGCCTATGTCCCCCTCTGAGCACTGCAATGGGGATCCAGTGTCTCCCAAAGGAAGAAGGCTGCTTGCCACATCATAGCTTAGCAATGAAGAATGGGAAATCCTCCATGCCCAGCCCAGGAGGCTGGGTGAACACTTTTCTGCTAGATGCGTTCCACTGCTTTTAAAGCCAGTCCTCTCCATCTGGGCATTTAGATTTATCTATGTTGACATAGAAGCCCCTGACCTAAGACTTGACAAAATACATCTCTCAAAACTCAAAGGATAGGCCCCGTTGAGATGGCTTGGGGCAGGGGTTGGTAAAGGCTTTACAAACCTGCTGACCTGAGTTCAAGTCCCTGGAAACCACATGATGGAAGGAGAGAATTCACTCCCCCAGGTACGTGCATGCTGTGGTATGTGCCCCTCCCTCAAAATAAATAAATGTAAAATCAATTTTTAAAAATCCTCAAAGGACAATAAGCTCTGAGGCAGGAGGAGTGTGGCTGTGTTTTCACTGTACGTCGGTAAGCTTGTCTCTAAGAAAAGTAAGAAAGCATTAGCCAGTATCAAGGAGCATCTCCACCTTTGGGAAAACATGCAAGATACAGGCTTGGTCTCCATGCATGTGGGAGGCTGGGGCCAGGTTTGTTCAGGAAGAGGCTGACAAGTAGGCTGAGCTTGGGGAGTCCACTGGGGAGGAGGCTGCAGAAATGGCTTGATCAGTTGTCCCCACTGTTGGAGCTAAGACTGTGAGGAACAGAACTGGTTTTGAACCCCATCCTGCACTGAGACTCTTGCCCTTCTCTGGCCTGGTGGAGTAGACACCAGCAGGTGATCTTTACGGCAATCCCAGCATCCCTGGGAAATGCAGAATGCAAGGAAGAGGGCTGAGAGGTAAGAGCAAGAAGATATTGGACCAGCCCAGCCCTGTTCCTTCCTCTACCTCTCCATTCGTTTATCTTTCCTTGCCCTTTGCTATGCCATCTTTGAGATTCTTGAGACTTTTTTTTTTTTTGCTCATTCACGCATTCACTCACTCATTCATTCATTTATAGATCATTTCCAGAGCACCAACCGTCCTCCTGAATAGGCCAAGCACACAGTGGACAGAGTAGGACTCTGTTCCTAGAGAGCTCAGTCCGAGACAAGCTTGAGAGCCCCGGAAGCTGCCTGCTCACACTGTGGAGAAACGGGAGTCACAGAAAGGTAGGCTGACACACACAAAGTCTCTGGGCAAGTGTGTACAATGTGGTCAGCCTACCAGCACATACTCAGTTGCAGCAGGGATTGGTTATGTGAGAACTGAGGCCCTTCCCACCAAGAACAATTCCCATGAACTCTGCCCCCCGACCCCCACCCAACTCAGAACACAGTGAGAACTAGAAAAATATATAAAAGCAATTTAGAAGTCATCTGGAGTCAAAGGGAAAGTGCCACATTTAAAGAAGAGCATGTGCAGCCGGGCGGTGGTGGCGCACGCCTTTAATCCCAGCACTTGGGAGGCAGAGGCAGGCGGATCTTTGTGAGTTCGAGGCCAGCCTGGTCTACAAAGGGAGTCCAGGACAGTCAGAGATATTCAGAGAAACCCTGTCTCAAAAAACCAAAAAAAAAAAAAAAAGAAAAAAAGAAAGAAGAGCATGTGCAAAGGCCCTGTGCATCGTTAGGTACAAAGGCTCGTTTTGACACAGGAGACAGGTGGCACATGGGGAGAGGAAGAGTTTTGGACAATGCCATGGCTTGGGATCCTCCTTTCCCTCCACCACTGTATCTTGTTCACTGGGGACACATCTCTGTATTTTAATGACCACTGCCAAGCTGTGTCTGATGGTGACACTATGTTCCATGACCAGAGAGCCAATGGTCAGACACCTTGTTCTTTTCTAGCCAACTTTCCAGCTTCCCACTCACGGTAGTTCCAGTGACAGCATCAAAGATGAGTACACATGGCACCCTGGGGTCCCCTCCCCATCACACCTGGGGCTGAGTAAGACACACTAATGACTTCAGTGTTCTGTTAGGGACCAGGAGAATGGCTAGGTCAGAGGAGGAAGTAAGTATGGCAGGAGTAGGCACCAGGGAATGACCCTTTGGGTGACCCTGGACTCAGAGCTCAGACACTAGCTAGGTGGATGAATATCAGAACCATCAGGAACAAAACCATGGGTACAGACCACCCTGGTGGCTAAGGGCTGAATCCAAGGTGGTGAAATCCATATCATGGCTAGCCTTGTGTCCCCTCCTCACCCTTTCTCCCTGCTTTTCAGATTGCAGCTTTCTGGACAGACCACCGACTTCTGCTTTGATTTCCTCCCTGGCTCTCTCATCCTGAGCAGGGATTGGTGGAGCTCTGTGCATCTAGACCCAACCCCAAGCGGAGCACAGCAAAGCCAGGCCCACAAGTCCCTACTGAGAGAACTGGTTCTCTGGGGTGAAGCCATAGGTTGCCATAACAACTCTCTGGACACTGAGAAGAATAGGTCTATCCCTCTGCCCACAAAGATCCAGAGAGTCAAGGGACCAAGGCTGCAGCCTAAGTGTGACTACAATTTCCAACTCTCTGGCCCACCCCAGGGGAGCAGAGTTCCACCCCTGCAACCTTTTCTATGCAGCCTCACTTGACAGATCTGTGAAGTGTGAGCTACTGAGTCCCTTAAAAACAGGCCAAATAAGGTTTGGAGAGATTCAGTCACTTGAAAGAGGTCACACAATCCATAAGTCCAAGTTACTTCATTCCTGTGGAGGGATGCAGTCGGGAGACAGTTTGGGTGTTCGAGGACTCCTGGGCCAACTCTGGTTGGGACCTGAGAGCTGGACCCAGGTCTCTCTCTGTCTTCCACTTGCATGTGTCTTTGGAGAAGTCACTTCCTCTCTGGGGACTGTGGTTTCCTCAAGTAGGAAAAGAGTATAAAATATATTCATGTGCCCCACCCCCAGAAGGCTTCAAGAGTGGAATAAAGTAGACAGGGAGTGATTTGGGACATAAAGCACACATGTAGGATTGTTATTATTAATGATGATAGAAAGATGATTTTTTTTTAATGGGAGAGGGGAGGAACAGAGAGGCCTGAGAAGGAACACAAAGAGCCTATATACGTCTCAGTGCTCTTGATTCAGTTTCCTGTACCCCACCTTCTTGGAACCCCCTTCTTCACCCCTGAGAACCCTTCACCTTCTGAGGTGACTAAGTGCATTGGTGCCCTACAGGCTTCAGCTGAGTCCTCTGAGAAGTCTAGGGTTCATTGGAGGTCTGGGCATAGGGATTGTGGGGGGCATTACAGGGAAAGCAGACACAGAAAAAAATTCACTAGATAACCAGCAGATTTGGGGTGGGCACCAGGAAGCAGCTCCTGGCCACCTGTGACCCCTGCCTTCCTACTTCCTGCAGCTGGGAGATGCAATGTCCTATGGATCAACTGCTGGTATGGAGATGGCTCCAAAGAGAAGGGACGGTAAGGAGCCCTCTCTGGGTTCCTGAGTCCTATCTCCCCTTAGATGGTTAGGAGGCCTACGCCAAGCAAAGAAGAATGGTCTCTAAGTTGGGGCGTCCAATCTTATGAAGAGAGAAGCAGTCTGTCTTAGGAAGCTGACGGAGGACTGGGACTTTCTAGTCCGAGGTGGGAAGCACTGTATGCAGTGGATGGGTGCACAGGACAGACAGACAGACAGCAGACACCAAGAGTGCTATGTGACCTGCAGAAGCCAGGGAAGCCCAAGGACAGTGCACAGGCCAGAGATGTATTTGTAAAGGCCCAGGATAGCCTAGCCCAGGCTGACGATGGTGGGAGACAGATGGAGAATGGAAAGTCTCTGGGGGTGCCTCCCGTGACCTCTCCCAGCCACTCTGCTTCTGTCTTCTTCAGGGTCTTTTTCTAGAGTCCATCCCATCCCAGGAAGCCATCACCAAGTGCTGGGGAATGCCAAGAAGTCTCAGGAAACCAGTGAGGCTGGTAACCATCTGCCATTTGCCGGTCCAGACTCTACACTTTTGCACACAAGGCTCCCAATTAAGCTCATCATTTCCTTTAAGAACAGAACATGTAGGGGGGACCTCCTGCCTCTGCACCTCTAGCCATGTCCTTGCTGTGGGCTGGAGCCTGGTCATCCAGCACAGCCCCTCACAGTGGGTGACCTTCCAGCAAGGCTTCCTAAGCCAAGCCAGGTACATTTCAGCATCGCTTGGGTGGGGGTGGGGACTCTTAAGTCTCAACCATCAGAAAACAGGGATGAAGGGCTGGGAGAATGGCTCAGCAGGCAAAGTGCTCACTGCACAAGTGTGAGTCCAATCCCCAGCTCCCATATAAAGGCCCAGTGGAGGTGTGTGTTTGTAACCTCAGCGCAGGGAAACAAGTGAATCCCTTGTTTCCTTGTCACTGGCCAGCTACCCTAGCCTAATTAGGTTCTAATGAGACACCCTGTCTCAAAAGACAGCTCCTGAGGGAAATAACACCCAAGACTGACCTCAGGTCCCTACACATAATCCCCATCCTCCAACGCACACATACAAAGAGTCATGTCTTAGTCCCTAGAGATAATGGCCCTATCTGTGGAGGGTCTACTGGTCTTGCTAGGCCAACGGACCCTTGACTGTAATACAGATGATCCCTGGCACACAGCGGGTACTTAGGGTAGCGGCACCAATGCTCACAGCCTGGCAGAGTGACCATAAGTGCCTTTTGAAGGCTGACATCCTGCAACACCCATCTCCATGCACAGGGGTCACAGACCCTTCACACTGCTAACACAAAACCATTGATCCCATCAGCTGGAGTGCCAGAAGACCAGGTTGGCCCATTTGACAGGTGCCAAACGGAGCCCTGGAGCAGTGAGGCTGGAACAAAAGCCAAGGACCCTGGCCCAGCACCTGGTGGCAGACGCCTGTCATGGCAGCCTCTGTGAGAAGCCCAGCCTGAGATCTTGAAATCACAGTGGTTGCTCCTCCCTCCCGAGCCTTGCCCTCCTCTTTCTGGCTGGAGAAGTACTGCAGATGGTGGTGGTGTTTGAAGGTGCAACCCCCCGCCCCCCCGCCAAGGCCTCCTCACCCCCAGGCAGTGGAAGCCAACACTAGCCATGAGGCACAGGGTCTCTCCACTCTGCACCCCATCATGGAAGTCCTCCCAGCCCTGTTCCCTGCACCCCTCTCCCTCCACCCCCCATCCCAGTGATTACAGTTTAACATGGGCCCTGGTGTGGAGCTGTGGTGGAGAGACGAATCACATAATAGTTGATATGCGTTTTAATCAAGTAATTCAGGCAGAGCCGAGAGCTGGCGAATATGGCCCGGTGTCCCTGAATACCAAGCAGGCCTGGGCGCAGGCCTCAGCAAATGGAAAAGTCATTTACAGCTCAGCTGGGGGCCTCCAGCCTAGTAGTGCCAGGCACCCTCCCATCTTTACTCCCCTCTGTGCAAAGTGCTCAGCTGTAACTGGCTCACCAGGTGTGTACAGGCTAGGCTGGTCTGCAGGAACTGGCCCAGCCCACTCGTGATTCACAGAGACATAGGGACTCCTGCCAGGATACAAAGCACCCCATTCCTGCCCACTTCTTCTATCCCCTTGGACACTCAGCCCAGCACCAGGCAACTCGGGCCCCAGCCCTCTCTCTGTCCTGCCTGAGTCTTCCCTCTCTATCCCACCCTGAACACTCCCTCACACATCTTCCCTGGCCTTGGTGACAAGGACTCAGCATGCAGCCTGCCCCCATGAAGGCTGTGCACCCACCAGTTTGGGGAGAAGGGAGGGAGCTGGGAGCTCAGAAGCAGTGGAAAAGTCTTCCTGTGTAGAGAGGGATCTCCATCAAGTTCCAGGCTCTTCTGCCTTCTCTCCCCACCCTATGTGGATGAGTCCAAATGCCCTGGGGTTCCAGAGTGATGACATTAACTCCAGCTTCTGGGCCAAGACCACATCACAGCCACAGTCAAGAAGGAGGTGAGGGTTGGGGTGGGGGAAGGGGACTCTACTCTGGGGTTCTCTACAGCCTGAATCCAGCCCACCTCAGGAGCTCTGCCACATCTACCCCTTGTCTAGGGAGGTGTGTGAACTACACCAATCCAGCAGGGGCTATCTCCTACTTCTCATGGGGATTCTGGTTTGCCTCTCCTCTCAGGTCTAAAGGATCCCCAGGATGTCAGAACCTTTGCTTCCTTAGAGGCTCCTCCAGAGGTGGGAGTGCTGCTGAGGGGCAGATACAAACAGGACCCCTGGTCCTGCAGACTTTTGATGTTTTACTCTCCCAACCCAAAAAGAAAAGATGTAGCCTCTTGGAGAAAGCTGGAGTTGAACTTACCCCTACTCACAACTTGACAAACCTCTTCCTCAGCTAGGAAGTCCCCATTTAACTCCTTAGAAAGTCCCCAAACTCCTTTAGGTTGTACTTTCAAATTGTGAGCCTTTGAGAGGTCATGTATCAGAAAATATAGGGTCAATATGGGGCATTTTGAACATGATCCTGTTCCTAGAGCACAATACTTTTCTTTGGCACTGGAGGGCGCTGTGTATACATTCCTGACAGGAAGGGGCGGATCCAGGAAGAAGGAAGTAGTACTGCTTGGAATAGTACTGTGTGATCAGAATTCAGTAGTGTTTTCCAGGGTGGATTTAGCATTCTTTCTTCTACACTAAAGTGGGAACCAGGTGCAGGTCCCACGTGGGAGAGAAGCAAGGTGTCTGGAGTGGGAAACATCTGAGCCAAGGACACTTAGTCAGGGTACAGAGTTCAAAACTAGGGTTTACCTGCCTGAAGACAGAAGGCCAAGGGTCCTGGGGAACTTTCCAACTCATTCTCTTTAACCTGTTGTCCCACATTGTTAATGTGGAGTGTAGGGAGTGGCAGCTATCTGGAATAATTTCAATGCCTTGGAGACAGAAGCAAGCCTACCCTAACTGGAGCTGGACTCCAAAATCTTCTGGTGGCTTTAAGATCACAGTTTTTATTCTCTTCTTCCTCGAGTTATTTCTGTTATGTCACACTCATGGAGGAGCATGTGCTGGGGGTGGGAGGCACATGATGAGAACGGAAGTCAGAAGACAGTTTTGGGTACCATCCCTCGTGTACTTTCCATTTTTTGCTTGAGATGGGGGTCTTTGATTGGCCCGGAACTCTGCCAAGTGGGCCAGGATGGCTGGCCAATGAGTTTCCAGAGATCTGCTTGTCTCAACTTCCTCAGTGCTGGGATTACAAGCCTGTGCCTGGCTTTTAAGTGGTTTCTGGGGACTGAACCCAAATTCTCCTGATTAGAAAGCAAGCGCTTTACCAACTAAGCCATCTTCCCTGGTCTTTCTTTGAGTTATTCCAATGACTGGTTCACCTGAACCACCTATTAACGTCAGGCAGAGAGAACAACTGTGCTGGGCAGAGTAGAACCCAGGACACCAATTCTCACTTTCTTAGTCCCGTCAAAGCGGGTATGGCCAGAGCAACCAGAACTGACAAGGGCTCTAAAGAAATGGGAGGAACCAAAGCTGGTGGCTCAGGCTGGGGGATCTGTCTGCCTCCTTCCAGTCACAGATGCTGGGCTGGCCATTGCTAGGATCAGTGATGACAATGTGGAGGGAAGCTAAGCAGAGAGGAAACTGTGATCCCAGGCAGAGCTCCCAGACCTGCGTGAGACAGAGCTCCAAGGTGGCCAGTCTTCTCATTTCACCTCAGGCTCTAACCCCAAGTGTGTTACTCGTCCTTTGGAGATCTCCCACTTCTTGGCGTCTGTTGCCTGTTGCTGTGACTCTTCCCCTATGGTGCTGGTGTAGTGACCTTCAAGAGGTACAGAGTGGCAGGCCACCCAGCCCCACAGCATGTAGGGAAGTGACTTTATACCTCTGGGTCAAATGAAGATAGTCTGATCTCTTAGAGTCCTCTTGACCGATGATGGAGGGGACATTGTAAGACAAGGGCTATGGTACCTGACACACAGCCCAATGACTGTGGCTGCTGTCACCACCAGCGCCCATGACAAAGAAAACTTAGTTTACTTTGGGTCCCAGAGACAAAAGATATGTCTGACACAAAATACAAAATCAAGGGGTAAATACATGAATAGATGAATGAATGAATGACCAAATGAATGAATGAATACTCCTTTATCCTCCCTTGCTTATTTTTCACAGACCCAGCCACATGCAGTCACCTCCGTTTCATTCTTTCCACAGGAACTTGTCCCAAAATGAGAATGGCACCTGCAGATGGGGGCGGGGTGGAGAGGGATGAGGTCTCAGGCCGGTGAACCGATGAGAGCACAAATGTTACAGAATCAGGTAGTATAAAGGAGCGGGCAGGTCCCCAGGAAGCTGGGTTGGTGTGGAAGAGTGAGGGGAGGGTTGGAGAGCTAAGAAGAAGTTTCAAAGTCGGTGGAGGAGAAACAGGGCAGTGGTCCTTTCCCACCAGACGAGGCTGCCTTCATGGCACAGAAGAGGCAGCTAAGCTTCAATGCCATGTAGTTAGATTTGCCTGGACTCTCCCTCTCTCTGATCCTCATCTTCCTCAGTGTTGACCCAGGAGACAGAGTAGCAGTCATGGAGAAGTCTTACATGGAAACTCGGGCTTTGCTTCTTGCCCACGCCTCTGCCAACACAGCCAAGAAGTCTAGGGCTAAAAGACAAACAAACAAACTAGCTAACTAACTAAGTAATTAACTAACTAACTAAAAGAAAAACCAGAGCTGGATGGCGGTGGCACATGCCTCTAACTTCAGCACTTGGGAGGCAGAACCAGGCGGATCTCTGTGAGTTCAAGGCCAGCCTGATTGACAGATGAGTTCTAGGACAGCCAGGGCTGCACAGAGAAACCCTGTCTGGAAACAAAGGTGGACAGCACCTGAGGAATGACATCTGAGGTTGTCCTCTGGTCTCCACACACATGTGCATGTTTGTATATGCATGGGCTTTACAGACACAAGCATGCCCAAGTCATAGCTTCCTCCATAGGACTGTGCCACCTGCTGTCCTTTCTCATCTCATTTCCAACCATCCATCAATCCATCATCCATCCACCTATCATCCATCCATCCATCCATCCAACTTCCTTCCATCACCACATCTCGTCCTTGTTAAGTAGGCCTTGCAGAAAATTCTGGAACTAGCGTTCTGTTGCAAGGGAAGGTGTATGGTCTATGTCTGAGGCATCACAGAGCCCCTCCTGCAGGCTCCACAGAGACCAAGATCAACTGTCCTCATTAGGCTTCTAGCACAGGTCCACCTCCCCATTGCCATGGCCACAACTTAGCTGACAGCTCGGGGATCACTGCAAAAGCAGGTATCTCCCCATCCCTGGAGCAGAATGTTCTAGTACAGGCCATGCATTCTTCCTTAGAGACAGGAAGCCTTACCTAGGATACCCACCAACCAGAAGTGGCTTAAAGTGACAACCCTCTGAGCATTCTAATGTGTCCACTGTTTCCTCAGTCTGCCTCCAGGAGCTCTAGGGGGGTGGCAGAAGTGGGTGCTGGTTAATGGGACATGGGTGCTTTGGGAAGTGAAGGAATCACCTCTAGTGTTCTAGTGGGCGGTGAGTCACAACGGTAACAATGAATAATAGAATATTTTTAAATGCCCAAGACACAGGAGTGTAAGTGTCCCCAGCATGAAGGAATGGCCCAAGTATGAGGGGGTAAGTAGGTGAACTACATACTCTGTGCCCACTGAAATGTCTCCTGCACCCCACAGACATGGACAACTATGTGTCACTTTAAAAATTAAGATGAAGGACTGGAGAGGTGGCTCAGCCTTTAAGAGCACTGGTTTCTCTTCCAGAGGACCTGAATTCAATCCCCAGTATCCACATAGTAGCTAACAACTGACTGTAACTCCAGTTCCAGGGGATCCAATGCTCTTCCCCAGGCATTGAACACATGTGGTACACATGAATACATGTAGACAAAACTCATACATATTTTTAAAAACTTAAGATGCATTTATAAAGCTGCACATAGGGCTGGAGATGTAACTCAGCTGGTAAAGTGCTTGCCTGGCATGTAGTAAGCTGGGTTCCGTTCCAGGTGGGCTAGCACATGCCCATAACTTAACACTTGGAGGCCAGCCTGAGCTACATAAGACTGTGTCTCAAATGTGTATGTGTGTAAATGTGTGTGTGTGTGTGTGTGTGTGTGTGTGTGTGTGTGTCACTGTGGATGCTCCACAACTCAGACAGGTAAGAGAACCATAGCTTCATCCATGGGAAGGTTCCCAGAGAGCCTTTGGGCTGGTTTAAAAAAAAAAAAATCCAGACAGGAAGCTTGAAGTTTCATCAACTTGCTGTATGACCTTGTTGAATCTCACCTAGCTCTTCGGGCCTCGTTTCCACATCTTTAAGAAGGGGTTCTCCTCTGTGTCTAAGATCAACCTGAGAAGAGACCTGGGTCCTAGAAAGGACTACACATTAGTGGGGGTTAGAATTCCAGAAGGAGTCTGAATACTAAATTGGGGGGTCAGAGTGTGGGCCACGGGACACCCTAAAATCATGTTTCTTGCAGGGAGGGACACTTTTCCCTCACAAGCTGTCTGGGGCCACCTCTGCTTCTTCTGTCTCCTAAGCCCTCTTCCTCTCTTAGAAGAAGGAAAGAGGTAAGGTCTCCTTCTTCTTCTCTCTCCTCCCCCCTTCACTCCTTTCCATCTCCCCCCACCCTTCCTGCCCTCTCCCCAGCAACCTTTTCTTTGGCGGGGTGGGGAGTAGGGGACGACCCTCCATCAATCCAGGCCGCCCAGCTCTCCAGCTGGCCTGGCCAGGCTGTTACCAGGCAGAGCAGGTCCGCAGTGGAAGGTGGTGGAAAGATGTGGACAAATTTCTGATTTGCAACACTCTGGGAAAGAGTTTATTGCCATTGTTTGAGGACGAATGTGTAAATAAAGCAAGGCGAAGATGGCGGGGGAGGCTGACGAGAGGCAGAAAACGAGAAATTTTATGGCCATAAGGAGCGTACTCTAATGGTGATTTCTGAGGCATTGGACCGTGCTAGTTACTTAGCCAAATGATTGCCAAGGCGCTGGACAAGGTGCTTACTTCTTAATTACGGTTACGTCTTAAGGAAGGCAGACACCCCTGCCCTGCAAGGCTTGGTCCAGAGCTGGCTTGAAACCAGGCCCTAACATCGGGGTGCTGGTGAGCAGCCAAGAGAAGGGAGCCATCACTTGCTCTTGTCAGGGCAAGGGGAGACCCAGAACTTCTGTCTGTGCCCCTGACCAGGTACCTAGTGTCACCCCCTCCCACCCCATCAGGGCGGGGGGAATGCCTCCATGCTTGGAAGAGAAAGATAAACCTGGAACTTGGGTTGAGCTCCCTTGGAGCTGCCTGGTTGTGAGGACATTAAGAGTTACACCAGGAGCTGGGCGGTGGTGGCGCACGCCTTTAATCCCAGCACTTGGGAGGCAGAGGCAGGCGGATCTTTGTGAGTTCGAGGCCAGCCTGGTCTACAAAGTGAGTCCAGGACAGCCAAGGATACACAGAGAAACCCTGTCTCGAAAAACCGAAAAAAAAAAAAAAAAAAAAGAGTTACACCAGGAGGGGGTGGGCAGCTCGCTCTGACACCCTGTGTCACCTGGACCAGGTGCAATGTGCCCATGATCCTCTCTCTCTGGCTGTCAAGAAGGGGCTAAGTAAACAGTCTCTCTGGATGCTGACGTCTTTGTGTTTGTGTGAATTCTAACATCCGGCCTCTCTGACGCTCTTGGAGCAGGTGATTCTCATTCTCAGAGTTGGGGAAATTGATTTGCAAAAATGACCAGTACAGGCCTGTTGGACAGCCATCTGACTTCTGTGGATTCTGTCTGTCCATACGGCACAACAGAGGGAAGAAAGTGGTGGCTGTTGACTGAGGACTGGCTTGGACCTGAGATGTCCCACTGGGTCATAAGATAGTATCTTTAGTCCCCTTACTGTACAGAACACTTAGGACTCCTCGGGAAACACTTAGAAAGTTAAGGAGACCTTAGTGGGTTCAAAGCCCAGGAAGAGCCTCAGAGCTAAGACTATATTCAGTCAGCATGCTGTACAGCACAATGCCTCCCAAGCTTCCCTTATGGGGATCATGTGGTAGGTCTGTGGGTGACTAAGAATGTGTATTTGCAGCCTAGATTCCCAAGTATCACCTGTGAGGGGTGGTCTCTGGCAACTTTGAGGGCCACTCATGGACAGGGCCCTGCAGCAACCGATCCCAGTGACCCACAGGGTGGGACTTCTCTGCAGAGAGAGAAGAGGCATGAAGACTTACAGCTCTGTGCTGTGAAGGTGGAAACAGAGGAACAGAGTCTGAAAGCCACCTGCTGTGGTTGTAGCTTGTGTGCGCGCGTGTGCATGCATGCATGAGTGTGTGCGTCATTCTCCAAGCTTGCTTCTGCCGCATCACGTGACCATAACATCACAGGGTTCTTGGAGGTCCCCAATCCTCTTGACTGCCTCCTCAGCCCCCTCTAGGTTGTCCCCTGACCTAAGCCCCTCTCTTTACCTCCCTCCACCAGGTCTTCCCCTCTATGTACTGCAGACAGAGGCAAGTCTGATATTTTCCAGGGCAAAGAGTTGTCATGCAATCAAGAGAGGCCCTTAAAAGGCTGGAGTCTAAACTGTTCCTGTTGAATGATTTGGGGGGTCCACATGAGCATATGCTGTCACACACTAATGACACATACTCATCTGCTCATTGCTTTACTCCCGATGCCCGGGAGAGAAGCTGGCCTGTGGTCATGAACGAAGGAATGAATGAACGATTTCTTCTCTTGTCCAGAAGTATGCCCTAACTTGCAAAGCCCCAGAAGATGCCAACAGCAGTTTGCCCTTTAAGCCAACATGATTGCTGGCCAGTCTGTTAGTATCTCCTTGCACAAGAATCTCATTAGAGATGGATTTATGTGGCACCGGCTGCCTGCCTGGTTCTGCTGACTGCTCTAAGAGGGCTGAGGACCTAAGCCCTGGAAACCAACAGGCAGACCCTCCATCCAATCCCACATCTGTATCCAGATGTTCAACTTACCCCTGTCCCCCCACCAACACAATGTCTTCATCATGGCTGGTGAATAACTCTCACACGGCCTGGACTCTCACTAGAGTACAACAGCTCTGTGGACAGGCTGCTGGGGGAGTTAAAACCCAATCCACTCCCACTGCCTATGCTGGGTTTTTTGTTTTTGTTTTTTTTGTTTTGTTTTGTTTTGGTTTGGTTTTGGTTTTTCGAGACAGGGTTTTCTCTGTGTAACAGCCCTGGCTGTCCTGGAACTCACTCTGTAGACCAAGCTGGCCTTGAACTCTGAGATCCACCTGGGATTAAAGGTGTGTGCCACCATGCCCAGTAATTACACTTAGCTATGAACTGCCATGTGGGTGCTGGGATTTGAACCAGGGTCCTCTGAAAGAACAGCCACTGCTCTTCACCGCTAAGCTAGCTCTCCAGCCCAGCTTATGCTGTTTTCACATTGATGTGATTTTGATAAGAAAGAAGACAGATAGATAGATACACAGATAGATACATAGCTGATACATAGATAACCAATACATAAAACCTGTTACTTGTAAGCTGCAGCAATTCCTGCTCTGAGCTCAGTTAGCTGAATCTTGCTAAAATAAATAATGTCATTTCCCCCCAGGTGCAGCCAGCCACTGTAGGGTGAGGATGCTAAGATACCAGGAGGTGGTAAATTCCAAATACATACTGGTTCTCAGAGGGCAAAATCTTTGCTTTTGGGTATTGTGAACAAAGACAAAATGTTCTCATTGAAGGAGCTGAGGGTAGAGAACTGGCTGGAGGGGACTGTGTGAAGATGAACTGAAATCGTACTCATCCCTACATCACGTCCCTGTGGGCACCGAGGCCAGCCTCATTCTAAGGATGAGAGTCAAGGAAGTGCTGGGCCTTACCCAAGGATCACGCAGCTATCGGTGGTAGAGGCAGGACTTGAATCCGGACCTCTGGTCACTTCCTTGCCCTTTGGGAGGGGGGAAGCAAGGGTATTGAAACTGTACCACATTCCCAGGCTGCTACCGCTGCCTCCGCCCTCCCTTTTCTCCCATGCCCCAGAACCACGCTCTGCTTGCTGTGAATGGTCAGCAACGGAGTTGATGGGGACCAGATCTTTGTGTACCGAGGCTGCCATTTGGTGGTAAAGGATGAAGCATCCTAGACGTGACACATATGACAGTAGGTGCGGTGTGCAGTGGGACTGATGGAGACAGCCTCACCTGCATGGCCAGGCACAGATGTGTCTACCTGTGTTCCTTATGATTCTGCGGGTGTTTCTTGATTTCCCTTTTTGAGATAAGGTCTCACTCTGTACCCGAATTGGCCTGAAGCTCACTGTGTGTGCTTGCCTAGAATACGTGAGGTCCTGAGTTCAGTCCTCAGTACCTCACAGACTAAAACAGGATGACCGGAAGTTCAAGGTCATTTTTGGTTTCATGTGGAGTTCAAGCAGGCCTAGGATGCACGACAAAACACAAAACACCTCACTCTCGACAACCCTCCTGTCCCAAGTGCTGGGATTACAGGCATGAACTAGCAAGCCCAACTATTTTCTGTGCTCTATTTCTGGCAAAGCCAAGCTTCAGGATTCGAATCCAGAGCTCGAACCTCCGAGCCCTCTGTGGCACTGTGAATGAAAATGTTGCTCCATGCTGTCCTCCTGCACCGGCAACGGAGCCCTCCCAGCCCAACCTAGGCTTCTATTCCCCTCCAGCTGTGCCCCTACCCTCTAATTAGATTCCCCTGAAAATAAGAGATTTTGTGCAGCTCTGCTAAACGCAAAGTGGTTTTACAATTGCTTTTCTTTCTCCTCGTTAATAACTCGCCCCATCTCAAGAAGGCTGTACTTATGGCCGACATGTTGGAAAATTATTCTGTCTCTTGCGAACTCTTGAGGAAAATTGAAAACTGGATTTTCTTCTCCGTCCTGGCCCTCTCTCCACCTACCTTGTGGTCAGAATATTCTCACCCTGGTCCACACTCCGCCTGAAGCCTTTCTCTTATACCAAAACGCAATTCTCTGTCCTGCCCCCAGCATGGAAAGGCCAGTGACACTCCCCCCCCCCCAGGCTGATCTGGGGAACAGTGAGGAATATTTCAAAAGTTTAGGGAGCCTCAGTGAGTGGTGGGGTGGCCTGGGGTAGGAATGGAGCAGTCACATCCACTTTGAAATGCTTTTTGCCTCCAGAGAACTGGATGGGCTCCAGCCTTCTTGAGGCTGGGCACTGGGTACACTGGGAGCCTTTATTGGTCCCATCGGGTTCCCGTTAAGGGTCAGGAGTAAATCACAAACAAATGGACTACATTTCCATTTCTGAAGGCATCTCCAGCCGGACGGGCCCTCGACGTGAGGGGCATCCTCTTAAGTGGGGCCTGATGGGCTCAGGAGCCAGGTGGATAGTATCCCCATGGGCCAGGGCAGCTGCCTGCACAGCCCAAGGCCCTCACTGGGCAGCACTACCCTCTAGTCCCCAAAACCTGGCCAGTATGGCTTCCTTCATGATAGGAGAGCAGACAGATGGTGGGATGGCTAGTGGGGGTGGGGGTTGGTGGTGGTGTGGGGGTGGGTGGCTATTGCTGCAGATGGGGACTCTGAGTCCATGGGCTTCAGGAATTCTGGGTGGAGAATCTGATCCAGGGGATACAAGTATGTGGAAGGAGGGGTTGCTGAAGAAGTAGAGCGGCCTTGGGTGGGGGTGTGTGGAACCACAGCCACAGGCTAAAGGAGTCGGGTAGAACACAAGTGAGACATAGAGCCTGGGCACCCAGGATGTCCAGGTACCTGAGCAGGGTCACCCAAAGTCACACCATTCTATACATCACACTCTTAGGCTCCTAAACTCTCCTGTCCTGCTCTTAAGACAGGGTTTGGCAAAGGGAGACATACGTCATACTCAACCACACCCATGGAGATAACTGGGTTTTGCAGTGATTGAGGCTATTTGCCAACCAAGCTCCGGGTGCCTAGTATCTCATTTAATCCTTGCAGGCACTGTGGGTGGATAAGTGCCATATGTCCACGTGAGAGACCCACATGGTCTCCAAATGGTAGTGTCACCCCACAGCGACCATGAGAGCATAGAGAAGGCAGCTCCTGTGCCCCAGGTGCTTCAGAGGCACTTGTGGAATAGTTCCTTCTGTTTAACTATCACAGAGAGTCGTTTCTGTCCACTGCGTTACAGATAAAGCAGCCGGTAGAGGCGAAGCTATGTCGTGAGTCACAGAACTTCTGAGCTGACTATTGGGCTGAACCTGGGATCGCTGTCCCCACAGGTGGTCCCTCTACTTGCCTGAGGCCTCCTTCCACATCAAGAGTCTCACTGCCTTACTGAAGAGACTGACCTCAGAGAGAACATGGGATTCACGTGAAGTCACACAGAGAGAAGGACTGGTATTAAAGCCCCCCACCCCGTTCCATTTGTTTGCAAAGAACCAGATGCGTTTGGAGTACGTCACTGAAGAGCAGGGTGAATGATGATGGCACACCTTACCAGACAAGGAAGCCATCTGTCCTAAGGTTACCCATCACTGGCTTTAAAGCGTGGTGACTCCCTTCTGCTCTCTGCTGGGAGTTTGGAAGCAGGCCCACCCTACTCCCAGTGAGGGTGTCCCAGACCTGGAAACAAGAAAGGTGGAAAGGGAGAGACACTCCCTGTCCCCAGTGCCAGAAGCAGAGTGTTGTCCCACCAAACTGGGATTCTCTGCTCCCTGATGGACCAGAGCCCATCTAGGACAGAAGAAACAGGGTTAAGTAAGGAAAGAAGGAATCCCTCTCTCAGCCCAGCCCCTCTCCTGGGCCCTGACATGTTTGGGAGAAACCTGAGGAAGCTGGTACTAGCCTGGGAAGAGAGTTATCCATAGCCATGTGGCTGAGTCACTGTTTGCTGAAGGTTGCTTAGATATGTCCCAACAGGCAGGAGCCCAGGGCCTACTCCAGCTGCAGACACACCCGAGTGCCCCAAAGCAGGACAAAGGCAAGCCTCCTCGTGTGTGTGTGTGTGTGTGTGTGTGTGTGTGTGTGTGTGTGTGTGTGTGTGTGAGAGACGTCCCAGGAATGGTCTGCTCCAGAGAAAAACCCACATAAATGCATGCAAAGGGGTGGGCACCTGATTGGCACTCCAGAAATGGAAGCCATCATTATGCTTAGCAAGCTTTTAATGGGCACCTATTAGATGCCAGGTGAGCTCTCTCCAACTGGTATCTCTTCTAATCTGTCTGTCACCTCTGTGCAATGACTGATAATGCTGCCGTTTTATAAGTGAGGAGAGTGACACCTGGAATTGTGTGGCTTGGGCAGTGGCTGCTGGACCTAACCCTAACCTATCCATAGTGTTCCTGTTCAGCTTAGGCAGCTTAAACTGCCTGTGTGAGCCTTTTACTTTTTTACTCTTTAAGGTATGGGGTGGGTGGAATGAGTTAGGTTCTCATGTAGACCAGCCCTCAAACTCACTATGTATCACAGGATGACATTGAACTTCTGATCTCCCTACCTCCACCTCTTGAGGGCAGAGTTTCCCAGTGAGTGCTACCATGCCCTATCTGGGACAATGTCGGGGTGGGGGGGATCCCTCAGGGCTCTGTGAATTCTAGGGGTGCGCTCTATCAACTGCAGTGTAGCCTCAGCCTTATCTGGGAGCTTTTTAACAACTACCCACACCCACTCTGGGCTGTTTGATCTCACTGATCTAGAGGAAGTTCCAGACAGTCATTGGAGTCCCAGCCGAAGGGGAGAGTGTACCCAAGTGCCTGGGTAGGAACTGGGGGAGTGAGGAGCCTGTGCCTCTGAGTTTAAGAGTACTCTCCAAAGTCCTCAAATCTCTACCCCTCTCCCACCCACTGCAGCAGGACAGAGTTGATACTCAGCAAGGTACTCATCTCTACATCTGGCCTTACACCCTACAACTGTGTCCCTTAGGCTCATCTGCTGAAGTTGGGGCTCCTGTGCTCTGGTCACGAGAAGCTTCTGGGGAAAAGGACATCTTTACGGGGCCACAGCTCAGTTGTTTTCACGACCACGGAGCTTGTGGGACAGGGTAAGTTTGATTCCCAGCCCTGCCAAACTGGGTGTGGCTGTGCTCCAGTACCCTGGAGATGAATGCAGGGTCATCCTTGGCCAGACTCGGCTACAAGAGATCCTGTTTGGGGGGGGGGGGGGGGGGGTGGGGGGGAATGCAGGACAAATCACTCTTACACCCCAGAGGTTCTCAGAAGGTCTCCGGTGAAGTCCAGCTACCCAATACCCTTCTCCCTAGCTTTTCCCCTCTCCTCTTACATTTGGCCAGCAACTTTTTTCTTTCTTTTGTTTTCCTGACAGAGTCTCAGAATTTACTATATAAACCAGGCTGGCCTCAGACTCACAGAGATCCACCTGCCTCTGCCTCCCGAGTGCTGGGATTAAAAGTGTGCATCAGCACACCCAGATCTTGGCCAGGAACCTCTAACATGGGTGTTATCTCCCTCCTCCATCTCACAGGTAGATAAACAGACTTGCCGGATAGTATGCCCAACGTTCCGTGGAAGGGTCAGGGCTTGAACATGTTTCCTTAACTCAGCTCCTGAACCAGGGGTAAGCTCCCTTTTATTTATTTATTTATTTATTTGTAAAAAAATCGGAATCAGGAGGAAATGAAGTCACACCAAGGGAAGAAACAACCAGCCTCGGTAGCCCTAAGCCCTAGAAGCAATTGTCAAAGGTGGGGTGGGGAGGTTGTTTGGGGCAGGGGCTGTAGAGCATCCCTAGGCCTTTCTTCAATAAGTATAAAAGGCCCCTTATACCTCTGAGCCAATTTCACCAACAGGCAGTATGGATATTCCCCAGGTGAGATGAGAGGAAATTCAATCTTGTTTCCTTAGGTCTGGGCTTGCCAAAAATCTGTTTGCTCTGAGCACTCTGAGAGGCCCGGCAGGCCTTGGCTGCCTTGTTTCAAATAACTGACTTTCAAAGCCTGTCTTTAGGTGAAGTATTACCTCATACTACCTGGGTGAGAGGTGGGACCCTGAGGACTTTGCCATGGACCAGGGAGGTGCCCGGCTTGGTAAATGGCCAGATGCTTTCTACAGTGGCCTCACTGGAGCCTCTCCTACACCAAGTCTTTCCCACAGTCACAGGCCAGTTAGGTCTTGAGTCACACTGGAGGCTAAGCCAGCAGCCCCCTGGCCTCTGTGGCATTGCACCTAGAGAGAACTGAGCACCTGGGGATGTGTCCACTCGTGTGCTGGCCATTCTGGGGCTGAGGCAGAGTGTGGGCCACCACTCCCCCAACAACTTCTCTGGGAGTCTTGAGTTCCTGCCTATCAGCTCAGTACCTGCCCTTACAGCAAGATGTGTGTGGAGGTGTGTGGGCAGACATTGTTTTGGATTTGGCTTTCACCCAGGAGGGCAGAACTCTTTTTTTTTTTTTTTTAACTAATTTCTTTCTTTCTGGTTTTTTGAGACAGTGTTTCTCTGTGTAGTCCTGGCTGGCTGTCCTGGACTTGCTTTGTAGACCAAACTGGCCTTGAACTCACAGAGATTCGCTGCCTGCCTCTGCCTCCAGAGTGTTGGGATCAAAGGTGTGTGCCATCATGCCTGGCTTTAACTACTGCTTTTTAGCTGTTTTTGTTTGAGTTTATTATTTGTTTGTTTGTTCTTGTGGCTTTTTGTTTTGTTTTGTTTTTGAGAGCAGAGTCTCATTGTAGCCAAGATTGGATTTGAACTCTCGATCCTCCTGTTTTCACCTCCCAAGTTCTGGGATTACAGACATATGTCAACATGCCTAGTTTATTTTAGATTTTGTTGTTGTTTGGTTTTGAAGCAAGATCTTCCTATGTAGTTCAGGACAGTTTGGAATGTGTCATCCCCCCTGCCTCCCTCATGGGTGCTAAGATACTAGGGATGAGCCACAGGGCAGGCTGCAGAACAATTTGATGTAATGGAGCCATTACTTCGAATCTGAGTCTGACTGTTGCACCTTGGGGACAGAAGCCACAGCTCCTCACTCTTCCCCCATAACAGCCCTATTTCCACAGTGGAGCCCACTGACACCCCATCTGTCTAGCCCCAGGCACAAGCCCACCTGCTCCCCACCTTGACCCCCTCTGGTCATGCATGAATGTTGTCGGCGCCCCAAAACTGAGAACAGAGATGCTGCCAGCCTCTCCTAGCCAGTTAACCTGACAACAGTACTTGGGGCTTTAGCATGTATCGAGTCCCTGCTGTGACCAGGCTGGGCGCATGCAAAGGTTATCTCACTCTCACATACTCTGTAAAGAAACACGTGCAACCAAAAAAAAAAGAGTTCAAGGCCAGCCTGGTCTACAAAGTGAGTCCAGAACAGCCAGGGCTACACAGAGAAACCCTGTCTCGGGGGAAAAAAGAAAAAGAAAAAAAAAGAAACGCACGCTACACGCTGTGTGAAGGGAGATAGAAGCACAGAGAGGTGGTACCGTTTTTCCCCAAGGAGTTCAGGTTGGAACTTGAGTTCAGCTGACCTAGAGCCTGGAAGGGACATATGCCTTGTTCAGAATCACTGGGGTTCAGGGGTGGCCTCTCTCCCCACTCAAGGCTCACTGCCCTCTCTGCCTGGAAGAGGCTCCAGGGCTGGAATTTCCTTGCCTTCACCTTTATTTATAAAAATGGGGGGGGGTGTAGGATTGTGTGGTTCCCCAGTCCTCAGCCCATGCAGACCTGATATTCCATCCCTAACTGTGTGGTCTGAGCAACTGATGTTACCCTTGGAGCCTCAGTTTCTCCGATCGTAAAAGAGGGGGACGAGGTTCCTTTACAGAGGGTTATGAATTCTATAGCCTTGAAGAGACTTTGTAAACTGTGAGGTACTAAGCCACATTTAATACTGTGCTAACTTCATTCCTGGTTACCCACATGTCTTCCCCCCCCCCCCCCCATTCTCCCCTGCCTTTGTTTACTATTCCCATGCCATAAAGCACCCATGGTCTCAGAAGACTGGATCTGTCCTCACCCTGCCACCAAATGAGCTGCATTACCGTGGGACAGTCAGGTAAGTTTACCGAGGACACAGCCTCTATCTGTGAGGATGAGAGGGTCTGGATATTTCCAAGTGTAACATCTAGAAGGGGCTGATGACTAGGGAGCTTTTCGACGAAGACCCAAACTGTAAGCTGAACCTGGTGGTGCAGGGTTGTCAACGCACATTTAGAAGTCTGAGGCAGGAGGACACAAGTTCAAGCCCAGCCTGGACTACAGAGTGAGTTTGAGGTTAGCCTGTGTAACTTAGTGAGAACCTGCCTCAACCAAACTAAAAACTAAAAAGAGAGCTGAGGGGGCACTGAGATGGCTCGGTGGGTAAAGGCGCTTGCTGCCCAGGCTGATGAGCCGAGTTTGATCCCTGAGACCCACAGAGTGGAAGAAAGATCTGATTCTGAGTTCCAAAGGTTGTCACACACTCCATACAAGTGCATGCCCATATACACACACAAACACACACACACACACACACACACACACACACACACACACACACACACACACGAAGAGAAAGAGAGAAAGAGAACTAAATAAACAAGTGTTAAAAAAAATTAAGGGCTATGGTTGTAGTTCAGTGGTAGCTCACTTGCCCTAGATATGAAAGTCCCTGGGTTCCTCCCCCAGTACTTCAAACACAAAACGGAAGGGCTGCTGACCCCAGAGCAGTGATGGGGTTGCGACGGGGCTTAAGTTTCCACAGGGCAGAGAGGGAAAGGCACTCACCCCAAGAGCCCCTCTCTTCTGCTAGAGTGTCCTATCCCCTCTCTGTGTTCTCACAGGAATGCCAAGGACCAAGGAGCTTGTGTTCTGGGCACATCTTGTCTGAGCTGCTGACAGTTGGTCTTTGTCTCAGGGGTGATCTTAAAGTCCCTCAATAGTTCCTGAGCTGCAGGGGAAAGCTAGAGCCTGGGGTCCCCTGTGACAGGACCACACCAGGCTGCAGTCAGCAGGGGTCTTTTCTTTGCCAGTTGAGTGGGGAATAGTTCCCCTATACATCCCAGAATATTGCTGAAGATTCAGGAAACCTCAGTTCAGGGGCCAGAGGTACAGCAAAGTGATTGCCTTTCCAGCATGAGACCTTCATTTAATGCCCAGAACCGACAGGGTGGGCAGTCATGGCGTGTACCATGACCTCAGCGCTGGGGAGACAGAGACAGGCAGATCCCTGCGACTTGCTGACTAGCCAGCCTCGCCCACCCAGTGAGTTCCAAGCTAATGAAAGACTCTCTGTTTTACAGTACAAGGTGTGCAGCTGGGAGGACAACTCAGCAATTAAGAGTGTATTGGTCTTGCAGAGGACAAGAATGTCATTCCCAGCACCCACAATGGGGCAGCTCACAACCCCCCTGTGACTTCAGCACCAGGGCAATCCAAATCCTCTGGCCTTTTCTGGCATCTGCAGTCATGTGCACAGAGAAACACACACACACACACACACACACACACACACACACACACACACACA
>CAJQZJ010001750.1:22878173-22912328 GCA_907164525.1 Lophiomys imhausi
CACACACACACACACACACACACACACACACACACACACACACACACGACGACTATTAATCTGTTTTTGTTTGTTTGTTTTTTCAATATGCTTTTGTGTAGCCCTGGCTGTCCTGGAAATCGCTCTGTGGACCAGGCTAGCCTAGAACTCAGAGACCTGCCTGACTCTGCCTCCTGAGTTCGAGGAGGCACTATGCCTGGCGAGACACCACTCTTGAACCCAGAACCAGAGAGGCTAGGATCACAGGGCTCTTCTGCCTCTTTCTCAGGTCCTGTGATCTGGACCCAGTGACTGGGTCCATCATCTGCACACAGCAAGTCCTCTGCGAAGGAACTCAGAACTTCATTTCAGCCACAAGCTAGCAGGTTCTCCTCACCTTATGTTCTGTCCCCTGCCATCTATTTTGGTGCTGGGGCACTGAGCTACATGGCCTAGCTCCAACTCTCATTCTTACTGCCTTGAAAATTGGTGCAGATGACCATCTGGCCTTTCTCACTTTGGTTTCTTTTCCTCTTGTAGCCCAGGGTGAAGTTTTTAAGTAGCCAGGGCTGTTTCAGCTGTCACAGGAGGGAGGGAGCAGGGATATTGGGAGGAGAAAGTGCACCTGCCTGGGTTGGTTTTGTCTCTCCCTACATGCCTTCCCCCCACACCCAGGATGGTGTTAGTAGCCCAGGCTGGCCTCAAACAAACGCCCTGTCCACTCTCCTACCTCAGCCTGACATGTGCTAGAATTATGTCAGTTTATCTTGTCATTGTAGAACATGGTGAGTTGCAGCACCCAGCTGGAATTCTAGCACCAGGCCCCAGCTGGAGGGGTGCTCCCCTTCTCCGCTAACTGCCCCCCCTCCCCAGTCTCTGGTAGAAGAAGGCTTTTCATGTGCAAAGCGGTCTGGTCTTTTGAGAGAGAATTTCTACGCAGACTGTTTATACTTCCAGCCTGGAGGTTGGAGTTGGGGGAAGGGCAGGCGGGTCGGGGTCACTTGGAGTCAAGCGGGCAGACCGTGACCCACCCGCCTCACTGGACAGGGCTCTGTACTCCCCTGGCGATTCCTTCACTTCCTAGGTCTTGCCATTGTTTGAGGCTACAACCAGCTGCAGGCGTTAATCTTTGGCGCGTTTGCAATCCCCAGAAAGAAAGGCCCTCGTGTGACGGGGCTGGGCTAGGGGCCCAGGAATGGGCAGGGGCCTAGAGGCCTGAATGGGGAGGGGCATGCATGTGATCACACACGTCCGCCAGACCTCTTGATGACAGTGGAGCCACTGCACGCTAGCATCGCCTTTAAACTTTTTGTTGTCGTTTAATTCTTCTCTGGGGAGCAGAGGAGAGAGGCTGGGCTCTGAAGCCAGCCTTGGTTTCTTGTCCCCTCAATCCCATTTCCTATCTATGAATGGAGCCATGGGCAAGTCTACAAGCCTGCAGCCAACAGAGTGGCTTGGCTTCACAAAGTCACATGAGCACACACCTCTTTTGTTCTACAGCCACACAGTGGGTACACTCCTCCACATGGCAACAACAGCCACAAACCTGCATGCACACAGCACTCAGCTAGCACATGTCCTACCATGAGACTGTCTCTCTCTCTCTCTCTCTCACACACACACACACACACACACACACACACACACACACACCCACACCCACCAATGACCAGAGTCCCCTGCTGTGCTGTTATCGGACACCCAAGACACAACCCAGCAAAGGCCAAGTATACACAGGACAGCAACAAAGACAACAAATCCACACGAGAGAAAAAAAAAAATCCCCTTAACAGGAATTGCTCCATCTACCCATCCAACATATTCCCAGGCCACTGAATTTCTTGATTTAGGATCACAAACAGCAAATTGGCAACACTACCATCTGGAACTCCATTAGAAAAAGGAACCAACCACTGAACTCCAGTATGCTTCCCTAAAGGCTAAACTAAACCCTTTCCCTGGAGGAGACAGGGAAGCCACTCTCCAAGGACACAGGACCCTGTAAACTTCTGAAATGTTCCAAAGTTGTATGCTTGTGGAAAAGCCAATGGGTACAATAGAAAGACCTATATATATATTAGTTACTAGCTCTGCCTTTTTCTGGCTGTGTGAGAGCAGGTGAGAGAGTGAAACTCTCTCAGCTGGGGTGTTTGTTTGATTTAACCACCCAACTGGTAACAGGACTGGTTGGTTAAATGAGATGAGGTTTATAACATCTCAGCACTGTCCTTCATGTTAGTTAAAGGTGGTCCAGTTTAACATTGATGTCCATTGGGCTAGCCCTGACACAGTGTGACTGACCACTGTGTCTCAATATTTCTATTTACAAGTGGGCTTTGTGATAATTCCTATTTCCGGGAGGACCTGGAGAATTCCCTCCTGAAAAGTCGGAGTAGGGAGATGTTTTTCATTGTTTTGCTTTGTTTTCTTAAGACAGGGTCAGGATCTTACTATCTCACGTAGTCTTGTCTCCAACCTGTGACCCTCCAGCCTCAGTCTGGACAGTGCCAGGTCTGGGATTACAGAGACTTAATCTGTTGCTTGGTTGATATTTTCAGTAGATGTCTGCCTCTCTCCCCCTTTTCAGGTCTCAGGTCAAACTTCTGTTCCAAAGCCTTCCCCACCTCCCCATGAATTTACCAGCTCCCGCATCTCCCCCAATCCTGTTTCCCAGCATGGTGCAGCTTCCCATCCCCCAGCCCCGCCTTCTGAAAGTCATTCCTAGTCTGTGGACCAGCTCACTGTCAGCTTCCCCAGTGGACAAGCGCAGTGGGGTTCTGTTTCTCCATATACCTATGCTCTCACCCTGACCTGCTCACAGTCCCGTATTCCCCACATCTCTAGCCCGAATGATAGCTCTGAACTTCACCTTCTCAGGGGAAAGGAGCAGGTGAAGAAAGATGACTGATTGACAGCTGGGAGGCCTGTTCCTTCAACACACTCCACTGGGACCCCTAACCTCTGCCAGTGTGGCTCCTGAGATTTCAGTCCAGAGAGCCCAGCCTTTTTGCTGGGTTCTGCCCAGGATTCACCTGCTGCCTGCTGCCAGGGGGGCCAGCAAGCTTTGATACCTTGATATGGTTACTTGGGTGTTAATCCCAACAACCTCTTCTGGCCTGACCAGAGCGCCAGCCTCCATTCTTATCCTGGGTCTAATTAAGCACCTAAAATACCACACTTCCCCTTTGAGGCCTGGCTGCTTTTCTCAGAGGTGAGCAGGTAAAGCCCAGCCTGCTGCTTTGAAGGGAAGGAGGCTGGAAGCTGGGGCAGGTGCAGGAGGGGGAAGGGACAGGAGGCATTTATGGGGGGGGGCTGTGGGGTGCTTTGCGAGGACAAACACCTGCAAACATTCTGACTCAGATGGACTCTTAACCTGTTAGGAACTCTGAGTTCTGACAGATCTACAGGTACAGCTTGGTGTCAAAGTGTGCTTGTTAAACATGACAAGCACCCTCCCCCTGGGGTGGGGGGAGAAAACAAACAAACAAACCCAAGGATCTTCCTCAGGGGAACAGTACATAGAGGAAAATCAGAAACTCAACCTGTGGTTCAAGGTCACGTTCACCCCCGACACCTCTATAGTCACAGTGAGAGTTGACATGGTCAGGTTACACCCTCATCCACCTCTTCCAGGTGTACAAGGGACAGTCAGATACTATAGCCACAGACATACAGGGAGATGCCAGACAGTTCTACCCTGAACCCTGAAAGGTTCCCCACAGATCTGTAGATGAATCCTTAAATATGTTTCTACACTTTTATTTTTTTTCACATTAATTTATTTTCCTTTATGTGTATGTGTGTTTTGCTCCATGTGTGTGGATGTACTACACATGTGCCTGGGGTCTCTGGAGGTCAGAAGGGGAGCATCAGATCCCCTTAAATTGGAGTTCCAGATGGCTGTAAGCTGCTATGTGGGTTCTGAACTCTAGTCCTCTGCAAGAGCAGATAGTGCTCTTAACCACTGAGTTGTTTCTTCAGCGCCAGTTAGTACTTTTTATTATCTGAAACTTCCAAAGGACTGGGGATGCAGCTCAGTTTGTGGAGTGCTTGCCTGGCAAGGATGAGGCCACAGGTTCAATCACTAATTCCATATGAACCAGGTTTAGTGTTATCCAATAATCTCAGCCCTTGGAAGATGGAGGCAGGAGGATCCTCTAGAGGTTCAAGGCCATCCTTGATGGCACAGTAAGTTTGTGGCTAACGTGAGATACACAAGACTCTGTCTCTAAAAATAAATAAGTTGATAAATTTCACAAGTGTGTGTCACCTTTGCAGTAAATCTTTCAATGCACAATAGGGGAAATTCTACTTGTGTCTATTTTAAAGCCCCTGACGAATAACGTGTACCTGGCTTGGAGTTCACTATCTAAGTAGCTTCAGTATCTGCTCTAGCTCACAGAGGCCACACTCTCCAGTACTCTTTCCCTTCTTCTAACCAGGCACTCCTGAAGGCCAGGTGCCTCTTCTGCATCAGCTCACTTCCTGTGTGCTTGCGTGAATTTTGTCTTCATTGGCTATGGGTGGGAAAGGCAAGACAGAGGGCAGAGGGAATGAAAGGCACACTCCAGGGAGAACCCAGGCTTGAGACCAAGATGGCCTGCCTAGGAGGCCATCTCATGGATGGAGCAAGAGTTGGGGACAGCAGCACAGGGCAGAGTTCAGTGTCCTGCCACAACACATCCTCATCAGGGCCAAGGGATGCATAACTGAGAAGGAATCCAGCAGCACTGGAAGGATGCTCCACTGAAGGACCTCCCTGGGTGTCCTGGAACTCACTCTGTAAACCAAGCTGGCCTCGAACTCAAGAGATTCACCTGCCTCTGCCTCCCAAGTGCTGGGATTAAAGATGTGTGCCACCACGTGGCAAGGACCCAGTGTAATGATCTAGAAAGTGTTGCTCTGTTCAGGCTGCTCTTGACTTGTTCTGTGACAATTACCAAGTCCCCTCTCCTCTCTGGGCCTCTGTATAGTCATACACCAGTGTTTTATACTAGGCTAGTGACTCTCCACCTTGATGGACATCAAATGACCTGGGAAGACTGTCTCTGGGACACACATTTGCCTAGCTGGCTGGAGAACCAGCATTCTTCACACTCTGCCACATCCTCCTTCTAACACCTCCCATGAGACACTTTTTTAATGTGCCCCACAGCCAACACCCACCCCCCTGCCCACCACTGAAGCACAGAGGGTTAGTCCTTGTCCCATCCACACAGCAAGCTGGGCGAGCTTGGGAGGCAGACACCAGTGTTCCTAAAACAGCCCCACCTGTTCTAAGAGGTCTCAGCCAGGAGAGAAAGTTCCCTAATCAGGAGACTGGAAAGGGAGAGGAGTCACTTGTCACCAGATAAACATTATCATCTTATCTCAGAGGACCAATAACCACAGCCCCAGGCTGTTGATTCCAAGACAAACAGCTTTCCCTCCACCCCTTCCAGAGAAGCTTTTGAGAAAGCTGCCTGGGCTGCTTCTCTCTGGACAAAGCTCAGCCTAGTTGGAATGCCCTCTTATCAGCCTCAGCAAGTCAGCTTTGTACATCTTCCTCTCCAGTACACGCCTGCGCAGTGTTGGAGCTGCTGGTGCCCATCCACCACCACATGAAAACCACTGGGCTGATCCCTGTCATGGTTCAGACAAAGAGACCAAGGACTAGAGACTTGAAGAGGCTCACTCTGACCTCCAACTCCTGCCAGCTTGGGACCACCTGGCTTCTGAGCTTCACTTCCCTGTTGTTTGCTGAGCTTTTCACAGGGTGACAAAACAGACTTATCAAAGACCAAGTTTGTGACATCTGTCCAGTCTCAGCTGTCATAAGATTCTAGGGGGGTGCTAACACCCTAAGTGGTGAATAGGGATGCCTGTGGGAGCCACAGTCTCTCCTGGGACTGAAGAAAGTCCAGGGCACATGAAAGACAGTAGAGGGTAGTGGGCCTCAGTTGTCTAGCCCAAACAAACAAGAGCAAGACTGAGTCCCCTCCAGGCCACTGGAAGTCAAGGACATTAGGCTCTAAGACTCAGAAAAGAGCTCTCCTATCCGCCAACCACCTTTCTCTGCCTCAGTTTCCCCCTCTATGAAGTGTGCCACACTTAATACCAAGAGTCTGCAGAGGTAAGAAAGGGACCAATTTTACCAGTGCCTTCCAAATACCTAGCCTTCTGCCAGTTTATCTTGCTCCTGTACCCATCAGCTAGGTGGACTGTCCATCCTCAAGCTCATTCCTGCCACTTTTCCTGAATTTGCACTGTGAAATGTTGAGCTCAGCAGCCCTGTCCAAATCTGAAGAATCCCCAGGTGGCAGTTGCTGGCTCCACACCCTGGAGTCTCCAGGTGAGGTGCTAGAGGACTCAGGATGCCTCCTTCCCCTGTCAGGAGCAGGGTTGTCCCTCCCAAGTCTCCCTTCATCCCTGCCATCCCTCCCATCTGCATTTCTCCCAGCTTCTGGGTCACAGCAATCATCTCTACACCTACCACAACATTCCCTGCTCAGCCCGTCAATCCCCAGCTGGAATCTCTCCATGCCCCTCCCCCCGCCCTTGGAATAAGCTCTAATTTGAAGTATTTAGCTCAGTTTTTTAGGAGCCTACAACCAGGACCCAGGGAGACACCTCCCCAGCATAGTCCACTATGACAAGCATTGTCACTTATGATGGGATGAATGGTTGAAGTTGCAGCATACCAGGACATCCTTCGTGCCACAAGTGCCCTGTCTGGGAGTGGGGGGTGGTCCTAAAGGAAAGGATGCAATAGACAAGCAGTCCTAGTGGGTTAGAGGTGAGAGGCACGGAGAAGGGAGAGTCTGATCACTTAACTTTACCGACCACATTCATGGACACCTGGAGGAATTTTTACCATTTTGGGTTCCCAGTGTTTAGCTCCACCCTCTTCTTCCCAGCCTCTACCTGGGGAGAGATGGAGCTACCAAGGTCTTCACTTTCATCTGACAGCATCTGCTGGACTCAACCTGGCTCTTTCTCCTTTGGTTCTCTGTGGCTGGGCAGCTTCCCTGTCCACCATGTTTCCTGGCTCAGAGTTGTAGATAGGAAGGAGATGGGCATCTGTATAGGGTCTGCCTCCACCCCACCCACCTTCTGGATGATGGCTGTGGAGTCATACCTACATGCTGAAGAGGAGAAGGATACTGGGAGAACTGGGGGGTGATATTTACCTAGCCTGTGGTTCGCTCTGGGCTTGCAGTGTCATCTTTTCCTTTTCCCAGCATTCTCTGATACCTATGCCCACCTGCCATTTGTCAAGAGTGTACACGGAGTCTCAGAAAAATCTCACTCTGAGTTACCAGGGTCTTTCTGGCTCTACCATCTCCTTCCTCCGGGCACCCTCCTGGGCTTCATCTTCAACCACCTCCTTTTCAGCATCTGAGTGGTGGGTGGCCTCTGAAGGCCAAGGAGGCCACTGCTCAAGGGACTTCTGGATACATCAGGTTCCAGGACTCACTTCTCACAAAGGGGGGCACACTCCAGAGGCAGACCAATGGATACCATCATCACCCCCCACCCACCCCACCCCCCACCTAGCAAGCCAAGGCCCTTGTTGGCCAGCCTGGATAGTCACCCTGTAGCAGCTCAGCAGAGGGATCTATTTTGTTGGGGAGTTTTGTGAGCCTGGCCCCCCTGCTCATTGAGGCCCCTCGTGTGTGCATGATTCTTGACTTCATCCATTAAGTCAACAGATTGGCTCAGAGGCCGGTCCCCCTTTGCGCCCCCCCCCCCCCGTTTTCTTCTGGGGATAATGGGGTCTCTTTGTAGCTTAATCAGCCTCCTGAGGGGCCGGGAGGCCAGAGCGCTTCACCGGCAGCCATCAGTGGAAATGAAAGTGAGATTAGGCCAGGGCCTGGCCCACACCACCGCAAAGCGGCATTCGCTGCTTCAAAGCCCCTTGGGGGTTTGGTTACTTTATTTCTAAAGTTGTTTGTATTTCTAAAGTGGCCATTGCGGCGAGAGCAGGCCCCGACTAAGGGGAGGAGGAGCCAGAGCCTCTCTCCAGCCTGGGACTCCCCGCCAGACTCCCGGGAGCTTTCCTCTTGCCCGCCTGTCTTTCCTCCTGCTCAAGGCATCTTTGAATCTGGCTGATCAGGTGAGGAAACGGAGCCCGTGGCTGGCTGGGAAGTCAATATTGTTGCTAGGGGCTGGACCCACCAAATAGTAGAAAGAGAAAAGTGAGTATTTGTGGGGGTGGGTGGCGGAGCAAAGCCAAAGGTCATTTATAACCTGGCTGGGGGCTCTCTGATGGGTAGCCCCAACTGGTTATAGAAGGGAATACCTCAACTGGAACACACTGGGAGCCTCTCACTTTTCAAGAAAGTTCCAGAGCCTCTTTTCTTAGAATCCTGCAGAATCACACCACTAATAAAGGTGTGAGACAGGGGGATTCTGTAGTAATTAATACTCTTCCCCCATCCCTGACAAAAGAGGGTGTGCCTTCCGATTTGTGTTCATTCTCAGACAGCAGAGGAAGATGAAAAGGGTACTGGCCCCCAGATCGGGGGTGGGGGGGAGCTCAAAAGCTGAAGCCAAGGTGCCTTCCAGCGGCAGCCCTACCTCCTCCATTGGAATTTTTTTTTCCCCTTTTTTACCGGATTTTTGGGCACTGGAAAGGGCAGATCCAGGAAGTCCTGTTGAGGAAGGAAATTACAAGGATGGGGGCAGGTCAGGGGCTTAGAGTTGAAGACCTGGGGGAGTGCCTCAGTATACCACTCTCTTGGTTCTGTGATGATAGCAAGAGAAGGCAGGCGATAGAGGTACTTCTGGAAGCTTCCATTAGAAAGTAAGGGTTTAAAAAACTTTCTTTAAAACTGCCCCTGATCCAGATCAATCCCAAAACTTACCTAGGAATAAAACTCCAGCTTTGATTTTCATGTAAATCCAGGGTAAACTTTAAGACAAGCTTCCAGAGCCCCAGGAAGCTTGAACCCAGAACTGCCTCACACCCCCTCCCTCCACACCACACTCCCTAAAGAACTCCACGCTCCCCACAGAACACCTCTGGAAGGCTGGGCTCTACTCACCCTAACACCTAAAGACTTGTTGTCTGAAATTAAACCCACATCCGGAGGCGTGGCTGATCACCTGTCATCACATCACCCAAGCAGGCTTGGGACCTTGGGAGAAACCCCCAGAAAGGCCTCAGCCCACTTGCTGGGGTTTCCCCCTAAAGGACCCCAGAAAAGTTCAGGCTAGAGGTTTCTAAGCTGCTTCTCTTGTTCCTATCCCCTTTTCTGTCCTGCCGGAAGACTTTGATCTCAGGTCTTTTGGACCTTCAGACAAAGAGCTCAGTGAGGGCGAGAGGCTCTGTCCTTCCCTCCACCACTGCCTTGAACCCTCAGTGCAGGGAAGCAGGGCAGAGGTGCCTGGGACTCCAAAGGTCAGCTTGCTACATTCAAGGGCAGCCCCAAGCACACCCCACAGAGTGCTCCCAGGCTGACTAGAACACACTCACACACCATTCACAAATACTTGCATACACCTCACTCCCAGAGACCCAGGTGAACACAGATATACTCAGGGAAAGAAGTCTGTTTATTGGGGCTTATTGTCTGTTCCCACTACCAGAATCGGAACTTCATGAAGCACAGTCCTGCTATCTAGCATATAATTTAGGCACTTAACACCGTGCCTGACACCTCCCATGAGCTCATCAAAAGTTCTAAAGAATAGACGAAGAGAGTCACACATATTCACTTCTCAGGGGAAGATTTTTCTCTCCTTCCTTTTCTTTTTCCCTTTAGTGATGTGGGACATTTCATATGCTCTTATCTGTGAAGGAGCCAGTGAGATGGGTCAGCTAGTAAAGGTGCTTGCCACTAAGCCCGATGACCTGAGTTCGAACGAACCCCAGATCCACATGATGAAAAGAGAGAACTGACTGATTCCTGTAAGTTGTCTTCTGATCTCCACACGTGCATACTCAATCCCAAAATGAATGAATGAATGCATGAATAAATAAATAAATAAATAAATAAATAAATAAATAAATAAATGCTGTTGGGTTCTTTTAATGTCTGGGAAAGGGTCCTTCCAATCACGAAGCTGGGAGGCTGCTTCTGTTTTGGAGTCAGATTACTTAGAAGCTACTTGTGTCTCAGGTAGTTTTGCAAAGAGAGGGGGAGAGAGAGGGAGAGAGGAGAGAGAGACACAGCTAGATCTCACCTCCCACACGGCCCCTTCATTTAAATCTCTTCATTCTGGGCCCCACTCCGGGCAGCTGGGGCTCTTTAGGGAATACTGGGGCTGTCAAAAAATGCAGTTGTGGGTTCTGAGCAAGGTGTGACCTCAGGAAGCGGAGTTGCCACTTCACACATTATTTACAATTCTGCCCCTACTGACTCAAGCTAAGGGCTGGACTTTTGCTGGTTTTGTTTACCGTTTACCTGACTTTCAAATGGGTCCACAATCCCATCCAAAGAATAGAAATCTTTGTGTAAATGTCCATGGAAAACCGAGGCGCTGAGATACTCTTCGACGCATCCCAAACTGCAAGGCTAGTGGGCTAAGGACTGGGCACTGGTGCACTCTGCCCCTCCCTGCTCCTCCAGCATCGCTCACCCTGAGCTGCTGGACAAGAGCACAGGCCTGAGGATGACCGCGAACCCTCAGCCGCGGAGAACCAGTAGGTGAAACTGGACCCGAGGCAACACTTAGCCTCCAGGAGCCGGGCAGTCTCCGGTCTCACCTTCCAGTGTTCCCTGCTCCCTATGCCCCTGGCTCCAAAGCCAAAACCTGGGGCTGATGACTGGCGAGCTGTTGCCTCTCAGACCCGGGAACTTCGCCGTGGGACAGCTAAGTGGGAAAGCACGGACCCTGCACCCGGCTTGGGGGTGGGGGGGAGAGATCGCTCACCACTGCGCCGCTGGCCAAGACCCAGCGCTGGGTCACAGCGCGCCGCCAGGGTCCCCGCCCCACCCGCTCGGCGCGCTCGCCTCTAATTAAGCGGCTGGATCCCGGGGAGCCGCCGGGCCGCGCCGTAATACGATGAGCCGCCTTTGTACTGGTGTCACCCAACGCCGAGCATCAAAAGCGCTGCGACCCGCCGCTCGGCCCCGCTTGCTCTGCAGCCCGCCGCGCCCGCGGTCCAGGGCAGCCTCCCCGCGACTGCGTCCCTTTGTCTTTCCCGCTGCAGTCCTGAGCAGCAATCCTCCACCCCCGCCCCCTTGGCACTCTTTAGCGTCAGACCCCCATCGACTTTCTCACCCCTTGTCTGCGGCTCCCTATCCCCACAGTCCCACCCCACCGCTGCCTGACTCAGGCCTCGCGCACTTCCAAGGCCTGGAAACCGAGTCAGCGGACTGACCCTAAGACCTCGAGCGCGCTAGGCCAATTCATGGCCGTAGTGGACTTCCAGAGACCTGCGGCGGCCTCCTGGTTCTCGGAAATCTACCCGAGCTCAACTCAGCTGCCCCACCAAAGAACCAGACACACGCTCTGGGGCGCTTCCAAACTGGATTTGGGACTCACACAATTTCCCCTAAGCCCTCCCGAGGGTGCTAGGGTCTGTCGGATGCTTTTCCTCTCCTTCGGGGCTTAAGTTGTTGACCCCGCCTTCCCATCTCCCTCCCCACACCCCTTCGTTTGGTCCCCACCTCCCCTTTGCCCTCGACCCCTTCCCTTCCTCCTGCAGGCCCCTCCCATTCTCATGTTGAGTCCTCCTCCCCTGCGCCCCACTACTCCCTGCCCTAAGCTCTTTCCCCCTTCGCATCCTGGTCTCGCCTTTCCACAGCCCCACTTGTTTGAAGTTATGGAGAGATCTAACTACAAATGGCGCAGCTTCCCCCCTTCTTAGGTCGCCGTTCTGCCTTGATTAGATTTGGGAAGGCGAGTTTCCTCCCTTCCCCGGCCTGACCTCACTGGGGCCAGTCCCAACAGAGCGGGTCAGAAAGTGCTGACCCCATTTCCACCCCCTCCCCGTGTTCAGCAGGAATTAGGTGTAGGAAAAAAGAGAGGGAGGGCCCGGGGTAACAGAAACTTAGGGGGCATCTCAGTCTTCCAATCACCTTGGGTCCCCAACTGGGTTTCCTAATTACCCCATTAGTGGAGTGGGAGGGGACTCGACTGTTTTTTCAAGAATTCCCGGAATGCACGCCCCCCCCCCTTAGTCAGGCCCTCAGTGCCCCTGGGAGAGCCTTCCCTTTGGGGTTTCAAAGCAGAAACTCTCCACACAGGCCGATTGTCTTGAGACTGTTAGTTTACGGGTTTATACCTGGGGCTGCGGACAGAGGCCGCCTTAACTTTGTTGATGGCCATGGACTAACCGCACGCCGCAACTTTACAAAGAGCACCGCTTGCCGGGCCGCCTCTGTGCGTCAGGTAATATTGATTTGCAATGCAATGTGTAGCAACTGTTCTCAGAAAGTCTCCCTAATAAAAATAAAAGCCCCCAAAATCACCTCGCTGACTCGTGCTTTAAAAACCCTTCCATGTAAATTCCACTCAAAAATTTAGAAAGCTGTGAAAGGGGGAGGTGGCGGGTGCGGGGAGGTTAATCCGGGTTTAACGCTCCTGCGTTGCAGACTCAGGACCAGGGTTGGCCCGACTGCCTTATCGCTTCCCAACATTTGAGACGCCCATATTTTACCCAGCCAAATAGCTTGGAGAGCAGCGCAGACGGCTGCCTTGGTCGCGCCTCAGGAAAATGTGTTATTAATATCTAAATAACTTCCCAATACTGTCTGGTAAATCTCCCTTCACCGTTCCAAATGATGAATTCGTTTGAAGTCTTCCCCCAGCCTCATCTTTCAATGTGTGTGTGTGTGTGTGTCCTTCTCTTCTCCCTTCTTCCATGCCAGACTTATTTCAAACTGGTAAATATCTAATTCCTTTAGCTGGCGCTCAGTGGGCGCGAATCTTTTAGGTACAGACTCCTTGAAACGGCCGCCGCAGCGAGTGCGTGCCCAGAGGTGAACACAGAAAGCGCGGGTCCGCTCAGCGGGGGACCCCACTTGCCCGACTCAATCAACTTCTGTGGGCCTGAGCTTCTACCCTGCATGCCCCCAGGGCCCGGCTCCTGCACCCCATCCCCAGTAGCTCGCGGCGTCCCCAATCTCCAGGTCCCTCTGCGGCCCCCAGCGGCTCCCGCGCTTTGCACTCGCTAGTTCTCTTGTTTATAAAGTTTGCTTTCTGAATGTCTTCTATTAGATTACGCTCCTTCATCGCCCCTCCCCAACCTTATCTCATTCTGTCTTCTCTCCTGGCCCGTCACACTAGATTTAGGGACCCGTTTATCTGAAGCGCAGTTTGCAGACTTTTATTTACCGCGGGATGCGGGGCTGCGAGCATGCGAGCGAGCGCGTGTTCCCCTTTGTAACAGTTATCGCCCCATTGTAGTGTCTCAGCTTAGTCTCAGCTCCCTCCTCCTCACTCTTGTCTTGGGTTCAGGGGGATTCGGGGGAGGGAGCCTTGTCAGCTCAGTATGGGCTTGCCTCTCGCCCCCTCACTAGGAGCTCCCCCCCCCCCGACCTTCCCGCGTCCCATCCCCCACGGGACCGTGGGGCTTCCAGGGCCCCCTCCCACGCTCACTCCGCTCCCTCCACAACTATAGAGGAGCGCTGCCTAAAGCCGAGGAATTGCCTGAGACCCTCTATCTTCCTCGGAGCCCCCATTATGCGAAGCTGATCCTCCTCTGAACAGACTCAAATCCCGCCTGGACTGTGTTTGATTAGATTGCCAACCCGGGGTAATCCTTTGATTTGGTGGAGTGTCAATTACCTTCCTCTAAACACACATTTACAGAGGAGGGAAGTTGTAGGTTTAAATCAATGCAGATCGCCTCCTGATAAATAGACGGCCCTGGCCCCCTCTCGCCTGAGCCCTCTTCTCTAAGGCTCCACCCTTCTCATCTATCCTCCCCCCCCCACCCGCCCCCAAGCATCGACCCTTCCAGGTGTGAAGTCTCCGGAGGGGCTAAAAACACTAAGAAAAAGTGTGGGCCGTGAGGAGCGCTGCCCCCCTTCCCCTATTCATTCGCTCCCCCGGAGCCTAATTAAATTTGGCAGGTCCTTGTACACACAATCAAAACAGCTTCCTCCGGTGCGGCAAACGACCGAAAACCGCATTAGCAGACATCGCCGCTGCCAAATTAAATTGTTTCCCACCTCCTTTTACAAGTGTCTAAAACCGACACTTCGGGCTCTCCCCTCCTTGCCGATCCTTCCCGGTCACATCCCTTACTACACACCTGTAAGTTTACCTTTCTTCAAATAAATTAAGGGGAAAATGCAAAGAAAACAAACCCAGGGCCTGAGCTGCAGCTCAGTGAAAGACAGTGCTTGCCTGGCTGAGACTTGGGTTCAATCCTCTCTAAGGAAAAATGAAATCACCACCCTTTTCTTCTTAGCCTTCAGTGGCCTTTCACACTCCTGAACTCTCTTCTCCCATTGGATTTGGACATCCACAGGTATTCCTGGTCACACAGGAAAACAATTTCTCAGCCCCTGGTAACTTTCTGAGTGTCTCATATTAATTATAACCCCACTGGGCTTTGTACCCTAGAGAACAAATCCTATGTCTGATGTGTTCAACTGCGGCTTCAACTTGAGCACAGTCAGATGCCTGAGGCTTTGGCTGCGGGTTGTGTTTCTGTAGTTGTTACTTTACTGTTTCCTTCTTCTGTTTACAGTCTATCTACTGTCCATTTCTCTCTCTCCACCCTGCCTACCTCAGTGACTACAGAAGAATGGCCCAATCCTTCTCTGCATGCCCTTATCAATTTCTGTGGGGAATCTCTTCCTCTATTTTTTTTTTTTCTGCTCAGATCTCTAGCAGGCCATCTCTACCCATCCCGAGTCTTGGGTCCAGGGATGGAGAGGAGAGAATCTAACCCACCAAAGGTGCAAACGGTCCCCTTCCTTCCCCCAGTTCCCAGGTAAACTGAGCTTGGCCGCAGCCCCTCTCGGCAGCAGTCCTGAAATTCTCTCAAGCAACAGTCCCCATAACTCAGTCTTAACTAGGATAAGAGGGAAAGAGGAAGAAGAAGAAAAAAAAAAAAAAGCCCACAGTCTCATGAATATCAGCCCAAGGGAAGCAGGAGTGAGCCGTTCAGAGATGAAAGTGCGGAGAAATAAAAGCTCAATTTAATCTGCTTTAAAACCCTTCAACTTAACGTTTGTGCTTCAAACTCTGAGAGTGAAGACTGATTGTGGATAAATAGTTTCTTACCGTGCCTGGAAGCTATTACACCCCTCTCCAACACAGCTTCCTATTCAGAGGCCTCAGTTTTCATTACCAGCTCTAATAAGTCTTAACATTATTAAATGCCAAGCGGACGATAGGAAAAAACGGACTCAGGGAGGGATCTCTCTTTAGTGCTTAAAGAGGAGCGCTCTTAAACCCCTCTTTGGCGGCTCCCCGCCACGAAAGGGGCAACCCTGGGAGAAAGCACTTGTCAAAAAGCAAGAAGCCAAAAAACAAAGTTGTGAGTGTATACCCCTCCCCTAGCTCTTCCCATGGGGGGCATCTGGGCCCCCTCTGCACTCCCCCCAGTGTCAGCTGGAGGGACTTTTCAGCTTTAATTTCACCGTGAAACTGGTATCTAGGGTCTGAGAGAGAGAGAGATAGGGTCCCCACATGCCTGCCAAGGGCCAGGGTTCACACTGGACACCAAATCTGCCCACAAAGAAAACCCTCTCTCATTTGAACCACCACGGCCTCTCTACAATTGTTTATGATCAAGCTGCAGAACCCCTTGCCTGATAAGACCCAAGGCAGGCATTCCGGACCCAAAGGCATGTTAGTAGGCATACAGCCACCTGAAAGATGCAGGCCCTCACAAGGCTATATAATGGTTCAGAGTGCCACTCACACCCCCACAGCAACTCAAACCATGGGGATCTGTCAGGACACCAGCCCCCTGCAAGCCATTTCATTCTTACAGCTTTGCACACCCAACACCTGTGTTCTCTGTTGTCCCCATCTGGACCGGCCAGACTTGGTTTCTAAACCCCTGGAGACTTGGGGCATCTTGGGTCTCTGGCAGGGAAAACCTCTCTCCAGCGAAGCTTTAAAACCCTGGTTTTAAAATCACTGGTTTCTCTAAGTCAGAAGATTGCCCAAGACATAAGTCTTTTTCTTTCTCTTTCCCAGTTCTCTTCCTTTTGTTGGAGGTCACTGGCTTCTTCCCATTTCATCACACACTGAACTAGACATATCCCCTTCACCCACAAGCACAAGAGATCTCTAAATAAACTCAAATAATCTCAACTGCTTCCTAGAGGCGTTTGGTGTGTACATGTACATTAGAAAGATTACTGAAATTCAGAATCTACCCGTAGTGCCCTGATTTTTTTTTTTTAAGAGTCCAATTTGTTTGTCTTTCTGATAAACTGAGATAAACTCTGGGTCCCCAGGAAGGAGTCCCAGGGCTTTGGGCAGAATGGCTAAGGCATGGACTACTTGGCAGTATAGAGGCTGCCTCCCACAGCAGATCCAAGGCCCCTCAGGCAGGCCAGGCACAGTGGGGTAGCAGGCACTGCTCACTCCCTTTCTTCTCCGGCCCCTTTGTCCCTGGAGGGACAGCAGCTCCTCTAGGGGCCCCGAGAACGTCAACTGCCTGCCTCTTCTCGGGCAAGAAGCTGCCCTAGGAAGGGACTGCCCCCTCCCCAAGTCTTTTCCCCCTTGGAACGGGCTGGTGGGGGCTGGGCCTCCGTCTCTGGGTGTTGTCTTTAGAAGTGAGCTTTTGTCTGCCTGTGAAGTTCATCTTCAAGGTTGGGAGGCACTCCTGAGAACCAGAGAGCGACCTAAATGGAGGTGCCGGGAAGGGAATGGGGAGAAACCTGTGGAAGAGTTCTTAGACAACAAGGAGTCCTTAGTAAACATCCTACACTTTCTCTAAAGACACTTCTCTTTCAGATTCATTCTGCCTCCCTGGCGTGTGTGTTCCAGGCGCCTTCTTTTCCCGGGAAGGTCTTTGTGATTCTGAAGACTTCATTCCCCCACCCCCTTTAAGGCCCCACTTTCACACCGACGAGAAAACTTCCACGGGAGGGGTGACGAAGCGAGACTTCCCCATCCAGACACAGAAACACATCCCTGTTCTCCAAGCGCGGGCGCAGGCGCTTGAGAGATAAACTTCAGCCTCAGCAGCTCCACAGAAGTTGAGCGCTGTGAGTCGGCGCAGGGAAGTCAAACTAAGATTGGGCAGAGGGTGTAGGGCGTCTGACTCTCTGAATCCCCTGACCCTTGGCATCTGGGAACTTGGCCTCCATTCCCCGCCACAATGGTGCATGCCAAGAGGAAAGCACCCGCGTGCCCCCACTCCTCCCTGGCCACGCGGGGCTGAGAGGCAGCCCGTGCGGCTTGCGCTAATTTTTATTGATTGTAGCGGTCAGTCAGCTGTCAGGCAGGGTTTCAAGGGACCGTTTAGAAAACGTGTGCGGGTCTGGTTAACAAATTCATTTAGGGAGCCCCGGGCGGGCTCCTCCTTCCTCACCCTCCTCCCTGTTCCCCCGCACGCTTGCCCAAGTTTCCTATAAATAATTGATCGACGCCAAAACGCCAGCTCCAGAGGATGCACGGGGTGTGGACCCGTGCTGGGGGCGACAGCTCAGGTGCACTCTTGTGCTACCAAGCTGCCTCGCTCCCCAGGACTGGCCCGGTGGGCAGGAGTAGACCCGTGCGCCGTAAAGCCTTCAAAACCCACGCAGCCGGCGACCTGTGACTTTTCCCGATCTTCCCAGCTGTGGCAGAGGTTAATCGGCCAAAGTCCTCAGCAGGAGGGCGGGAAAATGTGGTCTCCGGCCTCCCGGGCCACGGCAGGTTCTTACCTTTGTCGCCCAGGATGCCGTCGATGCTGTGTTTGGCTTTCTTTTCGCCATCATCCTCCTTCTTGTCCCCTTCTTCATCGTCCTCTTTCTTCCCGAACTTGATTCTGAGCACTCGGCTAATCGAACTCACTAAACCTCAGAAATTAAAAGCAAGAGAGAAAGAGTATAAGTTGATGGGGCAGAGGATCCGGAGGCCCCTATTCTCAGCTCTCTGTTACCCAAGCATTTCAGGCTTGCATTTACTCCAGCAGCTGCTTAAGAGACCTGGTTACTCCTGGGGTGCGTATGCCTAGGTAAGGCTAGTGCGTCTATCTCAATACACATCCTTTTAAACACTCATCAGGTGCCTGACCCTACTTTCGGTCAAACGGTCATACATGCACTTGCAACATGCCCACTGCCTTAGTGCTACCCAGAGTGTCCCCAGCCCTTGCAGTACCCATGTAGGTGTATCCTGGTCCTGCATGCTTGCACACAATCATTCAGTCAGATACAAATTGGGTAGCTTTCCCCCTTATCCCAGCATGGTCTAGGGACTGAGCCTCATTATAGAGGTGCTGGTGTGTGTGTGTGTGTGTGTGTGTGTGTGTGTGTGTGTGTGTGTGTGTGTCCAGGGACATCAATCCTCCTGGAATAGGTCTCTCTTTCTCCAGAACACTTTCCCCAAAGATCAAGCGAATCCCACCTTCAAGGTTAGATCTTCACCTCCCTCTTTCTCTCCTTTCCTCCCTTCTTCCAACCTCTCCTTTTCCAACTTTCTCTTCCCTTCCCTTCCTTCCATCTCTCCTTTTGGCTCACTTCTGTGCTTAACTGTGTTCTTCCCAGGTGCCTGTCACTCACCCATCCTCTCCCTCTGCCCATCCTCTAGCTAGCCTTTCACTCCGAATCCCCAGCCACACTCCTAGCCAGCACTGTCACTGGCTCAGCTGCCTTCTCACCTGAGGGAACTGTGCTGCGGTCACAGTGGCCGTCCTTCAGCAGCCGGTCCCTGATTTCCCAGCTGAACATTCCGGGGTTTTCCCTCTTGTATTCCTCAATCTTTTTCTCCACATCTGGAGTCGCCACCTGCTTCAGAGGTGGAGGTGGGAGAGCGGGAATGGAGAGATGGGATGGGGGAAGGGAAATAGTTTTAGTATCAACCTTCCAAAAGCTCCCAGCCAGGCCAATCACTCCCGTGGCCATGCCCTTCCTCCTAAGATGGGCTTCCGTTTTGCAAGGTTCCCAGGATGACACTGGCCGGGGCAGGAACAAATAATAGAATAAAATGTAATTCATAACCCTGTGGTTCCCCCCTCACCACCTCAGGCAACATGGAAGGGAGATTCTGGCTAGGATGGAGATGTGGGGTTGGGGGCAGATGTAGGGACATTCCAGTGAGGGATTATCGGCTTCAAAGTCTTGGACAATCGTTAACAGTTAACCCATCCCTCAAATTTTCAAATAATGGGACAGTATCTGAGAGTCCAGGACAAGCTCCTACTGTCTCTTCCATGGAAGCCTCCAGGCACCCTAGGCTGCTGGGTGACACAGGATAGTGAGAGAGGTGACAACCTAGGTCCCCACACTAGCAAAGGCCTGTTGCCAGCCTCAGAGGCAAAGACACTCACTCTGGGTTTGCTGCCACCGATAGCCCCCGGCCGGATGGACCCAGTCTCCTGGTATCTGCACAGAATCTTGGAGACACAGCCATGGGAAACACGGAGCTGACGAGAGATGACGCAGGGCCGGATGCCATGGTGGGCCATTTCCACTATCTTGTGACGGATATGGTTTGGTAGGGGTCGTCCGTTGATGAAGACCCCACCAAGCTGATTGACCCGGCCTTGGCCAAGAGGGGTGGACACTGGAGGAGGGAGGAAAGATGGTGAGCGAGAATAATACAGAATACAGTGTGTGTGGCGGGGGTGTATCCTGCACCTTCTGACCAAGACTCCTGACAGCTGAACTCCAAGGTCTTCATGAACCCCCCCCTGGGGGCGCCTACAAGGTAAATAAAGAGTCCTGGCTTTAGAGCTTTGGGTTGTCATCTCCCCCACCCCAAAGTCACTCTATACTGCAGGAAACAAAGATACTCCTTTGGGTGATGTGAGTGGAGCCTGATAGAGAACAGAGGTCCTAGGAGCAGCTGCAAATAGTTCTGAGGCCCTAGCTTGGTGGGTTACAGGCCTGTTGTCTCTGGAAGAGGTTGACAGTCTGGGCGATGTAGCCTACCAGATCACTCCCATACCCCTGGCCATCAGGACTCATCTATTCGGCCGGTCAGTTAAGAGGCCACTTGACTCTCAACATTTAAGGCTCTGGCTTGAGCAGCCAAGATTGTGCCAGGGGAGAGCTCATGGATTGGTGACATAAAGCTGCCCCAGTAGCCTTGGGGGAGTGCATACCATCCCTTAGCGGGATTCCCTTTGCTTCCAAATACTCTTAAAGTTCTCATTTCGTTTGGGGACAAATTGGGGGCACACTCCACAATGATCACAAGCTTCAAGATACCCCAACTTGGTCTCAGAAATGCAGTAATTGTCCCAGCAGTCTTTGCTGCAATGAGAAAGGTCACTGTGTGTGTGTGTGTGTGTGTGTGTGTGTGTGTGTGTGTGTGTGTATGTGTGTATCAGGAAGATAGACATACCTGGTGTGTTCTGAGGAAGGGAAAACTTAGGCAGGCCTTAATGCAAAGTCTACACAATTTTCTCACAGAAGGTTGGGGGAACACTCGGTGCACTAATCCGGCCTCGATCCCCCCAATTTGGGGACTCGCGGCTGCAGAGATCTGGAAGATTACAGCGATTTCACAGCGGCCCAAGCGGAGGTAGCTGACAGAATAATTGGAAAGGAGGAGACTGGAAGGGGCTCCGGCTGCTGAGCTTTTCCTACCGCCCCCTCCTTACTTTACTGTCCCCCCCCCCCACCACCAGCAATTTTTCTTTGTAAAAGTAGGTATCTGAAGCCACCCTCGGATTTAATCAGAAATCATGCGTCGCCAAGCCAGAGTCACTCGGTCCCCGTGGCGGGATACGCCATTAGCGCTGGAGAGCTCTCGAACGCCCAACTTTATATTCAAGAGGCTCTTTAGCGACCGGCACTCGGCTCTCCTCAGTATTCTGCGTCATGTTGGGCAAATATTGTCCTAATCCTTCGCGCGTCCTCAGCCGCCTGTTTTGCTTGCATTCGTTCCAGGAGAGGACTCCGGCAAATCCCCGGCTGCCGCGCTCTCTTGCCTGCGTGGCCGCTCGCGCACACTTGATCACGCAGCCCGCTCTCTTCGCCTCAGTCTAATTCGGGGACCCGGCGGCTTCTCGCTGCCCAAGGGGACCTCCCTCCCCAGATCGCAAGCTGCCAGACCGCCCCTTCTCTCCCCATCCACCCTCAACCGCAAGTGGGGCTCACACAATGGCAAGAGGGGCGACAAAAAAATAAAATTGGCACGCCATTTCTAACTGCTCCCGTGACACCCTGGGCTGCCTGACCCGAGGACGCCGAATGACCCTTCGGTGACTGGCTGAAAGCCTCCCATCAGTTTAAATAGAAAAGGGAGGGGAGCGCAAAGGGGCTTTTTTTTTCTCTCCCGGCTCGGTCGCCGCCGGTCGGTCCCCTCTACACCTCCCGAATGACTGGAGAATTTGGTTGAATATATTTTAACACCAAAACAGTCCCCTGGATTGGGCATTGCTGTACCCTCTCTCGGCTTCGAATCTCTCTCCCGGGACATTTGCAGACTTTAGAAAGGCCGAGTGAAAAGTGAAAAGTTGGGTTTCGGGGTTTTTTTGTTTTTGCGGGAAAATATGGTACTATGTATTATTTCCAATTAGTTTGTTTCCGGGCCGTGGGGGGAAAAAGGCAGGTAGTAAGTTTCTTTGGAGGAAGCGGAGAGTTTGGTAGAGTAGGAACAGAGTATCGCTTAATGGCATTTCGAAATAAAAAGGGTTGGGACCCCATCCCGAGGGCTGGGGGACCAATTCAAAACTAGGCAAGAAAGGCGACAGGCATGCTCAGAGACCCGGGAACTCTGCAGCGTCAGAGAATAGTGGGAAAAACAGACCAGATGCGAACTCCCCCGGGAGTCGCACACTGTGGGAAAAGGCCGGTGACCCGTGGACAGCGAGCAGCGGGGTCAGCGGAGCCCACGCAGAAACCGACAAGTGTCGGCTCTAGAAACTTCCCGGGTCGCACACGGAGACTTGGAACAGCAAAGCCCGGGAAGACCGGTCGCTCGCTCCCCTAGAGGGTGCCACCTCCGAGGCCCTCAGGGTACTCCGTGAAGGCCTCCCGCGCCCTCTTACCTTCCAGAGGGAAGCCGGTGCGCGGGTAGTTCTGCCCTGGGCCGGGTCTCATCATCCTGGGGACCGCGCCGGGCAGTGCCGCCATTCCTACGCACGCTGGAGACGAGTCCAGAGTCGGCTGGAGAAAACCTCTTGGCGTCTCTTCTTTTCACCCCTGCTGCGATCCTCCTCTCCTCTTCCCTTTTTTTTTTTTTACCCCCTAGCCTCTTCCCCCTCCCTTCTGCATACCCCCCCACCCGGCTGCAGGCGCGCCCCTTCCAGAAGCTGGGCGCAGGGTGGGGGGTGAGATGGAGGCGGGGGTTAGTGGAAGGTGGCGACGAGGAAGTTCAAACAAACAAACACTCCAACCCCAAGTCCGCCTCCACCCGCCAGGCCTGGCCAGAAGTTAAGCCGAAAGACACCGGCAGCCGTGGGCTGAGCAGGCCGGGCTCCCCGTCCCCAGCTGCGCCTTGCAGGCCACTGGCTCCAGTGCTCTCGGCCGAAGTTCTTGAGCCAAGAGGTTGCAGAGTGGATTTCTTTGGGTCTTTATTTATATATTTATTCTCAGGCTTTGGCTCGGACTCCCTCCTCCCCTTGATCCCTCCTCTCCACGCCTCTTTCTGCTCGCCCTTACACCCGGTCCCCCGGAGGACTGGAGCGGGGACGCGCGCCTGCTCGGTTTTGGGACTGGAGGGGAGGCGGCCCGAGTGACAGGATTGGGGGAAGAGAAGAGGAAAAGCGAGGGGGCGCGAGCGATCAGCTGGGTAAGTTGTGCAAAAGTGCTCAACCACAGGGGAGGCGAGTGGGGGGGGGGTGAGCAGGCGGCAGCCAGAGATAATCTGATAGGTCCGGACTTTTCTTTTATTCATGAGCAGGGAAGGGGTTTCCGAAAGGGAGTGGGGAACCAATAACGAAAAGAAGTAGCCAACAAATATTTTTTTCTTCTTTCCTAATCTCCAACTCGACCTCGTTTCTTCTTTCTTTTTTTTTCCCCAAGGGGTGGGGGGAAGGGAGATAATTTGAAACTCTGTTGAAAATTGGGGGAGCGGAGTCCAGGGGTGAGGTGGGCTGAGGGATCCCGGAGAGATGGTGGGGACAACTTCTAAGTGTGGTCCGGAGATGAACGGGCGGGTACGTTCTCCCTAGCCGGGTTCCCCAGGACAGCTCTCAGCTCTCTCCCCCGGCTGTGTGGGAAAGCTGGCCTAGCCTGGGGGTTTCTCTCTCCTCTCCTACTGTCTCTGGCCTCCTGGACTAGAGACTCACCTCTTCTCTTTTTAGCTCATTAGCTGAACTTTCCTCAACAACGACTCCCTCCCTGGGGTAACAGACTGGGGTGATGTCCCGGGAAGAATTTTTACTTCTTGATGCAACGTCAGGGCTTGACTGCTCAGGTCTTGCCTGGCCTCCTGCAACTCGGAGAAGACCAGTTGGACATACATCTCCGGATGCTGACAAATCTGGGCCTTGCAAACCCTTAGGAATAACCTCTTTCTTTCCAGCTCCTCCTCCAACTCCTAGGCCACCACCCAGGACCCCTTTCTAGCTGACTCAGGGTGTCTGGAGCAAGGTTGAGGATCCAGGAGGCAGGTGGGAAATGAATGGGGGACAGCAGGGCCCAGCTTGGTACCAACTTGACTCCCCCACTGGTGGACAGAGAGTGGTGGTGCCCCAATCAAATGGTCCGAAGTGTCTGTGTGTGTGTGTGTGTGTGTGTGTGTGTGTGTGTGCGCGCGTGCGTGCGTGCTCTCTGAAGCCAGAGTAACCAGTGGTCTCAGCCTCAGGACATAGATTCCTAGGGATGAAAGGCCCTCCCAGCAGGGTAGGACGCCACCACTACAGACCTTTTGTGTTGTCCCCCCCAACTCTAAGAAAAGGCCTCTCTGACCCAGCCCTGGAGGTAAAATACAATAAAATAAATCCAACCCTCAAACTCGCCCCCTGTCTGCCCTCTCCTGGTGGCGGAGGGGGTCAATCTGGTCTTGGCCTGGGGGTGCTCACTGCAGCCTGGCCCCCATGTGTCCTCTCCCTTCCCCGCCTCCTCACCTGTGACCTTTGCCCCTCTCAGCATGCTACTGACCCCTTCTCCTAGCGTCTGAGGCTCTGAGGCTCATCAGACTTTTTTTTTTTTTTTTTTTTTTTTTGCCAGGTAGGGGATGTGAGGCTTTTTGGGAATGCGAACCCTATGGAAAAGCTTGTTAAATATATGCTTGCAGGACTGAATGGGGTGAGGAGAGAAGCCAAGTAGTTTTAGAGTCTGGGGCCAGAGTGACAGGCACCCTCATCAGCCAGGTGGAAAGACAGAGTTTTTAGCCTGTAGTTAGTCCAGGGGGAAAAATAGGGTATCTTGCTCAGGAGCCTAGCCTGCCTTTACTCCTGAGGTGGAGATTCTTTTTTGTTGTTGTTGTTTTTTTTTTAATGCAAACGTGTATGTCTTTCTACAAAAACTCAGCACATACATTTAATGCATTCTCATTCAGTCAGTCTTCCATCTGTCTCTCCATCCGTCCACTCACTGGCATGGCAGGTTTTTAGGTACCTTCCTTTGTGTGATGGTGTGGCCTCATGGGTGAGTGTGAGTTGGCTTTCCCTGGCATCTTTGGGTTTTTACCTGTCCGTGAGGTCTGTGTAGGCCTGTCTTGGGTCACTCTAGGTAAATTAAAAGTGGGTTCCTCAATGGGGCTGTTATGTTGTAGATCCCTGTATGTCTTACTCTTTGATTGGCGCCCCTCCTGGGAGTGCCTGACACCTGGACTGCCAGGCCCAGTCTCTGTACCAACCCTGCAACTGGAGGACAGCTGGAATGGGACACCCACCTTGGTGCAGGGAGGGTGCCACTGGGACCCTTAGGCCAGTGGTTGGGGGCCACCTCGCCCTTGAGGTGATCTCCACTCTCTGCCTTCCAGGGAGGAGACACAGAAGCAGTGTCCTGCTACCCAGGCCCTGCACAGGCTATATTGCCTTCCTGCCGCCGGGGATCCCTTGAGCCCAGGCAGGGCAGGCATGGGGGGGGTTGGTGTGGGGTTGTCTGTCAGAATGAGCGTGGCCGTTCTCGCCTGTTGGAGACCAATTTCACAAATGATTTTTGCAACAATTAAGAAGTGTGGCGGGGTGAAATGGCGATTTCACATCCAGCAGGGGAAAGGGGGGTTCACCTGGGGATGGGTGGCTGCAGCTGGGGTAGGGGAGAAATTCTCCTGCTTGGACAGACCCCTGGCTAGCCCCTTGTCCCAGTGTACCCCCTCCCAGGTCATCAATCAATCCCCAAAGCCTCCAGTGCCTCAGAGGCTCTCAGGGCTCCTGCATGAGCTGTGTGTGTGCTGCAGCCTGCACTTGCCTGGCTCTGCTCTCTCTTTAGCCTTCCACCCTTCCTCTCCCTCTCCTCCCTCCTTCTCCTCTCTCCCTCCCTCTGCCTCAGTTCTCTATGCACTTTTTCTGTCCTGGCCTCCCTTTGCACCCCACCATCTGTCTCCTCTCTCCTCTGGGCTGCATTGTGCTTAAGGTCCCTCTCTCTTTTCCCCCTTGCCTTTCTGACTCCTCCCCAGAGGGTTTCCTCTACCCGACTCTGTCGTCTTCTCCTCCCGCCTCTCCATCTCCATGGTTTCCAGAAGTATGACCGGCCTCCACTGCTCCGTGGGGCTGGAACTCAGACCAGAATCCTTTGGTCCAGATGGGGCTGGACCTTGGGGAAGAGACTCTTCCCCCCCCCCCCCACTTCTTCCAATCCTTTTCCCCCTTTCCTTCTCTCCTCTTCTTCCTCTTTTCTTTTCCTCCTCTTTCCTTTCTCTTCCCTCCTTCATCCCCTCTTCCCTTTGGTCTCATGGTATATGGCATCCTCCTCGCCCCCCACCCCCACCCCACACTTCTATTCCAGCGCTGTCCCAGTTGGGCATCTTCTACATCTTCCAGCCTAGTCTGGAATCTCTGCATACAAACTTTCTTTCTTTTAAAGGGCTGCAGCAACTCCCACAGTCTTCCTTTCAAATCTCTAGTGGAGCCCTCCGAACTGCCTTGAGCAGAGGGAAAGAACCGAGGAGGGGGCACTCTGGAGTGTTGGAAGAGCTGGGAGACAACTAGGGGATGATGGCCCTGGCTGCCCAGGTCTGCACAGGACAGATAGAAAATGTGAGACTTCAGTCAATCCAGGCCTGCACCCCCAGCCAGTGTCCACTGCAGCTCCCCCAGCTCCCAGGAGTAGATACTGTTTATTTCAGCTCAGACACAGTGAACATTTTGGAAAGTGATTAGCCAGCGCATCTTTCTTTATGGGGTGCTAAAGACACCCTGAAAAATGGGGCTATTGATTTGAGACCTTTGAGATTTCCTGAGGGAGGTGGGTGTGGGGAAGAGACAGGCCCGAAGTAATCTAGAACAAAAGACCCGAGGCTCCTGAGGCTCCCAGGTGGCACTCTGGAGCCAGGGCTGGAAAAGACTCCCTTGGGACACAGCTGTGCCTTCTCTTTTAGGTAAAATGCCCTTTGGGGGGAGGGGGTTAGTGACACTGAAGTGCCAGCCCAGGTAGGAACAGGAAGGAGAAGGAAGCTCAATTGTTTTCGTATCTCACATTTTAATTTCCCCTAGAAAAATAAAATCAATTTGCATAGAGATTGCTGTTCTCAAGGCGGAGAACCACATACTGAGAGCCGGGGGCCTCAGGGTAAGGTCTGAGGTCTCCTCCACTGGCTTTCTAGCTACTCTCTTCCCTTTTTCTTTCCCCCTCCTCTTCTCCCTCTTCCTCCTCTTTCTTGCTTCCTCATTTTTCCCTCTCCACTCTTCTCCTGATCTTGGATCTCTTCCCTCTCTTCTTTTCCCTCCTCACTCCCCCTTCTTTTTCTTTTCCTTCTTTCTCCTCCCTGTGGCCACTCCTTTCTTCTCTGTTTCTTCCTCCTCTACCTTCTTCTCTGGCTGGTCCTCGGAGCCTGAGTCTCCAAAGGTTCTAGAAATAAAAAGCAGGGCAGATGAAGCTTGGGGGGTGACCCAGGAGGTGCCAGGATGGCACCAACTGTCCTTGACATTGAAGATGGCTGATCCCCTCTTCCTCCTCCTTGTCCCGTGAACCCTTCCTGCCCTCTGCTCTCCCCTTGGCCTCTAGAGACACATAGACCAGTAGCATCTCTGGGGTCACTGGGATCGGTAATAGCCTTTCTTCTCCCTTCTCATCTCTCCTTTTGACTCCTGGAGTGAGAAAGAACCTTGCCAGGAATGGGAGACTGGGTCCCCCACATCCAGCTGAGTGGAATGGGGATGACGGTGTGTTTGAGCATGTGCATCCTCCCCGTGTGTGACTGGGAGCATGTGTGTGCACACGTGTACAAGAGCCTGTGAGCACAGCCTGGGTTGGTTCACTCCTGCCTCCTCTGAGCTCCCAGCAGCCCTAACAAAAGACCAAGAGTCAGATGGCACTGGGCTGCTGCCTCTGGCCCCTTTAAATCCCTCCTCCAAGTTCAATTTGCACCAAGTCTGGGCGTTAATGGGTTGTAGACCTTGCCCTTGGACAATTACCTTATCGTGGCCGAGCATCTATGGCACCCGCAAAGTATTTTCATTAAACAAATCAGAGGAGGGGTAGTGAGCCCAGTGCAGCCATGCCTGCAGCTTGGAGGCTGTGTGCCAGTAATGGAGAAGGCCTCACGACTAGAAAAGCTTGCTCTAACTCCCCCCAGGCTTTTGGGGGGCACCAGGAAGGACAAGAATGGGGATGGAAAGATCAAACACTTCCTGCTCTTTACCTCAGATTGGCCAGTTGCCAAGGGGACGCTGATGGAATTGCGCTCCTTAGGGCTCTGGGGTTCCTACTTCCTCCTGTATCCAAATTGGTTCACTGGAGAGGAAGGTGTCTCTTCACTGCTGTCAGCTAGAGCAAAGGGCTTAGAAGCTTCTGGAACTCCCACCAGAGAGAGGAAGGACATTATTCTATGGACTGCTGTCTTCCAACTGCCCTTGTAGACGCTCAGTGTATTTTCACTGGGTGAATGAATGATGAAAGAAGAGTGAATGAATGATTCTCACATAAGCAGGCATTTGGGTTCAAGAAAAAGTTGGGGAGTCAAATCTTGGGGAGTCAGCGATTTGGTCTGAGCCTTCATGGCCAGGGTCCCTGATGGAACACCAGGAAAGTTTGTGGCCACCTGTGCATGGTGAAGCCCAGAAACAGCCTTCTAGCCCTGAGTTTGGTGGCTGCCTTGGGTAAGAATGTGGAGCGGGGTGCCCTGCCTACAATTGGCACTCAGTGCATGCTGGCTCCTGCTTGCTGCTTCCTCTGGCAGTTGTCTGTGTGGGCTCATGCTTGAGCTATGTGAAGTAAAGAACCAAGGACGCTCAACTGAGAGCCAAGCAGAATGATTGGGAGTTGTCCCAGACCTCTGGATATGCCTCTTCTTCCCTGGGAATTCTACAGTGGGGAAGCAGACTAAGTTCTGACTCAAGCTTGTAGGAAAGGATTTTAACTTAGACTTCCCTGACTCCAAAAATCCATGGCCTCAGTTTCCCCTTCATATTGATACTCAATATTAGGCATGAAGTGGACACTCAAAAGAATGAGAGAAGGAAGAAAGGAAGTTGAAGCATCCGATGGTGACAGGATTTTATATCCTGGAGGCCTGGTGGAGTGGGGAGAATTGAATACCAGGGAATTGGAACTAGGAGAAACCCTGAAGATGGGTGTCCAAGGCATTTGCAGTTTCTGGAGGTTCTGGCTTCCAGGGAAGGAGGCGCCAGCTTGGGCCTTTGGGGCCGCCTGGTGCCTTCCCTTCATTGGAATGTGTAGGTGGAAGGGATGCATGGGTTATTTGTCTAGGTGAATTAGAAGCACAATCCCAGTCTCCCAGAGGGAGCCGTTGGTTCATATTTATACATTTGGTCTTACAGGTGTAAAATAGGGTTTCTTTATGCTTATATCGTAATTTTTCATTTGAATTTCAAGGCTTTATTCCCTTCCTTGGAATCAAGTCTTCCACCTGAACTCGATTCTCTCCATAACCATTAATTCCTTCATCACAGAAATGAATTCTATCTAATTTTCTATAGTGGCAGTTAGAGCAGATCAAAAAGTGCCCTGGCAGAGAGGCCCCTTCCACCACCACCACTGGTGACTGTCTCCATGCACCCTGCCCCCACTGAGGCTGAGGTTCGGAAACCAGGGCCTGAAAGCCTGAAAATGGACCTCTCCTCTCTCTCTCTCAAGACCCCACTGGCTTTCACAGCTGTGCGTGTTGGAGATAGTGGCCCTCGCTTTTGGAAAGGCCTGTTTCACACCCTTTGGTCCTCATGCAGAGGCAGGCAGTGGGCAGCAGTAACTTCACACTGCAAATGAGGAGACAAAGACCCAGAGACGCGAAGTGAATTCCGTGGGGTCACAGCTTAGGTGCCCGAGGCAGCTGGGCTTAATTCTTTTGATGTTTATTAACTGTGGAGGCTCAGTGGTTAAAGAGTGTGGGAGTGTGCTGCTCTTGCAAAGCACCTGAGTTTGGTTCCTAGCACCCATATGAGGAGGCTCACAACAGCTCCAGGGACAGGACACCTCTCTTCCAGCCTCTGTAGGCATTGTACCCACTGTGGCCGATATGTACACATGCACACATACATAGGAAGAAAAATAAAGTGTGTGTGTGTGATTGTCAGCATATATTTCCAGTAGGCACATGTATGTATGTTGTCTACATGTGGGTGCATGCTAATAGTTATGCAATAGTGTCGGCACATGAACACATGCACTTGTACACATACGTGCATTCATGTGAGTTCTGGGATGCCCTGAACCTGGAAAGCAATGGGTGAATTTAAATGAACTTAATGTCTGTTAAATGACTGGATGAGTGTGCGCGCGCGTGCAGCCCTCAGAGGCCCTCAGAGGGCATTCCATCCCCTGGAGCTGGTGTAGCAGATGGTGGTAAACTGCCCAGTGTGGATGCTGGGAACAGAACTAGGGTCTTTTGAAAGAGCAGCCAGTGTTCTTAACACCGCTGGGCCACATCTGTCTCCAGCCCCCTTCCTGCTCATCTCTGAACAAATCTTACTTCCATGCTGTGTGGTGTGAGGGCCAACTCTCATCCCAGATGCAGGAAGGCTGGACCTGGTAGGTGCCACGCTTTTCTGGCGTCCTAAAAAAAAAAAAAAACAAAACGTTAGGACAGAGAAGACCCCATGAGTGGAGCAGACTTCACAGCTCATGAGCTAAGCGTAGGCTTAGTTTCATGTCTTGGGAGCCGGTTCCCCCAACGAAGGTCACTCAGCTTTCGTCTCCCCTAAGGAACAGACACAGCAGCTTCAACACATGGGGAGCCTCTGGCCAGGCAGAACATGGAAGCTCTAAGTTAGCCAGGCTTCATCTACCCTTAACCGTGTATCACTTTCCATCTGTCCCGCAGTATCCCATGTAGTAACCCACATTCCACCAGCAGTGGGACCACTTGGCTGGCATCAACTGTTATCACCAGGGGGCTGGAGCCATCCCTCTTTGGGGGTCACTGGGGCGTGATGACCTGTGACCTGTGACCCCAGCCAGCAGGGGTAGGAGTCTAGTGGGTTGGGGTCATTTTGGAATTTTGGAAGAACCTGCCAAGCCACTTTCAACCAAGACTTTTCATTATGTAGCGAATCAAAGAAAGTGCCCCAGGCTGCAAACCAGGAGAGGGCCAGGGCTGGTGGAGTGAGAAGGGCTGATGGTGGAGAGGGCCCCCTACCAAGTGACCAAGTGGATCTCAGAGGAAGAACAGAGTAACATATAAAGAAGGAAGCCCATTGAAAATAAGGGAGAGAAAGAGGGAGGCCAGGGAGCTGGTTCAGTGCGTAAGAGTGTTTGCATCAGGACCTGAGTTTGAACCCCCAGCCCTCATGTAAAATATTATCTGCGTATGTCTGTAACCCCAGAATTGGAGAACAGAGACAGGCAGATCCTGGGTCAAGGCAGTAAGGCAGAAAACAATGAAAGAAGTCACTGGCACCCTACTGTGACTACTTCATAGATGCTTATGAGTGCCTGTTCACATGCATGTTCACATACATGTTCACATGCATGTCACAAACACACACACCAAATAAAATGAAAACAAAGAAATGATAAGCGGGAGATTCCTTAGAGTCCCTGCTTTAGAGTGTTGGGGTACACTGTGTGAAGGGGTGTCTTTGTCCTTCCTCACCTATCTAAGGCATTCTCTGATTGACTTTAATAAAAATCTTATGGCCAATAGCTGGGTAGGGAGTGAAAGGTGGGTCTTCCTGGTAGAGAGAAAGGGATGATAGGAAAGAGATGAGAAGAGAGAATTCAGCAAGCAGATACACTGGTGGATGGGTGTGAACACAAGCAGAGAGGTAGACCAGGTAGTGGCGGGATAGGCAGGTCAGTTGGGTTAGAGGAGCTGGGAAGTAGCCCAAGTTAAAGGCCTAAGCTTTTAAAATACCCAAGTGTCACCCTGATGAGTCTGTAAAAATCCAGCTACATTAGAGGGCTGGTATCTTTGCTATATAAAGAGCTTTTGTAAATCAATAATAATGATAAGTTCTGGGCCAAGGATACAGAGAGTTTATGAAAGACATACCTGATGGCTTCAAGTGTATGAAAAATTGTCATTCTTACCAAATATCCAAGAAAAAGGAAAAGAGAGCAACAAGATACCATACTCACCCATCAAAAGTAGCAGCCATGAGGGAATGATGCTATCAGGGCTGAGGCCCTGGAAACTTTTAGTAAATTGATACCAGCTTGTTGAGGCACAGTTTGGAAAGTCTGAAAAGCTGTGGCCGCCTTTAGTGCCATCCTTGGCATATCATTCCTGTGTCTGGGGGTTTGTCACGCATGTGTGTTAAGACATAAGAACATCCCAAGATTCCCACAATGGGGACGCAGGATGGAACCAAAACTCATAATGATAGGATGCTGACAGACACATCAGGAAACATTTGTCTCATGGAATGTTCTAGAAGCATTTCGCAGACCCTCAAGAATATGTGCAATTATGTGTGTTGCCTCCACTCCATTCTAGCTACCGTCTGTACATGCATTAGCTCACGCTGTTCTCACAGCTTGCATGTACTAACAGCATCTCAGTTGTGAGAAGAAGGGGGCCTGTGGTACCCCCTCCTCCATGCTCTCCCCCTCTCCTGTTCCTCTTCCTCCTCTTCTTCAGCGTAGTGGAGGCCAGAGGCACTCTTCATCCAGTGTTTCTTGGGTGTTGGGACATAGTCTCCCTCTGAACTTGGGGCTCATTAACTAGGCTAGATTGACCAGATGGTGAACCCTAAAGGATCCTCCTGTATCCACTTCCCGCTGCTGGAGTTCCAGGTGTGTGCTTGTGTGCCTGACTTGCTTGGGATCCAAACTCAGGTCCCCACACTTTCATAGAAGGTGTTGAACCCTGAGCCCTCTTCCCCAGTGCCTGCTTGACTTTGAGTCCCATGCCCAAGGTGATGCACTCTGTGTTTCAGGTGAAGAACTCTGTTGATTTGCTGTTCTGTCTGAACCCTCGATGTAGCGTTTAGGACATTGGTGAACCTTGTGGAGTGGGCCATAGACCAGAAAACCTCTCAACATCTCCTGGGAGCCTGTGGGGAATGAAGCGTCTCAGAATCCACCCCTTACCTGAACTAGACCCCAACCACCCCAACAGACCCCACCCCACCCCCTATTCCCAATAGATCTACCACCCACCTCCAATAGATCCCACCCCCTTTCCAACAGACCCCACCCCCACCAGACCCCATCCCTTCCTCCAACAGACCCCCAGGCCACCTCTTGTCCCCAAAGAGGTTGCTGAGTCCCCAACAGGGTGCTGAGTCAGAGCTCTGAAGAGTGGGAAGGCAGGTGGAGGCAGCAATCTCTGCTTCCACAAACCTTCTGGAAGATTCCGTCACATGACTAGTGAGAGTCACTGATGCTGAGAGCCCAGTATACGCAGGACGCAGGACCCGGGATGTCCAAAAGGACGTGGACATTTTCCATCTTCTTCTTGCGTACTCCCAGAGAGGCCAGCTCTGCTAAACTCATTTCTGAGATTGGGAAGCTGATCTCTGGTAAATGAGTTAGTGTCTCCGCCAGGCCTCCCTCTCAGCACACAGAGACAGCTGATTAATGGGAACAACTCCCCAGAGGTCTCCCAACATACAATAAGCCAAGAAAGTCTTTGAGAACTCTTTGAGGTGCTGCTGTGCACAAATTCCCTCCATGGCTCTCTCATCTGTTTGAGACTTAGACGCTGTCCTCAATTCTTTTTTATATTTTTGCTATTATTTATTTTTATTTTATGTATGTATTTTGCCCGTGTGTATGTGAGTGACCGGTGCCCTTGGAGGCAAGAAGAGAGCATTGGATCCCTTGGATCAGGAATTCTGTAACAAAAGTTGTAAGCCACCAGGTGCATGCTGGGAATTGAACCCAGGTCCTCTGCAAGAACAGCCAGTGCTCTTAACCACTGAGCCATCTCTCCAGCCATGCTGCTGTTGGGATTACTGCCTCACCTGGCTTTAAGAAGGATCTGAACTCAGGTCCTCATGGAATTACCTTATCCACTGAGCCATCTCCCCAGCCCATGTCCTCATTCCTATGCTTCTCTCCCTATAGTTGGCTCTGGGATCACAGGCCTGGACACCCACTCCAGCCAACATAAATTACTAAATGACCTTGGGGGCTTTTTCCTTCCTTCCTTCCTTCCTTCCTTCCTTCCTTCCTCCCTCCCTCCCTCCCTCCCTCCCTCCCTCCCTCCTTCCTTCCTTCTCCTGGTCCCCCTTCCTCTTTTTGACAGTCTTAACTATGTGTACCTTGGATCTCACTGTATAAACCAGGCTGGCCTCGAGCTCACAGGAATCTGTTTGCCTCTGACTCCTGAGCCCTAGAAATAAAGGTGTGTGCCATCATGCCCAGCAGTACAGTATTTCTTTTCCTAGTGTCCTTGACCCTTGAATTAATTACAGGATCAGCTGGTCCTGGTCCTGAATCCATGATTTGAAATCTCGACCTTCTGTTGGGGTTTGTATTTCTAGAGCTGGGAACTGTTGGGTGTGAGAGACCATAAAACTGAGCTCAGTGCACTGGTTCATCCTAGCGAAGCAAGCTGAGTCTGAATATGTGAGTGACTGATTAGTGTGTGTATGTGTGAGTGTGTTTGAATGTACTCTGTGTGTGTGTGTGTGTGTGTGTGTGTGTGTGTGTGTGTGTGTGT
>CAJQZJ010001750.1:22918810-22929933 GCA_907164525.1 Lophiomys imhausi
AGTCCCCAAGATGCCCAAGGGGAGGTGTCTGAGCTCTTCTGTTGGGTCCTGACTGTACCAAGCAGCAGGCTCCACTGCTCTGACTTCCGGGAGGCCTGGCTTGAAGGCTCTGCTTATTCTCCAAGTTGGAGTCTGTGTCCCTGTCATCCTGGCCTCATTGCTTCCCTTCTCCTGAGGTCCCCACTCCTGTATAGAAGATTCCTCAGCCTGCCACACACAGTTTCTAACCCACACCCATACTTGCTATGTACCTGTTTCAAGCTCTGGGGACCCAGTGTGGAAGAGGGTGGACCATAGGTCTGCAGAGTCCGGTCAGACCAAACCACTGAACTACCCAGGCACAAGGGCAGGAACAGATGGACAAAGAGAGCAAGGAATGTCCCAAGGAACATGAAAGCTGTGTATGTGTGGTGTGTGTGTGCATGTGTGTGTGTGTGTGTGTGTGTGTGAGGTATGTGTGTTGTATGTGTATGTGTTGTGTGTACGTATGTGTGGTGGTTGTGGTAGCACATGCCAGTAGGCAATCGATGGAAAGGATGAGATAGGAGGACCATGAGTTCAAGGCCAGCCTGGGCTTTTTCTCAAAGGGAGCAGGCAACCAGTGACTTTTAGCTGTGAGAATTTGGCTAATCTCAACTCCCCAGCTCCATTCTTTTTGTATGGTTGTTTTTGAGACAGGGTTTCTCTGTGTATCCCTGGCTGCCCTGGAACTCTCTTTGTAGACCAGGCTGGCCTAGAACTCACAAAGGTCTGCTTGTCTCTGCCTCGTGAGTGCTGGGATTAAAGGAATGCACAACCACCACCCAACCCAACCTCTATTCCTATTCTAAAGGGTGGGGTGCCATTTGAATGTCCTAAAAGTGAGGTTGCTTGGTGTGGAACTGCTCTATGCCAAAGGTCAATTTGCTCCTCTCAGCCTTTACTGTCAGCCGCCAGGGTACTCCAGAGCTGGCAAGTGTCCGCACTGGGAAGGGTTCCCAAGATGAGGAGGAGACCTCTGGCTTGGAATACTGGCTTGCTGCTTACAGTGACCTCCATGAGACTTTGCTTGCTTTTCTCAGTTTCCTCATTCACAGACTCTGGATGTTGATAACAGGATCGGCTTCATAGAGGGTTGGCCAGGATTAAATGCATTCCTATGGAACATTCTGGAACTTCAATCAGCAGTCATTTTTTCCTCCTGAAGGTGAGGAGGACTCTTGGCCAGGCTGAGCACACTGGCTCTTCCCAGTCAAAATCATCTTCTCCTTGGTCACTTGGCACATGACTATGGAGTCAAGCTGGGCTGGAGGGCCAGGCCCTTGAATAAGCTGACAACTCATGAGGCCGGATGTCCAGAGAGGCATGTGAATCTCCTAAGGCCACACAACATTTGGAAGGACTGAGTCTGGAATAGAGAGCACCCCTGGCCCCAGCCTGGCTCTTGGGGGACAGCAGAGAGGTGGCTGAAATATGGCTGAGTGTCTGCATGAGCATGGTGAGGGGGGAGCCATATTGGGTACAGGTACAAGCCCACCTGCCACCACTTTCATTCTCATAGCTCTCTCTAAGGATCCCCAAGCCTTTACATGACAATGCCACCGTCAACTCATAAATCCTCCTGCCTGCTGGGAGGAGAGCTGGGTGGTATCTGAGCAGGCCAGGAATTAACCTCAATTACTTCCCTCTGATTTAGCTTCTGGGAGTTGCTAGGTGGGCTCCGCGTTGTCTGTCCCCCGTGTGCCTGGATGGATGTGGGTGGAGGTCCAGGAGCTGAGAGGGGTGGCCGATCTCAGTCTGGAACTGGGTCCATAGTTTCAAGGCCTAGCAGTCAGCACAGTGCTGATTTTTATTTCTATAACCTGGAGGCTCGGAGAGGAACAGGACTCTTCTGAAGTTATATAGGTATGAAGGAGCAGGTCATGAATGTAACCCAGCATACAGTGGTCTCACAGTGGGGCAGCAGCTTGTGTGTGTGTGTGTCTGTCTGTCTGTGTGTTCCTGCACAGGAGATGTGGCCTGTCGCTAGTATTTCATGTGACTCCAGGTTGTCTTATCTGCCTCTTGTCATGTTCCTGAACAGGTGGGAGAAACTCGGCCCAGAGGGAGCTGGGTAGGAGTGGAAGTGGCCTTCTCTCCATCAAACATTCCTCGATTGGTTTTGCATGTGCCCATGTAGGGATGGCTCACTGTGTAGTGTAGGCTCCAGTGAGGCTGTCTGGGGTCAGACTGAGACCCAGGTGGCCTCTTACAACTTTATCTCTCGGAGTCTCAGTTTCCTCAAATGTAAAAGGGGCACAGTAAGAGCCCTGCACTGACAGTGTTGTCCCTAGACTCACTACCCAGTAACACAGCCAACACCTACTGTGCATTGGCCCTTGTCCTGCCCCTGGGACGTACCAGTGAGTAAGATCTGACCATCTGGGAGTTCTGCCACTTGTGGGAGGGGCTCCAACATGCCCATCATGTGTGTATGCATGATGTGTGTGCATGCATGTTAGTGTGTGTATATGTGTGCTCAAGAGTTTGTGTGTGTGCTGTCTGTAGGATCTACTCAGAGACAGGGCTCCTTAGATGGAACTTGGCCAGGGTCAGAATTTGGTCACATAGGTGAGGATTTTACAATGATGGTGCTGTGCTGAGGGCCCAGGACATGCAGGAAGGACCCTCAGCAGTGACCATCAAGACCCATGTGCGCACTACAGAGCCAGGCTGAGACTGTCTGCCTTTCACACAGACCCACTTTGGGATCATGCAAGTTTGGGGGATGTCTCCCCAGCTCTACCTCCTGGACTAGGGCAGTTCCTATCCCACAGATGTGGAAACTGAGGCCCAAAGACATGACTGAAGTCATTCAAGCTTATGTCCCAGACCTTTTCTGGACTCTGGGAGCCACAGACTGCCCCTACATGGGGACTTTCCTGGCAGGACCCAGAGGGCTGAGAGTAACTGCGGAGGGCTGCACTCCTGGAAGCTTTGTGGAAAGTGAGTATTTCTCAAAGATTTTGTTTTGTTTTTCTTTCTGTAGTGCTGGCCTTGGAAACCAGGGCCTCGCTTCTGGGAGTTGCTAGGTGGTAATAAAGGGCTCCTGGCTCTTGTTTTTCGGGTTTTTCTTGTTCAGATGTGTGTTGTGTGTTCACAGCTGTTCACTGCAGGGCCCAGGGGTCCAGGCCAGCTCGACTCAGGTTGGGAAGGGACAGTCACATGACCCTGGGCATGTGTCATCCTGTTCCACCTGTTCTGACAGAAGTAACAGGGAGGGAGGGGACAGGAGTGGGGGGGCAACTCAAGGGCAAAACAGGCCTGTCTCAAGAGTGAGGGAGAGCAGACATGTCTCAAGAGGGACAGCTAGATTTAGCAAACAAAAAAACAAAACAAAATAAAATATGCAGCTTTAGCAAACCACAGTACAGAGGGAGCAGATCAAATTGCCCAGTGAAATGTGAATTTCGGGTGAATGGCAAATACATTTTCAGCATAAGTGTGCCCCACCTTCGTCCTGGGTCTTAATCTGGCAAGGTCTGTTTACTTGGGTAGATCAGAAAAGATGCCCAGACCTCCCCTGGGCCTCAGCATCCCTGTGTGTGGCAGAATTCCCATTACCCAACGCAGACAGGAGTGAGAAGTCCCTGGGAGCCTCCAAAGGTGATGAGACACTTTCCAGGGAGGTTACCACCATCATACATGACCACATCCAGGCTTGGCAAAACTGAAGCTGGAGGATTAACCAGTCTGAGCACTTACTTATTCAGCCATCCGCCGATCCATCTGTCCATCCATCCACTCATTCAATAGTAGGCACACCCTTCCGTCTGTCTACTTAGCATATTCTGGAAGATGAGAACATGGCACTGAGCAGAAATGGGCTCTTCTTGGGACTGATGGCCAGGTTGGGGAGAGGGCGGGGCTCAAGGATCCCTCAAGAGCACTTGAAGAGCAGATCTTCTGGTGCTTCAGCTGGTCTAGGGTGGGAGGCAGAGACAAAAGTACTCTCTTCCTTAAAAAAAAAGTTTGATTTTTTTACATGTATTTATTCATGTACGTGCATTTATGTGCTGGTACTGCAGTATGCATGTGAAGGTCAGATGCCAGCTTGCTGGAGGCTGGAGTCAGTCCGTGTCCCCCCCCCCCCCATACTGGTTCTACTCAGCTTGGCAAGCGTCTTTACGTGTAGAGCCAACTCGCAGGCCCCACCACTCTTTCCCTAACTAGAAGCAACAATAACACCATTGGCTGAGAGTTCATGAAGCTGGTCAGGTGTAATTTTCTCTGCTGGTGTCTGCCTGATTTTGTCCCCTTCCTTTTCTTCTGACAGTCTCCTTGCTATGTAGCCCAGGCTGGGCATGAGCTCACAATCCTCTTGCCTCATCCTCCAAGTGCTGTGATAACATACAAAGGCCACCACAGATGTTTCGTCTCATTCCACCTTCATTTGCTTACTCTGGACATCATGTTCTGATGGGGATGGTGTTTCCACCCCCTGGGAGGGTCCCCAGGTGAAAGGGGCTCTCTACCCAGTACTCCCTTCTCAGCTGAGCTCCGCGCCAAAGCCGGTGCCAGACGGGCGACCTCCCCACCCCCTTCTCTGTACCCCTGCCAGTGTGTTAGATTCTGGAAGGGGTGAATCCATGGGAAAGAAGCCCCATCTCTACCACTGGGGCATCTGGGCTGGCCAAGCCCTGTTCCTGTTTGCAGATGTGAATGGACCTTGTGTCTCATGTCCCATGGAGTTTGCTGAAGGCTGCATAGTGTTTATCTCGGCCGTCAGGGAGTTACCACCTTATCTGTCCTCATCAGTGACAGTGAGGGACCAGGGAGAGTGAGGACTCTGAGGAGGCTAGACAGCCCGTCATATTTTCACTGCCTTCTCTGTGGGGCAATGCTGCCACCCAGTGGCCACAGTCATTTTCCCTTCCGGAATCCAAGATTGACCCGGATGCCAGCTCTAAGGAAGGTCCCAACACAGTCCTCTCACACAGCAGGTGGCTGCAGCTGCTCATTGTATACAGCCATGTATGGCTTAGTGATGGGGCCTATCCTGAGAACTGTGTTGTTTGAACATGGGCGTCGTGATGGATATTATTGGTTGTCAACTTGTCTACATCCAGAAATAGAGGACACGTCTGTGAGAGATTTTTGGCTTGTTTTGAAGTGGGTGCGTCTACTTCTAGTCCCGACCTTTGAGGTAGGAAGACATACACCTTTAATTGGATCTTGGGGTGGGAAGACACACCTTTACAATCTGGCCACACTATCTGCTGGAAGCCTATCTAAGGACACAGAAGAAGGAGGCTTTTGTTCTTTGCTTGCTTGTTCTTGCCCTCTCTAGCAAATCCATTCCTTCACTGGCAGTAGAGCCTACTTCTTCAAGATTACAACATCTGCTGAAAACCACCTGAGACACCCAGCCTCATGGGCTAAGCAACTACTGGATTCTCGGACTTTATGTTCACAGCCTGTCATTGTTGGATCAGCTGGACTCCATGAGAAAACACAGGTATTTACATTATGATTCAGAACAGTAGCAAAATTACAGTTATGAAGTGGTAATGAAAATAATTTTATGGTTGGGAGTCTACAACATGAGGAACTGTATTAAAGGTTTGCAGCATTAGGAAGGCTGAGAACCGCTGGTCTAGAGAACCCTAATACAGGCATTAAATTGATAGTTTAAATTAACTAGCATAACACAGATGTTCTGTAACTCTGTCTGTCTGTCTCTCTGACCAGGTCTCACTATGTAGCTCTGGCTGTCCTGGAACTAGCTGTGTACACCATGCTGGCTGGCCTTGAACTCACAGAGATCACTTGCTTCTGGCTCCTAACTGCTGGAATTAAAGGCGTGTGTCACCACACCTGGCAGGACAAGTCACTTAGCAAGTTCTTGCCCCTCCTACTTTCTTCTCTCTGTCTGTCTTCTCCATTTCCCTCTCTCAGTATTGAGGATGGAACCCAGAAACTGGACAATCTACCATTGGTGTATAACTAGCCCCTTTTAATTATATTTTAAAATTACATTTATTTGTTGTGTGTGTGTTTGCATGTTTGTGCATGTGTGTCTGTGTGCATGCCTCCATACATGCCTGGAGATCAACAACTTTCAGCACTTGGTTCTCACCTTCTGCCATGTAGGCCCCGGGTATTGAACTCAGGTCTTCTGGCTTGGTAATAAGCACCTTTACTTACTGAACTATCTTGCAAGCCAAGTTTTTAATTCTTTTTGAGTCAAGTTCTTACTTTGTCACCCAGAGTGGCCTCTAACTTGTGATTCTTCTGCCTCAGCCTCTTGAGGGCACAGATCACAGGCTTTTGGCGTTTTACCCAGCTTGGTTCACTTTTAGCACCACCACAGACTTGCTGGCAAGTGCCTTTCCCTGTCAAGCCATCTTACCAGCACAACAAATGAAATTTGACACAATTTAGAATCACCTGAGAGGACAGTGTCCATTAGAAATTATCAGGTTGGCCTGTGGCACACGTTGATTAGATTTCTATTACTATAACAAAATACCCGAGACAATCAACTTATAAACAAGAAAGGTTTATATTGGTTTGTAGTTTTGGAAGCTCACACCCATGATTGATTGGCCACATGGCTTTGAGGCTGTGATGAGGCTGTCAACATGTGTGAGCTTCTGGTAGAGCAAAGCCATCTACTTCACAGCCAGGAAATAAAAGAGAAGGAGGAAACCTTTTCCATCACAAAAAGTAATAAGGAACAGATAATAGAAATACAAGTAAATATAAGCAAAAAGGTTAATTTGCTTAGACAGAGGAAAAAATTCAGATTGAATCAGAAAAACAACTGAAATCCTGCTCCCCACACCATGCCATTCAAACAAATAGAAGTTAAGGTACTTAGACTTAAACCCTGGACCAAGGCATGCCAGTCAAATATGGATAAAACTTTAACATATTTCCCTCCTTGTCCTTCTGTCTTTTGTTTCCAGATGTGAGATGAATAGCTTTTCTCCACCCCAAGCTCCCACATGATGTCCAGCCTCCCCACAGACCCAAAGCCCAATCAATCACGACTGGGAACTATAAAGCAGTTTCAATCTTTTACTTTTATAAGGTGATTATCTGGAGTATTTTGTTATAGGAATGAAAATCTAGACCACGCAGAGCTCAGTAAGACAAAGAAAAGACACATGATCCATGGCACAGATAGAAGCCATGGTTATCTACGTATTAAATCATATACCAGGTGCATGTAGAAGGGGGTAGTCATGTGAGATAGGGAGACACACTTAAACCAACTTCTCTCTCTCTCTCTCTCTCTCTCTCTCTCTCTCTCGGTGTTTTTGAGACAGAGTTTCTGTGTGTAGCCCTGGCTGTCCTGGACTTACTTTGCAGACCAGGCTGGCCTTAAACACACAGAGAACCACCTGACTCTGCCTCCTGAGTGCTGGGATTAAAGTCCTGTGCCACCACACCCGGCAATTACAGACAGCTGGGAACTGCCATGTGGTTGCTGGGATTTGAACCTGGGTCCTTTGGAAGAACAGCCAGTGCTCTTAACCACTGAGCCATCTCTCCAGCCCCACTTTTCTCATTTTTTTTGATAGGTAAGGAACATAGAAAATATCCATCACATGATCAACAATTCTCACTCATAATTCAACTGTTCAGGTGACGTCACCCCACTCCTGGTACTAATTGCAGAACTAATTACTGAAGATACAGTTAACTCTTGCAAGGAAAAGACACCATACTATACTGACTTAATGAACAGGGGAGGTGAACTGTCACATGCAGATAATTTGTTTATTTCATGGACAAAGTGAAAGAGATGAAGAGATGATGGCCCCAGAGCTCCCTTTAAGGGAGCACCACTGACCTGAGGGCTTCTCATTGGCTTCCACTTCTTGAAGATCCACCATCTCTGTGACAAATCTCTGGGAGGATCTATGAGGGAGCTTGTAAATTATGTTAACTAAGGAGGGAAGATTCACTCTGAATGTGAGCATCATCATCCCAGGGCTAGAGTCTGGGTCTGAATCAAAAGGAGAAAGCGAGCTGAGCACCAACATTCTCCTCTCTCTGCTTCCTGACTGTGGATGCAAAGTGATCAGCCTCCTCCAATTCCTGCTGCCATACCTTCCTCACCATGATGGACTGTGTGCTCTCAAACTGTGAGCCAAAATAAACTCTTCCCTCCCTAAGGTGTTTTGTCATATGGGTGAGAAAAGTAACGGAGAAAATTGGCCCTGAGACGTGGGGGTGTTGCTGTGGTAAAGCTGACTTTGTGGTTCACAGCTCTGGAGCTGGTTTGTAGGAGAAATGTGGAAGAGTTTGGAGCTGTGGGCTAGAGAAGCCTTAGAATGCTATAAGAAAAACTGAAGAAGCAACTCCAGTGGGAATTCTACAAGACCAAAATGCTGGGGGGGGGTCAGGGAATGTGAAAAACGTGCAGTTTGAGAAGGAAGGAGTGTGGACAAGTGTAAATTAACAGATGAGAAGTGTGCAGAGAGAGCAGCTTAATTGTTAAAGAAATGAGCGCCATTACAGAGAACCTCACATTCTACCCTGGGACAATAAGAAAGTACCCTGAGGGCCAGGCCTCACCCACAGAAGGCTCCCATTTGTGGAAATTAAAATCTGGTTTGAATGGAGAGCAACTGCATTGAGAATTACACAGAAGGGGTCCCCTGAACACAAAACAAATGCCTTGGAAAAGTTATTTTTCACCAATTAAGTCACTAAGACATACAGAGGCACCACAGCTGTGATCCAAGGGTTCAAACCGTATCTCAAGTTGGCAGCAGAACTTGATAGTGTTATTCATGTAATATTGGTTTTACAGGCATGAAAAAGGGGAGAGAGGCTGTGGGGTGTCATGGAGGCTTGCACCAAGATTCCAAAAGGCCACTGAGGACAGACAATGGTGGCAGGAAGGATTGAAATCCTTGCACACAAACTCTGAGAAGGCATTTAATAAAACTGACATGGTGAAGCCTATGATACATACATACATACATACATACACATATATATATGTATATATGTATATGTGTATGTATGTAATTTTTTTTTCTTTTCCAGGATGCTAGAGATGCCAGGACCTTGGGACATCTATTGAAGTAAACTACAGAGATAGCATGGTGCTGGCCTAAGGAGGAGGCTGTGGGTGTTGAAAACAGCAAAGCTGGAGAGGCAAGGACTACAAAAGCCCTTTGGAGCCGAGATGACTCCATCATGAGCCCTAGATGCCTGACAAGGAGCTTGAGGATTTGGTGTTTGTCCCGCTAGGTTTCGGTCTTGCTTTGGTCCAGTTTTTCCTTGATCTGCCCCCACTAATCCCTGTTGGAATGGGAATGTTCATTTTGTGTCATTGTATATTAGAAATATGTAAATTGGTTTGATTTTATAGGCTGTCACAGTGAAGAGAATGCCTTGAGTCTCAGAAGAGAATTTGAAAGGTGTTGGAATTGTGAAAGATCACGGTGACATTTGAAGTTGGACTGAATGTTTTGTGTTATTGGATGGCCATAAGCCATGGAAACAAGGGGTAGGAGGTTACGGCTTAAAAGTGTGAAACCCAACTTTCCAAAATTGTTCAATATGTATTTATTAGTAACTATATTCACTTATAACAAATACACTTACTTAACTACTAATCCTATAAATGCCTACAACCACTAAGACCTAACCACTAAACCTATTGATAACTATTACGACTATTTTCATAACCTTTTAGAAGGATACAGTCTCTGGGGCAGGTCCTCAGTCGTCAGGAACACAGTCTCTGTGGTAGACCCTTTAATGCACTTAGCAGTCTTTCTTCTGGAATATCTCAGACGTAGATCCATCAGGGTAAATTGGCTATGGCGGTTTCACCTTAAATAAGGCTTGAGGCCTTCTTCTCTCGGGGAGACCTCAGCTGTCTGTAGGCCAACTTATTTCCTTTGTATCAGCAACTCTGCTGTTCTGCCTCAGTCTTTAAAGCTGGCCACAGTTTCATTCAGGCTGCTGTTCGGACAGTTCAAACCCCTCTAGGCAAAAGCTGAGCCACAGGGTTTAGTCCTTGGCCTTTTGCTGTCTTGCTGAGGCTTTCTCTGCTCACCAGCTTCTTTCTGCCTCAGGGAGATCTGGCCATCAGTTCACCAGCACTTTCTCCATCCGAGGATACAAACTACTCATTATCCTTTCTAGCGTGCGGACTCGCTACCAATGGAGCTCTCTAGCATGTGGCCCCTTTGGCTCCAGCCACTTGTCCTTAAATAGGATCTCTCTTTGTTCCACCTGCTTCAGCTTAATTTGGGCTCTGCCCACTTAGCAGCTGAAAACAATGCCAGGTCATAAAGTCTTTCCTTGTTTCACCTGGCTTCATCCTTGTTTTTAGTCCACAAGCTGATAAGCTAATTGCTCACAGCCAAGTTGATCTTCATGCCCCCATTAAGAGACTGTATCAGAAACCTAGATATTTACTAAATCTAATTTATATTAATCTAACTCCCTACAAAAGTGATTACGTTTAGTTGTCAAATTGGTAAGTGGGGGACTTGTGGTGTTAGTATGACTGGCAGTTTCTCAACTTGACCAGATCTAGCAGCACCTAGGAGACACCTCCGGGCATGCCTGTGAGGGATTTTCTAGACTGGGTTAATTGAAGAGGGGGGAACCATCCTAAATATGGTTGTCACTGTCCCATGGGCTGGGGGCCTGGACTGAATGAAAAGGAGAAAGTGAGCTGAGGACCAGCATCCATGTCTCCCTGTTCCCTGACTGTGGGTGCAGTGTGACCAGTCAGCCACCTCATGCTCCTGCCTCTGACTTCTTACTGTTAGGACTACCCTCTCAAACTGAGTCAGAACAACTTCCTTCTTTAAGTTGTTTTTGTCAGATACTCGGTCATAGTAATGAGAAAAGTAACGGATTCAACTTCCCAATAATGCCATTCTGGGGACCGAGCTTTGAACGTCTAGATGGGCTTGGCTGGTGGTCATGGCTACTCGACAAGGTCTTCAGGGAGCAGATGGCTCCACACGAATCTCACCACCTCACATCTCTACTGGGTGCTACCAATAGATGCTGGGTCACTGAAGTTCCAGAGGGGACAAACACAAGGCTGACCTCTGGCCTCTGCATGTTTGTACACACACACACACACACACACACACACACACACACACACACACACA
>CAJQZJ010001750.1:22933148-22958106 GCA_907164525.1 Lophiomys imhausi
CACACACACACACACACACACACACACACACACACACACACACACACCCAGCAATGCCCAGCAGTAGGGTTAGGTTTCCATTGTTTTTAGTTTGTTACTATTTTTTTATTTATCCTTTGAATAGTTTCACCATTCTTCCCTTCTTACTGGCTCTGCATCTTTCCTCCCAACCTCGAGAGTTCACTTTTTTAAAGTATCTCCCCATGGACTTTTCCAGGGGCATCGCACTCTGCTGCTGCCTTTGTCTCCCCTCAGAGCCTCCATGGGTCTCTCAGGCTCCTTGGAGCTGCTCCACGGTGGTGGGTGCCCGCTTTGATCACAGCCATGCTTCAGGTTTTCATCTTTGATGGCAATGACTTGTCTGGGTCAGGCTCTGCAGCACGGCTCCTCCACCTGCTCCAGCAGCTCGTAGATGGGGGAGATGTTGGGATGGGCCGACTGCTGGCAGATGGCAGCCAAGTTGGTCAGCCTGTGCCTCGTGAGCCTTCCTGGTAGCCACCTGTGTGTCATCCTGTTTTCTTAAGAATCCAGGACCACCAGACCAGGGATGACACAACCCACAATGGGCTGGGCCCTCCGCCATCAGTCATGAACTAAGAAAATGCCTTACAGGCTTGTCTACAGCTGGAACTTATGGAGGCATTTCTCAAATGGGAGTCCTTCTTCTTAGATGACTTTAACTTTAACTAGCCAGAACAATGACAGACTGTGACCTGGAAGTATAAGGTAAAGTAAGCTCTTTCTCCCCCGAATTGCTTTTGGTCACACCAAAGCAACACAAGGAAACCAGGACACCTGGTTACTTTTTTAAGATTTATTTTATTTCATTTATGTGTATGGGTGTTTTGCCTGAATGTTTGTATGTCTGATCCATGGATATCAGGGGAAGGTGTCAAATCCCCTGAAACTGGATTACAAATACCAGTGAGCTGCCACATGGGTACCGGGAACCGAACCCAGATCCTCTGCAAGGGCAGTCCATGCTCTGAACTGCTTCTAAGTCCCTGTTTTTTCTTTTTCTTACTTGAGACAGGATCTGACATAGCCCAGGTTGCCCTCCAACTTACTACATAGTTGAAATGGTCTGTGGACTGCTGATCCTCTTGCCTCTATCCCAAGTGCTGTGAGAACGTGAGACTGCATTAGCTTTTCACAACTTGAAATGAGCTAAAATGTAACGTAAAGCCTCAAGGAGGCTTGCTACACTCACACTGTAGTCTCCATTCTAGAATGTCTCCCTGCTGAACCTTGGAAGTGGCCTCTGCCCTGGAGGCCCTGCACTCCAGAGACTGCAGATCCTTGCGGATACAGCACCAAAGAGTCTCCCAAAATGACAGAGCTCCGACAGGGGCCCAGGATGGCTCCTGCTTTCTCATCCCTTCACCTCCTTCCCCCTCCCATCTGGTCTTAGTCACTGTTCTGTTGCTGAAAAGAGACACCATGATCGTAGTAACTCCCATAAAAGAAAGCATTTAACTGGAGTTCACTTACAGTTTCAGAGGTTTAGTCTATATCAGCATGGCAGGAAGCATGGGGGCAGACACGGTGCTGGAGAAGGAGCTGAGAGGTCTACATATGGAAACACAGGCAGCAGGAAGAGAAATTCACAAGGCCTGATTTGAGCTGTTTTGTTTTGTTTTGTGAGACATGGTTTCTCTGTGTAGCCCTGACTGTCCTTGAACTCTCTCTGTTGATCAGGCTGGCTTCGAACTCACAGAGATCCGCCTGCTTCTGCCTCCCAAATGCTGGGATTAAAGGCGTGCACCACCGTCACCAGACTTGACTTGAGCTTTTGAGACTCCGAAAGCCAACACTTTGTAACACTCTTCCCTCAACAAGGCCACACCTACTTCAACAAGGCCACATCTAGCCACTGTCAAGTAGCACCACCTCCTGGTGACAAAGAACTAAAACATATGAGCCTATGGGGGACATTCTTATTTAAATCACCACACATTCCACTCCCTGGCCCCCATAGACTTTTTACATATCATAATGTAAAAAGTGTATTCAGTCCAACTTCAAAAGCTCCCCACACTCTATTATAGTCTCAACACTGTTTAAATTCCAAAGTTCCAAGTCTCTTCTGAGACTCAAGGCAATTCTCTTAACTGTAACGCACATAGGTTTAAAATGAAAAAAGCAGACCACATACTTTCAACATACAATGACACAGAATATAGATTACTGTTCCAAAAGGGAGGAAAGAGAGCATAATGAGGAAATATTGGACCGAAGCAAGACCAGAAACCAGCTGGACAAACTGGAACTTCTGTTATCACCATGTCTGGTGTTAAAACTCTCTTCAAATTTCCAACTCCATTCAGCTTTGTTGACTGGAACACACTTCTCTCTCTTGGGCTAGTTGCACGCCCAATCTACGGCCCTTCTCGGCAGGTATCCCACGACTCTGGCATCTCCAACATCTTGGGGTCTCCAAGGCAATCCAGACTTCACCTTTGTAACCTCATGCAGTGTCCTCTCTAGTCCTCCATGCAGGGACACCCCTGACACATGTCTGGCCTCAGTGGCTTTCCTCAGCAACAGAGGAAGGTTGCAAAAACAACCCCTTTCTGTGTCCTTGGCTCTGAAGTCAGAACCACGTGGGCCAAAGCTGCCAAGTCCTGTTGCTCGTTGGGGCTGGAACTTGACCTCCTCATCCATCAGACATTTCACCAACCAAGACATGGCCATAGCCTGGCCAGATGAATGTGCTCTAAGTACTGAGTTCCAGTACCAAGTCTGTGGTGCTTAGAAGTAGGCCTCAGTTCCTCAGAAGTAGGCCTCAGTTCCTCCTTTTATGTCACAAAGAGCTGGAATGATGAACTTCCATGCTTTCCTCTAAAACCCCTGCTTCATGGGGCTATGTGGGGTCAGGTGAGCCACTGGGAATGTCGGGAACCTCTCATTCACTCTTGGGGCCAAGGGAGGGAAAAGGACAAGGGATATACACTTTATGAAATGGTTGTGTGTGGACCTGGTGTGGCACTGTTGATAAGGATAAGATATGTGATGAGCCACTCAACAGTGGCAAAGGCAAGCTGGAGGGAGGGCAGCAGGCAGTGCCCTGAGCTCCATCTGTAGGGTGTTCCTGTAACCCACACACAGACTCGTAACAGTGACTAGTCAGGGGGACATTGCCATGCCCACATCAGAACCTGCCCTCCACATCTATCAGTCCACACAAGCAGGCTTGGGCACCAAGGTGGGGGTGCTCTGTGGCTTTGGGTGGGGTCAGTTTTGCTACCTCACTGGGTTTGAATCTTACCTCTCAGGTGACCATGGACTGGGTCTTTCAGGGCTGTGGTTTAGTTGGCCCATCAACTAAGTGGGTAAGACAGAACTGTGGGGATCCTGGGCTGTAAAGAGCTATACATTTCCTTCCCTTTTTATGTTTAGGAGAGTAAGGGAGGCAGGGACCGAGCTCCCAGGAGGCTGCAGTGCAGCCCGGTCCAGGGCTGAGAGAGGGAGGGGCCAATCACAGCTGTCCAAGTGATGTCCAGCTCAGGGTCTCCTGCAGCTGGAGTCTCTGTCCCCAGGCAAGCCCATTCATCCTCAGCTGAAGGAGGCCGCTCTCTGTGGTCATGACCGCGGAGTTTTTATAAGTTTATAAACTCCTGAGACAGGCTGCTGGGGGCTCCAGGCTGTTAACAGACCGTCAGTTCATGCTGTGTTTCATTTTATGGGGTGTAGGGCAAGGTTTCTCCTTAGCTGCCCTGTACCTGGGCCTCTGGATCCTCTCTGGAAGCTTCTAGAAACCAGTGGTGCCTTCCCTTGGGAGATGGGGTCTGAGCCTCAACTCAGAGATAAAATGAGACAAGAGTAGGGAGGTGGGAATGGTTCTCTCTCTCACCGCCCCTGGATTCCCTGCTTTGAGCCCCCATACAATTCTATATAAAGTCTCAGAACCAGATTCTTCCTGGCACTGCAGCGCCCCCTAGAGGACATCTAATATCCTTACAAAACCCTTTCCCTAGGATTTCCATCCTTGTTCCCACGTCCCTGCCTCTTGGTGCTGTGGATAGCAGCAGCTCCTTCCTGCCCCAGGGCCTTTGCACGGGCATTATCTGCACTCATATGTGCTCGGGCAACCCTCCACTTCCTTCAAATTTTTTCTCAAATGTTACCTCTCAGTTAAAATGGAAATTTTAGGACTAACGAGATGGCTCATCTGGTAAAGGCGTCTGCCCTCAAGCCTGGTGATCTGCATTTAACCTCTGGGACTCGCATGGTAAAAGGAGAGAACCAACTCCTACTAGTTAATATCTGACCTCCGTACTTGCCCTGTGATAATGTGCAGCACCCCATGAAATAACTAAGCAAGTAAATAAAATGTGAAAAACGAACATTTAATTGCAGGGATTATCAATCCCTTTCAGAGTTTTCCTTATGCTATTAATCACCTACCACATAACTTTACTCGTTGGAATTTCGGCTTGCTTTCTTCTCTTGTGTGAAAATCAGGTCTGCACAGGTGGGGCCTTTTGTTTTATTGGGTTTTTTTTTCCCTGCTGTCTCTGGGCTGAAAAAGGTGTCCGGCAAACAGTAGGTGCTCAACAAACCCCTTGTTAGAGGCAGTATGGAAGTTTCTACCTTGTGACTGGCTGTGGAAGGCTGTTGAAGAGTTACTGGATATGATTGTCCACCAGGAGAGATGCTGATGGCCCGAGGGAAGCCACAACCACTGTTCTCTGAAGATGAATTATGCCGGTGCCCGTGAACTTTCAATGACTTGTGTGGGTGACCATTGGGCAGAAAGTCAGTGGCAAAGGAGGGTTACGATAGAGGTCGCAGGTGGGCCTATTTCCCAGTGGCCTCTGAGAGACAGCCTGTCCCTTCTCTGCAGCCCAGAAACAGCTCAGAGGCCAGGACAGAGGAAGCCAGGCCCTGAGGACCAAGAGGACTGGCGTGGCTCGAGATTTTGTGTTGTGTTACCCATGCTGCTGAGGGTGGGACACCTGGGCCCATAAGGTCCTGACACCAATCCCTCAGTACAGGGCAGGTCTCTGGGGCAAAGGAGAAAGGGACACTAGAGGGTATATCATACTCACAAAGCAGCTGAAGGACTTGGCCTTGTGGCATGCCTTCCATAACGGGTCTGACATGACCCAAGCCTTTGTGATCCTAAAGTTTGGCTTTCTCTTGTTGCCTGTGCAGGCGTGGGAGCCAGCCCAGAAGGTGAGCCCATGGGGGCTCAGTTTTATGTGGACACACAGTACCTCGTAGATGGTAATAGTGGTGGTGACAGAGATAATGATTCAGGCATTATTTGTGAAACACAAGTGGCAAGAACAGGCAGACATATTCTCTGTCCGGGCCTTGTCAGGGAGAGAGAGAAGTAGGCATCCAGGGCCATCTGGTTTGCACTTTGGGGAGAAGCACAGAGGGTGTGGGCCCTTTATAGTCAGCCTCGCTGTGCCCAGCCAGAACCCGAGTGTCTAAGCCTGAGGCTCTTCTTTGCTTTCTCACTCTGCACTGCTGAGCCCCCAAGGCTTTCCCTGGGGCCTCTCTCCGGTCCGCGATGGGGAAAGCGTCCCTTTCCTGGGCTCAGCCTCCCTCCAGTTGAACTTGTCCCAGATTCACCTGCCAATGGAGCCTGATGTCAGTGGCCACCAGAGGGCAGCAGAGTCAAGGCTCTGGTGTTGACTGGGCTGAGCGCTGGGCTGAGGCTCCTCTCTTCTGGGGTCTGGAGACCACCAGGGTGGCCCAGAGGACGGCAGTACAGGTCCCATGTGTGACCTTGAAAAGTCCCTGTCCCTGAGCCTCCCGAAGTTCAATTTCCTCTTTTGTACTGGGGAGTTGATTGGCATCTGAAATGGGCAGGGAACCCAGAGAGGGGAGGGGAGGATGGCTGATGCCTTTGCACTTGGAGGCCTGGCCCTTATCTCCTTATATTTATTTATGCAGGACCCCAGGCTCTGGGCTGAATAGGGCTTGGCATCTCTCTGGGGCCTGCCAGCTGGACAAGGGAAGTCTGTGCTCCTGACTGAAGCCTCCATTCACTGACTTCTTCCCTGAGAGACAGTGGCTAAAAACTTGGAGCCTATTGGGAATGAGGAGTGGTCAACTAGCCATCCAGGCCTATATCCCCACTTACAATTGCAAGAACATTGTGTGTGTGTGTGTGTGTGTGTGTGTGTGTGTACATATATGTATGTACATACACATATATATGTATACACACACATATATGCATATATGAAACAGAAATAAGATGAGGTTTTTGGGTGAGTGATTTGATCTGGCTTAGCAGATATGGGGACTTTGGAGTCCAGCTGTGGTCCTAGCCCACTGTTCCTGAGGCTCTCTGCACTTCTATCTGGTGACATTTGTTCCTTGCTCCTGTGGTTCCATGTATGTGTGGGAATGGGCAGCATCTGGATCCCATATGCACCCTAGGACCCAGTTGGGCAGCTTGTAAGACATCTTGACAATAGTAACCATCTCTTATGGTAGGTACCAAGCACCATGACAAGTTCTCTTGGCTCCTTTTCTTCAGAGTGATCCCACAAATGAGACAAAGCGATTGTCCCTAATTGCAGGTGGGCAGACTGAGACCCCGAGGCCTAGACAGATGGCTGATGGTCATCATGTCCTCCGTGGCAGAGACAGGGTCCTGAACCCAGGTTCAGAGGGATTACTGCTTTCCCATTCTACAGTGAATAAAGGTTAAGTAAGTTGGTAAATGAGCAAATGAATGAGTGAGTGAGTCAGTGAATGAATGAATGAGTGGGTCTCCTAACCTAGTGTCTTAGTTTCTTTCATTGTTGTTGTGATAAAATACTCTGACAAGCTGAATGTGGTGGGGCACACACTTGGTAGGCAGAGGCAGGTGGGTCTCTGTGAGTTCGAGGCCAGCCTGGTCTACAGAGTGAGTTCTAGGTCAGCCAGGGTTACCTAGTGAGACCCTGTCTCAAACAAAACAAAACTCAGACAGAAACAACTTAAAGGAGAAAGGGTTTTACCTATTTCAGCCCCTGTTCAAGGCACAGTCCATCAGGATGGGGAAGTCGAGGCAGCAGGAGCTTGAAGTAGCTGGTCACCCTGATCCCCAGTCAGAGGAAGAGAGAAACAAACCCACAAACGCTACCGCTCAGCCTACTTTCCTTCCCTTGTACCATCCCACATCCCCTGCCTAGGGAATGGTTCCACCCACAGTGGATGGGTCTTTCCACCTCAGTTAACGTAATCAATATAAATCCCTCCAGATTTGTCTAGAGGCCCATCTCTGAGGAGATTCTAACTCCTGCCAAGTTGACAATTAGTGCCAACCATCACACATAGGGAAGGTTGTGCAGGACAGTGCTGGTGGAGATCCTTGGTCTATGTGGAGCCTGGGGGACAACCACAGCTTCGTCAGTTGCTGCCAACTTCTCTTTGGAACACCAAGCTCAGGGGACAAGGTGGACATGGCCTTGTATCATAGAGGGAGGTATACGATCAACCCTGTGTTTGTTGACCTACCACATGACTAAACAATGACCGGGAGTTCCCTTTGTAGGATACTGATATTGGCTTTTTGTGGCGACTCTGGACTCAGAACCTGTTTTTTAAAAAAAAGCCCAACTTCATGATTGATTGCTCAATTGATTAGTTGACTTATTCGTTAATTCACCACGTATTTATTGAGTGCTCACTGGGAGCCGGGAGCAGTGCAGTGAATGAGAGAGGCAGTCCCTGCCCTGTGGGTCAGAGATGGAGTCAGAGTAGAAGCTAGAAAGCCAGCGGATTGCCGTGACTGGACATGGGCTCTGTAAACAGAGGGCGAGGCAAGGAGGCACGGTGTGGGACATGCTTCTGAGGTACACAGTGACCGAGGCCTTCAGTTATGACATGCCTGAGCAAATGACCAGGGCCCAGAGAACAAAAGATACAAAGATCCAGGGACAGAGATGGATTGATGGCTGGAGGCAGGGACCTGCCTTGCTGAGAATATGAGGAAATGTGAGGAGTCTGCCATGAGAGTGGCTTAGACTGCCATGGCCTGAGGAAGCAAGCAGGGTCTTTCTTTCTTTCATTCTTTCTTTCTTTCTTTCTTTCTTTCTTTCTTTCTTTCTTTCTTTCTTTCTTTAGACTGCCATGGCCTGAGGAAGCAAGCAGGGTCTTTCTTTCTTTCTTTCTTTCTTCCTTCCTTCCTTCCTTTCTTTTTTCTTTCTTTCTTCCTTCCTTCCTTCCTTCCTTCTTTCTTTCTTTCTTTCTTTCTTTCTTTCTTTCTTTCTTTCTTTCTTTCTTTCTTTCTTTCTCTCTCTCTCTCTCTCTCTTTCTTTCTTTCTTTCTTTCTTTCTTTCTTTCTTTCTTTCTTTCTTTCTTTCTTTCTTTCTTTCTTTCCAGAAGCAAAGCCCAGGAGGTAGAGTGACATAGACCTGGTCTCTCCCTGTGCTTCAAGGAGCGGAATGTGCAGGTGGATTCCTAGAAAGAAGAAGGTTTCCACCAGAATAGAGGGAAGGGCAGGTAAGTCTTGGAACAGAGGAATAGAAAGGGTGCTCCTAGGGACAGGTGGGCTGGCAGGATGGAGAGGACAAGAATGGAAAGACAGATGCCCACAGTAATGCCGAGGGGTAGACTCCTGTGGTGTTGAGGCCAGAACCACTGGCCTGTACCTGCTGTCACTGCAACCTCAGGCAAATTCCTTGACCTTGGAGAACCCATAACAGATGTCCCTACTTGGGGCAGCCTGACACTGTGGTCGTAACTGGTACAGGGTCCCTCAGCACAATGGAACCTCAACTTAGCGCTCTCTAAAGTCTGTCCTTAAATGTTTGACTTGGATACTTTGCAATAAGAGCCCGAGGTCCCAGTCCAGGAGTCAGTGAAGCCACCTGGAAGACCCAGCCTTGCCCTCATTTGGAGAGCCCAGCTCTGGAGAGAATTCTCCTAGAGGCAAGCAGGACACATCTCTGTTTCCGTTTACATCTGCATAGAGCAGTCCCTTCAGCCCCAGCCGGGTCCCAGGCAAAGTTCTCCAGAGGCATCCTGTGGAGAGACCAATCCAGCTCACTCTTTCCTATCCCATTCAGAAGCGGTTCCCCAGAGCCACCCCCACCTCCTGTGACAGCCACCGAGCTAGCCTCTATTCAGCAACCGTGGAATGAGCGTGACAAGGCAGGTGCGGATCGGCGGCGCCTGGGATGTAGAGATGAGGGTGACAAGGTCAGCCCACTCCACCGACTTCACCTGCGGAGGGACAGACCAAACCAAGCTAGGCAGTAGCCCCTGAGTGTATTGGAAAGGAGGCAAGGCACAGGAGTGCTGACTGGGTGTACCAGCCTCCATGCCTCTGTCCCCAGTAGGTGGCAGCAGGGGACTGGGTCCTGTCTCACCAGCAGCCTGTGAGTATTCTGCCAATGGCCTCACTGAGTGGCCTCAGTTCCTATTACTAAGGTCTCCAGCCATCCGCTCTCAGGCCCTGGGCAAGGAGTGGGGTGGCGAGTCTGAGCATCCCCATGAAAGGAGCTCACCTAGACAACCCAGAGTCAGGGACTACAGAGATCGGGAGGCGGCAGCAGAGACCCCAGCCCAGAGCACCCCTCTATGCCCCCTAGAGGAAGTCAGTCTAGAGGACCCAGTGAGTCCAGGAGGAAACAGGCTCTTTGGTTTATATTCAGTTTTCAGTCTCTGGAGACTTGCTTCTCATCTGGGCTTTGCCACTTGCAGGCTGGGGGCCTTGGATGACAGATCCAGCCCTCTGAGCCAGCACCCAGGTCCTCCCAAGGCAATGACAAGGATCTGAACCCTTAGTGCACACAGGACCCATAGCATGGGATAAATCCCGGCAGCTGCCACCTGGTACCTCCTAGCCTAACTCCTGGAAGAACCAGAGCAAGGAAACTGAAAGGCTCTTGGGCTCATGACCCCACCAAGGAGCCTCATAGATCCTCCTATTCCAGGATAAATTTTACAAAATAATAGTAACTTTTTTTTTGAGACAATGCCTTGTATAGCCTATTCTGGCCTCACGCGCCCTATGTAGCTGAGGATGACCTTGAACTTCTGATCCTCCTGCCTCCACCTCCTGGGTGCTGGGATTATAGACACCGGTCAGGCATGACACTGGGCCCCTGAGTTTTGTTTTTCTTTTTGTTTTGCAAGATGATCATTTTATTGCTGAGATCAACCATAGGAGGTGTTCAGTCATGAATATGATGTTTACCACTACACTTAGCCATGGCTATCCCTACTAGGCAAAAGTAGAGACTGAGACCCCGAGGGGAGCCATGCTTGTTTGTGTGTATGGCTGGGAGATAGTGACTTAGTGATCTTTCCCTGGCCCAGTCTCAGCTTCACTTTGGAGAGCAGTCCTCGGCACAATAGGGAGGTTACAGGAAGCTGGGGAGCAAGGGTGCTGTGGTCTTTTAAGGACCCCATGGATAAACCTGTCCCTGGTCATTTGATAGGACAAGTGGAGTTAAGGCTGCATGTTCCTGCCTCCCGTCTCAGAATAAGGAGAGGGTAGGAACAGCCACAGCTGTTTTAAGGATGGGAGACCTCAGACCTTGGGCCCAGGGCCTCTGAGGGTCACATGGCCTGTTGTGACTGAAATCTTCCCATGTCTTCAGTCCCAATTCTTTTCCGTTTGAAGTCCTTGTATCCAACCCTGAGACTCCTGTACCCAGCACCCCAAACTCTCCTCTCCCAACCCCAGCCTTATTGCACCCCAGATTCTCAGACTTCAGTGACATTGATAAGCAACCAGGACACTGTCATCTCAGAGAATGACCTTGAGAGGACCCTTGTCTTTCAAGGTTCAGGAAGAAATAAAAATAGCTGGGCAATGACAGGGAAGGGATCATCTCCTTCCCTCATCTCCTCTGGATCAGGACTCTCAATCCGTCACGTTGTCACCCTGGGAAGGCTTTGGTGCTACCTCTCCCTGGAGACATTCAGGTGGTAGAAGTGACAGAAGGAGCTGGCACACTGACCACCATAGCTGAGGGTGTCCAGTAGCAAGGGTTCTGTGTGGGGAATGTGGTAAATTTGCTGAATGGAAGAACCCCTCAAGAGGCTGATTTGCCCTGTTGGGATTTCAGGCATGTGCTGGCATGTTCACCTTGTGAAGTACTGAGGATCATGCTTTGTGCATGCTAGGTGAGAGCCTCTACCAACTGAGCTATGCCCTCCCTGGTCCATGTCTTTTCCTTTTTCTCACAGGCTGCAAGGCTAGAGCTGGAACCACCATGGAGTGGGGCTCCATCCTTGCACCACCGGACCTGCCTCACAGGTGTTTTGCTAACCTCATTCTGCACCAAACATGCTGGAAAGAAATACATTTTAAAACCACGTGCAATTTAAAGTGAGTTTAATCTGCATGTCTGGGGTTCATTAACAAGTAGATCATCAAATTAGGGATGGCTCACAGCTGTTTGACATTCGAACGGCCTTCTGAGTGTCTTTAATAAGTGCCTTTAAATACCATTTTCCCTAGGATCTCAGGGCTGGGTTTTGAGCGTGCTGTTCTCTGAGTGGGAATGGGACTCAAGGGGCCTGGACGGTGGCCCCATCCTGTAGGAATGCTGCTGTCTTGGGGAGGTTGAACTAGAACTTCTATGTGCTTCTCCTGTCCCCACCTCACTGGGTGCTGGCTCCTGGCTGGCCAAAGCCACATGCTCAAGTGTCCCCTTGTCTGTAGCGGGCATTGGCTGTTTGCACTCTGGCTCCGTTGTGATTTTTCTGGGGGAACTGAGCTCCTGGTATCCACCCATTGCCCTACTCCAGGGTCTCACAGGCCTTGGCTGGACCAGTTCAAGTATGGTCTCCTGTTAGAGTGTCAGCCTCAGTGTGGCTCTGCAGGCTAGCAAGGAGAGTGGAGGATTATGGGTTATGCAGTGAGGGATGGATTTTTTCCTCTGCTGGCCCTTGGTCCTCGGGAGCCGGGGTTAGGGCTGTATGTCTAGCACTTTTTTTTTTATCATCACAGGGGTCTTCAATGAACTCAGAAAGGGAAACAGGGGCAAGAGGCACAGACAGGCCAGTCAAGGCCAGAGCTGGGCACCCAGAATGGACTGCACCAACCATCCTCTCACTCAGTCCTAAACTCCTGGGACCTAGGATGTGATTTTCTTTAGATACAAGGTCACTACATGTCATGAGCCCAGATGAATGAGGTCACCTTGGAGTGGGTAGGCTGCTGATGCCCTGGGACGGCATCTTTAGAGAAAGGGGCATTGATACAACCAGGCAACAAGCGGTGACACAAAGGCACAGGGAGATGCCAGCCACCCACAAGCCAGGGACATCAGCCCTGGAGTTGGGCTCCCTTGGTGTCGAATGTCCGTATTCCAGAAATACAAGGAGTAAATGCCTATTTAAGCTGTCATGTAAGCATGAATTTGATTCCCAGAACCCATACACATACGCATAAATACACAAATACACACACACAGATAAACACACACACACATGCACACACAAAAGCAGAGAATGGTAGTCCATGTTTGCAATTCCAGTTCTGAGACAGTAAAATCCCTGGGACTCACCAGCTGGCCAGTCCAGACTAATGGGTGAGCCTCAGGCCAGTGAGAGACTCTGTCTCAAAAAACAAGGTGGACGCTGGAGGGAGAGCTTAGTGGCTAAGAGCTCATGTTACTCTTGCAGAAGACCTGGGTTCAGCACCCACACAATGGCTCACAACTGCCTGTAACTCCAGTTTCAGATGGACTCTGATGCCCTCTTCTGTCCTCCGAGGGTACCTGCATACACATACAGATAAGCAGGCACACATGCATGTACAGAAATCAAAAGCCCCAAACAAACAAAACAAGGTAGACAGCATTTCAGGAAAACAGCCAGGATTGCCCTGTGTCCTTTATGTGCATGCATACACACATGCGCACTGGCTGGCTAGCCAGTGAGCACTAGGGATTCCACCGTCTCTACATCCTCCAAACTGGAATTGCAAGCATGGATTATCATTCTCTGCTTTTGTGTGTGCAACAGCACAGCACTTGTATACATTCTTGGCATTTCACACACACTTGGGGCATGCCACCTTTGACAGGCAGACTGGGAAACTCCAGGTGCTAGACTGATGTTGGTAAAAAGACTGTAGAGACAGACGATGGCACATTCTTGGAGTTGGCCACTTAAGTGTGTCAATTTTCATCCACTTCCTCCCCAATTCAAATAATTTGAAAGGATGCAACCAAGAGAAACCTCCTTTAGTGGCTTTAAGGGATGATGTCTTCCCTGCACCTGCCCCGTTTTCCCAGATACTTGGTACCAGGGGCTCTTCAGACCTGTATTTTTGTTCTCCTGCCCCTGAGCATGGCAGACTCTCAGGCGGCCCTGTGTGGACAGCATCTGGAGAGAGTTCCTGAAGGGAACAGAAAGTGTATGGTTACTGAGTGAGGCTGGGGATCAGGGAAGCAGAGGGATCCAAAAGTGAGAGACACCAATTGGCAACTGTTCTGAGGGCAAGTGCTAGGTAGGCATGTCATCTTGCCTGTGTTTGTTTGTTTGTTTGTTTGCTTTTTGTCTTGAATGATTGACATTCTAGAGCCTCGCTGGCTAGGTGGTTGGGACAGGTTCCCTGTGTCTGTCTGTAACACAGATGAGTCCTGGTCTCTCTGGGTAGAGGAGAGGGAGCTCAATGATAAACACCCATGGAGTCTTGCTCCTAGATACCCGGCCCACCTTGAACAGTGTTGCACATATTTCCTGGGTCAGAGAGGGCAGCAAGGCCCCATGTATCCTGTTCTCTGAGACATCAGTTTGCACTAATGGAGCCCTTGTCCCCTCTGGGCCACACTCACTTTCCAGCCAGCTGCATGAGGGAAGACACCAGGTGGCAGGCGGATGGCGCCATTCATCTGTGAATCTAAAGGTTAATTCAAAGGGCAGTATGGCTGGGAGATGGCCTCCTCCACCTGACTCCATCTCACAGCCCACATAGGGCAGCAAAAGGGTCGCCGCCAGAGTGGCTCCCCTGCAGGTGGATCCCTGGTGCCCTCCCATGGCAGCCTTGCCCCCTGTATTTATCCTTTCATTCTGAACACGGCACCAGCCCACTGCAGGACATTGACTGAGCTCCTTCTCTTCTCTTCCCTTCCCATCCATGTATTGGGGAAGTGGCCCAGGTGGACCCTGGGAGTCCTCCTGGTCCACAACCTCCAAAGCTGGGTCTCTCTGTTCACTGGCCACATTGTCCCGCTTCGCTGGCACCCTGCACCCTTTGCGCTGCTATGACTGAGCTTTTGTTCTTGCTGCTTGTCTGTTCGGCCACCTCCTCGTCACCCACATCTGCCTTCCCGAGAGGAAAGTGTGTTAATTACCTTTCTGCATGCTGTGACAAATAACCTGATAAAACCCATCACGGAAGAAGTCTATTCTAACTCACAGTTCCAGGGTACAATCCATCATGATGGGGAAGTTACAGCCATGGGAGTGGGAGGCAGCTGGTCACACTGTGTCCACAGTTAGGGGACAGAAAGTGAATGCTGCTCATTGGGTTCTCATTTTGTGCAGCCTATGGAATGGTGCCACCCACATCCAGGGTGGGCCTTGACTCTTAAGCTAGGTTTCTGGAAATATCTTCATAGTCACATTCAGAAGCATGTGTCCCTGGTGATCCTAAGTCCCACCAAGTCTACGACCTTGATTAACTACCACAACCCTACCCCTGGTCAACTTGATACCCAAACAAAATTTTGTTTAAATAATATTTCACCCCATTCCCCAAAGCCTGTGTTCATCTCATATGCAAAATGCCTTCATCCTAATATCAAAGGTGCCATTGGTCTCTAACAGTCCGAACACTGTTCAAAGTCCAAAGTCTCTTCTGAGACTCAAGGCAATCTCAACACCGTGAGAGCCTATTAAATCAAACCCCATATTTTTAATGTACAATGGCACAAAATGAAAATTTCCATTCCAACAGGGAAGAATGCAGGCACAGAAAGACTGAAAGCCAGCAGGATAAACACCAAATCCTGCAGCTCCACGTCAGGCATCTGAGACTCATGGTGGAATCACCTGGGCTCCAAAGGGCTTGGGTAGCCCTGTCCCTCTAACTCCACTGCCTGCAGCACATGCAAGACTTTTCTATGGGACTCACTCCATTCCATGGTTCTAGATTACCCATGGTCCTGGCATCTCCAACATCTTGCAACTTAGGGAATCACCTTCACAGATTCCCACAATGGCTTCTTAGAGCTTCCCTGCAGGGACCCCCAATCCTACTACACATTGCCTGGCCCCAGCTGCTTTCTGGAATCTTGTGCAAGCCCCTGTGAACCACCCCTTACTCTCTCACTTTTCATGCCTAAAACAAATACCAAATGGGTAATGCTGCCAAGTTCTGGTACGTGCTTGGGGTATGGCTTGAACTCTTGGTCTACAGCTAAAGTGGCCTCTTTATGTCTTAGTGGTTGAATCTGTGAAAACACTTTCCCAGGCATTTGTTTTGTGAGCAGGGGACCCCTTCCATGGAATCCTTAATATAAACTTTTTCCATCCAAACACATTTATATTTTCACGAGTTATAGTCTTTTATGATTGATGGATGGTGTCCTGCTCTCAGGTACTTTTCTTGTTACTCCAGCACAGAACAGGTGGGATCTCTATCATTCAGCCCTGCTTTGGTACCTGCCTTGTTCTTTGTCCTTTGTTCACTGCCAACTTGACACAAGCTGGAGTCATCTGAGAGGAGGGAACCTCAATTGAGAAAATGCCTCCATAAGATCAGGCTGTAGGCAAATTTTCTTAATTTGTGATTGATGGGGGAGAGACCAGCCCACCATGGACAGTGCCATCCCTAGGCTGGTGGTCCTGGGTTCTTTAAGGAAGCAGGCTGAGTAAGCCATGGGGAACAAGCCAGTAAGCAACACTCCTCCACAGCCTCTGCATCAGCTCCTGTCTCCCCAGGTTCCTGCCCTGTTTAACTTCCTTTGATGATGAACTGTGATGGGGAACAGTAAGCCAAAGAAATCCTTTCCTTGCCAAGTTGCTTTGGTCATGGTGTTTCATCACAGAAATAGAAACCCTGACTAGGGCAGATACTGGTACCAGGAGTGGGGTATTGTTGCAACAGACCTGACCATGTGTTTTGGGAGGATTGTGGAAGGACTTTGGAAATTTGAGCTGGAAAAGTGTTCAAGCTTAGTGAGACGTTCTATGGCACCTTGGAAGAGAAGACAGTTGAGATTAGTGCAGATGATGGAGGCCTGGCTTGCGAAGCTTTAAAGGGAAGTTTGAGAGTCCTTTACTGAGCCTATCAGGGCCATTCGCTATTTTGAGTTCTGGTTAGATGGCGCTGAAGAATCAACTGTGATTAAGAAGAGTCTAGCATGTGCTGGATGTGGTGGTGCACGCCTTTAATTGCAGCACTTGAGAGGCAGAGGCAGGTAGATCTCTGTTGGTCCAAGGCCAGCTATTAACACAGGCAAGCCTTGTCTTGAAAAACAAAACAGAACAAAACAACAACAAAAGAGACCAGCACCATTGAGGGGAAGTCTTCTGGGAAGTGTTTCTTCAAGGTCAGCATACAAAAGCTGTGTTCTAGAGGTGGCCAAAGTTGTTCCATGCTGTCAGCCTTTCTTGGTAGTGAAGAGTCACCCAGGTGGTACTGGATTTGAAGGCATGAAGAGATCACCAGGAGCAGCTGGAGTTTGGCACCGGGAGAGGCCCGCTGACAACAGTGCAGCCTCAGCAGCAGTTGAAAGCCCAGCATTAAAGGTATCATGCCGAGAAGTTGAGACTTGGTACCACGAGGAGAGCCCAGGAGAGGCTGTTGGGGAAAGTGCATCCCGGTTGCTGCAGAAGACTCTAGCATTTTTGGAGATGCCAGTATAATAGGAAGACCACCAAGAACAGCAGCAGCAGTGGAGTGGAGTCAGCCAGAACTCGGAAGCCAGGCTGTGTGTGATGCAGAGGGCGGGGCCAGAGAGGTGATGCAAAAGCACTTTGGAGGAGCCCAGAAGATAGTGAGGAACACTGAGTTATTTATACTGTTGGGGTTTGGTTTTGCTTCGTTCAGATTGTGACTGTGCCCTGGTTCTTCCCTCTTCAAATAAGAAAGTATTTAACTTATTTTTTGATTTTACAGGAGCCCACAGTTGAGAGACTTTGAACTCTTAAAGAGTTTTTTTGAAATTTTACAAAGACTGGATTTTCAAAGAGACTGAATTTTTAAGCGTTTGAATTTTTAAAGACTGTGGGACTTTTAAACTTTGGAATGCTGATATTCAAGGGCCATCTTGGGATGAACAAGAAAGGAAAGGTTGTGGCTTAACAGTGATGTGTTTGTGGGTCAGGTTGACCAGGGGGTCAATTGTTCTGGCTAGTTTTATGTCAACTTGTTATAAGCTAGAGTCAACTGAGACCTCAATTGAGAAAACACCTCCGTAAGATTGGGCTGTAGGCAAGCCTGTAGGGCATTTTCTTAATTAGCAACTGATGGGAAAGGGTCTATCCCATTGTGGGCGGTGCCACCCCTGGGCTCCGGTTCCTGGGTTCTATAAGGAAGGCAGTCTGAGCAAGCCATGGTGAGAAAGCCACTAAGCAGCCTTCCCCCATGGCCCCTGCATCAGCTTCTGCCTTCAGGTTCCTGCCCTGTCTGACTTCCTTTGATGATGAACAGTGATGTGGAAGTGTGAGCCAAATAAAGCCTTTCCTAATCAAGTTGCTTTTGGTCACGGTCTTTCATCACAGCAATAGAAACCCTAAGGCACTCCCCCCCAAGACTGTTAAGTTTTCTTTCTTTCCTGCCTTCTTCCTCTCTCTCTCTCTTTCTCTTTCTCTTCTTTCTTGAGACAGACTTTGGCTGTCCTGGAACTCACTTTGTAGACCAGGTTGGCCTCAAACTCACAGAGATCCACTTGCCTTTGCCTCTGCCTCTCACGTGCTGGGATTAAAGGTGTGCACTGCCATGCCTAGACTCATTTTTACCCTACTTTTCTGTCCCTCTTGTCCTTCTTTGTCACTGGAGACCCTGATAAAAGTAGTGAACATCTGAAATCTGTCTTTTCTTGAGAGTCCTTCCTCCAAACAAATCACTCCATTGCTTTGAAAAAATATGTTCTGCTTTTTATTCTTGTATGTGTATGTATGTGTAGTGTATGTGTATTTATGTGTATACTGAGTGTGTGTGTATGTGTTGTGTGCATATGGTGTGTGCATATGTGTATGGAGTGTGTGTGATTTATGTTTATTGTGTGGTGTGTGTGCTTGTGACTATGTGACTGTGTGTGAGGGTGGGTACACATTGCCATGGCACATGTGTAGAAGTTGGAAAACAATCTTGGGTGTTGGTTCTTACCTTCCACCTTGTTTGAGACAGAGTCTTGTCACAGCTGTGTAAGCCAGAAAGTTCAGGGGTTCTCCAGTCTTGGCCTTGAATCTTACCATAAGAACACCATGGCATCCAGCTTTATGAGGGATCTGGTGGTTTGAATGAGAACAGCCCACACAGATCATATGTTTGAATGCTTAACCCCTAGCTGGTGAACTGTTTGGGAAGGGTCAGGAGGTGTGGCCTTATTAGATGAGTTGTGCCCGTGGGCGTGGGCTTTGAGGCTTCAAAAGCTCTCACCAGGCCCAGTGTCTTTCTCTGCCTGACACCTGCTGATTAGGATGTAAAGTTCTCATCCACTGCTTTGGACATGCCTGTCTGCTTCCTGTGATAATCATGGACTCACCCTCTGAAACGATAAGCAAGCTCCCAATCAAAACGCTTCCTTTTAGAAGTTGCCTTGGTCATGGTGTCTTCTCACAACAATAGAGACAGGGCCTCAGGCTTGCACAGCAAGTGCTCTACCCACTGAACTGTCCCCTCAGTCTTAGTCCGTTGCTTTTAAACTCGACTTCCTGCTAGTTCAATGGAAACAAGCATCATACAGCCAGATTCTTTGCTACAGTGTGCCGTCTGTGGGCCTCTAGTGCACTTCCTAAGAGACTTCTTGTTTCTTTCCAACCCCACAAGCCTCCACTCTCTCCTTTTGTCCTTGGGATTCTGGTTTTCTAAACTGTACCAGAATGGCCCATCAAGCTCTGCTTACAGCGCTCTGGGGCTTCTCTAGGCTGCAGCTCCAGGTTCTTCCACATTCCTCCTGCTACCCAGTTTAGACTACGTGGTCAGGCTCATCAGAGCAATAGACCCCCCCCCACTCCTGGTACCACTTTCCTGGGCCAGTTACTTTTCCCATTGCTGTAAGCAAACACCCTGCAAAAGCAACTTAAAGGAGGAAGGGTTTATTCTGGCTCACAGTTTGAAGGTACACAGTTCATCACGAAGGGGAGGGCATGATGTCAGGAGTGTGAGGCAGTTGGTCACATCGTATCCACAGTCAGGAAGCAGAGAGAGTTGAATGTCAAGGTGTGGTCAGTCCAGGTCCATGTCAAGGTGTGGTTCCCACCTCCCATCTTAAAGGAAATCACTCTCCCAGAGATGAGCCTCTATCTGACAGAATGGTTTCCTCTCTCGCTGACTGAGACTTTTCCTCTCCTAACATAAGATTACTAGAGAAATTCTCTCTTTTGGGGGAGGGGAGGAATCCATTGTTTCCATAGTCTGACAGATTGATGGACAAGGGCAGAGCCATGTCTCCGCCATCAGCTAATGGGTCCCCTGGATTAAAGACTGAGCCTCCTCCCTCTGAACGGCTTCTTATGCATCTTCTGTTGAACTGAGCACCCCTAAATCCCACCTGGAGAACACCCTTTCTCCCCGCACCCCACTGTCAATGTTCTTTGGATTGACTGTATCATTGGTGCTTACAAATCAGGGGACTTCATATCAACATCTAGATTGGCTTCTTTATAAAACATGCCACTGTCAGTCATGTTCTCCAGAAGAGAAGGGTGCTGTCTCCCGGGTCCTCCTGCCTTCCCTATCACCTGACCTATCTTGCGGGCGCATCTTTAGTCCTGTCACCTTTGGTGGCCACCAGCTGTGGGCAGGTTCAGGGTTCAGGGAAGGTTGCTGAGTGACAGTGGTTCTGCACCTCTCTCTGCCTCATTAGGATCTGGGCAGGCTAGAGGTCAAGGCTCTTTAAAATTAAATACTCAATGGCTGTTACTCAGGCCAGCATTTGTCTGTAACCACTCAGAACACTTTTTGCCCATGGTGTACCTCTGGAAAAATGAGATGGAACCAGAAAGAAGGGAAAACTATGTTCATGCAACATCTCTGTAGAGGGGCCACTGAGGAGGGGCATAGCAGTGAGCCCAGCCCAGTCATTAGTCTTATTTGCTTCATGGCCACTGTTATTCTGTTTCTCAGATTACGCAAAAGAAGCCCAGAGAGGGCAAACAGAGAATGCAAGATCACACTGCAGAGGAGGAGGCCAAAAAAAAAAAAAAAAAGACCCAAACAACAACAACAAAAACCCAATGCTGCTTCCCAAGCCTCCTGCTTGGCCCTGTGATGGAGACTTGGTCATGTGATTTCCTTCCTGTCCTTGTCTCTTCTGCTCCATATCCATATCCTCTTTTGCTGCATCTTTGCATGGATGATGGGAAGAGACAGAAGCTCTTCTGGAACATGGGGTCTGGTCAGAACAGACTTGACCCTTTCTGGCAAATTTGCCCACAGCCCCCAAGGTTCCTCCACTTCCCAGGGAACATTCTGGCTTTCCACACCCCACAGCGTGGCACCAGTGTCTATTCCAGGGACAGACTTGGAGCTGGATACCCAGGCATCATCACCTCCATGCTAGCCATCTCAGGGGCCGAGCCAGACCGCTCTTGAAAAAGGAAAGAACTTGAGTCCCGCCCTGCACCTGGCTGTTTGCAGGCGCGCCTGAAGCTGCCAACTGGCCTCTGCATGCCTGTACCATTCAGTTCAGAGATAGGTCCTTTGACAAACCTGCTGGCCAGGCTGGATTTGAGCAGTCTGGATGCTTTGCCAATAACCAGCAAGTGAAATCCAACCAGCTCTGTAAAGCCACTGAGTATGCTGCCATCGGCCAGGCAGATTTTGGCTGGCAGCTGCTGAGTCTGAAGCAGGTTGACTGTAATTGGCCGAGAAGCGGCACCTTGCCCCAGCAAAATAATACACGACGACAGCTGCCTGTTATGGAATGTCTGCTGTGTGCCAGGTGCTGTCCGGCATCACAGCTTCCCAAAGTTGGCACCGAGAGCCCTAGTCTACTGATGATGAAGCTAGGTCCAGAGAGGTCAGCTCACCTGCTTGTGGTCACACAGAAGGTATCCTGGCCAATGGAGAAGTTGTGTTCAGTTCCCAGATAAGACGGAATTCATGTTTTCTCCCCCTCCCTCCTGCCTCAGTTTGCTGTGGCCTTGGAGGATCCTCCTCCGTTGTGAGCCATGCCTGTGACATGTTGTCTCCTTTCAGCTTCCTCCCTTGGGTCTCCACATAGCTCCACTTTCCCCACACAGAGAAGGACACTGAGCTGTACGAGTTCAGGTTTGCCTTAAAAGGTACCACCGAGGCTGGAGAAATGGCCCAGTAGGCAGGCACAATGCTTGCCGCACAAGCCCGAGGACCTGAGTTTGATCCCCCAGAACCCACGTAAAAGTTAAGTGCAGTGGCATATGCCTGGGATCCTAGTGAGGGGGAAACCGAGGCAGGTGTGTCCCTGCAGCTTGTTTCTCTAGCTATTTGGTAAGCGCTGGGTTCAGTGAGAGACCCTGGCTCAGAGAATTAAGTGGGGAGCCATCTGGGAGTCAACTGCCATCAACCTCTATCAACATACACACACACACACACACACACACACACACACACACACACACACACGCACATGCACATGCACATGCACGCACGCACACACATGTGCACACACATGCGCACACACATACACATATGCACACATGCACACACAACCTCACCATTTTCTCTCTCTCTCTCTCCCCTCTCTGTCTCCATATCCCCATAGCTAAGTCCAAAGCAGAGGCTAATCCTGGAGGCCCCAGCCCAGAAGATCTGTCTAGCTTAGGAAAAATAGGTGAATAGTTAGTAATGAGACTGTAATACGTGACAGGGACAGAGCACCTACTATGTGCATGCTTAGACCTCTCCCAGGCCTGGCCTACAGTGAACTCATGACCTACACTATCTGAAGCCATACTGTGAGTTTGCCATTTGCCTTGGCCAAGTCATTCAACCTCCTTGAGCTCCAGTTTCTTCCTCTGTTGTTGGAGGAAGTGGGGAGCAAAGGTCCTAGGGTGGAGTAGGGCTTGTAGGTCAAGTACTCTAAAGATGGAGCTCACCCTCCTGTTTTTTTCTTTTCTTTTTAAAAATCTTCACAGGAACCCCAGGGACTGGTGCGCGTCCCGCTGTATCAGCGAGGAAGCTTCAGTAGCTTGGCCACGGGCTGCAGAGCTGGAGTGTGAATCTGGACCTGTTGCTTGGTAACCAGGCAAGAGTCTTGTGCATGGGACCGGTTTCCAGGCCGTTCTCTTTGGCTGGCAAATTTCCCTCTTTGGTATCAGTTGACTTTAAGAACATCTTTAAGCTAAACACACAGGAAGGAAGCCAAGGCCCAGAGCTGGCACAGCCTGGCTGGGACACCCAGAAGCACTGGGACCAGATCTCTATTCACACACTGTCCACTCCTGAAAGGCCCTTTCCCAGGGAGTTTGCTGGCAGGAGACAGGTACTAGGAGGATGGATCCTCAGAGGGACAGGAGCCAGTCACTATCTATTGATTGATGGCCCAGCAGGTCATTTCCCAGCCAGAGGCAGAATGAGCAAGGGCTGGCGCCTCATCCCTCTGAGCTGGAAGACACTGGGGGAGCTGCAGAGGCCTGGGGTGGGGATGCTTGTTCCCAAGAGAGAGCTAGAAACAAAAGTTTTGGGGGCCTGGAGCTTCCACATGGCTCCTCCAACTGAAACCACAGAGGAGCCCTGCAGGGGCTAGTGCTGGAGGTCTCAGAGGACCCACCCTAGCCTTAGTTCTGAACCATGTCCTACTGCCTGAGGTCCCTTCAGCACACTTACAGGTGGGTTTCAGTGTCTTCTCATTCATAGCAGGAAAACAAACTCGGAGGGGGCAGGCCATTTGCTAGGGCCACACAGCTTGAGAGTGGTTGAATTGGTTTGGGAGCCTAGGTCTCTTGTTCTCCACTCTGACATTCAGAACAGGGTGCATTTGAATATAAAACACACACAAAGATACACACGTATGCATATACGTACAAGCATACACATCTATATGCATATACACACACATACATGCGTGTGCACATGGAAGCATACACATCCATATGCATGCATATGCTCGCATACATATACATACAATTACATGTATGTACACAAAAGCCCCTCCACATACATATACATAGATACATACATACAAAATATATACATACATACAATTACATAAACATATATATACAAAGCCCACAGACACACACACACATATATACAAACATTTACATAATACCACACACATGTACATAATACCATGCACATGTACATACACAACTCATCCACACGTATAACCATGTGGAATTACCTAATATTAGTAGGTCCAAACAATTGAAAAACAGCAACTGTGTAAAGTTCAGTCAGGCGTAAATTACCTATCTAACATAGTACATGCATATATAATTTGTCTCCTCATTAACCAAACATTATCTACTGGATATGGAATTTCTCTAAATAACACACCGCACACACACAGCCTTGCATAGTCACATGTTGCTTAATGACGGGGAAACATTCTGAGCTCTGCCTTGTCAGGCCACTTTGCTGCTGTGAGAGCAGCACAGGACAAGCCTCATGCACATTGACACAGCCATGGTGTCACTATGGAGCCACTCCGATAGCTGTGGGTTGCAGTTGAACAGAACACGGGAACGGGCACAGGGCGGTCTACACAGAGGCTCTCTGGCATAGATCCAGTTGCCATCAGTGTGAGCTGGCAAGCTTGATGGGCAGCCCCGTCACTTACTGTGATATAAACTCTCCCGCTGGGGCTGAATTGATTTCAGTTTCTAATGCTGTGAATGAGCTGCCGCTGGAACGAATGGGCTCAGCCTCTCCGAGAAGTTCTCTGTTTCCATAGACCTCAGAACCTGTGTATCTCCAAAATACATCCATGTAGGGCTGGGGTTTAGATCAGTGTAGAGCATGTGATTAGGCTGTGCAAAGCCCTGAGTTCCATCCACAGCACAAGAAAGCAAAATGAAGCGCATACATAGGCTTATGGTAGAGACGCATGTTTGTACATGTGGGTCGTTTGTAACCTATGCCCCATCTCAGGGAGCCTCTCACCCATCCATGCACAGCCCTCTTGCTCTCTGATACTGACATTTGGGCTGGGCTCTCTTTTTGTCTTTTGGGGTACTCTACTGGGTGTGTAGTTCGGCGTTTATCTCCTAGTGGCAGGTCCCAGGTCTGCCACACAGCTGTAGGCAAAGCAGCTTGGTGTTTATGGGAGGAAGCAACTCATATCCTTGCAGGGGTTATTGCTGGCTCAGTTGTTGGTTTCTCCAAACTAGAGGTGCATCCTACCTGGAATGTCTGCCATTTCTGCCCAGGTGCTACCACCCCACCCCAAATCAAATGACTGCTGTGTCTGGGGGTCTCCCTCACCCATGTTACAGGTTTTCTATGTCTGGGGTCTCTGACCAACTTTTGCCTCAGAAGGCTGATAGCTTGGACATTTTTGTTCTCTGGGCCTCTGTTTGTCCTTCTTAGGAAGGGCAAGTGGCTCTCATACAATCTGAAATGACCAGAGATTTTGGCAAATGCCTTGAGGTTTCTCTTTAAAACTTATGAGAATTTTAACCTCCCCTTCTGGCATCAATCCACATTTGTTTGGGTATAAAAATAATACATTAGGGATGCAGCATCATCCAGCAAAGAGAAGCTCCACAAAGTTGTCACTTCTCATCCTCTGACAGGGTCAGAAAGAATGTCTGGAGTCACCTGGAATTCAGGCTCTGCGTGGCCTGGCTATTTATCCTCTGGGTGGCCTTGGGCAAAGGATCTTCTTTCTTCTTCTTCTTCTTCTTCTTCTTCTTCTTCTTCTTCTTCTTCTTCTTCTTCTTCTTCTTC
>CAJQZJ010001750.1:22958116-22998618 GCA_907164525.1 Lophiomys imhausi
TCTTCTTCTTCTTCTTCTTCTTCTTCTTCTTCTTCTTCTTCTTCTTCCTCCTCCTCCTCCTCCTCCTCCTCCTCCTCCTCCTCCTCCGTTTGTTTGCTTGTTTTCTTTTTGATAGGTTTTATTTTGAAGCCCTAACTGTCCTAGAACTCGCTTTGTAGACCAGGCTGGCCTCGAACTCACAGAAATCTGCCTGCCTCTTCCTCCCGAGTGCTGGGATTAAATGTGTGATACCATGGCCCAGAAAATAGGAATTTGTTTGTTTTCCTTTTTTCTTTCTTTCAGTTTCTTGAAACAAGGTTTCTCTGTGTAGCCCTGGTTGTCTTGGAACTCACTCTGTAGACCAGGTTGGCCTTGAATTGAAGGATCCGCCTGCCTCTGCCTCTCAAATTCTGGAATTAAAGGTGTGTGCCACCACTGCCCAGGATGTTGTACTTCTGAACCTCTGAAAAATGGGAGAACAGAGGGACCTTGCCATGGAGTGCCATGGTTGTGGAGTGAAGTGGGTGGTGGCTTTTGGGGGGTTTGAACTGCACAGGAGCAATGAGGACCAATGACTGACAGCCAGTGAGATGGGTAAGGGGTTACAGACAAGGCCAGAGGGCAAATGGCTCCTTCTCTCCTCCCTTTCCTCCTTCCCTTCCTCCTCCTCCCCCTAGTCTTCTCATCCTCACCCTCTTCTCTCTCCCTCTTTGTCTTTCTTCTCTTTCTTCTTTTTGAGATGATGGTCTCCCTATACAGGTCAGGCTGACCAGCCTAGAACTTAGTAGGTAACTGTCCTTGAACACACGGCTACCCTCCTGCCTCAGCCTCCTAAGTGTTGGGATAAAAGGTGTGTGTGTGTGTGTCACTAACCTGCCTCAGTTTTATTTTCTTTGTGGCATTTATCATCTGCTGCACTTCAGAGGGAATTGTTTGAGCCTTGCCAACCCACCCTAGGAGGTCACTGCCTGGCCAGGATGGGACTGTTGGGATCACAGTAAGATCCTAGGCCTGGGATGGCACCTGCCACCTAACTGACACTTAACTCAGAAACATTAATAGAAGGTGAGAGAGAGAGAGAGAGAGAGACAGAGAGAGAGCAAGAATGTTTGTGTGTGTGTTTGTGAGAGAGACAGAGAGAGCAAGAATGTTTGTGTGTGTGTGTGAGAGAGAGAGAGACAGAGACAGAGAGAGCAAGAATGTTTGTGTGTGTGTGTGTGTGTGTGTGTGTGAGAGAGAGAGAGAGAGAGAGAGAGAGAGAGAGAGAGAATGCCCAAGTGAGAACATATGCAAACAGTGGGACCCAACAGCACCCACATTGAGGGACGAATGAATGGCCAGGAGCAAAGGGGACATGTACAGGACCTCATTCCACTTCCTTATATTTTTGGAGGGACTCCTCTTTTGTTACCTACAGAGCCCAGTGCCTGCTGCCCACCTGCCCAGTACCCCACTGGGCTCCACAGGTCCTGTTTTCTTTCTGCTCCCATGTTTCTACTTTGAATTTAAACACAGACTCTGATGAGCCACTTAGGAGATACTAGGTTTCTGTGGCCAGCAGCAAACTCCCATTTCAGCTGTGAAGCACCCTGAAGTCTTCTGGGGTCATTAGGAGAAGGACAGATGCACAAAGGGTGGGTAAGGCCATGCCTTTCCCTTTACACTAGGATTTCTCAGGGTTGAGGGCTGCTCCTTTCTTCTCCTTCTTCTCCTCTTCCTCCTCCTCCCAGCACCCCGTTCTGTGAACCCTTACTCTGTCTGGTTTTGGGAGTGAGCCTGCCTGTTGGAGCTATGTCCCTGGTATAAGGGTCAAGGTCAAGGCGAGTGTCAAACTCTGTCTGCCCTTTACTCCCAACTGTCCAGATGATGCACAATGGCCTGTGGTGGCCTCAGCTCCAGTGAGGGCTCCCCTGGGGTCCCTGCCCTTCTCCCATTCCACTCATTAATGCTCCTGGCGTCATGTAACCAGCTCCCTTAGAGCCTTAGAGCTGCAGAGAAAGGCAGCTGCCCTCAAGGACGTTCCCAGGGCTCTTTCAAGAGAAGCTCCAAGCTGTAGCACTCTGAACCCACAGTGAGGGCCACAATCACCCCTCCACCATCAGCATAACAATCATGGGGAGAAGGGTGGGCACTCACTAGGAGGAAGGCAACCACAAACCATGCTGAGGGAGTGACATCACCTGGGTCCCTGGGGACAGCCTGGTGATAGGATCTTACTACTCTGCTACTCACAGAGATTCCTGATAGAACTCAGTAGGAGATGGGTTGTCATGGTTACAATGGCCTACATTGCCTCCTCACTTTCTTTCCCTGGCCTACCTTCCATACTGTTCCCAACCACAGGGCCTTTGCGTTTACTCTTCACTCAGTCTGTGTGGCTCACTGTCCCAGCCTCGGCAGGAATATATCTATCTGGGAGTTATTTTTGAGCAACTCCTTATTTGTTTGTTTGTTTATTTATTTATTTATACATACTTTTGAGACAGGGTCTGGTGTATCTCAGGCTGGCCCTGAACTCACTATGTAGCTGAGGATGACTTTGAACTTCTGCTCTTTCTGTTTCCGGCTCCCAAGACTGGGGTCACAGAGGTGTGCCTGTGTTTACCGGGTGGGAGGGATGGGACTCAGGTGAGTGAGTGTATTCTGGTGAGTGCTCTGAGCTACATACATCTCCAGCATGAACAACAGATTTAAAATCCTCCCTTTGCCTTTCCCTCTTTTCCTGGCCTCTCCTGGTTTATTCTAGCCTCATCCACGCTAAGCCCTGACCTATCCCATCCCTCTCTCTACTCCCTGGTTTCTTCATTTAAAGCCACCACTAATAGCCCATCATCATTCACCAGGGGCTTCTTCGGCATGATGCCTATTAGTGGCCCTGGGGAGAGAGAAGGCTGAGAGTGGCAGCTGCACCCACAGACACTCAGCCTGCTCAGGGACCCCACATCATGGGACCAGCAGCTTGAGGTGGTACAGGGTGGGCAGGGGACAGTGTGGGCACCCTCAGTGAAACAGGGGTGGGTTCAGTAGAACTGAGATGGAGGGACAGACCCAATGAAGCCCAGGGCAACACAGCCTGCCACCTCAGTGGGGGTGGCCGCTGAGACACAGGCCGAACTCCAGTGGCGGTCCTAGCAACCGCTGGCTGTCTCTCTTCCTCAGCTTCCCCTTTGGTGAGCCCAGGCCCACCAAGGCAATGCCGAGAGAAACACTTGGCATTCAGGGTCTGGCTGCTGCCTGTGACTTGATACAGAGGCTGACCTGCCAAATGGTGATGGGAGAATACATCGTCAGGTTGGGGATAGGCTGCTATCAAAGTTGGGACACACGGCCAAGAAAGAGCATGGAGGTCAGACATATAGGGCTTGGTGATCAGAGCAGCGTCTGCTTGCTTCCCTGCTGTATTCCTGAGGACAGTTTCTGCCCAGGCTCTCCACACGGGATGTGGATTCTCCATGGCAGCCCCCAGAGCTCTCTAAGGGGTTCTCCAGTTCATCTTTTCACCTGGATTTGTTGGGGGCTACAGAGCTCTCTCTCTCTCTCTCTCTCTCTCTCTCTCTCTGTCTCTGTCGGAACTGGGGAGTGATGTTGGAGCCCAGAGCTGAGGCCTGCCCATCCTCAGATCCCCTTAGATTTCAAGGCACAGGGCTGAGTTCTGCTGTGGTTCTGTCTGGGGGCATGATGGGCCAGCGAAGGGAGCAGGTTGGGCAGGCAGCAAGCACAGAGCACCCAATGAAACTCTGGGATTCTGGGCAGAGTGTGGCGTGTTGGGGAGGAGTGTGGTATGCTATGGGTCTCATTGACAGTTGGTTTCATGAGGTGCAACACTGTCACCTGACCTGCCCCTAGAAGACCCCCATGGTCTCTCCCTGGAGCAGCTGTGCAGAAATGTAGATGTTTCCAGAAGCAATGAACTGTTTCTTCAAGTCAGGCCTGATACAGAGTGTCAGTTTATATCCAGATGGGAGTCAAGCTTTCCGATGACAGAAATTATCTGAGAGGGCCTGTCCTCTCTGAGGTGATTTTCTGTGGTCTCTGTGAAGTCAAGGGATCCCCAGGACACAACATGAATGCCAGTGACCTGGAAGGCTGCTTCTAGACTTTCTTTTTTAATCATGAGTGAGCACCATGCTTAGTGTTTGAATCACCTGCTCTACAAAATGGGGGTGTTGTCACAAGAGTGGAGACACAAACAGATAACCTATGTGTGGCCAGGCATGGTGGTGCATGGCTTTAATCTCAGCACTCAGAAGACAGAGGCAGGCGAATCTCTGTGAGTTCAATGCCAGCCTGGTCTACAGAGTGAGTTCCAAGACACCCAGGGCTATGCAGAGAAACCTTGTCTAGAAAAAAAAAAGCAAGAAAACAAAAAATCCCAAAACCCTATGAGTGAATGTGTATATGCATATATACATACATGTGTATATGAGTGCATGCATGTATGCACTCACATGTGTACATGTATGTATGAGTGTATGCATGTATATATACATGTACTTGTATATTTGTGTAGATCTGTGTGTGTACACATGCAATACATGCTTGTGTGGATATTTGTATTCATATGCGTGTGCATGTGTATGAGTGAATTTGTGTGTGTGTGTGTATGTATTGTGGGTAGACACAGATAAGCCTGTGTGTATGTACATATCCTTATATGCATGTTTATAAATGTGCATATTTGTGTATATCTGTGTACTTGTATGTGTGTCTGTGTGTTTGTATATGTGTTCTCATATGTGTACATGTTTGTATGCACATATGTATATATGTATGTATGCATTCCATGAGTGTTTATGTATATTAATGTGTGTGCATATATGTATGTGTTTGTGTGTAGCATGGATAACTTATATGTACACACCTGTGTGTGTATTTGAGTGTGTTCCCATTTGTGTACTTATATGCATATGGGTATGTGTATTTGTGTACTTGTGTGCCCATGTGTGTTCCTGAGTGTACATGTGTGTGTTTTTGTGTACTTGAGTGCATGTATGAGTATGTGCATGTATTTCTAGGTGTGTACACGTGTGTATGTTTGTATCTGTGCACATATGTCATCATATGTAGTTTATAGATAAGTGCATATATGTACATATACATGTATGTTCTCTCATTTGCTTATGTGTATATATTCGAGTATTGTGTACATGGATGTATGTGTGTACGTGTGTGTATGTGCTTGTGTATTTGTACATGTGTGTACATGTGTGTGCTTGTACCAGCACCTGCTCTCATTAGTGAAGGGCAGGCAAATCCATGAAGCCTGAGACTGAGGCGTCATTTTCATATTCAAAGACATTCACTAAATGCCTGGTACAAGCTGCCCAGGTGTCATGTGACTTTCCTGGGGAGAGAGAATGGTCTGTTCCTTCTAGACAGGGCACTGAGACAGATCAGATAAACGCTTCCTCTGGAGTCTAGCTCAGTGGCTCCGTGCATTTGCTGTGTTATCACAGGAGCACGCATGGCTCAGAGGCAGCTGCATCATTGAACACCCCACCCCAGCACAGGAGACATTCTAACACAGGTGGCACTCAGGAAAGCCTCATCCAGGAGCTCCCTGCATGCCTTGAAGGCAGTTCTGCTGGTCAGAGAGTCTGCTCTCCCTAGCCATTGTTTCTGATTATATAACCTGGGGAGGGGCCTTGGGAATCCTGTTAGCTTCAGGATCTTCCTGAGATGCATGAGTTTTGTTAACTTTCTGAGCCTTAACTGGATATTTTGATTTGGAAGCAATAGCCAGACAGTGATGTGTGGAGGAGACAGGTGGCAGGTGCTCGACAGGTGAGCAGGGTCACACACAGACCCGTTATTATGGCTCAGGAAACATCATGAACATGTATGTCTTCTTAAGAATGTAGGATCTGACTGTGTCAGTCAGGGGATGCAGGAGCTGCCCTTCCATGGGTAAATATGTTGATGGGGAAGGCCTTGGGGTGGTCAGCTTTGTTTTAATTGCCTCCTGTGCTACCATGCAGGGGAGTGGCTGTGAGGCAATTAACAGGAGGGCTGGCTGGAAGTTCTCACTTCTCCAGCTGGCCTGCCTTGTCCCACTTCTGGAGGCAGTGAGACTCTAGGCTTCACGCCTTTCCTTTTCAATCAAAACACCTGGAAAGGGCATAGCATTTGTTTCTCACCCTGCACCACCTTGACAGATGTGACAATCAAATTCACTCTTCCCACGAAGTCCCCCAAGACCAGGACATGAAGCTGGCTTCAGTGGCCAGTTGGAATATCTAGACATGGGGAAGACCGACAGCCCCTGAGGAGGAGCCAGAACCATCTCTTCTCATCCTCTCCTCCTCTAGAGGGAGGAAGTCTGAGCCCTGCTCCCCAGTTCCATCTCTTATCAGAGAAGGAGCTTGGCTAAGGCATTCTGGTTCTCAGAGTCACAGTGACCAGAACCATCAGGTCCCATGGCAAGGCTCCTAAAAGCAAAACTGCCCCCCTCTTGGCTGCAAGATGCATGAGAATCCCATCATGATGTCCAGGGCCGGGTACCTGTCCCCAGAGGGGCCCGGTGCTGCCTGTTCCTGGTCTCCTCCCTCACAGCACTGGGAGGACTGCTCTTGACTTCCTTAGGGGTGGGTGGAGCCACTGGATTTCAGTCAATGGCTTGGTGGGTGAGTGAGTGAGTGTCATAGGTCTTTTGTTTCCCTTTATCTCTTAGTGTGCCTAGGAAGGCTGGGTTCTGTAGGAAGAAGAGGAAGAGAAGATGGGAAAGAGAAGAAGAGGATGGGGAAGGGGAAGATCAAGATGAAGAGGCAGAGAAGAGGAAGAGGAGAAGAAAGAGGAGGAAAAAGAAGAGTTTGTCTCAGCTATGTTAAATCAATGAGAAGCCCATGGCTTAGTTCATCATGGACACGTTGGGATGTTTGTTCTTGCAGCAAACAGAGCTTTTACTGACAAATGCCAGAATGATTTCTTCTCTTTGGACCTGTTTTCTTATCTGGGAGACGAGAGGTTGTAGGTTCCCTCCATCCCACCTTTTGGAAGACAAGCTGATGGACCTGTTTATTCCATGCACAGCAAGCCTCACCATCCTCATCCCTGTCCCCAAGACACCAGGCTCTGTTTTTCCCATGGTTGGGAAGCATCAGAGAGCAGAGCAGACTAGTGACAAGAAATGGTGTGCCATAGATGTCCCAAGCTCCAGGACCCAGGATGTTCCCCTCTTAGGCTCTCAGGGTGCTGGCTTCCCTGGCTTGGTGAGGCTATCCATCTGTCCAGTGTGGGTTGCCCTTCTGGCCCTGGTGGCCCTCGAGGTTCTCCATTTTCCCACCCCATTCCTGTTTTTCCTATCTGAGGTCACCCATTGCTCCCCCTCTCCCTTCCTCATCTGTGTCCCCTACTTGTCCCTCACACATACTCACAATCCCATTGCCTGAGGAACCATCTTGAAGGACAATGTGGATAATGCCACCCTCCTTGTATTCAAACCACCAAGTCACCTCCAGTTGACCAGGGTGTTGGCCATGTGGACACCTCTCCTGGCATTCTCCACCATTCCTGTGGCACATCCCAACTCACTCAGACGCAGCCTTGTCTGGCATCACTAGGCTCAAAACAAGGTCTTTGACCCATAACAGCAGCCTGTAAGCTTGTGGAGGGCAAAGAACTTGCAGTTCTTACCCTAGGAATTTCCAAGAATGAGAGCTGGTATACAGTAGGTGCTTATGAAGTGCTTCTTTTACCTGTTCACCTGCCTTTGTGTCTTATTGTAGTCTTGGTGTGTGCACTCAAAGGAAGGAGGGTAGAAGCTCTCTTCTCTCCTTTCCCCTACCCTTCCCTCTCATCTGTTCTAGCCTCTTGTCTGTGTTCTACTCATCCCCCCCCCCACCCCACCAACCAGGGTCTCTCTATGTAACCCAGGCTCACCTGGAACCCATGATCTTCCATCAGCATCCTGAACACTGGGATTCCAACTTGCCCAACCATTGAGCTGGGAAAGACGCTTTGTGTCTCCGGACTGGAAGAGGGGAGGGAGGGCTTAACGGTGGCTAAGTACACGAGCAAAGTCACAGAGACATAAAAAGGTGCCAGGTAGGTGGCTGAACCTTTCTGTGTAGATGACCAAGAAAGGTCTCTTTGAAGATCTGGCATTTGAGCTTGGAGCTGCATGATGACATGGCCCCTCCACGTGGGTGCCTGAGAGACAAAGCATTCCAGCCTGTGGGAATGGTGTATACTAATGTCCTGAGAAGGGAGTATTTATTGAATGCTTGTGGGCAGGTAGAGGGAGGGTGCCTCCGCCATCTTCTTCTTGGGGTCTGGATGCATGATCTCAAAGGTGGCTAGAGCCAATTATCACCACTGTTAAGATGCCAGCCTCCTCCCATGGAAGGTGCTGGGACCTGCCCTGCATCTCTTCCAGTCAAGGCAGAGTGGACTCTATAGGCTCCTGCTTCATCACTCAGACTCCTGGGCAGCCGAAGAGGAGGCACTTAGCCTGAGTCCGTTCTGGAGAGACAGCCTCTCCTTGTCTCGGTGCCTTCTTCCATGTGAACAGCTCTCTGAAGAAGCAGGCACTGGTGTGTGGATATTCCAGCTTTGCGGCTGCTCCCCCATCCCCACCCACAATATACACTGTTTCATCTCCACAAAGGGCTCTAATGAGAAGGTGCCAATTAGTGGGACCCAGGGCCGAGTGGAACTTGCAGTAATCAGCCTTGGTTGTACGCACTGCTGTGTGTGGCTCCATGTTTTACACACCAGCAATTAGCTGAGGGCTGGTGGCTGTCCCTGAGAGAGGAGAGACAGCTGCCCGCCCCCCGTGTGTGTATGTGTGTATGTGTGTGCGTGCATATGTGTATGTGTGTGTCCTCCACAGTCTGCAAAGGAACCATTTTGTTGGAGCTCATGGCTCTGTCTTGAGACAGAGGTCTTGGAGACTTTGGCCTGACTCTGAACCAGTTCCTCTGTGGGGCTTTGAGAGTAGAGTCCAACAGCTCTCAGCCCAGTGCTGCCATCTGTGATGGCAGAGGTCACCAGGGAGAATTGTGCTACCCCTGTCATGGTCCCTGGTACACAGATGTACAGAGAGGGATATGGGGCTTGTGTCCCTCTGCCTTTGTCATCCCTGAGTCAGGGGCAGAGGACAAGTTGGGGAGTGCCCAACATTTAATCCTACAACTGTGCACTTTCCTGTAAGTACCCGGGCTGCTCAAGCTCCAAGAAGTGGGGCTCACACTTTTTTTTTTTGGTTTTTCGAGACAGGGTTTCTCTGTGTAACAGCTCTAGCTGTCCTGGACTCACTTTGTAGACCAGGCTGGCCTCGAACTCACAGTGATCTGCCTGCCTCTGCCTCCCAAGTGCTGGGATTAAAGGCGTGCGCCACCACCGCCCGGCTGGCTCACACTTTTAATCCCAGCACTCAGGAGGCACAGGTAGGTGGATCTCTGAGTTCTGAGTTCAAAGCCAACCTGCTCTAACCCTAACCCTAACCCTAACCCTAACCCTCAGTCCCTCTTTTCATGTTATTTACACACACACACACACACACACACACACACACACACACCCTCAGACAGCAGGGCCAAAACAGACAAGTTCAAGGTTCGTGGGTGGGGAGGAGAGTGCCAAGTTGTGGCTACCACAGATTTTTGAGGTCTGGAGTCTGACCCCAGGGGCCAAATGAGAGACCATTTGCTACCATCCCAGCAACTCCTGTGTGAGCTGAGTAGGTACCCCGCTGATGAGAGGGGTGACAAGGAGGCCCTTCTGTTTTTACTTCAAGCAGTTTTCAGCTTTCAAACTCAGTCAGCCTGAAGGCTAATTTCCAGCATCTTCCAGCCGTTCAGCTCCATTTGTTGTGCCTGACACCGTGAAAGCTTTTGCTATTGATCCCTGGGCTAGACTCACGTGCTCCCCCTCGACTCCCTTTCTCCAGCAGTTTTTGGTACAGCAATTAGGTATCAGCAGGGCCAGTGTGGGGTGGCCACAGCTGCCTTTCGATTACCATCACAGTAAATACAGCTCCATCTCCACCGAGTCCCTGCTGCCCCCCCTCATCCCCCCGAGAAAGAGAGAGCAGTGGAGCTGGCTCTTCGGTCCTACTTGACATTAGACACTCCAGTTGATCGATGCCTGAAGTCTCCCTCCGTCATCCCAAGGGTTTCCCCAGGGCCACCTGGCCTTGCTAATTGGCTCTGGGGGAAGGCTGGCCAGGGAATGGTGTGAGTATCAATGTCTTTGTGAGGGAAGATAAAGAGGAGGGTCCTATTTGAGGGATGAGGAGCTAGCTTCCTTTTACTAGGACTAGGGTTGGGAATCTCTCTTGCTTTGGAACAGTCAAGTGCACAAACAATGATTTGTGATTCCTTCAGATGAAAATTGTCACCAAAGGGCTAGGGAGATGGATTGGTGACTGAGAATGATTACTGCTCTTTCACAGGACCGACTGGAATTTAGATCCCAGCACCCACATGATGACCTGTAACTCCAGATCCAGGGGGTCTCGTGCCCTTTTCTGGCCTCCTCAGGCATCCACACTCACATATGCATACACACCCACACACAGACACACACATATGCATACATGCACATAAATAAAATAAATCATTTATTTATTTTATTTAATTCACTTTACAGCCTAATAGCAGCCCCCTCCCTCCTCTCCTCCCAGTCCCACCCTTACACCCCATCTCCCATTCCCCATCCCATTTTCCTCAGAGAAGAGGAGGCCCCTCCATGGGTATCAACCCACCCTGGTATATCAAGTCATAGCAGGACTACTAGGTGCATACTCTCCCACTGAGGCCAGACAAGGCAGCCCAGCCATGGGAAAGGGATCCAAAGACAGGCAACAGAGTCACAGACAGCCCCCACTCTAATTGTTAGGAGACCCACATGAAGAACAAGCTGCACATCTGCTACACATGTGTAGGGAGCCTAGGTCCAGCCCATGCATTTTCTTTGGTTGGTGGTTCTGTCTCTGTGAGCCCCCATGGGTTCAGGTTAGTTTACTCTGTAGGTTTTCTTGTGGTGTCCTTGGTCCCTCTGGTTCCCTCAGTCCTTCCCCCAACTCTTCCACAAGACTCCCTGAGCTCAACCTATTGCTTGGCTGTGGGTCTCAGCATCTGTTTCCATTGTCTGATGGATGAAGTCTCTCAGATGACAGTTATGCTAGGCTACTTCCTGCAAGCATAGCAGAATATCATTAAAAATATTTGGGGTTGGTTCTCTCCCATGGGATAGTTCTCAAGCTGGGCCAGTATCTGGTTGACCATTCCCTCAATCTCTGCTCCATCTTTATCACTGTACTACTAATAGGCAGGACAGATTTTGGGTCAAAGGTTTTGTGGGTGGGGTGGTGTCTCCCTCCCTCCACTGGAAGTCCCTCCAGGCTCCAAATTCCCTGCTGGTAAAATTCTCAGGGTCACCTCCCAGCCTCCCCTCTTCCACACTCCTTATTCTCATCCCTATTCCTTTCCCATCCAGTTCCTCCCCTCCATCTATTTCAGATATCTATTTTATTCCCCCTGCTGAGTGAGATTCAAGCATCCTCCCTTGGCCCCTCCTTGTTACTTAGCTTCTTTGGGTCTGTGGATTGTAGCATCATTATCCTGCACTTTATGGCTAGTATCCACTTATAAGTGAGTACATACCATGTGTGTCTTTCTGAGTCTGGGTTATCTCACTCAGGATGATATTTTCTAGCTCCTAAAATAAATCTTTAAAGATAAAATTACTACCAACCAGAGAGACACACTGTGAGGGAGCAGAGATGTGTCTACACCCACTGGACACGCCATTGCTGCTGCCTAGATAAGCAATGTAAGCTTTACCTGTGTGTGATATTTTCCTGCCTGTCTCTTTATTACACCTTCAAGTACATGGTCGTTTTTTAGAGCAGGCGGATGGGATGGGGCTCAAAGTGCAGCTTTAATGGTCAAGCAAACCCAGATGCAAATTCCTGCTTCATTTTACATGGAAAAGTGATCTTGGGCAGGTCACATGACTTCACTGAGACTCATTTCCCATCCATACAAAGACACCTTGCTGCTTATCATGTGAACCAAGAGCAGAGAGTTAGAGAGCAGGAAGCATGCACCCCGGCTGAAGACAGTTAGATTGATCATGGTGATGATGAAGAAGATTAAAAATGTCCACTGCTGTGGTTGGCATTCGGTTGCTGGTTATTTCCCTTATGGCTACCCTGTTTGATGTTGTTATTTTATTTTCATAATGGCTTATGATAAGGGAGTCCAGCACTCACTAGTTGCTCATTAAATATTGAACACCGAGAAAACGAGTCGGACAGAAATTTGCACCTTCATTTAAAGACAGCAAAGCAGGAAGACAAAAGGTGCATGGAGGGCAGTGCCTTGCTGGGCCGTGGAACATGGCTGGACCCCTCTGTCTGGATCCAGTTGCCTCTGACAGCCTCAGCTCCACAGAGCTCTCTCCGTGCAGAACATAAAGAGAGGAGGTCCTGGTCATTTAGGGAAGTGTTTCCAAACAAGGTCCTGGAGTCAGGAAGAGGCTGGCTAGGTCGGAAGGTGGCCTCAGAGTTGGGCCACCTTCTCAAGGTCACTGCCTACCCTAGGCTAAGCCAAGTCTTTGGTGGCTGATGTTACATCTGGGTAAAGCCCATGCTCACCTGCTATGGAGCTCTTGCATGTGAAGAACGTTTTCAACCATGGGTACCGCCTCCTACTCCTCCATTTGGGCCTCTAGTTGGGCAGGAGTTTTCAGAGTCTGATGATGTTAACAAGGTATGGGGGACTCCTGAGGGGTTGGGGGCTGTCTGAAAAAACAACAGGAAGCCCCAAATCACCAGGGCTGGATAAGGAGCCAGGGTGGGTTGCTCTCCTGGGACGAAAGCAGGGAACCTGGGGATGTGGTGGCAGGGTGGGGCAGGCAGGAACAGACAAAGAGCAGTTCCTGCGAGGGCTGCTGTGCCCCAGTAGGGTCCTGGGTCTAGAGATCCTGGCTGGCCTTGGCTACTTTCACCAGGAGGGTGTGAGCAGGGGCCCGCTACAGCAGTTGTCACCTGTATGGCACTCCAGGTGCAAAGGTGAAAATTCAGTCTGCTGCTGCTGAGAAAGGGCCTGGGGTTGCCTTCCCAGCACCTACCCAGTGTCCTTCACTCTGGTCCTTCCTTGGCTCTGCGTTCCTTCCCTGGGTTACAAGCATGGGATGTGCTCAGCTCAACACACTGTCTGCTTGGCAGACTGAGGTTTTGAAGAGTGACTTCAGAGACCATCCAAGGTCACACCTTCAGTGGCTGAGTGTGGCAGAGCAGTTTTGTCCAGCTGGATGAGCTCACTGCTATGTGGAACCAGAGCGCTGGGGACACCTGCAGGACCCTCACCGCTGACTTCATGTCCTCTCAAGGGGCTCAGTCCCTCCTAAGGAGCGGGGCTGGGGACTCTTCAGTGGCACAGCTGCCACTGAGTTGGCCATGCTGAGGGTGTGACCTGTGGGGTAGCTCCCCGGAGCCCCCACTACCATGTGAGGACACCTTCTCATAAGTTCATGTCTTACCAAGCAGGTTTTGGGTGGAGTCTTTCTTTGGTGGATGGGTTTCCTCTCTATCTATGGTGAGTAGACACTTCTTTGAGTGTCCTCAGGAAAAGACATGACACTGAGCTGGGAAGGGAGTCAGCTGTGTCTCAAACTGACTCTCCAGGAAGATCCGCTGGTCTGTCCAGCAGTCCACTGAAGCTACCTCTTGGGGCCACTTCAAACTGAAGCAAGGCTCAGAAGCTGGGAGCCCATTCTCCAGCTCTCTCCTGGGCAGCCACTACAGGCTTGTCCAGCTATGAGCCCCGAGGAGCCCCTTCTGCACCGTGTGAGTCAGAGGGGATGCTGGCAGGAGCAGGATGCCAAGTCTGCCACAGGAGGGCTTGAGCTTGCTCTATTCTGGGATGAGATGGGCTCCCCAGCTGTTCCTTTCCAGTGCAGGTGACATCCCATGAGCTCTTTAATAGGCTATATTAGCTACTTTGTTTAGTATCCAGCCTGTGGCTGATATGGCAGCCTTTCACCTGAAGCAGCAGTAGCAACACTAGGAAAGGTTTTTGAAATCAAAATATAATTGCCTACTGAATCAGGTAAAATTGCATCCGGATGCAAGGATGAGAAACCCAACAAACAGGTCTTTTTTTTTTTTTTTTTTGCAATGAGCATGGAGTTAAGAATTAAGCAGTTCAGGAGCCGTAGGAAGGAGTTGTCGGGAGTGGATGCTTTCTGTCTTTTTCTGCCCTTGCATCCTGGGGATGTGACTTTCATCCTCTTGAGCAAAAGATGGCTATTGCACTGCTAGACATTACATCTATATCCAAGGCCAGAAGAAGCAGGAGTGCGGGGGCGGTATGGACTGTCATCTAGACTGGATCTGGAGTCAACTAAGAGATAGGCTTCTGGGAGGGCCGGGAGGGTATTTCCTGAAAGGGAAACTGGTCAGCAGAAGGTGACCAGTTTCTTGGTCCACCGAGGCATCCATGTTGTCAAGCCTCTTTAAGTGTGTAGACAGCCATTGTCGGATGACACAATCTAGACTGTCTACTTGCAATATTTTTAACACATATCCATTCTATAGTTTCTGTACCTCTAGAGAATCCCGACTATACACACCTCAAAGGCCACACAGCGTCTCAGGTCTGTCTCAGGTCCACACTGGGCTGTGACGGAGGCTGGAACTGGGCTGGTCTGAAAGAAAAGGGAAAGGAAAGAATGGACCCGGGAAAGACTTCAGAGTGTCCTCCTACCCCACCCTGCAGGACTGCAAAGTGTGACCGGTAGTTGACACTTGGTGTCAGAGGCCTTTAGGGAAAGCTGTTCTCAGAAAATATTCCGATGAGTGAAAGATGAGATCAGAGAGCATGACGGGTCTGTGAATGCAAGATAGCTGAACTACCAGCCTGGATGAATGGGAGTAAAGGGTGGGGAGGGAGAGGAAGAGGGCAGGGGAGGCAGGGCGGAGGCAAGCTGGGAAGGAGACAGGAGAGGTAAGGATGACACCAATGGTGCCTGAGCAGACTTTTAAGAACAAGGAGTATTGGTCTGGAGACATGGCTCAGCAGCTTAGAGTACTTGCTGCTCTTGCAGAGGATCTGAGTTCAGGTCCCAGCCCCTGTGCCTGGCAGCTCAATCACCTGTAACTCCAGTTCCAGGAGATCCATCACCTTCTTCTGGCCTCTGCAGGCACACACACACACACACACACACACACACACACACACACACACACACGCACACACACATGCACACAAGTTCACTGTGCACACACACGTACATGTACACTTTCTTAAAAATAAAATAAAAAATACTTTTAAAAGAACATAGAATCTCTTGTTTCGGGCTTCAAGTCATTCAAGATCTTCAGACCTCCCACCATCTCCTGGCCGTCCCCAGACCCTTAGTCTATCCCGTTACATCAACAAATACTTGTAAGTCATCTGGGGGGCTGTGGGTTGGGGGAAAATGATGAGGTTCAGGGGAAAGGAATAGTTTCGAGGGGGAGTTGGAGCCAGCTGGAGGGATTAGGAGTGAGAGGGGCTGAGGAGGTGGCTCGTTTCATTCCCAGCACTACATAAGAAGCCCAGTGTGCTGGAGCTAACCTGTAGTGTCTGTGCCAGAGAGGCAGAGACAGGTGGGCTTGCTGGCTTACTTGGTGAATGTCAAGTTCAGAGACTGTCAAAAAAAGAGGTGGGCAGTGCCTGAGGAAGAACACAGCAAGCTGATCTGGTGTACATGCACACTTGTCATTTCTTATGTACATTAACATGCACACACATTCACAAACCTCCTCCCATACAAACGTGGCCTACAGAGTGACCAGGGCTTTGTAGCCATCTTGGGAAGGGCGCAGGCCTTTCAACAGCAGGATGGGGTGTGTCTATCAGTCACCCAGCACTGCAGAACGACCACCTCCAAACATACAAATTAAAACGTCTATACCACAGCTCCATTGGGCTGGGCGCCTTTGCCTCCAGCTTGGAGGTGACACTGGCTGTCTTTGACAAAGTTGGGATTGAGCACGGGGCAGTTTTCTAGTTGTTCTCAGGGTGCGTATTTGATGTTTTCTTTTTCTTTTTCACTTTGCCCAGAAGGTTTATGAAGTCACCCTGAATTCCCGGAACATCAGACCCAAACAGAAGAACAAAAACAAATTCCGGAGCCAAATATAAATGCGATTTTAATTATCTGCACCGTTGCTCCCTCCCATTAGTGTGGGAAATGAAGGGTTGAGTGTTTAGCACTTGCAGTGATAATCCCGGCACAAAACTTTCAAAGCAGCTCCTTGATCCCCAAGTCTGATGTATATGAGCCTGCTTCAGGTGGTTTGGGCTAGCTACTTCCTCACTGGGCAACCTGGATTAAGGCTCTTTGACTCTCTGCTCTTTTGTTTCTGCAACAGCTAGTGAGACAAGAACTCTTCTCCTGCAGGGATGGTTGAGGGGTGTGGCATGGGCCAGGCTGCTTTATTATAGCTGCTCTTCCTCTCTCTCCTCCTTTCCCTTTCCCTCTTCCTCTTCCTTTCCTCCTCCTCCTCCTCCTCCTTCTTCTTCTTCTTCCTCATCCTCATTCTCTTCCTCCTCTCTTTCCTCTTCTTCCTCTCCTCCTCCTCTCCCTCTTCCTCCTTCCCTTCTTCCCCCCTCCTCTTCTCCTCCCATTCTCCTCTCCCTCTTCCTTCTCTCCCTCCTCCTCATCCCTTTTCTTTTTTCTCCCCCCCTCCTCTTCCCTACCTCCCTTTCTCTTCCTCTCCCTTTTAACAATGTTTTTTCCTTCATGAGCCCTAAGCATCTGGTTAATAAACACATTCAATCTTTCTTGCTTTGCCTACTAGGAAGCTCAAATACAGAAAGCATCCCAACCCAAACAAACCACCAAGAACCGACATCTGGTACATACAAAAGCTTTCTCTTTTTATCCCCGACCTCGCCACCTCCTCACTGCATTCTATTCATTGTCTCTGGTTACACACTTGAAACTTGCCTCAAGCTTTTCTGTGCATGTGGTGGAACAAGACAGGGGATATAAAAACAAGTCAACAGAATCAATAGAACTAGAGTCCGGGGATGAATTTAAAAACAGAACGTTCTGTGTGGCTCTGTGGGGGTAGCGGGCTGTATGTGGGATGCTGCTGGATGGTTTGTCCTGTAAGGGTTGTTTTTTAAAATCCCCTGATTTTACTGCCAGGAGACTCTGGATTCTAGCTCTGGCTTTAGCAAACTGGCCAGCCTTGGAAGGTATGCAAGAAAATCTGCTTCAGGAATACATGGAATGGGATGGGCAGGTGTACTGTGGTTGCAAGGCCAAGTGTTCTTGAGCCTGGGAGGAGGGACCTGTCTGGTGGTTGCAGTCCCTGCTTCCCTCATTAGCTTCAGAAGGTTTGACAGAGACTGGAGCCCCACTTTCAGCTGGAGCTGCCATCAGGGGTGACCCTTTGTGGTTGAGTCTGTGTACTCAGTTGCCAGTCAGCTGCATGAGGACAAGCTCCCCAGTCTTGATACCCACGGCACCATGCTCTCACATGCCAAGGATCTGCCTTGGTGAGCAGAAGCCAGGCTAGGCATCCCTCCCACTCACGGCCACAGGCTGTTCCCGGGAAAGCCCTGTTGCTGGGCACCAGGGCCTTTGCATGTGCATCCGTGATGCTGTGGACATGCCTAGGTGGTGCTGAAATCAAGAGCGCAGAGGCTTGAGTCCAGGCTGGGTCTTGTCATTTATTATTTCTATGCCCCCAAACAGGTTATTTAACTTTGCTGTGCCTCAGTTTCTCTTTTGGGAATGGAATGATAGTTGCAATGACCTCATGGGCCCTTTTGAGTCCTGAGGCATGTGAAACATTAGAAAAACATCTGCAGTGGACTGGGAAGGACCGGCCTTTGATCCTCACAACTCACACCACAACAACTGGTCATGGTGGTTTATATTCATAGTCTCTGGAGACAGGTGGGTCCTGGGGCTCACTGGCCAGCCAGTCCAGCCTAATTGGAGGCACCAGGCCAGTGGAAAACTGTCTGAAACAAAAATAAGACCAAGGCATACAGCTAAGGTTGTCCTCTGAATTTCACATGCACATGAACACACATATATATGCACCTACACATATATGAACCTTCTGTCCCAAGAAGCATCTGCAGCTGTATCCCAGGTAAGTGCTCCCCACCCAGTAACCCTTGGCCTTTCTTGACCTCTTCCCCGCTGAGGGTGGGTAGTACCCACCCCTCTAGGCTTCTCTAGCCAATCTAGTAAACTCTCAACTTCCACTCTTGACCTACATCTTGCTCCTCGGGGCTGAGTTAGTTGGGAATGCCTCTGCCAGTGTGAACTCAGCCTGCATAGAGAAAGTGCCAGGGAAGGGAGAGAGGATTCCACAGCACAACACAAGAGGACACTCAAATGGCAATACTGTCACAAATGAGGGTGCCATGGGCATTATCTGGCCCAAGCCAACTGCCTGAAGTACCCTAGAGGCACAGACTGCAAAAGCTACCTCCTCCCTGGAGTGCGTCCCTCCTTCCAGAGAGGCATAGGCAGAGCCCATGGTTGCCTGCTGCTACTCCAGTGGGAATATATCCAAACCCAATTGTTCCTGGGGATCCACCAAGAAAGCAAATGGTATCTGCTGTGCAGAACTCGCAAGGGGTTTCTGTGGTGAATCCCAGGCTTCAGTGCTGGGTTTTGGGGCTCACATGTGTCCCCAATTGGGCTTCCTTTCTTCTTCTGAGGTGTGGGGGGTGGTCATGACACCGGAGTCACAGGAATCCCTTGAGGATTAAAGAGCAGATATTTGTGAAGCTCTGGCTTTGCTTCTGCTGCAGAAGCAACCGCTGAGCAAATGGCGGCTGGCCGTTACAATTGCTGAATTTTCATGGAGGGCTTCTGAAGGGACTACAGCTCAGCTAATGAGGACTTTTTGCCCTTTTTTTCTCTGTGCTGAGATCTGACCTGTTTGCTGTGATACTATGTGAGAAAGCTGCTGAGCTCAGGGATCTTGAGGTGACAACCCCATATCTGTCCCCTAGCCCCCACTGTGTGTGTGTGTGTGTGTGTGTGAGAGAGAGAGAGAGAGAGAGAGAGAGAGAGAGAGAAGGAGGGAAGAGAATGAGTGGCTGGAAGTTGAAATTGGTCTTCTGTCATTATCTACTTTATTTCTGGAGACAAAGTCTCTCACTGAATGAGGAGCTCGCTGTTGACTGGCCACAAGCTCCATCAAGCTCCATGGAGCCTCCTGTAATGCCTCCTTGTACCAGCATGCTCGGTTTTATGTGGGCTCTGAGGATCTGAACTCATGACCTCATGCTTGTTCAAAAAACACTTCATCAACTGAGCATCTTATCCCCCCAATCTTTTTTCTTTTTTCCAAGACAGGTTCTTGCTCTATACCACAGTCTGGCCTCAAACTCATGGTCCCCCGTCTCAGCTCTGGGAGGACAGCTGGACACTGCCACATTCAGCTTTCTATTGACATGTTTTCTATTTTGGTGTCTGCTCTTTTTTTGCTGGGCTGTGATGCCTTCTCTTCCCCAGGAGACTCAACCGTGCCGGTTGAGAACTGGGCCAGATCATTTTAACTGGCACCCACCCACTGAATGACCAAATGCCCCCCACTTTACATGTGCAGTCATGGCAGACATTTACCCTGCAATGACAAAAGTGAGGCCCAGAGAGGTCTCTGAACAGATTTGGTCACACAGCTTGGAAATGATGGGTTTCAGAGATGACATCATGAGGTATTCTATTCACCTTGCCCTGCTGGTCTAGGGCCTGCTGATGGGTGCAACACCCAGCAGGCCTTGTAGGGCAGTGGTTCTAACCTTCCAAACGGTGCGACCTTTTAATACAGTTCATCATGTTGTGGTGACCCCCACCCATAAAATTATTTCACTGATACTTCATAAGTATACTTTTGCTACTGTTATGAATCATAATGTAAGTATCTGATAAGCAGCATATCTGTCATGCTATCTCAAACAGGTTGAGAACCACTGTTGTAAGGAGTGGGATAATTCAGTGTGTTGATGCTGAGGCTAGGAAGGGAAGGGATCATGGGCTTTAATGTTTTATAGGCTAGAATATATTGACCATGAGATTTTCCCACAATCCCATGGGCAACCATTCTGGAGGCTTGCTCCTAAGCTGTGTCTACTCTTTTTTTCTGACAGCAGACATCTGGTGCTGTCTAGGGCTGGGTGATAGGAAGTGGAGATATCTTATTGGAAGAACACCATGTACAGAAGTCCTGTCCCTTGCTTCCCCTGACATTTGTCTTCAGCTCAGACCTTTGCGCCTGAACTGTGGCTGCTCTCCCATAATCCCTAGATCAAAGCCAAAGAATTGCGGAGAGCTGGGCACGGTGGTAGGTGTCAGCACTTGTAAGCTGGGTGCAGGGGTTTTGGGACTTCAAGCCTCAGTTACATAGTGGATTCTAGGCCAGCTAGGGCTACATAAGGACCTATCTCAAAAAAAAAAAAGCAAAAGAGAATTGGTTTTTTAATTTAGGTTTTTATTTATTAGGTACATGATAGAGTACCTCATGACGTCATCTCTGAAACCCATCATTTCCAAGCTGTGTGACCAAATCTGTTCAGAGACCTCTCTGGGCCCCATTTTTGTCACTGCAGAGTAAATGTCTGCCATGACTGCACATGCAAAGTGGGGGGCATTTGCTCATTCAGTGGGTGGGTGCCAGTTAAAATGATCTGGCCCAGTGCTCAGCTGGCACTGCTGGGTCTCCCGGGGAAGAGGAGGCGTCACAGCCCAGCAAAAAGGAGCAGACACCAAAACAGACACCTACGTTTTCATGATCAGTGACTCTGCTCTCAACCATCTCATCTCTGGGCTTCTGAGAAAACAAACAAACAATAGAAGGTCCCAGGCATTATGATGCATGCCTATAATCCTGGAACTCCGGAAGCTGAGACAGGAGGATTTTCACAAGTTAAAGGTCAGCTCGCCTTATAGAAAGACCTTGTCTTAAAACAAATGAGCAAACAACAGCAACAATAAAACAAAAAGCCAAGCCCTGACACGAAGGGCAGTGTCCTGATGTGTATAACAGGTTTCCTGTGGACACAGACTTCTGACCCACCAGTCCCTCACTGGACAGGCGAGAAGTGCTCCTTGGCCACTCTGGTAAGCACCTGGTATGGCAGGGCAGTGGCCCCCTTGCATCCATGAGGTAGCAGCTCCCTCTTGTTGAGGAGGTGAGACCTAAGTGAGCAGGATGGCGGTGGGTTGGGGCAAGGGCCACAGGCTGTATCCAGCTACCAGGACACAAAGATTTAGGTCGGATGATGGGTTAAAAGTCAAGTCATAAAAAAATAGAAGGAACAGCAAAAACATAAGGTCTTGGAGGATAGGCAAGAAGTCAGTGGCAGACAAGGTTGGATGTGGGTTTTGCTATTTCCACAGCTTGGCCCCCAAGCCAGCCTCAGCATCAATTGGGAACATGCTGGTGATGCAGCGTCCTTCGCTGCCAGTTGCCCCACACCTGCTTGTTAGAAGCCCTGAAGGCGTGGTTAGTCAGTCAGATCCTCCAGGTGATACTGGAGAATGAGGGGCTCATGACTTGGATAGTGAGCATGCCCCTCAGCAAATCACCTGGCCTCTGTGGGAACAGAAGGGACAGGAGCTCAGATAGTCGCTTAGGGTTCACAGAAGCCTTTCTTAACTTGCAGAAGGGACACAGGCCTACGCTTTCTTCTGCTGTATGAGGAGAAGAGCCCCTGGGCTGGAGACAACTTGAAGGAGTGAAGGTTGACCCAGACTAGGAGGAAAGGGCATGTGTTTGCCTGTGCAGCCACCCACGGGGAGCCGATAGCCAGTCGCACCACTGCAGTTTGATGGGGTCTTTAACTGGGAACTGTTCCCCTCTTTTTCCAGCTGCTGGCTCCTATCTTTGGAGAAACGAGTTGATGACCTCCACTGGTCCAGCAGTGTCCCGGCTCTGCGCCGACCATTCAGTGCCATCCAGATAGTCTACCTACAGTGGCTAGAGCTGTGGGACCATTTTGAGAGCTGGATCCCCGTGCCTGCCTAGCTCAGGAGTTCCAGAACGACTTTGCCACCAGTCTGGCATGAGGTCCTCTCCCGGGAACTCATTTAGCAGCAATGTTCTTGGCGGGAAGCAAGCTCCTGGAAGCTAAGTGTTCTGGATGCTCGCTTCCCTCAGTGGGGTTGTCCCATTGGAGGGAAGAAGAAGAAGAAGCAGCTCCTTTTAGGCTGCAAATGGCTCCAATTAGTTTCTGGATCTTGACCTTCATCTGTTCTGCGTGAGACGTGGGAGGCTGAGGTGCTTCTCTGGTTGCTGGCCTTCTGTTCCTTCCCCACCCTCCATCCTTCCCTTTCCATGAGGAATGCAGTGTCATGTTCACCCCTGGCTCCCTGTCACCTTCCTCATCTGTCCCAGCTCTCTATCACCATGGCAACTGCCTCAATACTGACCCCAGTGTCTGTTGTGGTGTCTCTTTCATGAGGTCCCAGTGTCTTGCCCCCAAGGCCAATTAAGCCATTGGGCACAGTAGATATAGTGCTAATGGAACACAAGAGCATTTAATTAGTTTCAAAGTTAGAAAAGAAAAAAAACTTTTAGGCAGAAGAAAATGGTGTGTGTGTGTGTGTGTGTGTGTGTGTGTGTGTGTGTGTGTGTGTGTGCATGTGTGCAAGTGTCGGTGTGATTAACCGAGAGGTTAGCATCAAGTCTCTTTATCTTATTCTATGTTTTGAGGCAGGGTCTCTCACTGAGCCTGGAGCTCACTGATTGGTAAGACTGGCTGGCCAGCAAGCTCCTAGAATCCTCCTGTCTCTGCCTCCCCAGCACTGGGATTACAAGGGCATACCACCATGTCTGGCTTTCTACTTAGGTCCCCGGGATCTGAACCGACATCCTCAGTAAGTAGATAGATTGCCCACCCATCTATCTCCCCAACCCCCAGAGAAAATATCTTAACATATTACAATGTATTTTTCTTTCTTCTGTGGTTTGTTTTGAGACATAACTCATGTAGCTCAGGCTGGTCTCAAACTTGCTATGTGGCCAAGATTGGCCTTGAACTCCTGACCCTCCTGCCTTAGCGTCCAAGTGCAGGGATTGCAGTTGTGTGTCTGCATTTATTTCCTCACAGAAGTTACCTTGTGACCCTTTCTACCTCCAGCAATGTTTCACTTGATGTGAGGTGAGCCAGACACATCTCTGTACTGTCGGTAGGGTGCTGGTGGGCAGCAGAATGGCTCAAAGGGATCCCAGTAGTGGGCACTGAGGCAGCTGGACAGAAAGCCTGTAAGGATGGTGTCTTTTACACCCTGGCCTTCCCACTGGGGGAGCCGTACCCACCTCAGCTGCCCATGTGACGAGGGATCTTCTCTTCCTCAGAAGGGCTTTAGTGAACCCTGGGTTCTGAAGTCTTCAGGCAGCTGGCATCTGAGGCACCTCCTGTGGGGTGCTGGCTTTTTGCATCTGGTCAGTCATGGCTGAATGTCCACCATCACTTTCGCTAACAAGGGTGCTCTCAGGCAGAAAGGAGCCTGGCAGGTAGATTCCAAGGGCTTGCTGGCCAGCCAGCCTGATGGCCGAGCTTCCAAGTGAGAGACTCTCAAGACAACGAGGCAGAGATTGGGAGGAAGACAATCTCTACCCCTAAGGCTAATTAATAGACAGGGATTCTCTGTGAAGCCCTGGCTGTCCTGGAATTCGCTCTGTGGACCAGGCTGGCATCAAACTCACAGAGATCCACCTGCCTCTGCTTGCTGAGTGCTGGGAATAAAGACGTGTGTCACCATGCTCGGCTGAGAGGAAGACTCTACATGTTTTGCTCAAGGCTCCCTAGTGCTGGGAGTAAAAGCAGGTTCTACACGCCTGTTATGCTGGCACACGACACAGAGCACCTGTGGAGGTCGGAGGACAACTCTGTGGAGTGGGTTCTCTCTTTCCACCTTTACATGAGTTTTGGGTATCGAACTGAGGCCCTCAGGTTTTGTTCTTTTACCTGCATTGTTATCTCGGAAGACCCTGCACCTTGCTGTTTGACAGTGTATCTCACTGAACCTGGTATGTTCACAGGTTCTGGTAGGCTGGCCGGCTGGTGAACCCTGGGATCCTCCTGGCTCTTCTTCCTCAGCTCTGAGATTTCAGTGGCACACAGCCACACTCAGCTTTTTAAGCTGGGCTGGGGAATCAAACTCAGGTCCTCAGGCTTTCCCAGCAAGCATTTTACCCACGGAGCCACCTCCCCAGCCCCATGGCTCATCTTCCTCTCTGGTGGGGTAGGTTCTTATCTCTAACCATTTCTGATTAATGTCAGAATCAGTCTGTCAAGGCCATAAAGCGCCCCACAGGGATGGGACAGCAGTGAATTCACAGATTAAATCTGATAGTTTCTCCGAGCGTGAAGGGGGAATATTTCTCCATCCTCCCAGGTCTCCTCTAATTTCCTCAGTGACTTTCATAATTCTTTCCATAAAGGTCTGGGATATCTTTCAATGGATTTATTCACAGGTAACTCAGTTTTTCTTGCTTTGATGGTAGGACACTCTCTTTCATCATGTTTCTTAATTGATTACTGGGAGCACTGGGGACATGAGCAGACTTTGTCTGTGAGCTTCTGCTCACGGTCTTGCCAGTTCTACCTGTGTGCCGATGATCTTGGATTTTCTACATAAACAATTGTAGTCAGCATGCACTAGCATTATATGCTCTCCCCCCTCCCTCCCTTTCTCTCACCCTCCCTCTTTTCAAACTTTTCTTTCTTTCTCCTCCCTTTCCACTCGCCTCCCCCCTTTCCCCTTCCCTCCCTCCTCCTCCACTGCATAGCCCAAGATAACCTGAAACTCTTGCTTTTCCTGCTTCAGCCGGATAAGCAGCGCTCCTGGCTGATCTCCCGATCTTTCTGCCATCTGGGGTCTCTGGTACAACACTGCATGCAAAGCTGAAACAGGCGACTGGTCCCATTTTTAGTCACTTACTAGAGTAAGACATTTGCAGTTGCTAGAGGCTGTAGCCAGGACCTTGTGCATGCTAGGAGGATAGGCTCTACCAGAGAACTACACCCCCCCCCTCCTTTAGCTTTATATTTTGAGACAGGGTCTCGATAAATTCCCTTGACTGGCCTTGATCTTGGCAATCCTCCTGTCTCAGCCTCCTCCTGGGTCATTGGTTTGAGAGGCCTGCATCACCAGCCTTGACCATGCCTCCTGTATTTTGATTTAATTACATTTTAAATACTTGTTATCCATTTTATTGTAATGTTTAGTTCGTTGATAGCCCCATGTTATCAATCAGAGGCACTTGCAGTTCACTGTGCGTGTTCTGTGACAGCCATTTTGAGACGCAAAGCTACACACCATAAAGCTCACTATTGTTTTGATGTTTATTTTTTATTCATTAGGTGTTTTCACTTTTATTACAGAATCTGGCTATGAAATACATGTCATGAATACAAACATTTCATACCACAAAATACAATGTGTTCTCTCTCTCTATTTTTTAAAGATTTACTTATTTGTGTATAAGAGTGCTCTGTCTGCATGTTTGTCTGCATATTAGAAGAGGGCATTAGATTCCATTAGAGATGGTTTGATCCATCATGTGCATGCTGGGAATTGAACTCAGGTCCTCTGGAAGAGCAGCTAGTGCTCTTAACCTCTGAGCCATCTCTCCAGCCTCATACACTATATTTTCTTAGCAGTGTTGCAGATCAAACCCAGGGTCTTGCAGATGCCAGGCAAGCACCCTACCACCTCACTCCAGCACTGCCCTTGTTTTCTTTTTAAGAAGTCTCACTGTACCCCAAGGCTGGTTTCCAGCCACCTACAAGGCAGAAGCAGGAGACTTTCAAGTTGAAGAAAACGTTTTAATTTATAAAACTTCCTTCTGTTTGGTTGGGAGGCTCATTTCTTAGCAGTTCTAATCTCTAGTACTTGGTAAAACACAGATTAAAAAGGAACCATTGCTTAGTATTATTATCTTAGTAGGATCCATCTCCGGTGACTACTGCAGATATAGCTAACAACAAGACTATCATTTTTAAAATATATATTTTTTTATTTTTGAGATTATATAATATGTAATTTCCCCTTCCAAACCCTCCCGTGTACTCTCACATGCTCTCACTCACACTAATGGGCTCTTTTTCTTTAATTGTTGTTGTTGTTGGTGGTGGTGGTGTGTGTAGTGTGTGTATATTTCTAAATATATGAATACAACTTGCTTAGCCCATATAATGTCTCTTGTATGTGTATGATTTCACAGCTGACCACTTGGCATTGGATAATAAAGGGCTTGCTCCCTGTGCTGGAGCTCCAGGCAGGCCATGCCCACCTGGCATTCAGGTAGGCTCTGGGATGCAGCCTCCCTTAAGTCCTTGTGCTTTCAGGTGATTCTTTTTTTGTTTGTTTGTTTTTTGAGAAAGGGTTTCTCTGTGTAGCCCTGGCTGTCCTGGACTCGCTTTGTAGACCAGGCTGACCTCTTCCTTGTGCTTTCAAAGCAGGCATTTTAGTCACTAAGCCACCTCCCTAGCCCTCTCCAGCAGCTTTGAAGACTCCTTGCCTGCCTTTCTCCCTTCAAAGTTCTGCCGCGCTGCCACCTCAGGGTGGTCTGTCTCCAAACTTTCCGGATGCGTAGGTTATTGCAGGTTTGGGTTTTTAAAGCCATTTTGGGTGGCTGGACAGATGGTTTAGTGGCTAAGAGCATGGACTGCTCTTCAGATCCCAGCCACTCATGTTAGACAGCACACAACAGCTTGTAACTTCAGCTCCAGGGGGATCTGACACTTCTGGCCTCCATCAGCACCTCACACTAACATACATGCACACACACACACACACACACACACACGCATGCACACGCAACACACACCTCATAGAATTTTATCTGAAAAATTCTCTGCCATCATTTCTTCAAATGTCTGAGCTTTCCCTTTCTTCCCTTTCTGGGACTCTGGCTGTGGTGTGTGGGTGGGCTGGATGGTCCTCGCAGGTCTCTGGAGCTGTCCCTTCAGCCGCACACTGCTTTTTTCTTCAGTCCACACAGGCGTCTCACTTGGCCTGCCTTCAACCTTGCTCATTCTTCTATCAGTGCAAACCCACTACTGAGTCCTCCCAGCAAATTCTCCTGGAGGGTTGTAAAATGAAAAATAAAATAAAATTAAATTAAAAAATTAAAAAATTTCAATGCCAACATTTACATTTTGCTCTTTTTTAAAAATTCACCTCTCCCTCCCTCCCTCCCTCCTTTCTCTCTCTCTCTCTCTCTCTCTCTCTCTCTCTCCTTCCCTTTCTCTCTCCCTCTTCAGTATTTTCTGCTTCAAGAAACACTGTTAGCCCAGTCTCCCTTAAGTTCTCTAAAACATATTCCTAGTTGTCATTGACAGACTTCTTTAATAAGACCAGCATGGAATCTCTGGTCCTTCAAGGACAGTTTCCATTGACAGAGGCTTTTCCTGTGTGGGGACTATGGCTTTTATTTCTTTACATGACTTAAAATTGTTGAAACTGAACGCCTTGCCAGGTAAGTGCTGCATGCCTCTGACCCCAGCACTTTGGAGGCAGAGGTAGGTCGATCTTTGTAAGTTCAAGGCCAGCCTGGTCTGTGTATCGAATTCCAGGACAGCCAGGACGACAAAGTGAGATGATACCCTATCTCGAAAAAAAAAAAACAAAAACAAAAAACAAACAAAAAACAAACAAAAAACCCACTAAGAAACAAAAACCAAACAATAACAAAATCCAAATCCTCAGACAAAAACCCGGAACAGCTTCAAGAATACAGTGTGACAGCCGGATTCTTGTCTCCTCAGCATTTGTTAATGCGGTTTTTAATTTTTTCCCTTCGTTGGTTCGTTTTGTGACTTTTCTGGACTAATTATCTCAAGTTCGTGTTTCTTGCTATGAGTGGACCCCCAAGTCACTGCTTGCACAGCCCAGTCAGTGGTGAGCTAATGGCACAACAGAGGAGGCTCCCCCCAATGCTATGAGCCACAGGGCTCTGTGTTTGCTGTTGCTTTCTGCTGTGGGGGTCTCAAGGTCCATCCAGAGGTGAGAGGTTAAAACCTCTGTCTCAGTTAGGGTTTTCTTGCTGTGAGGAGACACCATAACCAAGGCAACTGTTATAAAAAAAACGTTTAATTGGGGTTGGCTGACAGCTTTAGAGGTTTAGTCCATTATCATCATGGAGGGAAGCAGGGCCTCTTGCAGGCAGACTTGGTGCTGGAGGAGTCAAGAGCTCTATGTAGAATCTTGATCTGGAGGCAACCGGGCAGAGCTTGAACACTAGGAGACCCCAAAGCCCGCCCCCACAGTGACACACTTCCTCCAACAAGGCCACACCTACTCCAGCAAGGCCACACCTCCTAGTAGTGCCACTCCCCCTGGGTCAAGCATTCAAACACGAGTCTATGGAGGGCCAAACCTATTCAAACCGCCACAACCTCTGTAGGCTGAAGCTAGTTTCCCAGGATGATGTTAGAGGTTTTTCCAGCTCCCTGTGGGCTGTTCAACTGTTCTGCATATATTTTTAAATTTAAAAATGTGTGTGTGTGTTTGTGTGTGCGCATTACAGAGCACATACTTGGAGTTCAAAGAACCACCTGTGGTTCCTAGGATTGAACTCAAGTGGCCTGTCTTGGCAGCAAGCACCTCTACTCTCTGAGCCATCTTGCCAGCCCTGGTCTATGATTATAAACTATTGCTACATGCATACATACCATCATCACTGCCATCACTAATAATTATATTATCATTAACTTATTGCAAATGTTCTTTTGGGCTTTCTCCACACAGTAAACCTGAGTCAGATTATGCAACAGCAAGTCTTGTAAGTAGAACTTTCCAGAGAGCTCCAGGCAGCATGGTAGTTCTCTGGGGATGGAGCATATTCCTGAGCTCTAAGTCCAGTCAGGTTCCCAGTGGCTGTTGGGATGCTGTCTGAATGAGCTCTTATTGGTTCACAGAGGAACTGATTCCTGGAAGCCAGGACGACTCTTTTCTGCTTAAAAAGTCCTGAACCAATTCACGATTTTTTTCCAGTAGTTCTCTGCATCTGCTGGGACAAGCCGATGATTGCTCTGGTCAACCAGTTCCCATGACAGGTGACCCGATGGTCTTCTGACACTGAAGAATCCAGGTGAGTTCCTGGGCAAGCACTTGACTTCCCTGCATTTCCAAGTGGAGAGCTGCAGAGAATGGCTCCCTGGATTCTCAACCTGGGGAAAAACTTGAGCAGTTTGATGGAGTCCACCTATGGAAACCAGACATAAAATCCTGCCTAGTCGGGATGCCTTATCCTCTTAAATATACTTCTATGTTTGGTTTGATAATATTTTTTATACAATTTAATTATTTTTTTTAAATTTTGTGAATTTCACATCATGCACCCTCCCTGTTCCCACTCACTCCCACCTCCCCTCAGACCTGCCTTCTACGCTTGCAACCTCTCCCAACAGGAAAAAAAAAATCTCATTGTGGAAGCTGTAGTGTGTCTCAGTGTGTCCCACAATATTCCCTTTTGTCCACACTTTTTCACTTGCAAATGTTCATTACAATTACTCCTTTTTCTAATACAAGGACTCTGGCTTCTGCTGCTTTGTCAGTGGGGCTTCCTCTCAAACACACTGTTGTTGTCCTGTGTCATGGAGATCCTGTAGCTTTGGGTCTGTGGAACTGGCCTCTTCATGCACTCCAGCAGTTCATCCATGGAGTAGATGTTAGTGTGGGCCAATTCAAAGCCCTGGTTCTGGGTCTGCAACCCCCACATCCAGGGCTAGTTCTATTGTGGTACCCAGGTAAGGTGCAGGGCCTGCTCTCCTGAGTACAATTTAATTTTTATTTTCCAGACATACAGGCTTTTTATAGGCTGGACATTGTGAGTGTGTGTGTGTGTGTGTGTGTGTGTGTGTGTGTGTGTGTGTGTGTGCCTGGGAGGTACTGCTCCCCTTGTGTTTTCAGTAGAGGGTTTCTATTAGTCTGGCCAGGCAGTGAGCTCCAGGAACCTCCCTGTCTCTGCCGCCATGGCACCCCGGAATACAAGCCCACACCATTATGCAGGTGCTGGGGATTGAACTCACATCCTCATGCTTGTACAGAAGGCAGGTTACCAATGGAGCAATTTCTCCAGCCCCTCGGTTTGTTGATAGTTTGTGTAGAATGCTGTGTATTTACCTATAAGTGCAAGGTTGATTTAAAATTTGCATCTTTGGCTGCCCTTGTCTAGTTGGGTGTCCAGATTAATACAACCTCAGCACAAAACCAAACAGCCTGGAAATGGTTCTGTCAGTAAAGCATTTGCCATATGAGCACGCAGTCCCAAGTTCAGATGGCCAGCACACACGTGAAAGTGTGTCAGTGACACGGAGGCTGAGACAGGGGCTTGCTGGCTAGCCGGCCTAATCAAACTGCCAAGCTCCAGGTACCTTGTCTTAAAAAAATAAGGAGCAAGGGCTGGGGAGATGGCTCAGTGGTTAAGAGCACCGACTGCTCTTCCAGAGGACCGGGGTTCAATTCCCAGCACCCACATGGCAGCTCACAACTGTCTGCAATTCTAGGACCCAACACTCTCACACAGATATACAGACAAAACACCAAAAAAAAGGAGCAATTCAGAAGACACATTTGATGTCCACATCTGGCCTCTCTGAATGTTCACACACACACGCATGTGCACACACACATGCACACACAGGAACATACCACTTGTTCACTGTCCCCTCCCCAAAGTAAAACTCCAAGTATCTGAGAACAGCCACTGTGCAGGGACTATGAAGGGAAAGAGGCCCAATGCACCTTGGAGAGAGGAGGTAGAAGCGGTCAAGAGAGGGGATGCTGGACTTCTCCCAAGGCTGGGGTACAGGAAGCTGCTGGGCTACATCAAGCAGTGACTCAGAACCCCAACTCCTTGTGTCTCCCCAGCAAGGAAGGCCAGCCCTGTGGGGAATGAGTGCAATTCTGCTCTCCATGACCCAGGCGTGTCCTGGGAACGTTGCAGCCACATTACTAGGCAAGAGGATGTGAGCCTGGATGAGGCTCACACACGTCCCTGTGTTGTGGCCTTTCAGACGCTGGAACCCTGTCTCAAACCTTGGAAGCAAATGGGAGGTCTCCAGGGTAGCTGCAGCAGAGATTGTATTTCCTGCCTGTGGAGCAGAGGGAGGCAAGGAGAAGTTTAAGATTGATTGACAGAGATAAAAAAAAAAGTAAGGCTGGGGAGATGGCTCAGTGGATACAGTGTGTGTGTCTGTGTGTGTGTGTGTGTGTGTGTGTGTGTGTGTGTGTGTGTGTTACAAGTGCTGGGATTGAAGTTTGAATCCCTAACACTCAAAGTAAAAGCTGAGTGGCCGTGGTTGCCTGGCTGGCGTCCCACTGCTCAGGGGGAGTCAGGATCAAGCTGGCTCTCTAGACTAAAGTGGCACCTGATCAAGGAAGACACTTGATGCCAACTTCATGAATGCACAAACGCCACACACACACACACATATGACGTGCCTTCCTGGTGTGGAATGAGCTTTCCTCCTGCAGTGGAGGGTAAATGACACTCTGTATTAGTCAGTGTTTGGGGGCTGTAACAAATGGCAGAAAAGGAAGCAAGGCTCCAGCTCTGTTGCTTTTGGGTGTGTTGCACGGACAAAGCATCCTGGAGGGAGCAGTGAGCATGAGGCTGAGGAAACATCTGGGAAGTGAGAGAGAGAGAGAGAGAGAGAGAGAGAGAAGGGAGAGAACAAAGACCATTGTTCTTTTCTAGGGCCTGCCCCTGGTGACCTAAGCCCTCACACATCAGATATTGTCCTCAATCGTCTCTAGCTTATCTCTTCTACAACGATTTAATTTTTTACTTTATGCGTGCGGGGTTTTGCCTGGCCTTTATATCCGTGTGCCACGTGTGTGCAGTGTCTTTGGAAGTGGAGTTACAAATGATTGTGAGCCGCCCTGTGGGTTCTGGGAACTGAACCCAAGTCCTCCACCCGAGCCGCCAGTGCTCCTAACCACTGGGCCATGTCTCCAGCTCTAGTTTTCAGATAGGGACTCTCGCTCAACCTGGAACTCACTGGTTTAGGTAGGCTGCTCCTTAAGCCTCAGAGATTCTCCTGCCTTAGCCAACACCCCTCCCCGACCCCCAAAGCTGGGATTTCAGGTCCGCCCTGCCACGCCCTGCTTTTTACATCACTGGGGCTCTGCATTTCATCCTCTGAGCTGTCTCTCATCCTCCCACAGCACCGACTCATGCTGTTTTCCTTTCTTCTTTTCTATTTATTTGTGCCCTTTTCTAGCCCAGGAGCTCCGGGAGGAAGAGCGCCCAGCTTCCTTCATCTCCGTCTGGAGCTTTAGGCAGCACCCCACCACCCGCCCCCGCCTGCGCGCTCTGAACAAGCGCTCTATCTCTCGGTCCCCGGTGGAGCTGAACAGACAAACGTCCTCTCAGTGAGCTCAAAGCCCGTTTCTGACTGAGGCTTTCAAGAAAAGAACCGTTCGGATGTGCAGAGATTAGCGGCGAGGAAGATGCCGTGCACTCGCTTGTTCGACATTTATTCCAACCTCCTCCACGAGTGCCTTTTTATATCAAGAAGCCAGGAAAAGGAAACCAATTTCCCTACAACCCTCTTGCAAGGAAGGCTTTCAGATGGGATTCAGCCTTCCCCAATCGGAGTCACGCGAGCAGGACGGGCTTTGGAAAGAGTTTAAATGGGAAGAGAGATGGGGCGCACACTTCTCTTTTTTTTCTGGCCTGGTGTGCTTAGGAAGCTTTCCGATTTGTTGGTTTCCTTGGTAACAGCGGAGGAGACCCAGAAGGATTCTGGGGACTGGAGGTTTTCCCTAGGGCTCTGCTCACAGCCTGCGTCTTCTGTCTCTGCGTTTTGAGGCCTGCTAATGCTCCTTTGCTAGGCAAAGCTCCTTCTGTCTGAACTACAGAGGCGCCTTCTAGTATCTCCCGTGCAATCTCAAGAGGCCCGTGTTGCGGGCATGGACTGGACGCCTGTGCTTCTCTATCTAGTCTGATTCAGAGCCAGCCATCGAGGGCTGGGACTCAGTGGTGGAAGGCTTTTTGGACCTTTGCGCAAGGCCCTGGATTCCATCCCCAGCAGTTTGGAAAATGGAAAAAATCCACACAGTGGGTTCAACAGCAGAAGGATCCTATGGCAGAGAGGACAGGACCTATAGTCACTTGACCTCTACCACAGTCTTAACAACCATGGGTGAGGAATATGGGGCTGGGGAGATGACTCAGGGGGCAAAACGGTTGCCATGCAATCCTGACACCCCGTGGTCAGACCCCCAGAGTCCGTGTACAATCTAGATGCTGTAGTGCTAACACCTGTAATCCCTACTGTGCGCACAGTGACCAAGAGACTTTGTCTCAGACAACGTGGAAAGGTAAAGGTTTTCACCCAAAGTCTGTCCTCTGACCTCCATATGCCTGCTGGCCTTGTTGGTGGTAGGATACTCCTGTTGGGGCACAGAGGGGTGTTTCCTGAACCCCTCTGTCTGCTAAACTCCTTTTCACCATAATGGCCTATTGAGAGGTGTACACCTTCACAGCCACCTGGGCCCGAGCTCGGAATGGTAGAAGATGCAGAGACAGGTGGCCCCTGGCCACGTCCAGCCTCGCACCCATACACACACAAAGACGCATAAATATACTCACGGGTTAGAGAAGGGAAGCCCATAGCTCACAAGCTCTGTGTGATGGATGGCTCAGGCTGCATCAGATAACCAGGGGGTATCTGTAGCTGCTGTAGTCTCAGGCCCTGTCTGCTCTCCACGCTGAAAATTGATTACACTCTTTGACCCTGAAGGTTGCCTAACCACAGTGCAGCTGCCCTCTTAGCTCCCGCAGATCTCTGAGGCAAAAGGGAGGACGCTGTTGGAAGGTTGGGACCTAGGCTTTTCAGTGGCTTTTATTGGCTGAACTGATTCCCTGGTCCAGCTCCCCGAGCCTTCCACACCAGTGAATCCTCCAGAGACACCTGGTAAGATACTACAGCTCTGATCCTGTCTTGCTAAGAGTCACGTGTTAAAGGCTTGGTCCCCAGACAGTGATGTAACTAAGAATTAGTGGGGACCTCAAGAGATGGGGTTCTCCAGGGAGACTGCCTCAGCGGGCAAAGTGCCCACTGCACAAGCGTGGGGACTGAGTTTGGGTTGGCAGCACTCACATAAGACACACCTGCAACACCAGGACAAGGATCTCTAGTCCTCGCCGATCAAGCAGTCTGGCCAAACCAATGAGCTCCAAGTTCACTGAGAGACTCTTTTTCAAGAAATAAGGCTGAGGGTGTGCTAAGAATAGAGAGATGAGACATGTGACCGTGCGGTGCGTAGGCATTCTGTCAGCAGGGTACAATCACCGTTAAGCTTATTACTCTGGCCGGGTAATTCCTCACAAAATAAATGTTGAACACCTCAAGCTTTGGGGATGACAGACAGCTTTTCCTGATGACACTTAATCTTCACTGTCAACCTGACTGGATTTTACATTCACCTAGGATATTGGTGTGACACCCTTGAGGTGTATGTATGAGGGTCTTTCCAGAGAGAATAAGTGTGTGTGTGTTGTGTGTGTGTGGGGGGGTGACTTGCCTTCAATATGGTTGCTGAGGACCTGGACAGAAAAAACAATAAGGGACAGGAGGCAGTCCGCTGGGTTCTGGTGAGCGTTTGTGCCCCTGAGCCACTGCGGACTGGATCTGTCCTTAAGTTCTTCCTATCAGGTATTTGGTCACCATAATGAGAATCATGTCACCAAAGATGGCCATTGTCAATTCTTCCTTGCTCCACATACATGCCCCTTCTGTCGAGAGGTGGCGCTTGAGACAGGTGTGGTAATCCCCGCCCTCAGGAGACTGAGATGAGAGGAGTTAGCCTGGAATACATAGCATGACCCTTGTCTCCACCTCCTGCCCCCAAAAGAGGCAGAGTTTCTTCTTCCTGCCTCCACGTCTTCCCCGCCCTCGTACTGGGATCCAGAGGGAACCTTCCTTCCTCGAGTTTTTATTTTTCTCAGCAACAGGGAAACTGGTGAATACAGTGCCCTGTGCCTATGAACAAACAGTATGTGCCAATTAAAAAATACAAAGAAATTAAATAGAAGTAAACTTGGCTCGTTGTAAAATTAAAGCCCAGATAAAAAGGATGTTTGTTGCCTCACACACGTCTTTTCTCTCCCCCATCAACCTCAGAGAACTAATGACTGTTGAGGGCTGTGGGGTGTTTGGGATGTCAACAATGTTATTAAGCCACACTCCAACTCCAGTGAGGAGAACGGTTCTCTTTTGGGGGTGAGGGACAAAACACCCCCTGGCATCAGAAGAATGGAAATGAGGGCTGCATCTAAATCTGTCTCCACCCCTTCAGTCACAGGCTGGGGCTGAGGGGAAGCCAAGCATCCCATTTTGTTTGCTCTGTGTAGCTTGTCTTTTGGAAAACCAGGCAGGCGCTAATTAGATAGCCACTCTGAAAGATGCTATCGCTGACTGGAAACCATCCAAATTGCTCTCTTTGTTCCAAGTCTTTGGAAGATGTCCCCCTCCTCAGCTCTCCTCCCAGCCCACCCTTGCATGCCAAACCTCAAGGACCACAAATACAGCTAGCTAATTATGCCAGCACGGCCTGGTGCTGGTGTTCCGGATAGCATTTTTCATTAGTGTTGACCTTCTGGCTGCCTGGACCTGTGGGAGCTGGGGGTGGGGAGGTGGGTATTGGTTACCCTGGTGATATGGCAAAGCAACGGAGCAGGAGGCAGAGGGCATTGGTGACTTCTCCAACTCACCCCAAGCTGAGTGTCTCATTTCTTCCAGGCCTCCTGTACTCCCACAAGATGGCACTAAACCACGCGGTAACACTGGCGTCATGTCTCCGAGGGCCATAGGCAAGTTATCCCTCAAGGTACCTATCTTCATAGATGGTTTCTGGAGTGAGTTTTGTGAAGGTTCACATGTGTTGGTTCACAGGTAGGTACATGTGTGCTCACGCATCTGGAGACCAGAGGTCATGCTCTCGGCCCCTCACTGGTTGATTTTGGGCAGATGTCCTACCACCGAGCCATGTCCCAGTTCCTCACTGGTAGTCAGTACTCTACCGTGGAGTCAAACCCCAAACCCCTCACTAGTGGATTCTAGACAGGCGCCCTATGGCTAAACTATGTTCCCACCTCTCACTGGTGAATTATAGGCAAGTGCTCTACCCCTGAGCCACACATCAGCCCCTCACTAGAGGATTCTAGGCAGGTGTCTACCAAGGAGCCGCACCCCCCAACCTCTCACTAGTAGATGCTAGGCAGACACTCTGCTGATGAGTCGCACCTTGATAATCCCCGATAGGACATGTGTGACAGGAGGCTGAACAGTAGTCACCTACCACTTCCTGTCTTCAACTTTCAAAGTGGTTTCTCTTACTGTCACCAAGACCACGTGGAGGGGCCAGTTGGTCATCCTTCTTTTCTTACAGGAGTTTTGAAAGCTCAGGCTAGGCCAGCATGTGCCTTCTTGTTGCTCCTCAGCCTTTCAGATTGTGTGGGAGTGTTCCCCAGGCTGTCCACACCACTTATCTCACCAGAAACAAGGAATCAGGGTTCATTTACACGAATGGCAATGCCAACACCATTGAGAGAAGGGGTTGGGATTATGACTGAGACTCCCAGAAACTGACAAGATGTGGAAACTATGGCAACGCCCTCCACTCCGGAGGGCAGACTGACTCTGAAAGACAAGAGAAGAAGATTTCCGTTTCTTCCATTGCCCGGGGTATTTGGCCAGCATCCCAGCTGCCTCTGCTGTGTAGAAGTCACTTTGAATATGGTCCCCTGTCTTTGTTTGTGAGAGGCATTTAAAAAAGAAGAGTCAACACTCTACTGGCCCAGATCCGGGTGTCTCCCTTGATTGGATCATGACGTGTTCTTTGTCAGGGTCCCTGTGAAATGAATCCTGTTCTGGGTGCCAAGGGCAACCTGAACTTGCCGGTCTGGATGAACCATGTGACAGCTGCTGAGGGCAGATGGTAGCTCCGTCCTACACATGCGCAGAAACATTTGTAGCCAGTGAGGCGCAGGCATTCCTGTCTGTTCCAGGGCCTGTGCTGGCTTGTGTGTGTGTGTGTGTGTGTGTGTGTGTGTGTGTGTGTGTGTGTGCATGCGCGTGTGTGTATGTGTGTGTATGTAGGTATATGTGTATGTGTGTATGCGTATGTATGTGTCTGTGTGTGTATGCGTGTGTGTATGTGTATGTATGTGTGTGTATGCATGTGTGTTATGTGTGTGTGTGCGTGTGTGTATGTGTTTTGTGTGTGTGTGTGTCTGTGATCTCCTTCAAGACACAGAAGCCTCACAGACTAAGCTATGGCCATCTCCAGGGTCAATGTCCAGGGCTCAGGGACAAAGATGACTTTTCTGAAGTCATCTTTGACGCAGGCATGTCAAGACATTGTGTGAGCCTTATCCTGGGAAGACGTGACATAAACATCTATTCACCAGGTGGGGAATCCACCACAGATCACAAGTAATAATTCACCCGTGTCCAACTTGACCAATCAATGAGTTTGTTAGGTTACTGATGCGAGTATGAATGAGGATTACTTATAGAGCAGGGAGGGCTCACAGACAGCTCCATAACCCTAGCTTAGGTGCCATGTCACGGAAACTGAGAGCCTGGTGTTCCCTGTCTGACTTGTGAGTTAGAGAGTCTCTGCTGCTCCGCTAACCTTGGGCAGGGGCCTTGTGGGTCCTGTAAGCTTAAGCTCCCAGATTTTGAGAGACTTGTTGACTTTCTGAGTCTCCTCCCTCCAGGAGGGAATGTTTGAATTCAGTCTCACTCTCTCTGGAGCCTGCCCTGTCCTGGTTACTCTATGGGTTCAGGGTTGGAGAGATCAAGTCCCTGGAGCAGAAGACAAGCCCACAGGGAACAAGCCCACAGGACAAGGTGGGCTGACTGGGTTCTTGCTACAGGAAGCATCACCTTCTTCTCCTTCTTACTGCTTTCTGTTTTAATAACCAGGAAATCTATGTTGTTTTCATTTGGGGCTCTTCTCCAAAGGGAAAGTCTCTTGTGTGTACTGGGGAAGAGGTTGAGCACACAGACAAAGGCTGGTCAGACAGGATGGGTGGCATTTAGAGGGCTGGCGTGACTAGAGCCACAGGTGTATTTGGTTCCAGGGACCTTCCTGCAGGCCACACGGGGACCTGGGCTGTTCCTCAGAAGTGTAAGAACCTCAGGCCAGGTCCTAGTGATATACCCAGGTGGGCACACAGGGGCATTGTCAACTCAATGAAAAGCCTTGTGCCCATTGGCTAGGAGTAAGTGCAGACATAGAATGTCTTGGAAAGGCTCTTTGTTTGAGTCCCTCTTAAAATGAATTTGCTTGAGTATTTGCTCAAGCCTCTTAAAAAACTTAAAAGCACAGCTATGTTCTTGGGGTCCACAGTGGTATATGGCATGGAGCTCAGCTTCAAATTTAGAAATATTCTCTTTGAAACATAAAGAAAGCTCTGCAGTGAACAGAACTTATCTGCTACAAGTTTGCATGCTGACTCAGTGTGTGCTGGTTCACTCTGTGCTGGCTCCCTATGTGCTATCCCAGTGTGTGCTGGGTCCCTATGTGCTATCCCAGTGTGTGCTGGGTCCCTATGTGCTATCCCAGTGTGTGCTGGGTCCCTATGTGCTAGCCCAGTGTGTGCTGGGTCCCTATGTTGCTAGCCCAGTGTGTTCTGGCTCAGTATTTGCCAGAATCACAGTTTGGTCCTCATCTGCCAGCGTAACTATTACCATGGTGGCTTATAGTGTGTGTCTGGATTCTGCTCTTGGCAGGTACTGTAGACTAGACCAGGGACCCTCACTCTCAACACCCTAAACAACAAAAGACAGCATGGGAAGTAATAGTTTTCAGCCATGGGTTGATCTTGATGGTCAAGTTGATCAGATTGAGAACACTGCAGAGTCAAGCCTCTGGGCATGTCTAGGAGGAAATTTCCAGATCAGGTTCCATATCAAGGGTTCTGATCTACAGCATTGTAAGATAATGCATGTACGTTGTAGTGATGATGACAGTGCTGTGGATGATGGTGGTGATGGTGATGATGGCAAGAGCCATGCTGACAGTGACAGCCTTAGTCAGGACTACTATTGCAACTTGGGGAGGAAAGGTTTTTTTTTTAATTTTTTAAATTTTTTTATCACAGTTCCATAGAACAGCTCACCATCAAAGAATGAGGACAGGAACTCAAACAGGGCAGGAGCCTGGAGGCAGGAGCTGATGCAGAGGTCATGGAGGGAGGGGTGCTGTTTACTGACTTGATCCTCATAGATTGTTCAGCCTTCCTTCCTTCCTTCTTTCCTTCACCTTTTTTTAATTGATTCTTTGTGAATTTCACATCATTCACCACAATCCCACTCATCTCCCCATCCCTCCATATCCTTCCACCCTTGCAACCTTCCCCCTAAAGAAAACAATAAAAAAAAACCCAAATATAACAACAACAACAACAGCAAATCTCTTCGTGGAAGGTGCAATGTGTCATTGTGTGTCACACACTATATCTTTTTGTCTTTACTTGCAAAGGTTTATTGCAATGAGTCATTGCATTGGTCTTGTTCGAGGCCTCTGGCTTCTGTCACACTTTCACTACTAGGTCCTCACCAAAACTCCTCTTGAATATCCTATAGTTGCCTAGTGTCATGAAGATCCTGCACCTTTAGTTCTGCAGGACCGGCCCCTTCACATGCTCTAGCAGTTCATAGATGTTAGGTGGGCCAACTCAAAGCCCTGGAACTGGGCCTAGGTAGGCTACCCACCAGCAATTCTGCATCCATGCCACCAGAGCCAGCTCTCTCCCATTATGTCTCCTCAGGCTCCAGCTCTCTGGTGCTCCCTCCACCAAGGTGAGTTCTACAGTACTCCCCAGGTGAGGTGTGGGCTGGCTCCCCCTGAGTGCTATAGCTGGTGAGGTGGGGGGCAGCTCTCCTACCTGCTACAGGAGGTATGTTTGTTGGGGAATCTTTCCTGTACCCAAGCCATTGCATGGCCAGTGAGGGGCAGAGCCAGTTCTCCTGGGCCCATGCCCTTGGGCCAGCTCACTCACACCCCTGTACAGCTCTCTTGTGCTGCCCAGGTGAGGTGTGAGCGCCTCTTTCCCTGGTTCTGCAGCTAGCTAAGGGCGAGGCCAGCTTTCCTACCTTCCACAGGCAATGAGGGGCAGGGCCATCTCCCCTCACCTATGCCGCCACATGGCTGGCAGTGGGCTGGGCCAGCTGACCCACACTCCTGCCCCCTGGGTCAGCTTTACTGTGCTGCCCACTCAGCCTGCTCTCTTATAGAACCCAGGATCACCAGCCTCAAGCTGGCACTACTCAAAATGGGCTGGGCTCTCTCTGATTCATTGATCACTAATTATGAGAATGCCTTACAGCCAGATCTTATGGAGACATTTTCTCAATTGAGGCTCCCTCGTCTCTGATGACTCTAGCTTGTGTCAAGTTAACATAAAACCAGCCAGGAAAGTGATGATTGTGATGATCACGTTGCTGGGACAGTGGTGGTGATGAAGATGATGGTGATGGTGATGATGGTGGTGATGGTGGAGAGAACAATGGTGGTGG
>CAJQZJ010001750.1:22998628-23008827 GCA_907164525.1 Lophiomys imhausi
TGGAGGTGGTGATGATGGGGGTGATGGTGATGATGGTGGTGATGGTGATGATGGTGGTAATGCTTTTGCTGTTTTGGGAATTGAACCTAGGGTCTCCTGAATTTATAGGTTAGTGCTCTCCACTGAGCTATAGTCTCAGCCCTCTTCCTACTTTTTATTTTGGGACAGAATAGCAATATGTTGCCCAGGTTGGTCTTGAACTTTCTCTGTAGCCCAGAAAGGCCTGGAACTTGTGATCCTCTTTCCTTACACTCCTGAGTTGTCTAGGATTAGACATCTCAGTCACCCTGTTATTTTAAATAACAAAATTTATGGTCATTTGATACGGCAACAATAGGAAATGAATACATACTCTTAACTGCTGAGCCATCTCTCCAGCCACTACATTCTCTGTCTTAAAGTGTGTAACTCTTTGTGTGTGTATGTGTTTTCTTGCTTGTGTGGACACATGTGGAGGGCACAGGTCAATGTGGGGTGTCCTCAGTCACTTCTTCACTTGTCTTTCCACTTTATTGCTTGAGACAAGATCTCTCACTGAACTGGAAGCTTTTAGTTTGGGATAGATTGGCAGGTCAACAAGCTCCAGATGTCCTTCTGTCTCCACCTCCCAGACATGCACTGCCATGCCAGCTTCCAGGTAGATCCTGGGCATCGAACTTAGGTCCCCACAAAAGTGCTTTGCCCACTGAGCCTCCTCCCTGTCCTCACTCGCTGGCTCTTGTGTGTTCACAGAGTTACGCAGCCATTGTCACTATTTAATTCTAGGACGTCTCCCAGCCCCCAAAGAGGCTCAGCACACACTAGCAGTCACTCCTCATTCCCCTTAATGTCCCAGCCTCTGGCAACTGCTAATCTGCTTTCTGTTTCTATGGATTCCAAACAGGCTTTGTAGATGGAATCGCACACTCTGGTCCTCTGTGCGTGGCTCCCTCTATTTGCGCAATATTTTCAAGGCTTATATATTATGTGGTTTAGATTGGCCTTTCGCTCATTTTGATGGCCACACCACCATTCTTCATTTGTTTATCAATCGATGGGTATCTGGGCTATCTTCACTGTTTGGCTCTTATGAACAATGCTGCCGGGAACATTTTGCATGCATTCTTTATGTAAGTGTGGTTTGGTTCTTTTGGGCATCTCCTCAGCTGTATCTGTTTCTAAATTGATAGACCCTGTGGCACTGCCATGTTTAACTGTTGCAAAAACTTGTACACTAGTCTCTGCACTGGGTGTGTCTTACATGCCCGCTAGCACTTTTGTATGTGTCTGAGTGTTTTGCCTGTATGTATACAAGTGCACCAGGCGTGTGTGCATTGCTTGTGGAGGTCAGAAGAAGGTGTCAGATGCCTTGGGACTGGAATTACAGAGAGTTGGGAGCCATCACGTGAGTACTAGGAGCCAAACCCAGGTCCTCTGCAGGAGCAGCTGGCGCCCTAACCACCGAGTCATCTCTCCATTCACCTACATACTAGCACTTTTTGGTTTTTCCATATTCTTGCCAAGCCTTGCTGTTTCCCATTTCCGGATGATAGCTATCCCAAGTGGGACATGGTGGTTCATGGTCACAACTGCATTTCCCTAGTAACTAATAATGCAAAGTGTGTTCTCATGAGCTTATCGGCCATTTGAGTATCTGCCTATTCAAACTATTTGCCTATTTTAAATTGGATTGCTATTATTACTATATTACTATTGGGTCATAAAGGATGATATATTTTGGGCATTAGACTTTTTTTATCCTTTTGGGGGACATTATATGGTGTGTGTGTGTTTGCTTATGCTTGAATGCCATAGAAAACATGTGGAGGTCAGAAGACAACCCCCAAAGGTTTGAGAGAGAGTCTTTCGTTGTTCACTGCGGCATGTGCTAGGCTAGCTTATCCACGAGTTTCCACAGATTCTCCTGTTCATCTCCCATCTTTTCATAGGAGTACCTGGATTACAGGTTCATGCTACCACATCTGGTTTTATGTGAATTCTGGGGATTTGAACTCAGAAAACACTTTACCTATAAGCCAACTCCTCAGATTGAGACTTTTGTCAGTATATATTCCTTTCTCTCTGTCTCTGTTGCTCTTTGTTGTACCCCTATCCCATGTCTTTCTCTTGCTCTTTCTTCTCTCTTTCTCTCCATCCCTGTTTGTCAGTTTGTAAAAATGCTTCCCTCCACCCTTTTGAATGCATCTGAGGCAGCAGGAAGTAATGTTTCTAGCACGTTCTGTCATTGCACAGGATTTGGGGATTATATTGGACCCTTACTCATTTTGACAAAATATATAAGGGCAGGACTTAAAAGGAGGGAAGGTTTACTTCAGCTTCTGGGTTTTGAGGGTTTGGTCTGTCGTGAGAAGGAGGGTCTAGGGGAGCAGAACAGTTCTCAACATGGCCAACAGGAGTGGGGGACAGGGGAAAGAAGGAAGAGGAATAGGCGAGAGAGAGAGAGAGAGAGAGAGATAGAGAGAGATAGAAACAGATCTGAAGACAGAGGCTAAGAAAGGTAGAGACAGAAACAAAGAGACAGAGTCAAAGAGAAAGAGAAATACTGAAAAAAATAGGATGACAAGATAGAGAATGGAAGAGACAGAGATGAGAGGGACAGAGAAAGAAACAGAACAAGGGACAAACAGGGATGAATATAGAGAGGCAGAGAAAGAGAGTGTGAAAAAGACATTGGGGGCAAAGACAAAAGACAGCGAGAGAGAGAGAGAGAGAGAGAGAGAGAGAGAGAGAGAGAGAGAGAAGGAGGAAGAGGGAGGGGAGAAGTAGGGAACACATACTTGTCTGTGCTCTCCAGCCTCCACCTTCCCTTTTTACTTCTTGGAGCCTGGCCTATGATCTCCCTCCTCACAGACATACTCAGAAGTGCACTTAGTAATCTCCTGGCCTCTCTCAGCCCAATCAGGTTGGCAGCTAGACCAACCTACCCAGACATTCAACCAATTATGGATTCAAAATATGAAGAGAGAATTATGTGCTAAGCATGTGCAGCTGCCTTCCTGACATCCCTCCCACACTACAGCATAGCGAGTGCTTCTTGTTAACACAAGGAATACACATTCTTTTCGGTACGGTGTCATCTAGATATGATTAAGACACATAGGAGGACATGTGGGGCTACAGGCAGATGCCATGACATTTTAGATGGAGAATGTTCGTCTTTAGAAATGGGATCTCCCACTATAACTATGTTGGCTGGGAACTTAGTATGTAGACCAGATTAGGCAAAAGCTCGTGGCAATCCCCCTGCTTTGGCTTCTGGAGTGCTGGGATGACAAGTGTGCACCACCACACCTGTATATTCAGAGCACTTGTGCATCCTTAGATTTTGGTGTTCTAGAACCAATCTCCAGTTGACACTAAGGTGACTGTGTTCACACAGGTAAAGAAATAGCTACGTAGGCTGGGGAGATGGCACAGCAGGGGAAGGCACCTGCCCGGCAGGCCTGATGATGGAAGTTTTATACCAGGGACCACATAGAAAGCTGGATGCAACGGTGCACATCCGCAATCCCAATGCTCCTGTCCTCAGATGGGAGGCAGGGACAGACAGAAGAACCACCCAGAAGCTCCCTAGGCTAGCCAGCTAGCATAGTATGGTCAGTGGCAAATACAAACGTGACCCTCAAAAACAAGGAAGAAAGGCAAAAGCTGACTTCTGAAAAGTTTCCTCTGGCACACACACACACACACACACACACACACACACACCCCACATATATACATACATGCACATGCACACATGTACACCCATGCATTCACGTGGACACACACATGTGTGTAAATGCACATCCACACATGTTCACATAAACACAAGTGCTTATGCATGCACATACACATGCATGCACACACATGTGCACACATTCATGCACACATACCATACATACAAGATAAAAAGACAAAGGCAGATAGAAAATCAGAAAGTCAGGAAGCAAGAAAGGAAGCAAGCAAAGAAGGAAAAAAGGAAGGAAGGAAAAAAGGAAATGAATGTAGAAGTAGAAGCACATGGTCATGCCCATGGTGAAGGAGCCACCACCCAGTAGCTACGAACACTCGAAATCCTGGAATCTAGTTTCTAACCATCATCTTTCCCTGAGAGAAACCAGGACTCCACGGAGGATGAGCGAGAAAGTTGTTGAGCGAACAGGAGATCCCCAAAATAAGATGAGGTCAGAGACAGAGTCCAGTGTGCAGGACTGGCCAGCAGCAGCGAAGAGAATGATATCAGTGCTGAGGCTGTGCTCGGCTGGTAGACTGCTTTTCTAGTATTCGTGGAGCCCTGGGCTTGATCCCCAGTACAACAACAGCAACAACCCAGGCATGGTGGGGAAAGGTTGTTATCTCAGCTCCTGGACGGTGGACACAGGATGATTAACAATTCAAAGTCATCTGCAGCTACACAGAGTTCGAGGCCAGGCTAGGCTACGTGCTATGTCAAAAGGCACAAAAAAATTAAAAATAAGATAAAAAGGAGCTGGGCATGAGCTGGGGATGCAGCTCAGTTGGCAAAGGGCTTAGTGTATGCACAAACATATACTCACACACAGAGACACACACACGTAGATTCACACTCACAAACACAGTCACACACTCATGTGATACACATGCACATACTCACAAAGTGCACACTCACACACTCAACATAGACACACACAGTCACACACAACCTCTTATATACCCACACATGCCCATACACCCACACACGGACACATTCACACACAAGCACACTTACACATATTCCCACACACTTCACACACTTTGCTCTCGTTCATATACCACCCAGAGAGGCTCAAACATTTATATACTCTCACACACACTGACACATGCATACACATTCACACACATACATATTTACACACTCACACAAGCACACTCAAACATGATTATACACAGTCACAGCCTCAGACACTCACACTCATACACACAAACTTATCCACTCAAAAATGCATTCACACACACTTACACTCATGCACATATACTCAGACACACTAATTCACAAACACATACATTTAAAGACATTTATACAAGCATATATACTCACACCAGGTCGCACACATTCGCATTCTCAAATAAACACACACCCACACCCACACACACTCATGCATACACAAGTGCGTATAGTTCCCTGATGCATTCCCTAGATCACCTTTCCATTTTGTTTTTGAGGCATGGTCTCTTGTTTTGTTTCCCCTTTAGCCAGTCTGTGAGTTTCCAGGTAATTTCTAATCTCTACCTCCCATGTCACCATAGGAGCCTGGAATACAGATGTGCCCCCATTTTTGTATGTGGTTCTAGGGACACATCTTAGGTTCTTAGGCTTGCCAGGCAGGCACCTTTACTCATTGAACCATCTTCCCACCCATATAGTCATTTTTTTTTTAAAGCTTGTGTCATATAGTCACCTTGGTGTCAACTGGAGTTTGGCTCCAGAACACCCTTCTAGCTTCCTGTGGTGTATTTTCCTCTGAAGCCCACTGCTCTCTTTTCATAAAAGGGTTTTTGAGGCTCCAAGTCTAACACCTCTTTGAATTTTACTTTCTTAGGGGGATTTCTGGGCAGGCAAATATCAGCAAACATGGTGTACTTTTTACTTAATCTTTGTTTTGTTGAGACAGGGTCCTTGAATCCTCAGCTGACCTTGAACTTCCTAGGTAATTGGACGATGACCTTGAACTTCTCCTCCTCCTGCCTCCCTCTCCCAAGTGCTGGGATTACAGCCACCACACCTGGTTATAATCCAGGCCCTATGCATTCTAGGCAAGCTCCGTACCAAGTGAGACACATCCCTAGCCATCGATCTAACTTTTGTTAGTTTATTTTTCAGGCTCCATGCACTGTGCCTAAGAGAGTAGAAGAAAAACATTTCCTCCTTAGTGGAATATGAATACATTTATCTAACTTAAAAACAATTTTAAAGAATATTATTTTGGTGTGTGTGTGTGTGTGTGTGTCTGTGTGAATTTGAGAATTCGCACGCATGTGAGTGCAGTACCCTTAGAGTTCAGAAGAGGGCGACAGATCACCTGGAGCTGGAGTTACAGGCAGTTGTCAGCAGTCCGTCATGGGTGCTGGGAACTGAACTCAGGTCCTCTGCAGGAGCAGCAAGTGTTCTTAACTGCTGAACCATCTCTCTAGTCCTTAGAAGAGTGGCTTCCCTAACTGAGAATGGAACCTGGGCCATGACAGTGAGAGTACCAGATCCTAACTATTAAACCATCTTAGAATGCCCATCTAATTTTTAAGAAGCTTAAAGCCACAAAGCTCATTTACTGGGTTCATGAAACATTTAAAATGTAGAGAATTTGGCCACACATTGTCCAGCTAGTAGTGAATAGAGGCCAGATTGAAGATGGATGCTGATCTCATTTCATGAACACAATGGCCGCCTGCTCCATGCCTGGCTGTCCCCATCAGCAGCTGAGCTTGGAGTCCGTCCTCTCATTTGACCCAATTTGAAGCATGGCCTGGGTCAATCCAACTCCTGCGTATGGATGTAAACTTACCCATTACCTCTTTCTAATGTCCCTGTGAGACAGAATCACTCCCATTTTGTAGAAGCTGTATTCGGGCATGGTGGGAATGAACGAGAAGTTGAGCCATAGGGAACTGCTCTCAGCAAACAGCTATGTTACACATACTGGAACCCATCACACAGCGTTGCAGAGCCCTGCTCGCCTGATCTGTCCCAGTGGCAGAAATGGGGCTTATCTGGTGAGCTCATTCACTGTGTGCAAATGGTCCTAATTGCTTAAAAACAGTGTGCTGTCGTAAGTAGGTTAAACAGTCCCTTCTACAATCTTGTTTGTACTATTAATCTGAGTAACAAACTCTTAATGAAGGCAGGCAGGCGCCAACCCAGCCAGGCTGAGAGGAGAACTACAAAATCCCATGTGCTGGCGTTGGGTATGGGGGCATTGGCTGGCACGTGCTTCCCAACTGTGCTACCAAGGGCCCTCGGGATGAAGGGTCTCTGAATGTTCCAGTCACCCCTGAATTATTAAATGTGGGGCTACAACCAAAGTGGCTTCTTCTTCTATATTACCAAAGAAACATAAGAATGTTGGCAGTGCAATCTTGCCAACATAAGGTCCTGCCGGGCCATTCAGCAAACAGAGAAGACTCCATTTTAATTAGCACACTAATGGTCTCTATCAAATAAATGTGGGGAGAGCTGGAACATAGTTTATTTTGTTAAGCGGGCTCCATGGTGCTCCCTGTGGCCTGACATTGGTGCTCCACTGCTGTGCAGCCCAAGAGCCCCCATCATACTTGTGTGGCTCTGTGTGAGAGTCAGGGCCCTATCCAGACCTGGCTTCTAGAAGCCCACTGGAGAAGTTCAAGTTGAGGGCTACTAAATTCCACCAAGTGTGTAATCTGAGATTACTGGGGAACAGAAGGTATGGGAGGAGTCAGGGGCAGAGGTGGGCTGGGCCACAGGACCAACCTGGTAGGCATATGGCTACCATAAGGACCAACCTCTAGCTGCCCCTAATTCCTATGTGGTGTAGACCTCTTCACAGAGTTCATTACACCCTCTGTGAAGGTTAATATTGTTGTCAGCTTAATAAGATTTAGAACAGCCCAGGAGACATACTTCAGGGCAAGTCTGTGAAAGAGTTTCTAGACTGGATTCATTTAGAGAGGATTAACTCTGGATGTGGACAGCACCATTCCTTAGGCTGGGGTCCAGGACTGAGTGAGAAAGAGAAATGGGCCCAGCATGGTGGCAAACACCTTTAATCCCAGCACTTGGGAGGCAGAGGCAGGTGGATCTCTATGAGTTCAAAGCCAGCCTGGTCTACAAAGTGAGTCCAGGATAGCCAGGGCTACACAGAGAAACCCTGTCTTGAAAAACCAGAGAGAGAGAGAGAGAGACAGAGAGAGAGACAAAGAGACAGAGAGAGACAGAGAGAGAGACAGAGAGAAACAGAGAGACAGAGACAGAGAGAGAGAGAGAGATCAGTACTTAAAAGCACATGCTGCTTTTGCTGAGGACTCAAATTCAATTCCCAGCACCTTCACTGGGCAGCCCAGTCTAAAACTCCAGCTCTAAAACTCTGACGCCCTCTTCTGGCCTCCCTGGGTACTTCACCCCCTGGGAGACACAGATCCATATGCAAATACATAGTTAAGACTAGAAGTGTATTAATTTCTGAAAGACAGATGTTAGGTGTGGCGGGGCACACATGTAAACCCAGCATATGGTGGAGAAGGTGGGAGGGTGACCACAAGTTTGAGGCCATCTAGAACTATGTAATGATATCCTGTCTCAGAGAAAAGCAAAACCAAATGAAAGAATGAATGTAATGATAGAATTCGTTGAAGCCTTCCAGCCACGCTACAAATAAAACCCAGACTTCTCACCCTGGCTGACAGTGCCCTGAGACCTGGCCTTGTCTAGCTAAGCACCCTGGCTTTGCTCTTGGTATCCCCTTCCCTTGTGTGTCTTTATGTGCCACTTCCACCTTCAATGCCACTGTTAGGAGAAGCCACCTTGAGAGCAGTCACACGTCTCGGTTGTGTGCGTCATTCCATCTCCTTCCTGGAAAAGGGGTCTGTGCCAGTCTGTGATGATGTGAATCCTTAGTGTCTGGTAGCCTGTGCCCACCCACTCACCCTTGAAGAAGGGATGAGGCCAGATGCCTGCATGTCAATCATGCTGACTGACCAGCCTGCCACCCTATCCCTGAACCTCACTGGTCCCTGAAATTAGATATTTTCCACTGTGTGTCTCAATCTTGGTCTTCTCATCTTCCACTCTGCTCAGTCACGCTTTTGCTGTGTGTGCATGTTCATGTGGGTGCACACACTGTGTACATGTGTGTAGAAGGCAGAGGAAAGCCTCATATGTCATTTCTCAAATGCACACTGCAAGTCCTCACCAGCTTGGCGCTTACTTACCCCCATCAGTCCCGAGGGATTCTACTATCTGCCCCCCCCCCCGCCCTGGGAAGTGTGATTACAAGTGCACTCCACTTTTGTAGGATCCGGGGAGTCGAACTCTTGTCCTTAAGCTCCAAAGGCAAGCACTTGCCAACTGAGCCTCTTCTCCAGCCCTAGACGTTCTCCATAAATACAGTCCTTAACCCCGGGTATCCCACAACTGGGAAGAGATTGTTACCATGTAATCACAGCTGCTGAGGTCTGCATCCCTGGGAAGATTCATACTTGCGCAGTGAGGACCTTCAATGAACACAGTCATTAACATGCTACATTATTTTGCTGCTTTCAAACTGTATTTTGTTAAAATGCCAGAAGTAACTAACTGAGCCAGAAGCCTGAAAAGTATGCAGGGAGTCGAGGACGCTGCCTTGTCTTGCCCATGGGGATGTGGAGGGATGTGGTGTCTGTGAGGGGAAACCATTCATCAGACTCTCCTGCCCCAAGCGTCCCACTGAGCGGGCTGCTGTGTGGTCTGTGGAACCTTCGAGAATGTATGAATGAAAAACCAGTCTGTCTCTGTGCTTAAGGCGTGTTTCCAATTATCTGTGCTGACAGAGCAGAGAGTCTTCTTCTTTGGAAGGATGTTTTCCAGAGGGGAAGTCAGCGTTTACTTGGGGGGGGGGTCCTCCAGGGACGGGGGCTGGGGGTGCAATGGGCACAGAGGTTCCCTTTGTGCTGGGAAGAACTACACTGCCCTACTCTCTGTTTATGAATGGCCCAAATGGTGAAAATGTCATACTGTGTGTATTTTACCACCATCAAAAGAGACCCAGGGATACATTTTTAAAACTCAAGCCACAAAACACTTGTAATATTCTGATAGGAGAAAAAAAAATCAGCGTCAATTGTGGCGCAGGGGAGAGTACATTCTTTATTTTTAAAATCACAAAATAAAGAAATCAAACAGCAATGGGCTGTTTCCAGGGGGAATGGCTTCCACTCTTTGGAGGCTGTATTTTTCCAATTATATATCCTTCAGTAAATTATACATCTTTTGTAATAAGAAAAACACATAAGGAGACACAGGCTGTGAATGAGGTTCCTGTCTGTGGACTGTGGATCTTAAAGCTATTCTAATGGCAAATGTCATATTGTGTTGTGTTTTAGCACACACACTCACACACACAAACCCCTGTCTCTTTCATTTATTTAGTGTGTGTGAATGAGTGTCTATGTGTAAGTGACTGTGTGTGTGAATGAGTGAGCAGTGTGGTGGATGAGTGTGTCTATGTGTGTGAATGAGTGTGTGAATCTGTGTG
>CAJQZJ010001750.1:23012362-23032795 GCA_907164525.1 Lophiomys imhausi
ACACACACACACACACACACACACACACACACACACACACACACAATCATTTTCCAAGCCTCTGCTATGGCAAGTATATTACTCCCCAACAGAAGTGAAAGCAAGTTATGTGACCCGATTCTAGGGCTAGAAGAATTGATGGGCGAGAGGGGAATTTGTCCGCTTCCCACTCTTGAATGACAGGCCAGATGAAGTGGCATCTACCTGTGGTCCCAGCTACTTGAGAGGCTAAGGCAGGCAGATCCCTTGAACTTAAAGTAGGGCTAACCTGAACAACATAGGCAAGATTCCATGGTGAGTTTGGTTTGACTCACTTAGTAGACTTGGCTTTGGTGGCATGTGTCTCGAATCCCAGCAGGAGAATGCCCCCAAGTTTGAGGTTAGCATGGTCTATATAGAGAGTTCCAGGCCAGCCAGGGCTACTTAGAATGATACCTATCTCAGGGCTGGAGAGATGGCTCAGTGGCTAAGAAAACTGGCTGCTCTTTTAGAGGACTCTGGTTCAGTTCCCAGCACCCACATGGCAGCTCATAATCACCTGTAGCTCCAATTTCAGGGGACCTGATATCTTCGGGCCTCTGTGGGCACCAGGCACGCACACAGGAGGCATGCAGATGCATATTCAGGCAAACACATATACACAAAAATAAAAATAAATAAATCTTTTTAAAAATCTTTTTTTCAATAAACAATGTCTATAAATCTGGGGTGTTCAATTAATGTGTAGATAATGGTTGTGAGTCTCTCTTCGGAGATTCTTCCATAAAAGACAGCTGTGAGAAGGGTATATTACCCTGGGCTCTGATCTTAGTCACAACAATCTACCCTATGCTTTATTGCATGAGAGGGCTTGAAGTCTCTGGTAATGATATCTTCTCTTCCCCTAAAATGATGGTCCTCTGCAAGTGTGGACCCTCACATGGGTGGAGCCTTCTGACTCCTGGTCAGGTAGGGACTATGTTTTGGTTGGCTATGGAAGGAACTACACAAGACAGAAATGTGGCCTTCTGTAACTCTTAAGATCAGGAGACTAAAATCTCAGAGGGGAGGGAAACTGAGGTACAGTAGAAAACCAGGGGAAATTATGGGGATACGGGAAGGGAAAGGAACCACTTACCATGGAGTCTGGCTGAAGCCTCTTACTGTCCAAGAAGCAAAAATTCCAACATAACTAGTAGCATTTGCAGCGAAGACTTTTGCACATAGAGCATTCCTTCCACACATAGGTTGTTGGGGTTTTTTGTTTTTTGTTGTTTTAATAGAAATGACATAGCTTTATGGGCTAAATACATCTGACCTTATCTATCCTCTAAGACATTCTCTTGGCATCTCGGATAAGACCTTGTTTATGTGAACATACCCTGCCTGCCTGCATCCCTGAGAGACTCAGTTTATCTTATGTCATCCTGCAGGGGCCACCTTTTCAAAGACAGCTGGGTGTGAGTCTTTCCAAAGCTTATATACTTTTGCCTTGCTTTCATCTTGTGGGCCCTTTATCTTAACCCCTGTGCTTAAGTCTATGCTAAAATGTATTTATTAAACCAAACTCTGCCTTTAAAAAAATCACTTAAATAAATAAGGTCTCATGTAGCCCAGGCTAGCTCAAACTTGTTATGTAGCCAAGGCTGGCCCTGAGCTGCTCCTCCTATGCATCCCAGAAGCTTAGATTATAGACCATTGCTACCATGACTGGCTTAAATAGTGATTTTTTTTTAATTTTTTCTCCTTGGGGCATTGACTCTCTCCATTTTCCTCTAGGCTGTGAGGATGGCAGCTAAGCCACACACCCTACCTTGGCATCAGTGAGCGATGGTGGCTTCCACTGCTGCTACTGCCCATTTGCAGAGCCCTGGGGCTGAGAGTGCTGGTATTCCTCTTTTCACACAAAGAGGCAACCCAGACTCTGTTACCATCTCATTTTTTTTTTTTTTTTTTTATTTTGACCCGCCTCTTCACTTTTCAAAGGACCAGAGGCTGGGGGCTGTTTGTAGGTCTTCACTCCGGGCTGTCCTTTCTTCTGTTCCCCAGCTCCCTGAAGGTGCCTCCTGCCTTGGTTTCATCTGCCTCCTTCTGCCTAGGGGCTGCTCCTGGCTGGAGCTGCAGCTTCAGGAGGCTCCCAGGGGGTCCAGAGCCACAGGGCCCTTCCAGGTAATACTGACAAAGTCAGGAAGCCCCAGATCCTTGTGTCTATGTCTCTCCAAGTCAGGATATGCTCTCCTCTTCCCAACCTGTAAGGGAAAGGTACCCCTACCCTAGGAGCTGTAGTTTTTCCAGGGAGCCTGATGCTTTCTGCTGCCCCTCAGAACTCTAAGTCATTCAAGCAAAATGGCAGTGTTCTGACCTGGGAAACCACCAATCAGCGAGCAGGCTAGTCCTGAACTCCTTCCCCTCCCCGCCGCAAAGTGCATGTGATTACATGCCCCAAACTCAGATGCCCTAAAATAGGACTAGCTTTCATCTGGAGAAACTTTGGAATTTCTCAGACAAGAAGGGGGCCCTGCAGCTTAAATCACAGACAAGCTGGCTCCTGAGAGATCAAGGCACTGAGCAAGTGGTTTGGGGCAGGGGTAGGGGCGGTGGTGGGGATTTCGTCCTTCCAACTGGACCCTCCAGGATAGCTGGGGGTTTTTCTGGGGTATGTGGTGAAGTCGTCCCTGGGCTGATGGCTTGACAGGGAATGTCTTGTTCTCAAACTACCCCGTTGATTTTGGCAGGGACAAACCTGTTTGACAGATGTAGGCATTGGGAGAATGAAGAAAAATCTCTTTTGAGTTGTAGGTTCGTAAACAGAGCATGACTGATTGTGGGGTTAGAAAAATCCCAGGAGTGAGGCTGGTGTCCAGCCAAGGGAGGCTGGTGGTTTGACACACGTGCACTTCTATGTTTGTTTGTTTTGAGACAGGGTCTCATGAAGTCCAGGGTGGCCTCTAACTTACTATATAGCCAAGGATGACCTTGAATTTCTGAGCCTCCTGTCTCCCGAGTGTCAACTTTATAGATCTGGACCACCACACCTAGTTCATGCAATGATGGAGAGGGAACCCTTTATGCCTGCTAAACAAGGACTCAACCAACTGAGTTACACCCCCAGTCCCTCTAATACACTTTAAAGAAATAAAAAGTCTTTAAAATTTGCCTGTAGGGAAGATATTTCCATAAACTGTCTGAGTCTGGTTTTCTTACCTGTCAGTGGGGCTGTCGTGGCAGTTAGGAGTTTCATACACAAGTTTATGCAACATTGTCAATGTCATTGCACTGAGAAACTGCATGAAGGTTGCCTGGGCTGCCCCCTCCCAGCCAGCCATCTTTGACTGTGTCAACACAGTCAGCTACAGTCCCAAAGGGGTCGAGCTCCAGTTCTGGGTAAATGCTACGGGCTGTATTTGTTTCAGCAACCACCCACTTCCAGATAGGACCTGGACCTGTTTGTATTTCCTGGTTTTGGTGGAGGCTTCAGAGATGAATGAGAAAACAAAGACCTTTTTATTTATGATGGAAAAAGAAACCAACGGGGGAGGGGGCCGGAATCCACAGTCCCAACAGGAGGGACTGTGTTTAAATAAAGCGCAATCCATTCACTCGGTGGAATATTCTGTGCCTATTGAAATGATGTTTACTGAGGGTTTGTAATAACACGGGAAGATGCTTATTCTGAAAATGCCGTGTGCAGAAGGAAGCAACAGAATTGTATGTTCAGCACAAACACACGCGGGCAGAAACCAAGCCAAACAAAACCCACAAACAGAAGAAAGAGACCAGAGAGACACGCACCCCTGCAGGAGATGTCTTTGGGTGGCAGAATTGAGAGTTTTCTTATACATTTCTCTATCTTCCAATTGTCTTTTATTTATTTTTCAATAAAGGGACATGGGCTGGCTTAAAGTGGAAAATAACCCAGACATTATTTTTCCCTCCCCTAAAGCAATAAGAACTCTTACTAGAAAAAAGCAAGACAGATGGTCCTCAGAGCCAGTTGACACTTAGGCTACTTGGAGGCAGAGGCCAGGAGCTCAGCAGAGCCTAGGCTATTCCCCAAAGTCAAGTCAGAGTCGGGGACTTCACTCTGAGCCCATGTGGAGCAGTTGCTACCAGGCCTCCCTCAGCAGCAGACTTGGACATGGTACCTGTGCCTCCCTGGTAATTATGCTGACTTCTGCCCCCAAGTGCACCACCAAGTTGGCTTCTCTTCCAGGGAACAGAGCCAGAGCCAGATGAGTGGTGTACCCCTCTCCCACCCTGAGATGGTCCTCTTCAGAAGCAGCCCTGTCCCCTAGTCTTTGTGGCATAACCCTTCCCCTTCCTGCCCTGATTCCTCTTTGGATATCATCTCATTAGGGAGGCCTGATCTTATCTTATTTGCCTGCCTTGCCCTTATCTTAGTAGTTATGAATGTTGAGTTCGATCTTTTCCTGGACTTGTGCTTGACCTATGAATCAGCCTGCTCTTCTCCTCCATTGGAATGCTGCCGTTCCTCCACCCACTGAGTGGTGGCCGGCCCAAACAGCTTGATCATTTCACCAGTGAACTCTGTCCACCATTCCTCTGCCAGATTCCCTGGGTTACTTGGTTCTACTGTAACCACTTTCATCCCCCAATCCAGCTCCTCATCAAGCTAGTGATGACATACCAGCTCTGACCTATCAGCCATGATTGCTGGGCTTCTGTTTGGAACAGTTCTGAGCTCATTTTAAGGGCTCATCAGGAAAAGATACAGGGATTGATTGGTGATGTCTGCCACGTAAGCATAAGGGATGCCCAACAGCCCAGTTTTGGCACCCTGTCTCTTTATAAAGACAACTCTCACCATTCATTGGGGTCTAGAACACAGTTTTTGCAACTTTCCTGGAATCACTGCCTGATTCCTACCATTGGCAAGCCACGGGCTTCTGGAAGTTTCCCTAGTGTATTTCCTTTTCTCCTAGGCTTAGAACCTATCCCAGACCCTACCCAGCTTTTCTGGGGTCTTGCCTTCTGTCTGGCTCATTGCCAGAGGCTGCCTTCAGACATGGGCTAGCTTATGCCTGGAAGCTGGGGGTATCTTCCAAAAGCACCTTGTCCCACCCTAGCCTGGCACCACTATGTCAATGCACTGAGTCTTTTTACTGAAGCCATCCCTTCCCCACCCCAATGTTCCCCAGAGCTTGATGCCCGTGTATTGGCATGGCCTTGGCAGAGGGCAAGGGGCAGGATTTCCTCCCTAGGGATCCAACATGGCCCAGACAGCCTTTCTTACTCAGCTTTCAATTCAAGAATCACTCAGCTGCTTCTTCCTCCCAGGCCTTTGGCCAGGGATAGTCACCTTTCACAGTCCAACAAACGCTCCCTTCTCATATCCAAATCAAACCTCCTCCTTGTTCTACATTCTTATCCTGCATCTTCTAAAAAGTCCCAGCCTCAGCTCCTGAAGCTGCATGGCCATCCCTGGGATCTGAAAAGGGCTTTAAGGGGACACAGTGTCCAGCGTGCTGTTATTCTCCCAGTTGTCAGACCTGCCCCAAATGTGACTCCCACCTCGTGGCTCCTGGCTGGTTTCAAAAGCTTCACTGCTTTCCCCCGACATCTTTGTCTCCCTCAGAATGAAACAAGGTCATGGTAGGCAGGGTAACAGGCTCTTGTCTATCTTCCTGTAAGTTGGGTCCCCTTTGACATAAAAGATTTGAGGGCCTGGATGTTCTACTAGAATCTTCCAAGTTCATAGCTCCATCTTGGACCTGCCTCTCCTCGTTCCTTCCCATCTGACAAGACAGACAAGATGGCTACCAGGCACAGGGAAGGCCATGCTGATGAGCTGCCCTGGCCTGCAGCCAGAGAGGATTCTGAACTCTGGAGAGAGTGCTGTGGTCAGGTGATGGTAGGCATGGCAGGATTCCGGAAAAAAGGGAGCCAGGAACCACATGGGCGCCCCTGCCTCTCAAAACCTCAGCTGTGTAATGATTAATATTCAAATAGGACTCCTGCTAAGATTGATGTTTCTTTTCTTTCCAGCACACAGAACTTGAGGTGACCAAAAAAGGAAAGTGGTCTTGGTCAATGTGTTCTGCAAGCAGGTGTCCCTGTGGGTGCCTTCAACTAGCAGGGCTAGATTGTCTGGATGAACCTCAGGGGTAGCCTGAGCTCCTTCCTGCTCCTGCCCGAACCTTCTCCTTCATTTGTTTCCACCTGTGCCCCAGATGCTTCTAAAAGCTTCAAAGGTGGGAACCAATGCTTAGGAAGGTGACCTATTATAGCTCACAGAAAGCCAAGGGTCCCACAGCTTGAGGGACTGACCGCCTGACATCAGGAACTGTGATTAGGATAAGACTATGGTTTTATGTTTCAGTGGAGTCCTGAAATAGTCGCTGCCAGGAATTGTGATTTGAAGCACAGTGCTGGTCAGTCATTCATGCAGCTGTGGATACTTACTGCCCTGGAATGCTAGGCCCTGGCTTTACTGTTGTAGCAGGCCTGTGGTCTGTGGAGGTTAAAGAATCCTCCAAGGCCCTGTAGCCTATGGTGGAGGAGAGATAACTTCTCACTGCGCTTCCAGCCATGTTCCTGCCCTTCTCTTACCCTGAGTGATGGACAAGGAGTTTCTCAGAATCCTGAAGGAGCCCAGCAGAGGGACTGTTAGACAGGGGTCTGCGGCACATCAGGGACAGGCAAGGTCAGGACTGCAGGCAGAAGGGTGCCCTGTGCAGAAGGGAAGGCCTGTAACTCCTTAGGCACAAACCTGGGAGAGATGTGGTCAGCCAGGAAGCATAGCATGCGCCTGCGTCCCACACAGTAAATACGGTCATCCACCACGGCACACTGGAAAGCATCAGGATAAGGCAAGCGGTACGTGGCACACTCATACCAGAGCCGGGTGCTGGCACTACAGCGGTACACGCCGATGCCCAGGCTGCGGTTGAGGTCAAAACGGTAGAGAAAGCCATTGACAGCCACCATCTCTGCCGTGCGGTCCTTGCTGCCCCCCGTGGGGCCGGCCCACCAACGCTGCTCCTGGGTTGAGAAACGGAGCAGCAAGTAGCGCAGGCTGCCCCCGGTGACGAAGATCTCACTAGCACACACTGTGGCTGTGTGTGCCAGGGCAAATGTGTCATTGGGGAGTGGCGGGGCAAAGGTCCAGCGGTCCAGGCGAGGGTCGTAACGCTCCACTGTGTTTAGACACTCACCTCCGATGGCATAGAGGTGCCCCTCCAGGGCCACCAGGCGGCAATGTGGCCGGGCCTGGTTCAGTGGGCACACCTCACTCCAGATTGCTGTTAGAGGGTTATAGCAGAAGACACGGTTGGAGGGTTGGCCCCCAGGTCCCTGGCATCCAGACACCACAAACAGATAATTGAAAAGAGTACAGACAGCGCAACCCCGGGACATGACCTCCAGGGGCAGCTGGGCCAGTGGGTGCCAGGCGTCCTGTACATTGTCATAGCAACAGAGGCGGCCGGTGTCTTCTTGGGGACACATGTCGGCTACCACCAGGCACTTGTGGCCACAGAAGCGTCGCTGGAGGATCAGCTCCCGCTCAGCTCCACTCAAACCCCCGTAGATATCTGCGCTGCGGAGGGCCTGCAGGTAGTTATCGCTCATCACCTTGTAGGCTGCCTCCTTTAGGGCCTCTAGGCCCTGTCTCTTGGCCAAGTTTAGCACCTCGAAGCAATTGCCCAGGTCCAGGTGAACATCCAGCGCTGAAGCAGGGGTGAGCGGGATGTGGAAGAAATTGGTTCCAGCTACGAGCTGCACACGGGGCTCCCCATGGCTGCAGGGTGAACTGAGCTCGGCTCTCTGGTCCAGGTGGGCAGGAGGAGGAATCCTGAAGCCTTCAGGCTGCAGCTGGAGCTCTGGGTTCTCAGCGATCTGCAGGAGGCTCACCTTTCTGCTGAGGCCTGGTGCAGAGGGGGATGGCACAGTCTGCTGGGATGCTACTTCAGCGGCCTCATCTGTGTCATCAGCTTGGCCTCTGGAGGCTGCTCCTGGGACCAGGGGCTCTGGTCCAGGCCCAGGGGATGGAGCATCAGTCATAGCTTCTCTGCAGGGGACTGGCCTGGAGACAGTCTTTGATGTTGACTCCACAAAGTAGTCATACACTCTGCCCTTCAGCTCGGGTCCTGGTCCCTCTGCCTTCTGTATAATATTCTCCTCCATCTGGATCCGGGCCACAGATGAGAAGGTGTAAGAGGCGTTGGTAGTTCCTTCCTGCTGCTGCATGGCCAAGCCCATGTCTGCAGCAGCCTGGAGGGCCCCAGCCTCTCCCCTGCTGACCCCTGTCACACAGGCGAAGACCCAGCTCTGGTTCATGTCACTGCTGACCACTGGGGGATCAGTCCAACAGTTGGGGACTCCAGGGTCCCCAGGCCCTGTTTGCTCTGGGGGTCTGCCGTCTGGCCATGGAGAGAACTTGTCACCCACACAGCTGCAGCCCACTCCTGGGTCAAGTCTGGCTGGGGAGCTTGTAGGTTCACAGCTCAAATGAGGGAGGTGGAGAGGGTTGGGCTTACCTCTAACAGCTGTTCCTGCTTCCTGGCCGCCACTGCAGGGAGGAGGCACCTGCTGAGAGTCTGGGCGCTGCCTGCCCTGATTCTCACCAGAGCCTTTTCTTGTGGACTCTTCAGATCTGGAGGTGACCAGGATGCAGGAGTCTTCTGGGTCCTCCAAGGTGAATTCTGGTGGAGCCCCAGTCCCCTTGCTGGCCTTTCTGCATCTTGGACCTCTTGGAAGGGTCCCCGGTGGAGCCCCCTGAAAGGCAGGTTGCCCTAAGTCCTCTGCTTCATTTTCTGATTTGTGGCCCTTGTTATTTCTCCCCGCTTGCCTGGATGGGGCAGGCCTGGACTTGTAGAGTTTGTAAGCCGCAGTTACCAGGAGCAGCGCAGCTGCGGACAGCACCACCTTGCTGGTCAGCTGCATGTCCAAATGCCAGTCGTGGGTCTCTGCTCCGGTGGGAAGCATGCTGGCCAGGGACAGAGGAATGCCAAGAATCCTATTAATGATTGCCCAACAGGGACCAGTTCCTGGATCCTGCTGCGAAGTTGGGAGGGAGTCCCTAGTAGGATCCGGCCAGCTGGAGCAGAGGTGACTTTGAGTTGGCTGAGGTGGCACTGTGGCAAGGGATGGCTCAGGTCACCACTGGCCTCTTTGGATTCTACCCTGAAGGGAGGAGGGTCCTAACTGGAGGCTGAGCTTCAGATCAGTCAGCTGCCACAGCTGGAGGGCAAATGGAGTGTCCTTGTCCGGAAGAAGGAAGCTCTTTGCAGAACAATCACCAGAAGCCTGGAAGCGAGTTTGTGTGTGTGTTTTCTCTTTTGCAAATTCTTAGGTTGGAGGCTTGGGGCAGCTTTTGCAGTGGTTCCTGGGCGCAGGTGGAGCCACCGGTACTGGGAATGTAGGGATAGTCTTGGCCTCAGTGTGGGTAGAGGAGGTCAACATTTAACTAACCAAGCAAGGAAGCAGTCGGAGAGGCTGAGCCTGTACCAGCAGCCAAGCCACCTGACTAGGCTCTTGGCCGCCTCTGCCCTTTTTTTGTGCCCACAACATGAAGCAGCCAGGAAATACAGTGCCTTAGCACCCAAATAAAGGGAGACCCTCAGAACACACCCGCTTCTTCAAGATGAGCCAACCTCATAGGAAAAGGAGGCCCATGGAAGACTGATACATTCCAACCCCCAACCCACACCCCCCTTTTCATCAGCATTGTGGACCCGGGACCCAAGCCTGTTGTTTACCAGCTGTGTGACCTTGGGCAAGTAGCTTCACTTCTCTGTGCCTCCTGAAGTGGTGGGGGACGGAGGATGACAGCCTATGTACCTCATCTGGTTGTAGTCCACGTGCATGAAGCCCCACGCTGAGCTCGGTGAGTCTCAGTTGTTTCCAGCCTCCCGACACCCGCACTGAGGTTCTCTCAGGATCCTCTCAAGGGTGGATACAGAGGTCGAGACTACAAGGGAGCTGAAGTCGATGAACAAGTGTTGGGGCCCAGCCCTGCTCTGGATAACACTTCATCCCTGCCCAGGATTCAGGTGGCTGAACTGCCTACCCCTCTGCACACGCTCCACTTTCTAAATGTTGTCCTCTGACTGCAAAGTGAAAATAAGATCCACTTTGAGGGCCCGGGAACTTGGTTCTGAGGGCTCTGATCTTGAGATACATTTTTTTTTGTTGTTATATTGTGTGTGTGTGTGTGTGTGTGTGTGTGTGTGTGTGTTTGCCCGCTTGTGTGTGCATATGTGTGTGCTCGAGCATGCACGCAAGCGTGTATGTGACATCAGAGGACAACCCAAGGAGTTTGTTCTCTCCTTCCACCATGTAAATCCTGAGGATTGAACTCAGATTGCCATGCTTGGCTTCAAGCCAAGCTTTTATCCACTGAGCAATCTAGCTGCTCCTAAGATCCTTACTCCCTTCTTCGGCCCTTATCTGTATGACTCTCTACTCAGCAGCCTCAGTTTGCCTTTCTGAGTTGTCTCCCTATGCCTAGAGAGCCCTGCTTTGTTGACTTGCAAGCCAGGCCTCCTTATCCCTGCTGGTGGGGATCTTTCCAGCTGTCCAGATTCAGTCAAACTCCAGCCTCCCTGGGCCCTTCCACGGTCACCTTCCTGAGCTCTCCATCCTTCCAAACCAGCTTTTCCCTCTGGAGTCTCTTCTTCCAGCCCTTCTCCCAATCTTTACTACTTCTTTATAACCAAAAGGCCCGAACAAGGTGCCCGACTTCTGCAGGACTGACTAGAGCCAGCCGGGAGGGGATGTCAGCTGAATCAGTTGGGGGGCCTGGTCAGGTCATGGCTGTTGTTCACAGATCCTGCTGAGAAACCTAAAATGGAGGTCTCCACCTCTCAGCAGTCTGCATGTGAATGTTTGAAATGGTGGGTTTATTGTTTCTCTGTTACAGGGAGGCCACCAGAGCAGAGAATGCAGCCATGAGAAGGGAGTTTGTCACTCATAGTTCTCAAGAGTAGTAGTAGGAGGAGTATCTACTATGGGGGTCTCCAGGAAGGTCAGAGCACAGAGGGAGAGAGGAAGCAAGGGCATAGCATTGCGTAGCTGGAAGATCAGAAGCCATGATTCATACAGAGAAGGGCAGAAGGCAGAATGGAGGCTCTGGGGTCCCTGGAGGCAGCGTCTCCCTTGCAGGATGTTAGGATTCTAGCTTAGGCCCCAGCTCAGGTTTCATTCCATCTGTAAGTGAACAAACGCTACCTATAAATGCCATAAGTTACCGGTTTTTTTTTTAAAGTCTCTGTTTAGAGAAAACTGAAATGAACCAATGAAGACAGAGTGAAATTAGAAGATAATTGGAAGTCTATATTGGGCTTCTGTGGATGTGCCTGCCTGCCACCAATCTGGTCCCCTGCATGCTTGGGCAGGATAAATTGAGAACTCTCATGGTGGCCCCAGGGGAAGGAAGAGCCCTCAGATGGATGCCAGGCCCTTCCTGAGCAGTCAGCTTTGCATCTGATGGCCCCAACGTGGAAGTCCCACCCGTGGTGACCATGGCAGGTGAGACACTGAACAGAGAGCCCAAGACTGAGGAAGGTGGTGTGGAGAGTGAGGGGAAGGGACATTGGAGAGTCACAGAAGATATGTGCATCTTAATGAACAAGAGCAGGCCTCCATGTACCCATATATGTGAGGGGAGGTTTGTAGCTTTGGAACACAAAGGTCAGAGGTGAGTTGATCCTGGTTTGGCCGATGGGAGACTGAAGCCTAGAGAGTGTGGTCTGGTCTATTAGTGGGCACTGGAATTCAGGACAGAAGGCTGGGCTGAATGCAGAGTTCTGGTGAAAATGTCCAGCACACCTTGGTGGTGATTTTGGTTTCCACACTCACCCAGGGGTGTTTTGTGGACAAGCTCACCTGGATATGTGCTGGGCCTCAGGTACTCTGCATCCCAGGGTGGCTCCCTGACCGCTAGGCACTGCCTGGCCTGCCCACCATGCTTACTGATTGATGGAACTGAACCCAAGGCCTTGCACATGCTCTACCTGGGTCTTGAGATGCTGAAATGGGCCAGGTGTATAGGGTCACTCCTGGAATCCCAGTACTAAGGAGGCAAAGGCAGGTGAGTTCAAAGCCAACCTAGGTTATATAGAGAGACTGTCTAAGAATATATACTCACACACAATCATACTCTCACACCTTCATAAAGTCAAACATTCACACAAATACACAACTCACACTCAGCCATACACACTAACCCACATGTTCACACACTCATGGTAAGACTCAAACTTACTGGGTGGTGGTGGTGCAGGGCGCTGAATCCCAGCACTTGGGAGGCAGAGGCAGGTGGATCTCTGTGAGTTCAAGGCCAGCCTGGTCTACAGAGTGAGTCCACAACAGATGTATACACACATAGTCTCATGCACTTACATACACAGTGGCAAGAACTTACACATACACAATGACACACACTTGCTCTCCATATATGTTCTCACACTCAAACATGCACATGCATACTCAACAGAACTACATGAAACCACACAATTGTTCACACTTACATAATCTTGCACACTCACATCACTCTCACACAGTCACAGGGACATAGCCAGTTCTGATGCACTCTGACACACTCATGCACTCCACACAATCACACTCTCACACACTTACATGTACATGCCCTCACATGTGTGTGTGTGTGCATGTGGAGGCCCCAAGGACCAAAGTCAGGCGTCTTCCTCAGTCTTCACCTTATCTTTTGAGACAGGGTTTCTTACTGAACCTGGAGCTCACTGATTCAGCTAGGTTGGCCTCCCAGTGAGCCTCCCAGGATCCTCCTGTCTCTGCTTCCCCAGCACTGGGATTGTAGGTGCAGGCGACTGTGCCTGGCTTTTTATATGGGAGATGAAGATCTGAACTGAGGCCCACATGCTTATTCAACAAGCACTGTGCCAACTGAGCCATCATCCTAGGCCCTATCGACCCATTTTAGAGATGGAGATGTTGAGGCTCCTAGGAGGCAAGGATTCCTCCTCATTCAGGGTCTCACATGGAAGTTAGTCTTGTCTTTGACCTTGGGCCCTCCACCCATACAGACCATGGGCTGCTTATGTCCCAGGTGAGCACAGATCAGGGACCGTGACACTAGGACTCTGGAGAAGGCAAGGCATGCTACAACTGGTGAAAGGGGGCCTAGCCTGGGAAGAGTTAAAAAGGCTTGGCGTGACGGGCTATGCTGTTTAGATTTAGGGAATGAATTAAGGGCAGGTTGGGGTGTGCCTATGAATTTGGCAGGGAAATTGAACATGAAACGACTCAGGGTTGCCATAGGAGATGGCAGCCTGTCTCCTGGTGTTTTCTTCCTGGGGTGGAAGGAGGTGAAGGCAGGAAGCATCCCGAGGAGGGAGCGTGAGCCAAGATCCCCCTTCACTGTGGGCTCTAAGCCCACAGTCACACTAACAGCAGTAGCCCAAGCTGCGTTCACTGGGTCCTTTCCGCCATCCTAGCTCCCGTGCTTGGAGGAACTGCAGGCATCACGTCCTCCCGCCCCCAAACCCCCCCCCCCCCCAGGCTGTAGATTTACCCAGTCTGCAGCTGAGTAAACCCATCGCATAGCCGCTCTTGAGAAATTCTTGCCATTTACTCCAAACATTGTGGCCTGGGAGCTGGTTAGCATCCTGGGACTTAGGCCCCACCATAGTCCCCCAAATCCAGAATCTTCATATTAGACCCTGTGTGAGGGATTCTGGGGAGGGCCCAGAAGTACCTAGATAGATGCCCAGGCCACCATGACCTCGAAAACCAGCCGCACAACCCAGTGATTGAGAGCGGTGCTGTCACCCATCCTGAGGCACCGGCATCTTGATATTTGAATTCTTTTTTGTTTTGTTTTGTTTTGTTTTGTTTTGAGTCAGAGTTTCTCTGTGTAACAGAGACCTGGCTGTCCTGGTCTTGCTTTGTAGATCAGGCTGGCCTCGAACTCGCAGAGATCCGCCCACCTCTGCCTCCTTAGTGCTGGAGTTAAAGACCTGCTCCACAGTGCCTAGCCCAATACTTGAGTTCTTGCATTGGTCTATTTTCTTTCAGATTTATTTATTTTTATTACTTTTTCGTTATTTATTTTAAGTGCATAGGTGTTTTCCGTGTGTGTGTGTGTGTGTGTGTGTGTGTGTGTGTGTGTGTGTGTGTGCCTGGTGACTGTGGAAGCCAGGAGACGGTGCAGGGTCACCTGGAACTGGAGTTACAGGTGGTTTGTGAGCCACCCTGTGGGTGCTGGGAACCGAACCTTCATCTTCTGGAAGAGCAGCCTGTACTCTTAACCACTGAGCCACCACTCCAGCCTCCATTTTTCTTATTTTTAATTATGTGTAGGTGCATGTGTTTACATGTGCGTGTGAGTGAAGGTCCCCTTGGAGACCAGAAATGCTGGATCCCTTGAAGCTGAAGTAACAGATGGCTGAGAGCTGCCTGACTAGGGTGCTGGGAACTGAGCTCAGGCCCTCTGGAAAGCAGCCAGTGCTGTTCTTAATTACTGACCTCACATCTGGGCCCTAAAGATGGATGTGAAGATGTTACTGAACTCCTTTGCCCCTTTAAGTCTCTGTTTTCTGTTTTTACTATTAATCTGGGTGCTTTAGCTGGTTTATGGGGCAGGTGGTTGAACCTGGCTAGCTAAGGCACAGGCTGCTGTCACACCCAATCCAGTTATTGTCTATCCTCCACAACATCCCTGACGGTTGGCTGCAGAGAGCTCTCTGTGCCTGGCCATCCTCCCAAACCTTTTAGGACATCTCTCTTCGGCTCTAACATGACTTTTCTGCCATATGCTGGCTGCAGAACGTCCTGGGGCTCCCCCAAGCCTCTCTACTCAAATCTAAATGGCTGGCCCATTCTCCCCAGTCCCTATGATGTGCTGGCCTCATTTGTCACTGTCTCCAAACACTGGTTCTGCTTCAGCCAAGCTCATCTGTTTACTGTCCCTTTGTCTCTGCCACTGCACGGGCCATCTCTCTACTCATGGGGCTCCTCTCTAAATCTCCACTGTTCAGCCCACATTTGCAAAACTCAAGCTTGAAACTGTGTTTTGTTCTTAGGGTCTCACACTAGGGCAGGAGTTCTCCACTCAGGCCCTGCCCCCAGCCACTCTGAGTATGTCCTAGGGGGTTGGGACATGGCTGGAAAGATGCATGCTCATGGAAGTTTTTGGAGCAATTCTGGAAGGCTCCAGCTCTGTGCTAAAGGCAGGCACACACTGAGCTCTTGAGAAATCCATGTCAGGTTGGCTCCTGAGGAGGGTAGTGTGGTTTGAAGTATGAATCTTGGATTATGTTCTGCAAGAAAAGGCCAAATAAATTTGGAAGCATTGGATTGTGACTCCTGGGTCTCAGTTTCTTCATCTCTAAAATGGGGCCAGTGAGACTTGCTTCTAACTGCCACTGCTGCAATGAGTTAAGGATAATGTGCCTTTTGGGTCCCTGTATCAACAGCCAGAGAAGCAAAGACCTTCTGTACTCTACATGGTGTTAAGTCAGTTCAATGTGGCCTAGCAGAGTTGCTTCAGCCCAGTGCAAACCAATGCGTTGCACATGGAAGACACAGGGAGGGGGAAGAAGGTGGAGACGATGACTCCAGCCAGGGAGGGTGAGAAGAGGAAGAGCAACTGCAGAGGGAACAGCCTAGAAACGGGGACCTGTGCTAGACAACAGAACCCTACACTCAATCAGGAGGCAGCAGCCTGTGGAGGGGCCTGGTCCCTTGGAGACCTGGTACTGGTGGAGGAAGAAGTCAATGAGAAAGGTCAACTTTGCTGACCACGTACTATGTGCCAGGCTCTGAGCTCAGGACTTCACGGCCTTTGTTGGTTACTCCTTATGACAGCTCTGTAGCAGACACAGGACAAGGATCCATTCAGTTATGACTCAGTTGGATTTTCCTGGACAACCAGAAAAATTATATCTCCCAGGTTCCATTGCAGCTGGAAAAGAGGCATTTGGCAGAGTCACAGCCTGAGAGTAACCAAGTGGCTGAGTCTAGGAAGGGGGTGGAATTGTGTTTTCTCCTTTTCTCTCTGTCTTTGTCTGTCTGTCTGTCTCTCTCCTGTCCTGGTAACAAGTTAGTCCCTTCAGCACTATCAGTCCAGAAACTGCCTTGAAAATAACCCACTGTTGACTTGGGCAGTGAGGCATTGGGGTTGCTGGTTGTTGAAGCTTCTGGATTGATATGAAATTCTCTGGGGTGAGGGTGAGGTGTTCTGGAGCTGAGTTTTAAGGGATGGATGCATGAGGCCCTTCCAAACCAAGTCTGTTTGTACAAGTCTCTGAGGCAGGAGCTTGGGCTAATGGGCTGCTGGAGAAGTGATCAGAATGAATGTCTAACTGGGTGGAATGGCATGGAACGAAACAAACAGTGGCACTTGAAGCAGGGAAGAAGGAGATGAGAACCAAGCGGGGAGTCCAAAGAGAGGGCTCGATCTGTGAAAAGCTTGCCGTGTGAGCGTGGGGATCTGAGTTTGATCCTTGAAGCCATGTAAACAGCAAAAGCCCATGGATGAACACCCTCAATTCCAGTGCGGGGAGGTCAAGACAGTGGAACCCCTGGCCAGCCAGTGTAACTAATCATCGAACTCCATGTTCAGTAAGAGACCATGTCTTACAAACTGTGGTGGAGAGAAAGACACAGGATGCCAACTTTTGGCCTCCACATACATGTGCACACAGATTAGAATGCACACATGAACACACACACACACACACACACACACGAGAGAGAGAGAGAGAGAGAGAGAGAGGAGAGAGAGAGAGAGAGAAGACCAGGGAAGTAATTCTTTTGTATGGAACGTTCTAGAAAACACCATGTCTGATTGGCTCCTCAGCAGTAGCCAAGGGCTGGAAGGAAAACAGAAGTAACAGCTCCATATGGAGAGGGGAAGAGCTCAAACCGTGACACCCCATTCAAGGCCTCCAGACACTGCCCAAGATGAGGATTGCTCTTGGTTGTCTGGGTCTCAAATTCTGATCCTTTCACACTGCCTGTCTGATACCTTGTCTTCCAAGGCCACGGTTTGTATCTGTAGTACCTCAGAACTCAGGGAGAGGCCACTCCTGCCTGTGTGCCTGCGTGTGCCTGCCACAGTTCCTAGGCACTGGCTATCCTCTGAGTCAGAACTTCTCCGAACTGGAAGGACCCAACCCTGGTACTGCTGGGGTGAGAGTGGAGTCCAGCAACAGGATGGCTTGGCCCAAATCAGTGTGTCTGCCAGGACCCCGCAGGCCTCATTTGCAGGAGGTCCCAATGTCGGCATTTGCCCCCTGGCTCCTGCCCTTTTCATCTAAGTGGGCACTTCCTAGCTTCTCACAAAGCAGAAAGACCCAAGAACAAAGAGATGTTGTCTGAGTCCTTCCTAAGGGGTGGAAGAGCTGGGGTTCATGCAAACTATGGCCCTCCTGAGGGATCTATCTCTCAGGTGCCTTCCTCAGGAGGATCTGAGACAGAGCCAGGCAGAGGAAGTGACAGAGCCAGGCAGGCTGTGCCTGCAGGCAAAGCCTGACTCTTAGCTGGTATTTGAAAAACATTTGCTGAATAAACAAATGAGGGACTGAGACCAGACCAAGAAACCCTCTAACAATCACCCTGGCCGTGGGCATGAAGAGCTGAGCACAGAGCGTGTCTATGATCCCTTTAGTTTCTAAAAGGCTGAGAGCCTATTCCCTCAGAACCAGGATCCAGAGGGAGGGTGGGAAGACCAGACAATGGGAACACCTGGACCTGACTTTATGGCTCTGTGGGACATTGTTTTGCCCAGGGATCATGGAGGAGTGGGAGGGGCAGGGTTCTCAGAGAGGCCCAGCTTGCAGAAAGGCTCCAAATTAGGAGCCAGAGTAGCAACAGCCACACCAGAGTCAAGGTGTGTCTGTGGCAAGGGCCGAGGATGTGAAAGGGTAAAATCCCTGAGTTTAGGTGTGTGTTCTTTCTGAACACCATTCAGGGGGCAAAAGGGGAAGGCAGTTGTGCAGAGTTGGATGTCAGAAAAGTCTGAGAATAAAGGAGAAGAGGTTGGGGAGATGGTTTGGCCAGTGATGTGCTTGCCACATGAGTGTGAAGACCCAGCTGCCAGCCCAGCACCCATGGAAATGCTGGGTGTGGTAGTATCCACCTGTATTCCCAGCAGTGGGAACGCAGAGGCAGGAGGATTCCTGGCTCACCAGTCTAGCCTGATCAGCAAGTAAGTCCCAGGTCCCAGTGAGACACTGACTCAAAATACAAGGAGGATTGCTCCCAAGGGAACTACACCAGGGATTGACTGATGACTTCCACAGACAGGAGCACATGTTTGTACTTGGACCTCGAGACACACACACACACACACACACGAATAGCAAAGTCTAGTGTTCCTAGGAGGACGGAGGAGATTTGAAAATTGGAAACTCAAGATTACCTGTCCTTTGCTTCAAAAACAAACACGGGATTCTGTGCCAGGAAAGCCGTAGGTGTTTGGCATCATGTGACTTCTGTTCCATAAGTCTCTGCCTCCCAATCTGTGAGGTGAGTGGGGAGCTGGGTGTTCCCCTTTCACCTGCATGCCCTGCAGCAGGACCCTGCCAGGAACAATGGTGGGCAATCCCAGGTGCCCAGGCTCTCTGCTGCTGGGGCCCCTGGTTCTGCTCCCCTGTGTCTCTACACCTTTTGAGTATTGCAAAAAAAAAAAAAAATTCCATGCAAACAAGGAAAATCATAGCCTGCCCAGCCTTTGTGCTTCCTGTCTCTCCCAATCCTGAACAACAACTCTGAGGGTCGTACGCTAGGAACACTTGAGATAGGAAAACTGAGGCTCCAAGCAGCTAACTGATATAGAACAAAAAAGAAACAGAAAACCTACAAGTGTCTGAGGTCTGTAGCTCCTCTACAGCACATGGAGTGAACTCCAGCTGACCTGTAACCCCATGCTGGGCATCAGACCAGTGCCTTTCTGTGGCTGAGCTAAGGCTGGGCAGGATGGTGGCCTGCCATGGAGCAGCCTGTAGAACTAGTTTTTCTTGCTGTGTCTTTGCTGGAGGCTGTCATTGGGCCAGACTGCTTTTCCAGAACCTTCTAGACACATAATCTCCTTTTGTCCCTGTGGGCTAGGGGAGGGCAGAGGAGGCTGGGTGTGGATGCCTCCTCTATTGTCTCTACAGAGCAGTTGTGCTGGGGGCTGGGGAACAGCAGTATGGGTGGGTGGGGATTCCCCCAAACTAGAATGGACTTTGACCCTCTTGCTCATCTTCTGAGCTCTGGGTCCAACTCCTTTTATCACGCTTGCTGCAGTTCTGATCTGTAAGCCAGTGTATCAGTGGAGGATTCCCACGGGTTTAGCCATGAAGAAGGAGTAAGTCAATCAATACAGTGGTGTGCCAGTTGTGTTTGGGCACTGCTTATAGAAGAAAGGAGGAGTGACTCTGTGTGCATGTGTGTGTGTGCGTGCGCGCACGCATGTGCATGAGCACTCACGTTTCTGGGAGAACTGGGTGTTCTCAGATATGATTGATTGCTTGAGTGTATCTCAGTGGTTAGATCATTTGTCTAACCTACATAAGGCCCTGGGTTAAAAGTCCAGCAGTGACAGAAGAAAGTAAAGAAAAAAGGGTAACAGAAAGAATCCCAGATGGGCATTCAAGAAGGCAGGACCTCATCACAATTACAGGCAGACCTGCTGTGTGTCCCTGGGGATTCTTCAGGTGTGTGCTGTTTTGATATATCGGGGATACCTGGGAGTGACATTAACATACCCTTTAGTAGCAAGATAACTCAGCCGGTAAAGTGCCTGCTGTCCAAGCAATGAGGACCTGAGTTCAGATTCCTAGCACCCACATAAACACCATCACAAGACTGCACATGTCTATAACTCCAACACAGAGTGGAAGGGAAGGACAGGTGACTGCTGGACCCAGTGGCCAGTCAGCCTTACCGACTAGAAAGCATCAGGTTCATTTTGAGACGTTGTCTTTAAAATTAAGGCAGAGCGCGATGGAGGAAGATCTCTGGTCTCCACATATGCACACACAAGCATGCACACCTATGTAGCAATCCAAACATATATTACACACATGTACACATATAAGACATCCCTCTGTCCAGGGCTTCTGCCATTACTTTCCTCCAGGGAAGCAAGGATATCTTGCCGACTCCCACTCTGGGGCCCTGTTTCCATACTGGCTTCTCACATACCTGGGTTACATGCCTCAACCAGTCTGAACTCTGAAGTTCCCCATATCCTGAACCTGTAGCCTGCAGGGCTGGACCTCACCTGGGCCTGCAGGTGAGGACCTGCATGTGTGTGTCTCTGTGTAGCTGTAGCAATGAATAGGATGGGATTCCCATCTTCACAAGGCCAGTGGCTTAGTTGGGCCTTGGGAAGGAAAAGAAGGAAGATGTAGGATCCTTCCCCAGGTTCAGTGACATGAACACAGAATGGAGTGGAAAAGGAAGGCCCCCAAATTGGCCCACAGTGGGAGGATGAAAGAAGATTTGTCTACACAAGGTTTTAGA
>CAJQZJ010001750.1:23033195-23059505 GCA_907164525.1 Lophiomys imhausi
CATTCTAGAACCTTCTAACCACCTGATCCAGAAGGCTTCATGCCTCTACCCTCAAATCTTGTTATCTTTTCCTCTGACATTACATGATGCTTTTTTTTTTTTTTTTGAGACAGGATTTCTCTGTGTAGCAGCCCTGACTGTCCTAGACTCACTTCGTAGACCAGGCTGGCCTCGAACTCGCAGAGATCCACCTGCCTCTGCCTCACGAGTGCTGGGATTAAAGGCATGCCTGGCTACATGCTGTATTTAGTCTGTTTTAATTTGCTACTGTGTGTCCTCTGCCTCCAGCCTCACGGATTAGCTAGTGAGGCCAGGGACTCTGCCTTTTCCCTGTTCCCTGGCCCCAGCTCCCCGCTCAGTGCGACTCCCCCAAACACTTCCGCAAACAAAAGGCTGAGTACACATGTTCCAGATACTTTACTTGTGTCATTGAGACCTTTAGGTATCACACTCATTCTAGAGCATTCTTACCCTTGCTCTGCATAGGGGAAGTCAAGAACTAGGAACTCCGGAGACTTGCTGGGAATCCTAGGTCCTCAAAGTGACCTACCCAAGATTTAAACCCAATTCTGTTTTTTCATCAAATAAACTCCTCTCTGCACCCCAAAGCAATTATGAGATTGTAGCTTTGGTAGGAAAAAAAAAAATCCAGACTCCGGAGACTCAACAGCAAGATAAATAAAGCCAATTAAAAATGGGCAAAAGTCTTTAATAAATATTTCACCAAAGAAGATAAACAAATGGCTAATGAGTGAAGCAAAAGATACTCAGCACCATTTGTCATCAGAGAAAGTAAAATTGAAATCACAGTGAGAGAGAGATTTTTTCCTCCACAGGTTAGGATGACTATTAAACAAAAACAAAAACAGGCAACCAGTGTGACAGAAAGACTCATCCGATAAAAGCACTTGCTGCCAAGTCTGAAGACCCGAGTTGGATCCCAGGACCCCCGTGGTGGAAGAAGAGAGCTGACTCCTGAATGTTGCTCTCTGTCTTTCACACACATGAGGTGGCACTTGACCTCCTCATGTAATTAAAAAGAATTTTAAAACAAGCAAAGACATGCATTGGGTACAATGGCTGGTGGCACATACTTGTGATCAGGAGGTAGCGGCAGGAGGATCAGGAGTTCAAGGTCATCTTCTGCTGCCCAGTAATTTCAAGGCTAGCCTGAGCTCCATGAAACTGTCTCATAAAACCAAATCAAAGCAAACCCAGATCATACACAGTGCTGGATCAGAATAGGACATTAGGATCTTCTTACAAGGCAAGAGAGAATGCATAGAGATGCAATCTCTCTGGTTATGGTTCAGCTCTTTCTTTTCCTTCCTTCTTTCCATCTTCCTTCCTTCCTTCCTTCCTTCCTTCCTTCCTTCCTTCCTTCCTTCCTCCCTCCCTCCCCCCCTCCCTCCCTCTCTCCCTCTCTCTCTCTCTCTCTCTCTCTCTCTCTCTCTCTCTCTTTCAGCTAGGGCCTCATACAGCCTAGGCCGTCTTTTTGAACTCTATATGTATCTAAGGATGACCTTGAACACAGTCCCCAGGCTTTGGAGATAGCTCAGTAGGAAAAGTATTAACCTAACAAGCTTGAGTCTGACCCTCAAAACCATGGAGGAAAGCTGACCATTTCGTTCATGCATGTGATCTCAGTCCTGGGATGGAAGAGGTAGGTGGACCCTGGGGGCTTGCTGGCCAGACAGCCTAGTCTACCTAGTGATGACTCTGAAGGAGTGTGCAGTTTCTCTCTTCAATATGATGGAAAGAACCTCAAATTAGATGTGGCGATCATTGGACAACTGTACATTTTACTAAAAATCAGAAGTTTGTGCATTTAAAGTGAGTCAGTTCGTTGAAAATATGTGTTTAGTCCATCGGACACCATCAAAAGGAAACAGCGATGCATTCTTAAGGTCTGCAGGATAGAGCTGTGGCAGAGTGCCTGCAGGTCACATGCAAGGCCCTGGATACAATTCCAAACATCCTTATCCTCTCTAGGGGTACCACTAAGTTCTGACCTTATTGATAAGATTATGAATTCAACAAACACTTTTTTTTAATGTACATTGGTGCGTTGCCTGCATGTATGTATGTATGAGAGTGTCAGATCCTCTGGAAGAGGACTTACAGACAGTTGTGAACTGCCACGTGGATGCTGGGAATTGAACCAGGATCCTCTGGAAGAGCAGCCAGTGCTCTTAAGCTCTGAACCACCTCTCCAACCCCCAAACACTTATTTTTTTAAAGACAATGTTTCATGTAGCAGAGACTGACCTCAAACTCCCTGTATAGCTGAGGATGACCCTGAACATCTGATCCTCTTGATTCTGACTCCTGGATGCTGGGGTTACAGGGGTGCTCCACTATGCCGGGCATATGCAGAGCTAGTGATGGAGATTACTGTAGACCGACTACAGCCCTACCTGAGACAGGCACAGGAATGTGAGGATAATTAAAGCACGTCAGGGGACACTCTGGTGTATCAAACAGTGGCAGGAGGGAGGTAGGGCTATCAGAGGTGACTTGGCCGCCTTACTATTTTCCTAGTGATGAAAGCAGGAGAGTGTCAGCCTCTCAGGTGAGAAGCCCTGCCCAGGTCACCCTACTCGATGGCTCTGCTGGCCACAGCCTGGACTTCAAAGACACTGAATAGGAAAAACATCTGCTCCATCACTCCTCGTCCCTCTGAAGACATGACTTGCACAGCCAGCTCTATGAAGTAACAGGAGCCTTGGATGCTTGCCCCTGAGGGACCACAGGACAGGCAGAAAGGAAAGGCCGAGGGAGGGGCTGGGTGTGTGAGCAAGATTCCAGCTGTCCGCTCTAGGATAGAGATCTTGGCGATGTGGCTAGTATCACAACCTGGGAATTTGAGCAAAGTCACTGTGGTGGTTTGAATAAAAATGCCCCCATAGGCCCATAGGGAGTGGCACTATTAGGAGGTGTGGCTGGGAGCGGGCTTTGAGGCTTCAGAAGCTCAAGTCAGGCCTAGTGGCTCGCTGTCTCTTCCAGCTGCCTGCAGATCCATATGCAGAACTCTCAGCTCCTTCTCCAGCACCATGTCTGCCTGCATGCCTCCATGCTTCCTGCCATGATGGTAATGGACTAAACCCCTGAACTGCAAGCCAGCCCTGTTTAAATGTTTCCCTTTATAAAAGATGCCCTGATCATGGTGTCTCTTTACAGCAATAGAAACCCTAAGACAGTCAAAGCAAGGAAGGGGCAGGGCATATTCAAGTTCAGATCTGCCTTCCCTGAAGAACTTGATGGTTCTTATTTCCCCTCCCTCCATATCTCTCTCCTCTCTCTTGTACCCCTCTGACTTTCTGAGTCATGATCTTGATATGTAGCCCATGTTATCCTCAAACATGATTCTCTGCCTCACACCTCTCCCACAGGGGGCTTATCGATATATGCCACGATGCCTGGTTTAATATGTTATGTTTTCAAACACAAGATAAAAGAAAAAGAAATAGTTGTAACGTGAGATAAATAGGAAGTTAAACACAATTTTCAAGGAGGTTGCCTCCCTGAAGATCTGCAAAGCATTTGAGGGTGTGATAATTAGAGTTACCTACAAATTGGCAGAATCTATCTCACCTCCCATGGGGAATTATCTTGACTAGGTTAATTGAAGTGAAAAGACTTGTCCATTGTGGGCGGCACCACTCCCTAGCTGGGATCCTGGACTATATGTTCATCACTCTCTGCTTCCTGTGAATGTGATGTGACCAGCTTCCTCAGGTTCCTGCTGCCTTGATTTCTACTGCAAAGGAACACATCCTGAACCATGCCTTCTTATTATAGCAACTGGAAAAGAGACCAGGACAGGGGCAGAGTCATTAAGTCGAGTTCCTGAGCCGCAGGACTCTGTAGAGTTAATAGATTTTGAGGATGCTGTATTGTTTCCTATTTTTTTCCATCCTGAAATGGTATCACAAACATTTTGTTTTGATACTTCAAGTTCCACATTGGTTCTCCACCTGTGGGTTGTGCCCGGGTGGGAGTGGGGGGGATGCGGATTGGACGATCTTTTCACAGGATCACCTAAGACCATCAGAAAACACAGATATTTACATTATGACTCAAAACAGTAACAAAATTACAGTCATGAGTAGCAACGGAAATAATTTTATGGTTGGGGGTCTCCACAACATGAGGAACTCTATTAAAGGGTCGCAGCACTGTTCTAGCAGGATACTCTTCATCAACCAGAACGTGTTTTTTGTTTTTTGTTTTCTGAGACAGGGTTTTTCTGTGTATCCTTGGCTGTCCTGGACTCAGTTTGCAGACCAGGTTAGTGTTGAACTCACAGAGATCCACCTACCTCTGCCTCCCAAGTGCTGGGATTAAAGGCCTTCACCACGCCAGGCCAGAATGTCTTTTATTTAACCACTCTGCTTTACTTGAATACTTAATTTCTTTGTTTGTTTGCTTGTTTCTTTCTTTTTTCTTTTTTTCAGTACAGTGCTTTCAGCCTCCTGGGCAGGTGAATCCAGGTGCAGCCTCTTCCCTGAGTACATTGTGATCTGTCCTAGCACACCTGGCCCCATATCAGTTGTCCATCAGCTGGAGGAAGGGAAGGGACTGGGGCAGCAGGTACCTGCCCAGAGCTCTCCAGCACTTTTCTGGTTACTTCCTTCAAGGCGACCCAGGGACATTGTTCTAAGGCTTTCTGTGGGGGGGCTCTGAAGGCCACCTGCGTTCACAAAGGGATCAGTCTGTTTCCATGCATGCTTCTCGCTCTGCTCCTTGCTGTTTCCAGAGCATGGCCAGAAGACTCCTGTCTGGTCAGTGACATGCTGTTGTCTACTTCAGAGCAGCGGTTCTCAGCTTCCTAATGCTGTGACCCTTTAATACAGTTCCTCATGTTGTGGTGACCCCCCCAACCATAAAATTATTTTAATTGCTACTTCATAACTGTAATTTTGCTACTGTTATTAATCATCATGTAAATATCTGACATGCAGGATATGCCACCCCTGCGAAAGAATCTTTTGACCTCCCAAGGGGGTCGTGACCCACCAGTTGAGAACCATTGCTTCAGAGGTTTCTACAGACCCTCTGCTACTTGGAAGGGCATCGGGCTTCTAGGCCAAGTCATTTCCAAACCCTCCACCTAGACAGACACCAGTCTCCAAGGGACACAGCTCCTAAAGGCTGCTCCCTTCTCTTCTGCACCTCAGGAGGTGCTGCTGGTGCTCGGTTTAACCTTGAACCCCTGAGATTGTCATATTTTCTTTACAAAGTAGGTGATTTGAATTTTAGAGAAGTTGCCTTTTGTTAATAGCCAGTAGCTTTAGGGCACCCTCCTGGCGGGTCATGGTACCCAAATGGAGAACTACTGGTCCAGACCATAGAGGAGAAGACTCTGGGGAGGCCCAGAGGACCTGTGGAAAAAACCCCTTCATGAAAGCCCCGGCACCGGGACCACAAGCAAAGTCCTTGAGGTTTCTAATGAATCAAATGCACATCAAGGGTCCCATCGGTGCATTGATTGACAGTGGGTTGAATTTGTAGGTCAAACACCGAGATAACACAGGGCAGTGATCATCAGATCTGTTTCCCCTTCCCTCCCCTCTATTCCCCTCCCCTCCTCTTCCCTCTCCTATCCTCTTCAGACATATAGATGACTGCATTTCTCAGATGCTTTTGTTGCCGTGGGTCATGTGATTTATCCAGCTAATGGAACGCAAGAAGACACAGTAGGGGCCAATCTCAGGCCAAAGCATTTAAAAGCACATGTTGGGCTTAGGGATGTGGCTCCCTCCATTGGTAGAGTGCTTGCCTAGCATGCAGGAAGCTCTGGGTTCCATTTTCAGCACAGCTTAAACTGGGCATGGTGGGTGTACACCTGGAGTTCAAAGTCATCCTCAGCTACAAAATGAGTCAGCCCCCATGGTATACATGTGAATTCAGTGCCCTCTGCCTTTCCTCCCACAGCGTCCCTGTAAGTTGGGTAACTGCATCACAAATTGAGGTTCCTTCCCTAACCCTGGGGCCCTTGAGTAAATGGGACAAAGATGTCTGCCAGCCTGCACCCCTAAAGGTGACATGGGCAGAGGATTCTTTGCTGTACTGAGCCCCAAGACCTTGGGTGATCCATCACTGCAGGCTCACCTAGGCCTTTGGTTACCCCTGTAAGTCCCTAGCACCGGACTATGTCTACATAGGTGCTTACGCCTTAGTGACTGACATTGTGTTAACCTCACCAATGTAGAAGGACAGGTACAATGGAGGATGTGGCCACCATCCTAAAACGTCCCCAGGCTGCACATTGCCAAGTTCTAGGAGAAACAGGAACAAGGTGTTTTCCAAAGTCTCCTGCCCAGCTTTCTCTTGGAGAGACCTGAGTGGGCTGGATTACTCTGTCCTGTCCTCAGGAAGCTCACAGTGCAGGGGCTCCAAGGGTTAGAGATTATCCTAAGGATGGGAAAGGGGCTTGTGCTGGCTTCCCAATGTCAACTTGGTCAAGCTGTGGTGCATGGTGATTTGATCAAACCCTAACCTGTGTTTGTTGGTGTGATTAGAATCTATAATCAGTTGACTTTGAAGATGGTCTTCAATGATGGGTGGGCCTTGCTTATTCAGTTGAGGGCCTCACGAGCAAAATCTGAACTTACTGGGGACTAAAGATGGTCATGTGCAGATCCTGCCTCTGTTTCCAAACTTCATACTTGCCAGCCTCCACCTCTGTGTGGGCTAATTCCTTAAGACCTCCACCCCTCACCCAAGACCATATCTATGCTCTGTGTCCCGCTCAGCTTCAGCTAGAAGCTGCTTCTCGAAGCATTCAAACCGCACTCACCAGTGGTATGGGCACAGGGCAAGTAGGCTTATCTCAATATCAGAAGTAAGAGAGGATTAAAAAGTTAAATCTGTCACAGGGAATATGAAAGTGAGTTCGTGAACGCACTTCAAAGCCACCAGAGAATGACTTCTGGACCTTCTGTTGCGGATGACCCAAGCCTGGGCTCCTCTCTGCCCTACTGGATGAGACTTGGGGCTTAGGGAAGGGCTGGGTGGGGCTGTGCACAGCCTAAGCTTGGCCTTTGGGCTGGAAGGGAGGGCCAGGCTGGGCTGGCAGAATGCAGAGCTGGGCCAGGCCTGCAGGAGGGAAGTCAGGATGCTTTGCTGCAGCTCCAGGTGTAGAGGCAGGGGAAGTCTTATGTCAGGCCAGCAGGAAGCTGGGGCACTAATCATGAGAACATTAGCCTTAGGGTGGGAGTTCCCCAGGCATCAAGGAGGACAGAAGAGGGGGATGAACACCTCCTCCTCACCAAGGCCCAGAAGCTCCTGGTGCAGAGATGGTGACCACAGTGTGGCTAGTCAGGTGTCTTTTTATTCTCATTGCTGTGTTAGGCACTGAGGGGTACCTTCATGTGCCAGCAAGAGGAGAGTTATTGCTTATTTTGTTTTTAAACACGCGATGGCTTCTAGCCTACAGAGAAAGCACAGAGCAGACCAGGAGCTGTGGAGTGGGAGAAGGTGAAGAGGGTGCTAAGGGCTTCCTGGAGGAGGCAGGGGGTAAGCTTGAGCAGCCATTGCAGCAGTGCTTCACTGAGTGCTACTCCCAGCATGCTCCAGGCCACTCCCTGCATGCTCCAGGACACTCCCAGCATGCTCCAGGCCACTCCCAGCATGCTCCAGGTCACTCCCAGCATGCTCCGTGGACTTTCTCATCTAATTTCCAAAGTGGTACTGATATGACCTCTACTTCTCAAGATGAGGAGGCCCAGACAGAGGGCAATAATTTGTCAGATTGCAAAATCAGAAGCTAAGACATGAGGGATTCTGAGAAAGAAGAAAACTGGAGAAAGGAAGGGGGTGGGTAGGAGCAGGCTACTGAAAAGCTGAGACCTTGTATGCAAAGTCAGGGTGCTGGGCAGGGGCAGAGATTGAGCAAAGAGTGCCAGGGGGTGTGGTGAATGGAGAGGCTGAACAGAACCCTTACCGTGTAGATGCTTCTGTCTTTGGGAGGCAGAGGGTGGGGAGCTAAACTCTGATGAACCCCATGCCAGGACATTTGCAGTGCAGAACATGGTGATGGCACCATCCAGAGCCCAGGGGGATATGGAGGTAGTCCAGGCCTTAGGGCAGGGAGGCCTTGGAGCCCTGGGAAGATGAAGGGGAGTCACAGCCAAGTGGGGAGCCCAGGGAATGGAGGTGGAGCTGGTGGGCATGGGAGAGAGCAATGGACCTCCTTGAGTAATCTCAGCATTCCTCCGGTGTGGACAGCCTAACCACATACTGCTTGGACCCTGGCACTGGGCAGAGGTGGTTCATGAGAGGTCCTGAGATTGAGCTCTGATTGGCTCTGTGTGTTTGTAAAAAAGGCTGCTCATCTCTGGAATCAGTCCCATGGGACCTCCTCTCTTCACCTTCACAAAGATCCCAAGACACATTTAAAAAAAGGAAATAATAAGATACCAATGCATATTTCCTTAAAATTTGCTATTACATAGTGTGTGTGTGTGTGTGTGTGTGTGTGTGTGTGTGTGTGTGTGTGTAGGTCAGAGGTTGGCTCTCTCCTGCCATGTTGGTCCTGGGGATAGAACTCAGATTATCCGGCTTGGTGTCCAGTGCCTTTAGCCACTGAACTGTGTCACTGGCCACACATACACAGATGACTGCTTGTCTGGACTGGTTCAAGGAGGAAGAAGAAAAATATTTATGCTTTAAAATAACTGGGGTGCTAGAGAGCTGGGTCAGTGGCTCAATGGTTAAGAGCACCGGCTGCTCTTAGAGAGGACCCAGGTTCAATTCCCAGCACACACATGGCAGCTCATGACTGCCTGTAACTTTGCTCCAGGGCTATTGGACACCTTTGGCCTCTGAGGGCACCTGCACTCATGAGCACATAACCACATACAGACATATACACATATATGTATATGTATATGATGTATTATATATATATGTATGTATGTATACATAAATTTGTAGTTTGAAAAAAAAAAAAACACTAGCACAAGCCACCCAGACAGTTCTCAACTATATTTTTGGTTGTGAGCCCAGCCTTTAATGGCTGACCCATCTCTCCAACCCAATAGTTCTAATTATTAATTTAGTTACATGTTGCTGGAAAGGGTAGGAAGCAGCTAGGGAAACTGAGGCATGGCGACTTTCCCAGCCTCACAGTGAGGCTGGAGGCTCCTGCCAATCACAGCTTTGCCATGCACTCATAAGTGACCTTGTCAGTCACCAGGCACCATATATACAGACTTGAGGCCTTCAAGCTGGAATCTGCAGTCACACAATAGCCTGGTGATTTTTAGCACATTATGGAACCTCTCTGTGCCTTAAATTCCCAGTGTGCATTGTGACATAGTTTCAGGATCCAGGCAGAGCCAGTTAGTACAGCTATGGTACTGGATTTGAACATAGGATAGAGACTCCATTGTGTTTGAATGTGGTCATGGAGGATGGACACACACACACACACACACACACACACACACACACACACACACACACACAGGTTGTCATTATCCTCTGTGCCAACGGTAATGAGCTGAACCATTTCCCTGACTGTAGCGCCTGACTGGGGTCTCGGTGAGAGTTTGTTCTGCACCGTCTGTGCAGCCAGTGTTTACAGCCAGGTCTGGAGTGTGTGGCTGATGTGGGGCTGCTGATGTCTTAATGATCAGGAGTGCGCTTTACAGTTGCTGTTGGGACTGTGACAAGTGTTCTCTTCTGCCTCAGTGACCCTGAGCGGGCCTCAGTTGTGGAAGTGCTTGCCTAGCAGAGGGGAAACCCTGGCTCAAGGAAATAAATAAATTAAGGAATAGAATCTCTCTCTTTCTCTCTCTCTCTCTCTCTCTCTCTCTCTCTCTCTCTCTCACACACACACACACACACACACACACACACACACACACACACACCACAGTTGCACATATCAGGTCACAGTGTTTCCTACTGTCATCCCATCTTTTCCCTCAGTAGCATCTGTAGAGAGATGTCACTTGCTTATAGCTACACACCTGTGATGGAAAATTTTTATTTAAAACACTTATATTTATTAGTACTTAACAAACACCCATAAAACACCTAACCTAATACCTATGACCTGATACCTATGAACACTTAATATCTAAGAGCACCTAACCAACACTTTTTTAACCTTCTTAAAAGGATATTAGCCGGGCGGTGGTGGCGCACGCCTTTAATCCCAGCACTTGGGAGGCAGAGGCAGGCGGATCTCTGTGAGTTTGAGGCCAGCCTGGTCTACAAAGTGAGTCTAGGACAGCCAGAGCTGTTATACAGAGAAACCCTGTCTCGAAAAAACTAAAACAAAACAAAAAAAAAAAACAAAACAAAAAGGATATTAATATTCTCAGTGTAGGTCTGTAGGGGAAAACATGATTTTAGTAGTCTGGTTATGGCAGTCACTGTAGACAGTTCTTTCAAAGCTTAGCATCTGTTTGGCCGAACGTTGCCAGTTCGCATGGCCCGTTTATTTCAACCACTAGATTGTGGCCAGTTTATGAAACCAGCCTGTTTCAACTGCTGAACTTGAGGGCAGCTTTCTTCATCAGCTGAGACTCACTTCTACAGTCTCCTCAGCTCATGTATACTTCACACCCTCAGGCCTCCGAACTTGCTCGCCTCGCTCACTCTTCCAGCACTCTTGAGCCCCTAGATGGACAACTTTAATGTCCAGTTCTCAAGACTTTCTCTTTCTCTCAGCAGGTTCTGTGCCATGCCTTTTTTTTTTTTTTTTTTGGTTTTTTCAAGACAGGGTTTCTCTGAATATCTCTGGCTGTCCTGGACTCGCTTTGTAGACCAGGCGGGCCTCGAACTCACAAAGATCCGCCTGCCTCTGCCTCCCAAGTGCTGGGATTAAAGGCGTGCGCCACCACCGCCCGGCCTTAGGCTGGCTTTTAGCAAAAGTCTCTCAGACTCTTGCCAAGATGTGTGACCACTGAATTGCCTCAGGCTATTGCAGCCTGAAGACTGATGAATGGCATATGTGGGCTGTCTTCTCAGTCTGTGAGGGCAAGAGGAAGAGAGCGCTGTGTGGAGTTCTCTGGTTTATATATAGCATTATCTTGCGAGCCTTGGTGGTCTTGAGGGCCCACAAGATCTCTAGCTATATCCAATGGTCCCATGGCTTCTCGTGCCAACCATCATCTGCAGCATGTAACAGATTTTTTATTTATATCAGTTATATTTATTAATATTTAATAAGTATCTATAAAACACCTAAATCCTATAACCTAAAACCTATAATCTAAAATCTACAATCTATCTCAGAACACCCTAATACCTAAGAACACTTTAATACCTATCTAAGAACACCTAACTAACACTATTTTAACTTTATTAAAAGGATATTAATATTCTTAGTGTAGGTCCAGTAGGCTTTACATTGTCAGTTCTCAAGGCCAATTTATTTCAACCACCAAATTGTGGCTGCTTTATAAAGTCAGTCTGCTCCAACCGCCGAAATGAGGCCGGGTTTTTCCATAGGCTTCATGTCCTAAAGCTTCTCCAATTGGCTTCCAAACTCCGCCCACTTTGGTGCCAGCCTTAATAGGCTGAATTATGGCAAAGGACCTTTCTTGGGCTAACTTGCAGTGAAAAGTCTTTCTCTCTTGGACTCACCTTTCAGTTTATGACCATTATAACATATCTTGCTGTGCACTTCTCAGTCGGTGAGTGCAGGAGGAAGACAGCACCACGTGGAGCTTTCTGGCTTATATATCGCATTATCTTGCGATCCTTGGCTGTCTCCAGGATCCACAAAGTCTCTCGCGATGTCCAGCAGTCCCATTTCTTCTCACGGCAACTGATGTTGTCTGCGTGGCTTGTGTGGTTTCTGAGCCACGCTCCTTCAACGAAGCAGTTTGTGTGTTTCCATGTTGGCAGCTTGAAAGGACGCCAGGCTGATCCCCTATGCGTTACTAGATGCTAAGCTGAACTGCATACTAATTTCACTAAGGAGGCCTAACTTCTACCACAGCAGCTTGTACGCTTTCTTAGCCATGCCCTCTCTCACAGAGCTATGGCCTCAACTGGGCTCTGCCCATCTTGGCACCAAGTTGAAGGGGTGCCAAGTTCAAGGGATGCCAAGCTCCTCCTTTATGTGCTGCCAGATGCTAGGCTGAAATGCATACTAACTAACTTCTACTACACACACCAACACGGAATGGTGCTGAGGACCAGCTATCTACTTTATCCATCTTGGCCAGATGGACAGTCACTGACCCACTTCATACCCAGGCTATTAGAAGTCATGCTTGATAAACACAACACTTACTACTTTCCCCACTGGCAAGGGAAACTGAGTCAGTTTAGCATTCATTCATTTGTATTAATCCATTCATTTATTCAACAAGAATACTCAGCACTAACCCAGGAACCAGGATTCCACCCCTGAGGAAGGCAGTCCCAGGCCTGGAAGGCATAAGACAGCCAATTCTCTCCTATCAAGTATAACACAGCATTTTGACATAGACGTTGTGTGATTTGAATAGGTATGGCCCACATAGACTCATGTGTTTGAATGCTTGGCCCATACGGAGTGCCATTATTAGGAAGTGTGGCCTTATTGGTATAGGTGTGGCCTTGTTGGAGGAAATGTGTCTCGATAGGGGCATGTTTTGAGGTCTCCTATGCTCAAGCTATGCCCAGTGTGACATACAGTCCCCTTCTGCTGCCTTCGGATTGAGATGTAGAACTCTCAGCTCCTTCTCCAGCACCATGTCTGCTTACATGCTGCCATGCTTCCCGCCATGACGATAATGAGCTAAACCTCTGAACCTGTAAGCCAGTCTCAACGAAATGTTTTCCTTTATGAGAGTTGTCATGGTCATGATGTCTCCTCACAGCAATGGAACCCAAACTAAGGCAGATGGAGAAGCTGTTCCTGCAGTGGGCTGGTTCCAACCATGTGACACTGACAGTGAGCAAGGATGTCCCTTCCTCCTGCTGAAGCTGGCCAAAAGACCAACAAACTTCAGCCCATGTGGACGGATGACTGATAGTTTCAGGGTACTTATCCTGAGTGTCAATCATATTTGGTTTTAAAGCCAGAACATACCAAGCAGCGCACAGACAGTCTGTGAGCTGTGGACATTGCAGGCTGAGCCTGGAACAGAAGCCCAAATTGGAAACACTCCTAAATAGAAACAAACAAGCAAAGAAAACCAGCAATGGGAATAGGACAGGACCCCACCATGCTAGGCAAGCCCTCTACCCGAGCTATACTCAGACCTTCTGTTTACTTTTGAGAAAAGGAATCTCTATGCAGCCCAGGCTGTCCTCAAGTTTTCTTTTATTTTTATTTATGTATATCTCTATGTATGTATGTGGGTATTTGGGTCAGGGTACCCCTGGAGGCCAGAGAGTGTCAGGTTCCTGGAGTGACAGTTACAGGCAGTTGTGAGCAGCCTGATACAGAAGCTGGGAACTGAACCCAGATCCTCTCCAACAGCAGTATGTGCACTGAGCCATCTCTCCAGCCCAAGGACTCAAGTTTTCAATGCTCCTGCCTCAGCCATCCAGATACCTGGGATTGCAGGTGCATGCCAATGAGCCAGGCTTCAAAATCTGAACGTCTTCAAATCCTAGCATTAAGTCACACATAGAAAGCTCACCTCCCGTATAAAATTATTTAAAGTATTTGCTTAAGGTATCTGGGCAGCATGGCACACTCTTGCAGTCCCAGAACTTGGGAGGCTGTGGCAGGAAGGTCATGAGTTCAAGGCCAGCCTGCGCCACATGAGACCCTCTCTCAAAAAAATTTTATATACATATGTGTGTGTTGCCTTCAGGGTATGCCTTTCACATATAAGGTAGCCGTGAAACACAAATGAATTTTACTTTTGTATTTGGGCCCCCTCCCCAAAAACCTTACCATGTATATATAAATCTTTCAAATTCTGGAAAAGTCCAAACTGCTCTGAGCCACAGCTTTTCAGATAAGAGAGATTCAACTTTTACTCTATAATTCCAATTACACAGACAAGGAAACTGAGGCCCAAGAGATTACACACTGTGGCCAAGGTCACAGGCCACAGGGAACTAGCCCCAAGGCTCTTTAAGCTGCTCTGGAACACACTTTCTCTGGTCTGCATGTGCTGCCCAAGGCTCAGGCCTTTGTCTCAGGTGACCAGGCCATTTCAGTACCTTTCTGTTTAACTGTTTATTCTTGTTCCTGTTGTCCGATTAATGCAGTAGCTCCCAGGGAACTCTGTGGTCTCCTCCACAAGTGGAGAAAGCATATCTGCCTCACGAGGAATGGTGTGGAAATCTAAGGTAAGGGAAATGTGCCGGGAAACATAGGAACCTTCTTCACGTTCATTCAAACTCCCACAATGCCTCACTAGAACTCTGAAAGGCATAGCCTCCTTCAGTGGGCAGGATGGTCATTAAGCAAGTGGAAAAAAAGCAGCTTTTTCTTCCCTCCCTGGGGTGGCGTGTGACCAAGTACTCTGGCTTCCCCTCCGACATAGAACACTTGAAAACCAAGACACTCTGAGGGAAAACAGGACTGACTGGATAATTCTCACCTCTTTGTGGCAGACAGACCCGGCAGGTGCTGTTGGCCCAAGTCTGTCTGCTCACCACTTGGAAGCTAATACCATAAGGACGAGGGCTTTGAAGAAGGGCATCAGAGCTTTTCCAGTGTACCTCTTAGGAACACAGTGGCCACAGCTGGCTTGCATGGAACCCCTAACAGCAAGACAGACACTTCTCCCCACACCTCGGTGTGTTTTTCTCATGACTCAAGCATCCTGTTGGTAGGTCTGCATTCTGAGACTGGGGCTCAGGTGGTGGCAATGTGCCCACCCTTCACTTCTAGGTTTCTCTCCCCACCTGGGCCTTACCCTCAGGTCACCAGGGCTCAGCTGTTTTCACTCTTATCAGGACAGACTGGGCTCCAGGAATCTGAAAACTTAGCAGATACCCACTACAGCCAGTCATTGTTGTCTGTGCACGATTAGAGAAACTGAGTCTTATAGAGGAGAAGATCCTGGCCAAGACCACCGCCACAATGAGTTGTAGAATTCGGGGCTGGAAAGATGGCTCCATGGTTAAGAGTGCTTGCTGCTCTCCTAAAAGACTTGGTCCCAGCACTCACGTCAAGCAGCTCACAACCATCTGTAACTCCAGCTCCAGGATTCTGATGCTTCTGGCCTCTGAGGGTACATGCAGACACCTCCAAAATTACAAATATCAATCAATCAATCAATAAATCACAGGGTTGGGGCTAAAAGGCCAAGTGCAGGCCACCTATTCTGGTTCCCTGGCTCCTGCAAAACTGAATCAGGTGTGTGGTACCCAGTGTCAGCCAGACAAGAACTTGGGTCCTCAGGTTAATCAAGGCTGCCTAGGTCCCATCTGCAGCTCCACATTCTCAGACGCCAAGGACACTGTGGAAGAGCAGTGTGTGGGTCTCTCAGAGCAGTGAGTTTCATTCGTTGGAGTTGGAGCTGCGCCATCCACCTGCTTGAGGAGTCACTAATAACTGCTGGGTTTTAATGATGCTAAATTAGCTGCAACAATATTGGAGCTCCGCAGGCTCTAGGAATTGAGTGCATCATCGGGTGGAGATGAATTCCAGAGTGTCGTCTTTGCCTCAGGGCTGGGGAGGAGGAGAAGGAGGGATTCAAGGAGGGAGGAAAAATGAGAAGGGCTGCTGCAGACTGGGGGACCAGGCAGCAGGATGGAGTCACAGTTCAGATACCCAAGCCGCCACTCGACCGTGAATCTTTCTTCCCAAATGAACACAATGGCCATTCTTGAGAAGCACAGCTAGCGGTTGGTTACTCATGAGATGCCAGATCCTGGTCTAAGTGCTTTCTGAATATTCACTAATGAACTTGATCTTCCTATCTCTGAGGTACCAGGTCAGTTTGGTCTGGTGGCTGTTAGAGAACATCCCAGAATTACCGTGACTTTGAGGCCATCACATGGCATCATTTCTGCCTTTTGCCCTGAATATATATATGTGTGTGTGTGTGTGTGTGTGTGTGTGTGTGTGTGTGTGTGTGTATGTATGTATATCTACTCACATGTGCACATTCATGTGTGGCACACACACACACACACACACACACACACACAAGCTTATACTATGTGAACATGTAGAGGCCAATGGCAGGTACCCTCTAACTCCATCTTATTTATTAATTTGAGGCAAGGTCTTTTTCTGAACCTGGAATTCTGTGTTTTGGTGAGACTGACTGGCCACCGAGCTCCAGGGATGCCCCTGTCTATGCCTCTAGTGTCAGGGTTACTGACACAGTCTGACACACTCACTTTTTCCATGCGATCCCAACTCCTTTTGCAGCTCCTCACTGAGCCAGTTCCCAGCCTACAGTGTTACCAGAGAAAAATTCTGTCTGACATGGTGACTGGATAGGATCTGAAAAGAATTACAAACCTTGGAGCAAAGGCCAAGGAAGAATTGCAGGTGGTGGGTGTCATATGTGCAGACACCATGAGCCTGGAGAACACGAGGCTGTGGCAAGTGGCCATAAAGACACACCACTTCAAAATATGACTATGGATCAGACCATGCCAGCCTCAGATATGCCCCTTTGGCACAAGGGATATTTTGAGCTGGAGCTTCTGAGAAACAAAACCTGCATTGTTTCCAGTACTCCTTCCAGCTAGCCTCAGCCTTCCTTGGCCTCTCTTTTTCTCTTATTTCCAGAAACTCTGGTATTGAGGCCTGAGGCTTAAACTTCCCTTGAGATCTGCTCTAGAGAAATTAGCAATTCTTCCCAGTAGGCAACAGGAACAGACTCCAATCAACTGGTGTTTGTTTCTCTCTTGTTCATCTGTCTTTTGTTACAGAAGCCCCAGTGAATGACTGCAAAGGAAAAAGAGGAAATTATTATTCTTAACAATAGTGGGAATTGAGGATAGAGGGGGTCAGATGACTGGGGCTCTTGTACTCCTTGAGTGACTAACTTTCTGGGGCCACGGAAGCAACCGGGTGACCCAATATGGAGAGGACCCCACCAAGTCCACATCCTGTTGTCAGTTGCTGTGTGGTCCAAGTGAGGAGCAAGAACTCCTTAGCAGAAGCAAAGTGCCTGTGCCATGCCTTCATTTCAGGGGGCGGACCCTTGGGGCAGTTCACTTCTGAGCCTCCTCAGAACGCCCAGTATCACAGGAATCCTAGAGCCAAAGGGGACAATGAGCAAGGAGCATTGGTTAGACCAGACAGTGCCAAACTGCAGGGAGTCTTGTCCCAGGAAATCATGGATGGAGTCAGGAGAAGTGAACAGGTAACCATCCCCAATACACGGAAGGGGCCTCCACATGTATTCAGGTGAACAAGAGGCATGGTCAAGGGAGAAGGGGAGCAGAGGAATCTTCCCCAAAGCATTTCAAGGTTTTTGTTTGTTGGTTTTTGAGACAGGATCTCATTGTGTAACACCGACTGACCTGGAACTTGCTATGTAGACCAGGCTGGCCTAGAACTTAAAGGGATCCACCTACCTCCTGGTGCCAGGATAAGTGGCTGGAGGTGGCTAGTTCAGCATCTCATGGGACCACCTACAGGTGGCTTTGCCATATCCCAGGTGTTTTGTGGAGACAGCGGCTGGATAGTTGGTTGGTGCCTTAATTTAGGGTTACTATTATTGTGATGAAACTCCAATGACCAAAGCAACTTGGAGAGGAAAGAGTTTATTTCCCTCACAGTTCCACATGACACTTCATCATCAAAAGCAGTGAGGGCAGGAACTCAAGTAGGGCAGGAACCTGGGAGCTGAGGTAGAGGGCATTGAGGGGTGCTGCTTACTGGCTTGTTCCTCATGGCTTGCTCAGCCTGCTTTCCTATAGACTCCAAGACCACCAGCTCAGGGATGGTTCCACCCACAATGGGCTGGACCCTCCTCCCCCATCAATCACTAATTAAGAAAATGCCCTATCACAGAATATTATGAAGGAATTTTCTCAATTGAAGTTTCCCTCCTTTCAAATAACTCTAGTTTATGTCAAGTTGATATAAAATTAGCCAGCTGAGTTGGGGCCTTTTGGGGAGAAACCCCAGCTGGAGTTTGGGTGGAAGTTGAGGTCACAGATAAGGATGAGCTTGCTCACAAAGCAAGGACAGAACTTAACTAGTGGGTGGGCGAGACACCCCCTCAGCCCAACCCCCTGGGAGGGAGTGACATTTCAGCACTGGTGATTCTAATTGAATTTAATTGTCTCCTCCAAGTTACGCTAAAACCTTTTCAAAGTACTCCTGAAATTAGGGACCATCGATAACACTGCTCCTTGGGGGCTTTAATCCATATCCTCCCCAGAATGGTGATTAATATTTTACAAGCTAATCATATCTTTCAGGCAGGCTGTCAGCAGAGGATCCGGCTGTCTCTCATCAATAATGAAGTGTTCCCAGGCCCTCACTCTGAAACCTCCTGCATAATTCACCTAGAAAACCTCAAACAAAGGAGCCCAGGGCCCAGTCTCCTAACTGGTGTCCTTCCCAACTTATCCAAGGAGTGGTGAGGGGCGGGGAGGGGTGGGGAGGGAAGGGCAGGGGACATAAAAGCTGATTGATGGGCACACATCTGGTCCCCCTCTTTAGCATGCACTCACCTGCCTCTGCCTTCTGTCGCCAGTGTGTAGCCCCTCCCCCCCAGCTCCTACTGCATTTGTACTCCTCTCCCTCTCCTTCCTGCCCTTCATTGTCCTCTTGTTTCTTCCTACCAGGGACACTACTCATGGTCCTGACTAGCTTCTGCTCGCAGCATCTCACGAAGTAGAATGGTGCCCTCAGATAGATGAGTACTCCTCGGGCAGATGGTACCCCTCTGGTATCCCCCATGGCACCCCATGGTACCCCTCAGACAGATGAGTAAACTGAGGTCTACTGCTCAGGGTTCCAGCATTAGCCCCCTGCCAGAGCCCCTAACATCCTAAGCTTGTGTTCTTCCTTGTGAGTCTTGTGCCAAGGGAGTGACACATGTACCTGGGTTTGGAGCCTAAATTAGGACCTCTGACCTCTTTCCTATCAGCCACAGTTTGTCCATTGTCCGAGACCTCTAGACCTGTGGTTTTCAACCTTTCTAATGCTGCTTTAATACAGTTCTTCATGTTGAGGTGACCCACAATCATAAAATCATTTTCGTTGCTACCTTAGAACTGTAATTTTGATACTGTAATGAATTGTAGAGTAAATATCTGTGTTTTCTGATGGTCTTAGGTGACCCTGTGAAACAATCAACTGACCTTCCCAAGGGGGTCACAACCCACCGGTTGAGAACTGCTGTCTTCGGGAGGGATGACAGTGTGTGTGAACAAAGCCTGCCTTGGCTTCTCTTATGCTTGTGGTTCCATCACTGAGGTCAAAGATCAGAGGTGAATAGGTCAGGGCAGAGTGAGCTGGGGAGAAGTGGAAAGGGCTCATAGACGGCAGGAGCCACTGGCCACTATCCTCGCTAGCATCACTGAGAAGCTCCACTGGGCATATTTAAGGGTGAGAGCCATCCTGGTGCCAGAGGGCACCTATTCCTTGCCTTTAAGCCTTGAGCAAGGGCCCAGGAGGCCAGAGAGCACGCCAGCCAGGAGCAGGATGGAGTCGGGCTCATCTGAGCCATCTTAGTCTGTGGAAGGAGGCTTCCTCCTCTCTGGATGCTTGCTTGCTCATGGCTCCTTCCTTAGGTCTCTCTGACTGGCTCCAAATTTGGTTCACTGGCCTGATTCTGTTGTCTGAACAACAGTACAGCCCGATCCCTGGGACCTTATCTCAACTTGCCAAAAAACCGCTACCCATCTCCTTCCCATTTGTTAGGTCAGCTGGAAGGAAGGACAGAGAAGGGACCAAGTGACTGACAATCATTCAAAGATAAAGCAGCAGAGGGGGAGGGTGTCTCTGTTATGAGCATCAGAGAAGCCCCTCCATCTATTTACAGGCTCAGTTTTTTGGGTTTTTTTTGGCCTGGTGTTGGGTGTTGCTAGAGGTAATCAGTGTCTGGTGATGGATAAACATCTCTCTTCCTTGGCCAATGCTGGTGGGGGGGCATTGATAAGGGCTGGGAGGACAGCAATCTAGAGAAGTTACTTCAGTTGTAAAACCAAATTAGTTTTGAGAATTGTCACAATCGAACTGAAATGGAGGTGTTATACAGAATGGCATAGCCGTGGCTAACACCATCCCCACCTCTGTCTTATGCTTGGACCAGCCCAGGCATGATGACCTGTTCAGGTTTCCTCAAGCACACAGGGATGCTCTGAGAACCATAAGATGAGGTTCATCTGGGCACCCAAATGGAAGGACCGGGATCAGAAAAGGCAACAGGGTGGGGGATGGGGTGTGAGGACCTTGTGAGGATCTTGCCAGCATCTGCAGCCTTGGATCTGCTTCTTCAGGGACACTGGTGGCCTTATGTGACCTTCAGCCTGATTCCCTCTTCCTTCATGGTTGCCTCATGGAACACATGTAGTAATCCTAAAAGCCAACTTGGCAAAGTTGCTTAGAGGAGGAAGTAAGATGGTGTGGACTGACCAAGCACAGCACCCTCGTACTCAGGGGTAGGTACTAGGTCTAGGTACTAACTAGGTACTCCTGGCCGTGGTCCCTGGTACCCCCTGCCTCCTCCCTCACCCCATACAGCTGCAGACAATCCCCACTAGCAGGCTTGGCTTTGAAGGACTTTGAAGTGCCGGTGCCTCCTCCTCAGGATGCCCCACCTACTTCCTGGGACCTGTTTCCCTTTACTCTTCTCTATGACACCCATTTTAGATTCCATGGCAGAGGCCCAGAGAGGGCAAGTTGCCCAGGAAAGCCTCATTGGAGCAGATACCAGAAAGGCAACTGAGTGGTTTGGGGAGCCAGGCAGACTTGGATTCAAGTCCTGACCTAGGGCTCTGTCCTCCTGAGTGGATTCTGTCCCTGTTACCTTCCTGTTCTCAAGGTCTCTTTTAAAGATGGATGCCCAGGTCAGTGGTGGAGCAGCTGCCTAATGTGAGGCCCTGGCTTCTACCAGATCTCTAGCATTGTATATAAAAAAAATCAGTGAGTGTGTGGAGATGACCCCAAAAAATCTGCCTTGTAGGATCCAGGGAGGAGGAAGATGGCAGCCTTCGTCTAGCACACAGTGTGCGGTCAATAAGCCCCACTCTGTTCTTTGCCCGCCTTCAGTAGCAGGTTCTCTGCTTTGATCAGTGACTATTTTCCTGGCAACAATTCATGGAGGGGTCCCATGAGGAACCTGCTGCTATGTGCCAGAGGTTAAACTCTGCCCACGGATCAAACCAAGAAGGGTGCCCGTAGGACAAGGAGAGACAGCGACATTCACCCTCCATTTGAGGTCCTGGCTCTGAGAGGGGTCCCGCTCTTCTGGGATTCACTTGGGCTCAGGATGATTTGGCACCTCAGGAGCGCTCAAGGGGCAAAGGAAGGCAATGCCTTTAAGGCTCCAGTGGCAGCAGCATCTAGTTCCAGCCTACACGCAATATTTGCATTTAAATGGAGGTCTGGAAGTCTGTAAATCTGCATTTCCCAACCGCAGAGCCCTAATGGTTGTTTAATCATGTTTAGAGGAACCCCCTGGAGCACTGGGGGTTGGTGCAGTGAGTCTTAGATCTGTTACAGAGACTGAGATCAACCAGGGCTGGGAACCCCTCCTCATATCCTCTGCCCTGGAGACAGCGGTCACTCTAGAGAGGCGGCAGGCCCCTGCCCCTGCCAGGAGGGCCTCTTGGATTACTCAGAAGTAGGATTGGCCCCAAAATCCCCTTAGCCTCCCCATGTGTGACAAGAGTAGTGACAGGATTTAAAGAAATGGGGAGACAGAGCACTGAGGAGAGCCTGCGCGAACTCTCTCTACCTCAGACTGCAGGGTTCATTGGGGCTGAGCAAAGCTGGCATTGGGGATAAGTGGGGACATCTCCAGGCTTTAGGGTGGCATTTGGGGGTAGCGGCTGATGAACCCCAGTCACCTATCATTTGAGACACACCTCTGTGCCCCTGCTTCCCAGAACCTTGGCGGCTGCAAGGTATTCTCTCTGATATCTCTTTTCCCCCTCCCCTTTCCCCGTCCACTGAAGGCTCCTGTGCTGTTATCCTTTTAGATCATGGACTCCTGAAGAGCGCCAGCTCTGTCTTATCCCCAGCCTGGGGCCTGGCGTGTAATAAGTCTTACAGAGCACTTGGTTACGCTGTGACTTAGGCATGCGTAGTGGTGCTCTCCCCGGAACACGGGTGCAGCTTATCGGAGTTCTAAGGTCGAAGGCGTCATTGGCGTCAGACAGGCCTGGGTTTGAGTCTCAGCCTTGCTGAGTAAACTGGCACTGAGTGAATCGTAACACGCGTGGGGTTGTTGACTCTGGGGGCCCAGGGGACCTAGGCAGACAACTACTCTTGCTTCTGTCTTGGGCACTCTCAAGTCAGGCCGGGTAGATGGGGACTATTGCCATTATTGGTGTAGCCCAGGCGGCAGTAAATAACCTTGAGCTGCTGATCCTCTTGCCTCCACCTCCCTAGAGCTAGAATGACAGGCCTGTATCACCATCCCTACCTCTGCAGTCTGAGGTAGAAAGAGTGGCACTGGGGATTGAACCCTGGGCTTGGTTCATGTAAGGTGGACACTCTGTCACCTGGGTCACAGCCCAGTTCAATGTTGGTACAACTAAAGATGTAAAGATGTACGTGAGAATTGGTCAGCCGGCTCCCAGCATCTTTCTATCCTTCTGCAACGTGCCCTTGACCCCAGTGACAGGGGCTGTCACCAGGGTCACCCCTCATATCCCAATACCCGTTCCCCAGGTCATGGTCCAGCCCTGCCCAGCTCCTTGGCCTGACACAGATGACTGGAAAGTTTGTTCTTTCTGAGCCTGCCCCCCACCACTTTCTCCTCGGAAAAGGCAATTAGACCTGTTGACCAGAATACTAAGTGATTGCAATCTGTCGTTCCCATCGTATCCTGTGCACTGGCCCACTTCTCACATGCTTCTTCTTAGGCCTGGTGGGAAATTTGCAAAAGCAATAAAAATAGAACTGGGGGGGAGGGATCTGTGTGGGGCCAGAGAGTTATGAGTGCAGCTCTGGGCATCCGGATAGGTCTGGGGAGACTGACGGTGGATGCTGGGTCTCCCCTCACTCAGAGACGTTCTTGTATGATTTGATCTCTTGCCGCTGTTGGGTGGGTGGGCAGTCAGGTCTCTGTGAGAAGCCAGACTAGCCTCTACCCTGTAGGCTCAGAGCAGCTGGCGTTCTCTGCCTCTGCATACAGCCCTCAGGAGCTCCCCAGTGCCCTGTTCACTGGGCTGACAGGGCAGAGTCGAGTAAGTGCTTCGGATACCCACTTTGGGCTCTGTTCCCGCCCGCCCCCACCCCTCCTCGGTTTCCCAAAATTGATCTGAGATGCTCCTGGAGAGTATTTCTGGATGTGCGGTGAGGTAGCGTGGAGAGCGCCAGGGAAGAGAGAAGAGTCCAGGACAGATGGGCACCATGGCCAATGACTTCCAGCTTGTGCATCGTGGGTTACCAGTCTTCTCAGAACTCTGAGAGACTGTATGAGAAACGAATTGGAGTTGTCCCTCAGCGGGGGAAAGAGTTGAAAGGTTCCCCACCTAGATGTCAGCAGCACTCCCCCATTGGTCTTTCCAAGATTTTCCAAGGCAGCTTTGACCAATGAGCTTACTCTGAGCTTCCCCACTGGCTCCTCCCATAGAGATTCTGGGCAGGGCAATGAGAGGTCTTCAGTAAGACCCATTGCTTAAGCCAATAGGATATCAGCTCGCAAACATCATCTCTCTGTGGCTCCTCCCACAGGGACTCTGGGTGGAGCCATGAGATTTGCTTCGACCTATGGGACGTAAGCAGATAAGAGGCACACTGAGGTGTGACCAGCGCCTTCCAACTAGGGCAAGTATAAAAGAAGCTTAGACTCTTTCCCAACACTCACCCGAGGGCCCCAATCCAACCCGTCTGAGTATCAGGTGCGTAGCTTGCTCTTTAAAAAAATACTGAGCCGGGCGGTGGTGGCGCACGCCTTTAATCCCAGCACTTGGGAGGCAGAGGCAGGCGGATCTTTGTGAGTTCGAGGCCCACCTGGTCTACAAAGCGAGTCCAGGACAGCCAGAGATATTCAGAGAAACCCTGTCTTGAAAAAAAAAATACTGAACCGTATTTACTCATGCATTTATTAGTGTGCACATGAATGCACACCTCAGGGCGTGCAGAGCAGAGAGGATATCTCTCAGGAGTCTGTTCCCTCTTTCCACGGTGGGTTCAGGCGATTGAACACAAGTCCCCAGGCATGCAAGATCACCTCCTTTACACCTCCCCCCAGCCAGCTGGCAGGCCTGCTTGATCGCCTTTCTGTCTGTTTTGCAGAGCCTCAACTGACCCATCTGTAAAATGGACGTGTTCCCTGAAAGGTGGACATGAGTGGCAAATTTCAATGGAATGATCCAGCACAGGCAGAGGCAGCAGAGCCTGCATCTCTCTTCTCCCTCCTAAAGGGCAGCCTGCTGCTCTGGCCCTGTGGGTTCCTCACTTGGCAGGCTAGTGAGGAGCTGTCCCAGGCTTAGAGAATGCCCGTTTTTCATCCATGAAACCACGTAAAAGGAGGCAATCTTTTATTATTTTTTAAAATTAAATAGAAAAAATTCTTTGAAATGTTCAGAGTGGTGGCTTTTTTTTTTTTTAAATAAAAGGAAAGATAAAGGAAGCTCTTCCAGTCCTTAGGTCACACTGGGACTGTGCAATTGCAACATCATTTGAAACGACTACTGTGGACCCATATCCAGAGACTCTCTTTGTTGTGGGGAGAATCCCAGGACTTGTTATGAGGGGCCGCCGGTAAGAGCCCTCTCTGGAGATCACTTCCAAGGAGCTCTGGGTGATTTGGATTCTCTGCTGTTTCGCTTGTCAAATCAGCAGCTTGGCAAAGCTGGTCTCTGCTGCCTCTCAGAACGCATGAGTACATTTTGATAAAGTTGAAAGCATTCACAAACACAAGGTTCTATTAGCAGTGGCCACCATGCCCTGAGAGAGAAAGTGATTTTTCCCAAGGTCACAGAAAAAGTGGATGGAGGAGCCAGAAGAGGAAAGAGGGGCTCCTTTGATCCCCAGGGTTCCATCATTGAACCAAGGAGGGAACAGAGAGGCAGGAGCCAAAGATGGAGAGACAAGGAGCCTGAGGAGGGAAAGGGTCTTCTCCTCTCACCCTCTGCGGTCAAGAATTCCAACCCAATTAGGAATCCTTGCTGTGAAGCTGGACAACTAGAGACAAATGGCTTTTTACATAGAGATCTTTCACATAAGATTGTGAAAGTAGCTGGATTGTAGATGGCTCAGTGGGTAAAGGGGCTTGCTGCCCAGCCCGATTACCTGAGTTCAGTCATCAGAACATGGGGGAAGGAGAGATCTTATTCCTGCATGTATCCCTCTGACTTCCATAACCACACCATGGTCTTCACACAATAAGAAATTGTAAGGGAGTGTTACAGGAGCATGGGCTATGCTTAAATCCCTAGCACTATGGCCTTTCTCCTTTCTCGGAGGGAAACTTGCGATTTTTTTCCCCCTAAGCATCTCAGAACCTTTCCCTGGCTCGTTCAAGATGCCAGGAAGTCTCCGGAAGTGCTGCTGGAGCTGAAATCTGAAAGCATGATGAACCAGGTTAATTTTAGGGCTCACGGCGATACGTGGCATCCCCCCCCTCCAGGGCTGCTTGGATTAATGCATTAATTTAGTCCAAGCTCCCAGTGTCTCAGGCCCTTGGTGCTGAGGATATAGATGTGAGTTGAAGGTGGTAAAGCTGCTTCTGCACAGAACGTGTTTTGGGGTCCACAGGGACCCCAGAGAGAGGCTTGTATGCTCAGCACTACAACTAATTAATGATGCTAATAATGGTTCTATGGTCAATCCCAGTGGGAGGAGCTTGGGAAGTTGGGCATAGAAGTCCCACATTAACTGCTTCAAGGATGGGAGTGGGTGGGTAGGTGGGCGAGGCAGTCCTGGGGAATGAAGAGGTGTCCTTCTGAGTGGGCAGAGCATGAGGACCAATCATAGGCTGTTCAGCTTGAACCTCAGCCCTGGCTAAGTTGTGTGACACTGGGGCTTGTTCCTTGGCCTCTCTGAATATGATGTTAAACACGATTGTCAATGTAACAGGATCTAGAATCACCATGAAAAATACCTCTAAACATGTCTGGGAGGAATTTTTAGACTAGATTAATTGAGATGGAAATGTACCCTCCATACTTCCCAAAATGTGGGGAGCACCCTCCCATGAGGTCCTGGACTGAATAAAAAGAAAGTGAGCTGTGCACCGGAATCTATCTCTCTGTTTCCTGACTGTGGATGCCATTCTGTTTCCTGACTGTGGATGC
>CAJQZJ010001750.1:23062392-23144690 GCA_907164525.1 Lophiomys imhausi
ACACACACACACACACACACACACACACACACACACACACACACACATACACACGCGCATACACACACACACACATGCATGTTCTAGTTCCTATTTTAGGGGAAAAGACTAGGTTAAAGCAGGTCATGTTAAGGTAAAGCCACTGTTGAAGTCAGTCTCCTTCAGGCCCCCATTGGGACCTTCCATGGACACTCCAAGCCATCAGAAGCCAGAGCTACATGCAAATGCTGCAGGCTCAGGGTGCATGTGACACAAATCCAGACTGCTGTCTTTGAGGGAGGTGGCTGCACCAAGTTCCCATCCTTGGGCTTTAGCACAGAGCTCATTCCCTGAGGAGGTCATCCCAGCTACAGGGTTCCCCTCCTTGAAAAGCTGTACTACCTCAGCTTCCAGAGAGCCTCTGCTCTCTGAGTCAGCATAGCTGGGTACTATTTCCAATGAAGGCAGGGGTGGCCACAAGCCCAGGGCAAACCCTGGTGGAACCCCTGAGAGTGGCCCAAGTCCCATGGACTGGGGCTGCTCTGGGAGGGAGGGAGGAAGAGGTCTGAGCTCTGTTGTGGAGTCAAGGTATAGACCCTATGTAGCAGGCAGGGGGCCCCTGGAGGTGCCACACAGGCCCACCCTATGTACCCACAGAGAATAACTCTGTTTCCTACAGTTATTCTGTCCCACTGTGGCTGCAATTGGCTACAGGAGAGTGTGGCTCTCTGCCTGCCCTTTTTTTTTTTTTTTTTTGCTGGCTGGCCGTTTAAGGCTGGTGCCTGTGGAGGATGGGTGGTGTGGAGGTCTGTCAACATTCCACCCAGGCTGGGAGAAGGGGGAGTGGAAGGTTGGAGGTTCTTCAAGCCCCTGGGATTCCCACCCAGCTCTCCCGCACACCAGCTGCATGGTGCCCTGCAGGTCACTGCCTGTTCCATTTGCTAAGTGATAACAATTATTCTCATCTTCTGCTGCTCTCTGTGGATGGGTAAAAGCAACCTTGCAGACAATCTGGGTCGGCAAATGTAGGTTCTCCACTCCAGTTTTTTTTTTTTCTTTTTCTTTCGCAGTGCTGGGGATGGACCCCGGGTCTCACACGCTGTGGAAGCGGGGTCTGTCATTGAGCTTTGTTCTTTTCCTTCTCTATCCTTTCCAATTTGGGGGCACAAAATGACCTTAGGGGACAAGGAAGAAACCATTTTTCTGATTAAAGAATGGAGATTAATGGTGGCACCTTAGGCTGCGACAGGCATCATTTATTAAGCACATACTGAACTTTAGACATTTTCTTAAGTTTTAATAGTCGCTCTCTTATCTGCACCCATAACAACCACAAGGGGAAGATATGATTTGTGTCCTCTGTATGTTTTTTAAATTCTTCTCTCACACATTGCATCCCTACTGCAGTATCCCACACCCCCTCTCCCACCAGTCCTCCTCAACCTCCCCTCTCCACCAGATCCACTCCTCTGTTTCCCTTCTGAAAAATGCAGGCATCCCAGGGATGTCAACCAAACAGGGCATAGCAAGTTACAATAAGACTAGGGACAAACCCTCCTATCAAGGTTGGATGAGGCAACCCTGTAGGAGGAAAAGGGTCCCAAGAGAAGGCAAAAGATTCAGAGACATCCCACTGTTAGGAGTCCCACAAAGTCACCAAGATACATAACCATAACATACATGCAGTGCACCTGGTGCAGACACATACAGGTTCTGTGGTTGTCACCTTAGTCTCTATGAGCCCCTGTGAGCCAGCCCCGCTTCTCTGATTCTGCCCGTCATGTTCTCCTGGTGTCCTCACTCCATCTAGTGCTTATAACGCTGCCTCTTCCTCTTCCTCAGGAGTCCCCAAACTCCACCTAATGTTTGGCTGTGGGTCTCTGAATCTGTTTTCATCAGTTGCCGGGTGAAGACCCTCTGATGACAATCGGGCTAGGCCCTCTTCTATGCGCATAGAAGAATATCATTAGAGATCATTTCATGACCTCACTATTTTGACAGATGGGAAAGAGACGGCATGTGAATGATCTCAGGTCACACAGCTGGTCAGCAGCTGTATCACAATTTGAACCTAGGAAAGCTGGGCTTTAGAGCTCAGTTCTTTAGCCACTATGTGGGGCCCTTTAGACTCACTAACCGGGGGAATCACCAGGACATAGAAGAAGTCACAGCCTTAGGGCAGCACCCAGGGAGAAGGAGAAAAGGGGGGAACATTGTTAGTGCCGTCCTGGGATTCTCCCCAGGAATGCAGAATTCCCTGGGGTTTCATCCCTAGTCACAGATGATCCCTTACTGGTTGTGTGACTGTGGGCAGGTCTCATAACCTCTCTAAGACTGCACTGCTTTATTTGTGAATGGAGAAAATGCCTTCCTGATGCAGGATTGCTGTGAAGATAAGACAGATGATACACACCTGTGCAGAGTTGCTCTGTAAGGCACATCACCAAACATATCTCTACAGGCGCTCATGGAACTTTGCAAACGTGGAAATGATGGGAGAAAAGAGAAGAGGCACCTAAAGACTGAGGGCTTTATGTCCTGACTGGTCATCTGCTGGCAGTGCTACCTCACGGAAGGCTTGGGCTTTCCCAGGACTACTTCCCAGGGCAACAGCCCCATTCACATGGGCCTCACCTCATGGAAGCTCAACTCTCATCCCACTGTCTTGGATTGCTGGAAATGCACATTCAGACCCAGTGATGGTCTCAACCCTCTGCCTCAAGGCCAAGAGCACCCTGAGGAACCCTAACAGGTGCTATCTTGACCTCCTCAGAGCCTACAGGTGTCACCTGCGACTTCCTTGCAGAGTGCACATGGGACTTTCTGAGACTTCAGGTTCTGCCCAAGCCTCAGTGGAGGCCCAGGTAGTGAGTCCAGCCTGTTGGATGGGTAGTCTGAGGAGAACAATGCAGAATCCCAGAGCTTCTGAGACCAACCATTGCAGTACAGGCCTGGAATTCACATAACACCTTCTGGGCTCTCTCCCATCTCTCACTATGCACCCTGCATCCCATAGACTATCTGAGCCAGCTTCTACATCCCAGGGTCTAGTTTGGGGGAAACCCAGACCAACACCCCAACCCACATAAGACTTCTATGTCTATGCGTGATGCACTGGTGCAGGTAGATGGGAAGCCTCATCCTAGAGATGCTGTGCTTTTTAGCCAATGGCACAAACTCTTTGAGCTGTCACTCACAAGTCCGGGATATGGGGGCCATCATCTGTCTTTGGAGTGATGGAGACAGAGTGTGAACAGTCAGCGCTTAATGCATGCTAGTTGTTTTGAAACAAATGAGCTCCTGAGAAGCAGGCTGCTGCTGTGGGGTTGGGGTGTCTGTTAACCCTTGTGATGGATATTCTTGGTTGTTAATTTGACGGTATCTGGAATTAACTAAAACCCAAGAGGCCGGGTAGGGAATTTTTTTCTTAATTCAATGATTTGAAATGAGAAAACCCAGTTTTTTTTTTTTTAAGATTTATTTATTATGTATACAGTGTTCTGTCTGCAGGTATATCTGCAGGCCAGAAGAGGGCACCAGATTTCATTACGGATGGTTGTGAGCCACCATGTGGTTGCTGGGAATTGAACTCATGACCTCTGGAAGAACAGCCAGTGCTCTTAACCGCTGAGCCATCTCTCCAGCCCCGAAAACCCAGTTTTAATCTGGATCTTTTGAGGTGGCAAGATCTGTGTTGAATCTGGGCCACATGCTTTGCTGGGAGCCTATATAAAGGAGATGGAAAATCTGTGTGTGTGTCTGCTTGCTCTCACTGGAAAGTCTGCTCCTTGACTAGCATTAGAGCCTACTTCTTTGGGATTCCAGCATCGACTGAAGAGCAGCTGAGGCATCCAGCCCCGTAGTCTGAACAATTGCTGGATTCTTGAATTTTCCATTGGTAGACAGCCATTGTTACACTAACTGAACCACAGCCTGTAATTCATTCTAATAACTCATATATATATGTGCATATATGTATACACACACACACACACACACACACACACACACACACACACACACACACACACATATATATATATAAAATATTCCATCAGTTCTGTTCCTCTAGAGAACCCCGACTAATACAGATTTTGGTACCAGAAGTGACTTTACAGCAACAGAAATATAAAGATGAATTTTTAAAGTGTCTGGAGTAGGCTTTCCAACTTGCCTCTCCAATCACTAAAACCTCTCCTAGAAGTTCGTAGAGTACTGAAAACCCATGGCGTGAAATATTTTATAAACTTAAGGAGACAAATACATTTGCTTATCCTGATTCACCAGTTGTGAGAGGCAATGGGCTTGGGGACTCTGTATATAAAACTTTTGACAATTTGTGGTAAAATAAGGAAAATGGTGATGCTGATTGGTGGTTCCTAGCATCTCTGAGTCAACTGACAAAGGAAAAGAATGAGCTGTATGATAAAATTAACCAGCTTCTAGCATCTCAGAACAACAATGAATTTAGTGATAACAGTGACCAGCTACAGACGCACACCAATAGTCTAAAGGTTTCTAAGTGTCCCCTGGAAGAGAACCTTCTCCCCAGCAGCCACAGAGCTCAAGTTGCAGAAAACTCAAACCAAAGTCCTCATTATAAGGTTGGCTGAACAAGAGCAAAAAATTCAAGTCCCAGCCATGGAGGGTGTCAGCAATCAATGGGCATTACTTGATAAAGAGTGAGATTCTGTAACTTGGGATGGAGATGTGTGGGAGGGCCTTATTGAAGCTGAGAACTTTGAACCCTCGGATTCTCAAGGACTTATCTCACCTGAGGAAGTAGTTTCCCCACCCACAGCAGATGTGCTCCCACCCCCATTCCCTGAAGTATTGCCTTTTCCACCTTTGACTGAGGAGATTAATCCTTCATTGCCTGCTAAACCAGCAGTGACTTTTTCTGAAGGAGGTGCCAGGCAAGACAACATTGATGTCCCTCAGGGCCCACCAATATTTGCCTCTAGACCTATAACTAGACCTAAGGATAAGCAGGCTCTTGGAGGAGGGATAGAAAGTGTAATCTGTGAGGAGGTTTGATACACTACAAAAGAGCTTAATGAGTTTACTAATTCATTCAAGCAGAATTCTGGAGAATACATGTGCAAATGAATTTTAAGGGTATGGGATAATGGTGGAGGGAACATAAAACAGGATCAGGCAGGGTTTATTGATATGAGTCCACTGAAAAGAGATTCTAGGCTTAATATGGACTATTTCACAGTTTAAAAAAAGGTGTCAGAGGTTTGTTTGAATGGTTGGCTGAATGAAGCATTTGTCAAAAGATGGCCTACTGAAAAGGAGCTGAACATCAGATGCCTGATATCCCTTGGCTTAGTGGTGATGAAGTGATTTTAAGGCTCAGAGAAATTGCAGTGCTAGAGTGGATATGCTGTGTAAACCTAATTTTCCACAATGGGAAGGCCCAGAAGACATGCCCTTCACTAATCCTACAAGACGTGAAATGGTGAGAGGGGCACCAACACATCTGGAGAGCTTTGTTGCTGTCCTTTTTCACTGGAGAGGCTACCCCTCATTGGATGAATGAAATAAAATGGATCTAATTGGATCCCAAAGTAGCAGGGGCCAGGTGGCGGCACTGAGTCACCAAAGGCAAGGTGATTGTAGTTATTATGATAGGCAACATAGACAAAGCAACATCCACAATGGCCTAACCCATAATGTCAGCACAGGCAAAAGTGAACTTTACGTTGGCATAACTCCTGTGGACCGCTGGCATGGGCTAGTCAATCATGGTGTTTCCAGACATGAAGTAGATAAGAAACCTACTGTGGTTTTGTTTGATCTGCATAAACAGAAACATTCTCAAATGAATGAAAGAAAGGTTACATTGGATCGTGACAAAAGGGAATCTTGACCCATGAACCTAAGATACTGGTTCTGAATTGGTGTTGATCCAGGGGGATCCCAAGAAACATTGTTGCCCTCTAATTAAAGCAGGGGCTTATGGAGGTCAGGTGGTTGGTTAACGGAGTTTTGGTTGAAGTCCGACTCACAGTAGGTCTGGCAGGTCCTAGAACTCACCCTGCGGTTATTTCCCCAGCCCCAGAATGTCTAATTATATATATATATATATATATTCCTCACATTGGTTCCCTGACCTATGGAGTGAGGGCTGTTATGGTTGGAAAGGCTAAACAAAAGCCTTCAGAGTTGACTATACCAGGGAACATAGTGAATCAAAAATAGTATTGCAACCCTGGAGGAACTACCAAAATTAGTGCCACCATCAAGGACTTGAAAGATGCAGACACGGTGGCTCCCTTTAACTCTTCTGTCTGGCTAGTGCAGAAGACAGAACAGAACCTGAAGGCAAGAACAAGTTACATGAAGAAGTTGCCTAAATCCCGTGGTTTCTACTTCCATTACAATGCCGTCTCTGCTGCCAAGCATGCACCTATAGCCTCATGGGGTGTGCCCTGTGATTGGTTGACTGCGGGAGAGAAGCCTAGGGCACGGTTTACTGATGGTTATACTGATGATAACTTCACGTTATGCAGATACCACCCAGAATTGGACAGCTGCAGCTTTATAAACCCTTTGTGGGGCAACCCTGAAAGACACTGGTGAAAGGGACCCTTCTCAGTGGGCAGAACTTCAGGCAGTACACATGGTCATGCATGTTGTTTGGAAGGAGAAATGGGCAGTTGTGCAATTGTCCACCAACTCGTGGGCTGTAGTCACTGGACTGGCTGGATGACCATGATTGCAAAATTGGTGAGAAAAGACATCTGGGGTAGAAGTGGACAGATCTCTCCAAACATGCAAAGGGTGTGAAGATACTTTGTGTCCCATGTAAATCCTTATCAAAAGGTTATTTCAGAATAGGAGTTCAGTAATCAAGTAGGTAGAATGGCCTGTTCTGTGGCCAGTCACCCCTTTTCTCCAGGGATCTCTGTCATTGCCCAATGGGCCCATGAACAAAGTGACCAGGGTGACAGAGATGGAGGTTATGCATGGGCTTGACAACATGGATCCACTCACCAAAGTTGACTTGGCTACAGCTGCTGCTGAGTGCTGGATCTGCCAACAGCAGAGACCAACATTGAGCCCCAGATATGGCACCATTCCTTGGGGTGACCAGTCAGTGACCAGGTAACAGGCTGACTACATTGAAAGACTTTCTCCATGGGAAGGTCAATGCTCTGTCCTTACTATGGCAGATACTTATTCTGGTTGTGGATTTGCCTTTCCTGCATGTAATGCTTCTGCCAAAACCACCATCTGTGGCCATTCAGAATGCCTTATCCACCATCATGGTATTCCACGTCGTATTGCTACTGACCAAGGAACTCAATGCACAGCCAGAGAAGAGCTACAGTGGGCCCATGCTCATGGAATCCACTGGCCTTACCATGATCCCCACCATCCTGAAGCAACTGGCATGAAAGGAAGATGAAATGGCCTTTTGAGGGCACATTTACAGTGCTGGCCTGGAAGGCTGGGCAGGGTTCCCCAGAAGGTGGCATATGCTTTGAATCAGCATCCAATATATGGTATGGATTCTCCCATAGCCTGGATCCACACACCGGGACCCCAGGAATCAAGGGGTGGAACGGGGAATGGTTCTTCTCGGTATCATCCCTAGAGATTCACTAGGATAATTTTTGCTTCCTGTTTCTGTGACCTTAAGTTTTGTTGGCCTACAAATTTTGGTTCCAAAGGGAAGAGTGAGTGCTCCTGCCAGGAGCTACAACCAACATTCCATTGAAGTAGAAGCTCTGACTTCTCTCTGACCACTTTGCCCTTAAGCCAACAGGCTAAGAAAGGAGCAACAGTGTTGGGGGGGGGGGGGGGGGGTGATTGATCCAGATTACCAAGGGGAAATTGGATTGCTTCTCCACAATGGAGGTAAGAAAGATTATGTCTGGAGTGCAGGAGATCCTTCAGGGCATCTCTTGGTGCTACTATGGCCTGTGATTAAAGTCAATGGGAAACTGCAACAGTCTAATCCAGGCAGGATGACAGAGGGCACAGACCCATCAGGAATGAAGGCATGGGTCACTCCTCCAGGAAAAGAGCTGAGACCTGCTGCAGTGCTTGCTGAGGGTGGAGAAAATACAGAATGGGTAGTAGAGGAAGGTAGTTATAAATTGCAGAATAAGTTGCAGAAATGAGAATTATAATTGATTGACATGAGTATTTCTGTCATATTTTGTTAAGAATGTGTTTTTACAGATATGTGTTTTCTTTCCTTGGTTTCTTTGTCACGAAATATAATATCTGTTAAAGGAGTAGTAGTGCTTAAATTTAAGTTTGAGATACTAAAAGAATGTATCTCAAGGGGCATTATCATCTATTCTAAAATGTATAATGCATTTGCAGTTGAACAAGGGATAGTCATATCACATTAGGCATAATTATGATCTTGCTAAATATGTAATGTGTTTGCAATTGTACATGGGACAGTCACATCATGTAAGGCATAATTACGACCTAGTTACTGTTTTCATTCAGAAGTTAAGCATGACATAAGGAGATATGACAAAGGCTGGACTTGTGATATCTATTCTTGGTTGTCAACTTGACCACATCTGGAATTAACTAAAACCCATGTGGCTGGGTACACCTTGAGGAATTTTTTTTTCTTAACTAAATTACTTGGAGTGGGAAGTCCGACTTTTGATCTTGATCTTTTCAGGTGGGATGCTACACCTCGGCCCAGATCTTTTGAGATGGGAAGACCGAACTTTAATCTGGTCCACGTGTTCTGCCGGTAGCCTACTAAAGGACATGGCGGAAGGAAGCTCTCTCTCTTTGCCTGCTTGCTCCCACTCTTTGACAAATCCATTCCTTCACTGGATTGAAAGCCTACTTCTTCAGGATTCTGCCATCCAGCCTCATGGACTGAACAACTACTGAATTCTTGGACCTTCTGTTGGTGGACAGCCATTGTTGGAGATATATTCATTCTATCTGTTCTGTTCCTGTAGAGAACCCTGACTAATACACTCCTTAAGCCTGGCTTGTCCAGAGTCACACTAATTGCTTCAGTCCTTCTGCGTATAGCCATCCTCCATCTGTGCAGGCCAAGGCCACTCCAACCTCATCAGTCACCCCACACCATTTCCTTCCCCAGCCCCATAACTGCTCAGCTCTCTGGAACCCTTCAATCCTTTCTCCCGTGCCCAGTGGTCTACCTGAGCAGATGGCTTGCTTTCTGTCTGAGATTTGCCACCTATCTCGAGGGTGAGGGCTGAGATATTCTACCAAGCTTCAGGAGTAATCCTGCTACTACTGATCGAGGGACCCAGACCTCTTCCTCCAGGTCTGCCTAGACTTCTCTGTAGTGGTGCTGGTGTGGTGGTACCACAGTAGTGTGGTGGTAGCAAGGTGGTGCCACACTTTCTGTGCTGCTGATGCACTGGCTCTTGCTCAGTAGCCACCCATGGCCCCCCATCATTCAGGACACATCATGCTAGTTCATGTTTGCTGCGCCCTCACTGAGTGCTGTGCATTGTGGGATATGCTTTCCACCTCTTCACTGAGATCTCTAAGGACAGTGCCAGGAACACAGACTCCCCACGTTCACAGAGGAAGAAACAAGAAACGGGCACAGAGAGGTGCTGTGAGGAGGTTGTGGGTGGAGCAGCAAAGCTGGGGGGTGAGTATGATGTCACAGGTGAGTGTGTGCCTTGATTTGGCTACCCGCTCCGCTCCTTTCCCAGGGCAGCAAAACCTTAGAGCATAAAGGGTTTTCTCTCAAAGCAGACCAGGAAGATCCCCACCAGTTTTAGATCAGAAGGCCCTGTTTAGAAAAAAAGATTTCTTTCCCCAATGTCCTTTATCTGGTTCAGGGAACTTCAGGTCTGATGGAACCGGAAGCAAGTGGTCCAGGAACCTGGAGTGGAGAGTAGGAGCTTAAGCTGGGCCAGAGGGGGCCAGCTGCAGCCAGGGAAGGGGACAGGGGTGGGGACAAGGGAGGCTCAAACCAAGGCCAGAAGCTTGTGGTCCTAGAGCTAGTAGACATTTACTTCTGTCACTGAGACTTTGGCATTTGGAAAAACCGTGTGTGGGTTTTATGAGCTTATTACCATCCACCTATCACTTGGGGCTGTCATTCTGGAGGAGGCTGAGGGAGCCATTCCTGATACAATAGCCTAACTGCTTTCTGGGACACTGCCCTCACCGGCTCACTCCTCCACTGGCCATGGGCATTAGAACTTGGGCCCCACATTTGCTGGACGCAGATAGTGTTCAGTCCCTCCTGCCTTGGCTTGGCTCTTTCTCACTTTCTCTGCACCTTCTGCCCATGTCTCAGCTTTTTAATTTTTTTCCCCGTCGCTGTGATAAAATATGCTGACAAAACCAACTTAAGGGGAAAAGAGTTTATTTCAGCTCAAAATTCAAGGTTGCAGATCGTCATGGTGGAAGATGCCCCAGGGGAGGCACATGAGACTGCTAGTCATGTCTGCTGTTCAACATCCTCTCTCCTTTTCATTCAGTACCCCCTCTCCTGTCTCTGGCACTCTGTCCATCTAGCTCCGTAGTTCTGTCCCTTGCCTCAGTTCTGTCTACGCCTTGCTTCCCCAGTTCTCTTGGCACTCCTCCGAATGCTGATCCACCTGTCCCCCTTTTTGTTCCCTGGAGCCCTGGAAAGAACTGCTGGCTGACATCTCTTCCCTCTTCTCCTCCAAGTGGCACCCTTGTCCCCAACTCCTCATATGTTCAAGAATCAGCTTGCTCCATGGCTGACTCCAGGGCAGTCTGACCCACGATGCCCTAACAGTCCTGGGTGACTGATGCCCTCTCTTTCTCTCTCCCGTATCCTCTGCTCAGCCTATTCCTCATTTTCTCCCCACTCTTTTCTCAGCCTTTGCCCAACCTGCCTCCGCCCCCCTTCACCAGCAGGTCAGGGCTCCGGGAGGAGGTGTTCTTGGCACTGACCTATACATCTTACACCAATGGAAATGTACAAGTCCAAGCTGGAACTTTGTCACTTCCCACAGGATGGCCAAACCCCAGGGATGCTGGTTTTTGATTCCTCCTTGTGATGTATGCATACTCTTAACAAAACCTACAGCTTTTCTGGATCACAAGATGCCCTGTGTGGCTGCCTCATGGGGTCCTTAGGGCCTTGTTATTTGCTCTGTGTCTGCCCTCAGACAAGGTGGTTCAGAGTGGAGCTTGTGGCCAGACTCACAGACACCTGTGGAGGACTAGAAAAAGCCCTACCTACATAGTATAGAATGACTGTCTATAGGAATCTTGTCTGTGTCTGACTTTCTATAGGAATCTTGGGGGATACAGCAGGTATGTCACAGTGGGCCTATGGGCCCAGAGGTTGGTATCCTGGGCTGAGGAGGGGACAGTGGTCACAGGTGTGAGTCTTCCCAAAGCTCTTAGCAGACAGGCAGCCAGAAACTAACTTCCAATAGAGGGATATGGGTGTGGGTGTCCTCGAATTCCTGCCTCAGTGGAGAAGGGACCCCAGATGCTGAGCATGGACAGATGGCCTGGCAGAATGGCCACTAAGTGTCCGTGGTTGCTGCACTTACTCATGACACTTGCTCATGAACCCAACTCAGACATGGACAGAAAAGGAAACATGGCTCCCATTCTCATATACTGCTTCAGAGTCGGGCCCCTGTTGGGGGCCTGCAGCCATTGCTACACCTGCTGACTCAGTTGGACACACTCGAAATCCTCCAAGGGCCAGGGAATCTATGGTGACAGTAGCCCAGGGGCAGGTGAGCAGCAGGGGCCTCAAGGAACCATGGCAGGTGGGAAAATGAGCTATCTGGGAGCTAATGTGGTTCAGCAGCTACAAGTCTGCCACACCGCGGAGGGGTAGGGCTGACTTCAATTGCTCCTCACTCTTCAAGGCAACCCCCAATCCAGGACAGCCACCCTGTGGGTGTTCCCTCCTCACTCTGCTATCCCCAGTGTGTATGGCACACACAGTGTGGAGTTCAGTCCTTCTAGTGGGTCCATCATTCTGAAGGATGGGAGCCCCATAAGGGCAGAACCTACCAAATATGCCCCATATCTCCTCGGGCTCGGCTCAGGCAGGCCCTGGCTGGAGGAGGAGCTGTGATGGATGAAGGCACCCATGGGAGACTGAGTAAAAAGCCAAAGCAGATGGCTGCCCCTCCTGCTGCAGCCCTGGAGCCTCCCAGATAGCCCTCCCTCGTCCCCCACCATTTCCCAAGGTTCATGTGCTGACTACTGAGGTATTGATGCACTTCAGGGGTCAGCGGAGCCCAGCAACCCTACTGTTAACAGGGGGAAGCAAGTCCAATTTCATGCCTACGTGGGTTTCCCTCTAAGAAGGCAAGGAGAGAGAACGAACCCGTGCATTAAAATTTCTTCAGAAAATGGAAACCTCAGAAAGTAGGTAGGGCCTTATGTAGAACTTTTGGGCAGCGGCAGAGTGGGCGGGCGGTTCCTGGGTGACACATAGGGCTTTGAGGAAGAAGGAGGTAGGCAAAGATGGCTGATGGTACTGTGTGGTGGTTGCCTGCTCATCTATCTTGGATACGGATGGATGTCGGAGAGGATAATCAAGTCCACTACTGTTGTTGACCGCCTTCCCAGACTCAGAAGCAAATATTTACTGCATCAATCATTTGTTTCTGATGTGTTTAAATCACCAATTGGTGGGCAGAGGAGTTGGAGCTTAAACGAAGGTTAAAAGGCACAAGGGAGAAGCTGAACTCTCAGAGTACCAAGTTCAGAAGCTGAATATTGGGGCACTACAGAGATCGCTCACCACTAGCTGCTCTTGTGGAGGACCTGGGTTCAGTTCCCAGCACCCACACAGCAGTTCACAGGGGTGTGTAACTCTAGTTCTAGGGGGTCTGATTCCTTGTTTTGGTCTCCTTGGGCACCAGGCATGTGTGTGGTACACAGACATATGGGCAGGCAGAACATCCACACAATACAGGTAAATAAATCTTAAATAATTAATTAATTAATTAATTAATTAATTAATGGTTAATTGTTGGTTGAGGAGGTGGCTCAGTGGGTGAAAGAGCTTTCCACATAAGCATGAGGACCTGAGTATAAAACTCCAGAACCCCCTAAAAATTGGACATGGAGTGAGTGTTTACAATCTCCACTATCACAGACAGATGGAACAAGAGAATGAACACATATGAATGTTCATGTGCAAATACACACACACACACACACACACACACACACACACACACACGGAAAGTAATGCACAAAGGCTGATTATCTTTTCTGAGATAGGGTCTCATGTAGCCTAGGCTAACCTCAACTGAGGGTAGCCTTGAACTGCTGATCCTCCAAAGACCGGCTCCTGAGGGCTGGGCTTATGGTTCTACACCACCAGGCCCAGCATAAGCTTCAAGTCAGGACTAAGGGCTGCTGTGGCCTGTACAATTGTCACCCGCTCCTTTCTCTATATCCATGTGACTTCTCAGCTCCTCCCATCAAAGGGGGAGGGACTCTAGTTTTCTTTTGAGTACAATGGAAGTGATGGTGTGTTAGTTTCCCTCACAAGACCTGTGTGCTTCAGCTCTCTCATTCCTCCACCCTCACTGAGCTGACCTGATGGAGTCTGAGAGACCACATGGCATAGAGCTGAGTCATCTCAGCCAAAGCCACCAGGGCCAGTTGACCCCTGGTTACCCCAACTCTTAGGGTGCAAAGACAGACTCAGCTCAGAGCCACTAGACCTGGTCCAGATCAGCAACTCCACTCAGGTACTGGAGTCAGGGCCTGGGCATCTTTGGCGTCATGATTCTGCCTAGGGGAATGGCCTCTTCTTCCACCCTGGATGCTCCAGAGAGCAAGGGTGTTAGTGAGTAGCTAGAGGTGTGAGAGGATTACTCAACAGCCTCGGGCTGTCCATGAGTTCCAGATAGACCTTCGATGTGGTTACTGAGGGCTCACCGCAGCATACCCACCCCACTCCATGCCATCCCATCCCTCTGATAAGCCTCCCATCATCTTCTTGGTGCCTCTCAGGTCTTGGCCACAGCTGGGGATGTGGGGGGTCCCATCATCCCATTTACCCATAAGTAAATTATCTCAGGTGTTTCGTTGCAGTGATGGGAAGCTGACTTTGAAAGATTACATTGTGTATTTGAAAGATACACAAGGTAAGAGGATCAGATGTCTGATAGCCACTGCTCCATTTGCTCCAGCTTCAGGATAAACATACATGGAATTTACAAGCTCATAGACCAGACCAGATAGCAATATGGAGTGTAGCCTGTGGTGGGGATTCGGGGGAGGGGCTCTGCTGTCTGAAGCCAAAGCTGTGTGGATGAAGTCATCTGTGGCCCTGCTATCTGTATGTAAGTATCCATGCTTGCTGTTGCGTGCCACCAAGACTTGAGTTGACTCCTTAGGCAGCACTATCTAGGCTATTGCTAACTATTGCACTTCCCCTGAGGGATCATGGCCGCCCTCACACCTGGCTGCTTTTAGAACTCAATGGGACAGGAGCTGCATGTCCACCCATCCTCACAGGAGTGCAGGCTTTGCGTTTCCGTTGCCATCCGATCCCTTTGTGCCTGTCCCAAGACTAGATGCCAGCGAGTACCCAGTAGCTGCTACTAGACTAAAGAAAAACATAGAGCCACATAACAAGGTGGGGAAAATCGGTCTGTTTGTTTAATTAAATCCAGTGAAGAAGCCAAGACATGGGCAGAAGACTAAGAAGAACAAGACTGGAAATAGTTTAGAAAAGAAATGAAAATCGATCGCAGAGATGCCAGGCCACTTGAGCATCGGGAGGAGGCGGCATCTTCACGTGAGCTCCAGGATCACTGTCAGGGCAAGCACCAGGGTGAGCCGGACGCCGGCGGGGCCAGAAGCAGAACCTGTGAGAGGGCGGAGGTGGTATCAGGGCTGCAGCCTGCCTGTGTGTTATGGTGGGCCCATCGGTGTGAAACTGAGAAAATGGTTCCCAACACAGACGCTAGGGGGCAGCATGAAAATGGAAAGGCTCAAACCTCAGCCCTGCTGTTTGCCTGCCCTGGGTCCGGCGCCCACCCTCATGCAGGCCTTTTGGGCTAAGGCCAACAGGATGGCCCAACGGGAACTAGGAGTGGAAAGCTTCACTGAGAACTGTGAGATTTGCTGGGTATGGGTGTCTGCATCCCATGGGTGGTTCTAGGTCGGGGTGACCGAGGGAGCAGCCTGGGATATCTGTCTACGTTCTTAAGTGTCCCATGGAGTTGTCAGAGACCCACACCATGGTCAGTGCCGGACACAGCCTCTTGGGGTCCAGATAGAAGGGGGCACCTTGGCCCCTGACTTCCCATTGGCTCTTTGGTGTGCAGAGCCTTCCTTGCCTAATGCCTGCCTTTGCCTAACCTTGGCTCTGCCTATCTGAGTTGATGGCTTCCTGAAGGAGAGGGAGGGTTCAGGGGATGGAGGTAGAGCTTCAGCAACTGATGTTTTCTGAGGCTTTGAAAAGCCCTCACTTCTAAGCGTGCCGTCTGGAGGGCGGAGACTTACCACGGGAGTCCTCTGTTCCTCTTGGGATATTTGGGTTTTCTGTTAGAAGAAAGAGAGAGGCAGAGTGGGTGGCACTGAGTTCCAAGCATGGCGGACCTTCCCCAGGCACCCACTATATGGTATCGTATGCACTAGGATGGTACAACCAGCCACCCAGTCTCTCTGTATCTGACCATGTTACAGACGGGGAAACTGAGACCTGCTAAGTGGCAGAGCCGAGATATGAACCTGGAACCCCTCTGACAACAAAGTCATTGTAATCAGTGGACTGAATTATCTCTCCGAGGCGAATTTAAGGGGCTTCTGTGGACAGCTTTGAGCCAGGGCCTATCCTTGGGTGGTCCTGTAGGGTCCTTACCGAACACGATGAGCCGAGTGTGTGTATCAGTGGAGCCCAGTGGGTTCTGGGCAGTGCAGCGGTACATGGAGCCGTTGAGCTCGGCAGGAACCCGCTCCAGCACCAGTTCCTTCCCGTCAAACTCATTGCTGCCATCCAGGAGGCGGCTGCCCACCCGCGTCCATGTGAACATGGGTTCTGGGAAGACCTCATTCTGTGGACCAGAGTAAGGAAGAGTGGAGTCACAGAGGAGGATCCTGCCAACACAGGAATGTCAGGGGCTTTACAGGCCTGATTCTCATCTAACAGGCTTCATGTGGTACCTCGGAAGCCCAAGAAGAGGGCTGTGGATGTAGTTTAGCTGGTAGTGTGCTTGCCTAGCACACACAAAGCCCTGGGTTCCATCCCCAGCACCCTACAAACTGTGATTTTTTTTTTTTAAGATTTATTTATTTTTATGTATATGAGTTGCTCTATCTGCATATACACCTGCAGCCAGAAGAGGGCATCAGATCACATTGTGGATGGTTGTGAGCCACCATGTGGTTGCTGGGAATTGAACTCAGGACCTTTGGAAGCACAGCTGGTGCTCTTAATCACTGAGCCATCTCTCCAGCCCCCAAACTGTGATTTTTGTCTGCCTATAATCCTAGCTCTGAGTAAGGGGAGATAGGAGGGTCAGAAGTTCAAGGTTGTCCTCAGCTAAAAAGAGAATTTGAAAACAACCCGAACAACAGGAATCAGGGTTGGAATAAATGCAAAAACAGAAGGTTTTTGCGAACTGCATTTGCTCGTGGGTGTTGGAGAGTGAGCCAGGGATGCTGGTCCCCATGCCATTGGGTGTCTCTACCCACCTACCACCCTACTCAGGTATCCAGAGAGAGGCTAACCTGAAATCCGTGGACTAGGATCCTGACCGTGTCCCCAACCCTGGCTCTGCTGGGTGTCATCACTATTTTGGGTCCTTTGGGAGCAACTGTATCAAGAGGAAGATTGAGTTAGAGAGAATGGTAGGTAGATAAGGTCAGCATGGGGGGGGGCAGGAAGGGGGGATGGGACAGGACAGGAAGCAGAGCAAGTTCCAGGGGTTGGTATCCTAGACATCAGCTCCAAGGAGGCTCATTCATTCCCACATGGCTGCCTCCTTCCATTTTCTCTACAGAGAAAATGTACTATGTGCCTCAGCCACAGCTGGGATCTGGGGACTCAATGGCACACACAAATGCATGGATCCCTGTAGTTGAGGGTGTCACACGTCAGTGGGAGAGAAAGATAACAACACCTTCATTGCCCCCTCTGTCCAGTGAGTTCACAGAGGCCCAGAGAGTTCATTGTGACTTGCTAAAGGTCACACAGGGCAGAGGAATCAGAACCAAAAGAACCTTCATGTGCCAAGCTCCAGGATCCCACTGTCAGGGGATTTCCTAGAACCTCTGTATGGTGTGGTGTGTGGACAGAGTGAAGCCACTATCTCATTCCCTAGCCAGCCTTTGTTCTCCCTGCCTCTGGTTCTCTTATTCCCAGTCTTATTTTTCTCAGCTGCTCTCTGTATGTGTTGAGGTGACACGGGATGCCCTGGGTGTAACCCTTACCTGTGTGGGAATAAAGGGCTGCCTAAATTTTTCTTCTTCTTTTTTTTTTTTTCCAGAGGGGGAAACCCAGGGCCCACGCATAATGAAGAGGCTTGTCCAAGGTCCCTGCAGAGTCAATTACACATGTTCCTGACTCCCCGCCCCTCATTAATTCATTTGTTCACTCATTCAATAGTAATTACTGAGCCGGCCATATGTCAGGCTTTGGAGCAGGGCTGGGGACCAGTAAAGGGGACAGTGATAAAATCAAGTGTCCTGAAGCTTAGCTTTTAGTGGGGGAGACATTTAATTAGCAAACAGACTTAGTCAATCTATGACCAGTGTTGTGTGCAGGGACTGAGCCCAGCAGAGGTGGCACACAGCTCATGGAAGGGTAGTGGTCACAGTGTCCCGGAGAAGTGAAGCCCATGAGGAATGTTCCAGGCAGAAGGGGCAGCACTGAGGACAATGACGGTAAGGTCAACAGAGAGCTGGCGGGGCCAGAGACGGACTCCACAGTTTCCAGGGCTGTCTTCCCCATTTAACCCACAACACAAATCAGAGCAGCAGGCAGATGTGAGCAGGCTCCAGGCTCTGCCAGTCTTGCTCTCTGAGAGAAAGACCAAGGCACTGTTAATTAACTACGAGAAGACATCTGAAGGGCTGCGTGGGCAGAGAGAAGGGCCCAGCCTGCTGAGAGAGGAGGGAAGGCTGGTGAGGGGAGGAGAGGATGGCTCCCCCTGCTATGTCCACCTGCCAGCTGCACGGAAGTAGCGCTGGCCAGGGACACTGGGGAAGCTCTAGTCTGTTCTGGCAGATGGCAGACTTGGGAGTGGAAAGGTTCCACCCCTAAGCCGTCCCCTCCGCCTTCACTCAACGCTTCATGTTTTATCTCATTTCACTTTTCAGCCTTTAGACCTTGTCTGCAAACATAGGAAAACTCAGAGAGGCCACACAACATTCTTGCCTCCTCTAGTTGTTCTTGGGTGCCTTGGAGGAGGTGGATTGGCACAGCAGAAGCCCTGGAGGGGGTCGCCTGGCCCTGGGTGTTCTGTGTCACTGCCAGCCTCAACCAGCAGAGAGCACTGAAAGGCCTTCATTGCAGGAGAAGGTGTTTCTGGAGAGGCTCAGAGTCCAGGGGAGGAAGGCAGCTGTTTCCAGCCGCCCCTATGTGCAGCTGACCCAGAGGGACATAGAGGGAGACCTGGGAGGGAGGGGTCTGCTACACTCTTGTCCCTCCGAGCTCCCCTGCAGATGGGTGTTTGCAGCAGATGTCCCAGAGACGTCCTCCCTCAAGGCTGCTGGGAGCCCCTTGTTTCTGGAAGTCAGGCCAGCTGCTCAACCCCCACCCTCCATTCTACCACCATCAGGGAGTCTTTTTGCAGCTCCTGGCAAGCAGAACCTGGCCCCCTGCCTGCTTTGACAACACAACCCAGAGTGCCAAGCTGAGGTGTAGCCGCAGTTTTGGTATTCACTCCCGTCATCACCCCCTGGCACGTGGAGCTGGAGAACAGACTGTGGGCCCAGTATCCAGGCCTAGTCCTCTCAGGTTTCAGTATCAGCTCAATCTAATCTGCTCATCTGCTCATCACTTGCCCCAGAGATGCTGTGACAATGACAACGGGGACAGGAATGAGGCCACAGGAATGAGCGAAATCCTGACTCAAGGGAATGGAGAAATTCCCATCACACGTCCCACCTATGGCCTTCTTGCTCTCTGTGAGGATGGCTTGTGTGGTCTGAAGGAAGGGCTCCTCTGGGACTCCCATGGAATTCTGGGTTTTCATTAAGAAAGTCACTCTTTCATCCACCTAACCCCCCATCATCTACCCAGTCCACCCTCCCATCCATCCATCTAACCATCTACCCAACTATCCATCCACACATCATCCATCCATTGATTTATACACTCAATCCACCATCTGGCTATCCAACCAACTCATCCACCCATCCACCATCTACCCACCCATCCACCTGCTCACCCACCCACTCACATAGCTATCCATCCATCTGTCCATCCATCCATCCATCCATCCATCCATCCACCCACCCATCCATTCATCCATCCAATCCAATTAATCCATCCAACCTTTCAATCCATCAATTCACCCATTCACTCATCCATCCATCTGTGTACCTAATCCACCTAATCTACCCTTCTGTCTATCCCATCTATCCTTCCCACCCCATCCCACCATCCATCTATCCAACCATCCCTCCATGTGCAATTGTTGGATCATAGGAGTGACGTGTTTATCATATTTGAAAAAAATACACTGGTTTCCCTAAGGATCTTTAGGTACCATTTTCAGGGACCACCCCCGATGTGAGAGGGTTCTGATTGTCCTTGCACCCTTATCAGCATTCGGCATTGCCAGTTTTCAAAAAGTTTACCCAGGCTAGTAGTTACAAATGCTATCTTACTGAAAATTTAATCTCCATTTCCCTGATAAGTCACAGTATTTTAATGTGTTCATGGGTGATTTTATTTATTTATTTATTGTTTTTTTTTTTTTTTTCGAGACAGGGTTTCTCTGTGTATCCTTGGCTGTCCTGGACTCGCTTTGTAGACCAGGCTGGTCTTGAACTCACAGAGATCTGCCTGCCTCTGCCTCCCAAGTGCTGGGATTAAAGGCGTGCGCCACCACCGCCCGTCATGGGTGATTTTAAAAGCAGGATGTCATGGCTGCGGATGTGGCTCATGGCAGAACACTTGTCTAATGCATGTTAGGCCCTGGATTTGATCTCCAGCACTGACAGCAGATACTGGCTGTCTCTTGTATGTATCTAGTAGGGACTCCCTCAAAACTTTTGGTCTTATAAGATTTTCCTCTTTTTTGTTTATAGTTTTGTTTTGAGACAGGACTTATGACAGGTTGGGCTTTGAGACAAAGATTAGCCCAGACTGATCTCATACTAACCATGTATCTAAGGATGACCTTGAACTTCTTATCCTCCTGATCCTACCTCCCAAATGCTGGAATTACAGGTGTGCACTGCCATGGCTGGCTTAGTGTTTTTGCTTTACATCCTGGATACTAGTGCTTCACAAAAGACTGAGAGTATCCCCCTGCCCCATTCTACACTTTGCCTCTTCACTCTCTTAAGGATGCCTTCTTATGAGCCGAAGATCTGAATTTTGATTCAGTCCAACCGAACAATTTTCAATTTTTCCTCTAGTGTCTTTTTTTTTTTATGACTGCTTCAAGGCATGTTGGCTACCTCAGCTCCATAAAGACATTTTTCTACATTTTGTTCTAGAAGTTTTGTGATGCTGGCTTTTACACTGGGGCTTATCAATCATCTCAGGTTAACCTGTGTGTGTGTGCCAGGCAGGGGCCAGGCCCGCCTCTCCCTCGAATGTGTTCTCTTGTTCCAGGGCCATGTGTTAGAGAACTCGTCTTTATTCTCCGAACAGCCTCAGGGTCTCCATCAAAATCAATCGACTTTACCTGTAGGTCTGTTTCAGAGCTCTCTTCCTAGCATCAGTCTAGGGTCTACACTGGAGGGTCTGGGCAGCTGTTTAATCTGAGTTTTTATATATTTAAGTAGATCAGCTGGGATGGAGGACAGTATAGGAGCAAACCAGAAGCAGAATGACCAGTTTGGAAGCCATGTTGGACTCCAGGGGTGGGTACAGAGTGCTTGGACCGGCGGTTGGGGAGGATTTTAGCCTCAGTTTCTCCACTTGTAAAGAGAAATATGACACTGACTCCAGGGAGCAACTGGGGAGATTGGTTTCAAACATCCAGGAAACAGCCCTTCTGATGTTCTACGGGAGCTGCGAGAGTCTGAGTCCATTTGGAAGGGTCTTTTGGGGACCTGGCTCACAGCCAGTCAAGGACATCTGGCCTTGGGGATGTAGAAGGCGCCAGTAGATGAGGCATAAGAGCCCGGCTCTGCTGTGTGGAACCTGGGAACTCAGGGTCAGAAGCGCCACTAACTGAAGCCTCAGTTTTGCTTATCTGTAATGAGACTACAAGCTGAGCTTCCATTTGTGACACGCTGGACTGTAACAAGCACCCTGTGGACCTCCTGGAAACTCCCATTATCTCCAGTCCAACAAACAACACTACCAAAGACCCCATCTCTCCCCTGGGCTGAACTAACGCCATCTAATCCCCTCCCCCACCCCTGGCTTCCAGCAGCCCTAGGCCCTCAACCTCTTCTCCCTGGTGGGCTGCAGAAGAGGAGGCTGCCAGGTCTTACCCAGCGTGACCTCCGCCTGCATGGGCATAGACAGCGCGGGGTGCTTGACCTCACAGCTGAAGAGGGCCTCGTTGTCCATCTGCGGGTTGAGGGTCCAGGTGAGCAGGGCCCGCACCTCCACCGTGCCATCGCTGCCTGGGATGTGGCTGTGGCGCAGGAAGTAGACAGGCTCGGCACTGTGTACCCAACGGGGGAACTCGCGGCTCACCACTGTCTCTGGGATGTTTTCTGTGGTGGGCTGCGCAAAGAGGTTGGGGTCCTGGGTCAGGCTGCGTGAGGGGTGCTCCGTGTAGGGACGTCCAGCCCGGTATTCAGTGTCCAGGAGGGACAATGACTTTTGCATTTTGGTATCGTCCACATCTCGATGCAGAAGGCTGCGGAAGGGCCTGTTGTCCTGGACCGGTCCAGAGCTGGCTGCTGGCAGTTCTGACAAGGGTACTACATCGATTGGTTCCCCATCACGTTTGAAATATACCTACAATTGCAAGCAGGACATGGGAAAGGATAATGAATGGGTAGTTTCCCCTCCAGATGGACTCTCAGAAGAGCCTGGGTCTATCTGTCAGTAGGACGATGGCCACTCCCATTCTTTCCCCTTATTCCTCGGGAGCTATGAGCCAACACGGCTGCTGTGGCAATATGCACAGCTCTGGAGAGAGAGAGAGAGAGAGAGAGAGAGAGAGAGAGAGAGAGAGAGGGCCCAGCCCAACACCATCATTGACAAGTTGGGGAGGATTTTAGCCTCAGTTTCTCCACTTGTAAAGAGAATATGACACTGACTCCAGGGAGCAATTGGGGAGATTGGTTTCAGATACCACTTAACTACCACCTGGACTCTAGCTAGCATAATCCATGGCTGCCCTGGGGGTATGTGGATGCCCAGGGAAAGCACTGGGGACAAAACGAGGTGTGAGAAGAGGAAGAGAGAAGAGGTGTGTGCATGTGTGCCTAAGCGTGCATGTGCGTGTGTGTGTGTGTGTGTGTGTGTGTGTGTGTGCGTTCTGCCTGTTCACACAATTTGGTAATTTGGTGCTGCTAGGCAGAAAACAGCTGTGTGTGCTGAAGGGAGCTAGGTGCAGGGATGAGGCAAAAGAAGGCATCTTCTCCCTTTCTCTGCTAATAGGGAATTCAAGTTTTGAGAGGCGGCATTTAATTTAATTTGCTATCTTATTTTGGTACATGTACCCAGAAGCCTGCGGGGATTGGGTGTATTTTTTTAATAAATCAAATAAATAAATCAATAGGAGACAGGGAGAGAGAAGAGCAGGAAGCACCACGCTCAGGGACTCCAGGGACTCGGTGGTTGTGAGAAGAGAAGCCTGGGCGTGGGCAGGTGGGAGAGGGGCTGGCAGGTTGGTAGGGGGTGATGTGGGTGTGGTGGACCTGCCAGAGTTTTAAACTCCTCAGAAGAATCTTCTGTCTGTACTGCACATAATGGCCTGCTGGGGGGGGGGGGGGGGGGGTTTTTTTTTTTCCCTTTTTTTTTCTTTTTTTTTTTTTTTTTTTTTTTTGAAAAGTGCTTCAAAAGCAGGTTTGTAATTTATATCAAAGAATTACTTTCAAGTTCTGACACTCCAGACAGACATAAGATGCCTGGACTGTGGCGGAATGAGGATCTTTCGTATGGACAGGGGGAGGGAAGAGGGAGAATGAGAGAGGAGGAGAGGCAGAAGAGCAGAGTAAGAGAGGGCGTCTTTCATAACTGTGTCTTAAGCGGCAGCAGGAGGTGAGGTGGGAACAGGGTGCTCTCCTATAGTCCCGGGGCCAGAAAACCCTCTCCTCATATCTTCCTTTTCCCAGAGGAAAACTCAGCTTTCCTGATTTGGGGGAGACTGGACATTCCTAGGGGTTCCGAAGGAGAGACTTGTAAGCCATGTCTTCACATTCAGTGGCTCTAAGGCCACCTTTATCAACTGCTTGCTTGGGACTGCAGTGTGACTCTACACTTGCCCACTGAGCCCTGACCACCATGCCTCTGTACCTCACTAGTGACCTCATGAATGTAGCCCAATGCCTCTTGCCTCTGCACCCCTGACCCTTGATTTTCTTTCCTCCTTCTCCTCCTCCTCCTCCTCCTCCTTCTTCTTTTTCTTCTCCCCCTGCCCCCCCCCACACACACAAGAGAGGGTTTCTCTGTGTAACAGAGCCCTGGATGTCCTGGACTCACTCTGTAGACCAGGCTGGCCTTGAATTCACAGAGATCCACCTGCCTCTGCCATCCTAGTGCTGGGATTAAAGGTGTGCACCACCATGCCTAGCAACCCTTGACTTTCATGTCTTATACTCCTATCCCCTGGGCCCCAGACCCATATGTCTCTTCATCCCTGATCTCTGACCTCCACATCTTATGCTGCTGACCTCTGAGACTGTACCTTCATTCCAGGCCCTCATGTTCCCCATCTTGTTCCTGCACCCTACCATGGGGCATCTCTACCTATGCACTCCTCTGCCCTGGGCAGGTGACTCTGGCGTCCCGTCCCAGGCTCTGGGTGGGCTGGTCAGATGCTCAGGTCCCATCACGGGCCCACATGTGAGAAACAGTCACTTTGGGAAGGAGAGGGCCGCTTACCTCTCCATCTGAATTCTAACTGCAGGTCTCCTGTTGCTCCAGCCCTTTCTCCTCCCCCATCTTGCTAAATCTGAGGAATGTGCGAAACTCACTGGGTTGAGGACTAGAGTATTCTAAGATGCCCACACTAAAATCACCCCCAAATGTAGTTCAAAGGCTCTGACGTGGGTACATAGAGTGCTTCCAGGGACCTTCAGGGTTTCATGCCTCCCCTGTTAGAAGTTAGACACATGAGGTTTCTTTGAGTAATTGTTGGGCCAAAAGGGCCCCCATGGCTTCTGAAACTTCGACGGGGTCCAACTCCTTGGGTTTGTACCAAACCTGAGAAGCGCATGGGGCTCCTGGTCAGGGTCAGTCCTGGGGATTGTGGTGACCAGAAACATAAGTTAGACCAGGTGCTCTGGATGCCTATCCCCTCCCCATGACTGAGCATCCAACTCTGTCTTTCCTTCTGACCCTTCTCTCTCTCTCTCTCTCTCTCTCTCTCTCTCTCTCCCTTCTTTCCTCTCATCCTTTTGGGGGTTTTCCTGTGAACCCCATGGAGGCCTAGGAGAAGTAGTGTACTTAAAGCATGAAGTCAGGAATCTGGGACCCATCTCCATGGAGAAGTCCCTTCCCATCTCTGGACCCCATCATTATTCCCCCATCCCCTTGAATATCTAGAATGTGGGGCATACTGAGTGCTGAGCTCTCCTGGAAGACCACCCTTACAGTGAAGGATGGGATGGAGGGAATGAGCGAGGTGAGAGTCCAGCTGGGCAGACCACTTCCTGTCTGAGCACAGAAGTGGTCCCTGAAAAGGGTTCAGAGAGCAGGAGTCTTGGCATAATGAGGGCTGGGCCCCAAGCACTTACCATGGGCGCTGGCTTCCCTCCTGACACGATGCAGACCAGTGTGAAGTTCTGGGCTTGGTACCGGCTGAAGGGGGCAGGGGAGTCAGCAGCCACAACTTCGATGGAGGTGGGAGGAGCTTCCAAAAGGAAGGACAGGAGATGGTGACTCAGTGATTCAGAAAGAGTTCCTGCAGTACTCAGTAATGACTACAGTGAGCATGGGGTCCCTTGCTGGAGACACGGAGCAGGGCCCTGCTTCCTGGGACTTTTAGCTCAGTGGAAGAAACACAGGGCACTCAAGAGGCCAGGAGGAATGAAGCGGTAAAATGCATCAGTCCCAGACAGTATCCTAGAAAAGGCATCCTAGTTCAGAAGGGGACCCTGCCCCTGTGAAGAGGTCCCTGGGGAGTCACTGCCAGAGAAGCCACACTATGCTGTGACCCAAGGAACCAACGGTTGACAGGGAAGACAGAAATAGCACACATAAAGACCCAATGGTGGACTTGAGTTGGGGGCCAAGTGAGCTGGGTGCTCATGTTGCCCCAACAGCTAGGAAGAGGGGCAGATTGCAAGCAGGGGCAGTGAGAAGCAAGGCACCCGCTATCTGGGCTGAGGACTGTGACGGTTGCAGGAATTTTGTGAAGCAGCTGTTAATCTGTTACGAACTTGAAACAGGTCCCCGTGGGAGTCTTTATGGCATGATATCCGCAACTGCTGCAGAGCAAGGCCTCGCCCTCCCTCCTCTGCTTCCAACCCCCAGGAAGCTGTGTGAGCAGCTCACTACAGACTGAGAGTTCTTCCCTCTTTCTCCTGAGAGGAGCAGGGAGCTGCTGAAAGTTTTAAGTGAGAGCAGGGACACCAGAATGACTTCATTTTGGAAAGATGGAAAACACAGCATGGGTTTTAGCTGGACAAGGCAGCGCCTTAGATTCCATGGGCTGGGGATGAGCTAAGCAAGTTACTTAAGTCACCCGGAGCTGGGGGCTTCTTCCTGAAACCTGGCTTCCTGTGGGTAGCTGCCTTCCTCTTACCTACTCCTCTCCTTTCCCGCACCCCAGTTCAGTTACCACCATCCCCATGTTTTGGGTGTTTTGGGGACATTATCACACGGGGAGCCTCTGACCTCTCCTTTGTTAAATGGGGACAGTCCTCAACAGATGGGGCTGTGGGACAGAACTTGATCTTCAGGGCTCCATGCTGAGAATTCAGCCTTAAGATGATTCTGTCCCTGTGATTTCCAGACTTCCTTGGCAACTTCAATCTCTGCTTGGGGCAGGCTGTCCTTGGCCTTGGGCCCACGTACAATAAGGTTGGGGAGCAGGTAGGAGGGTGTGTGTGTGTGTGTGTGTGTGTGTGTGTGTGTGTGTGTGTGTGTGTAAACAACAAATAACAGGAGATGCTGGAGACCTTGCCTTCCTGCAGGGGCTTTGCACCCCAGTTGAGTTTAATTAAGTTCAGCAAGCATTTCCTGACACCCGCCAGGTGTGGGGCTCGGTGCCAGGGCCCTGCTGCAGGCATCCAGCAAGGAGGCAGGCAGGGTGCGGAGAAGCCTGTCGGCTGGTGGGGGCGGCAAGCACGGGGCTGTTCTGTTTTAGGGCCCAGTGAGTTGGAGCCAGGTACCAGCCATTACTTCATTCAGGCAGTCACACATGCTGGGGGCAAGAGAAGGGAAGCGCAAGCAAGCAGAGAAGCTTGAAAGAACAATAGGCAGAGAATTGTAATTAAGTGGAAGATGGCTCAAAACAGATGGCAAGTGGGGTAGGAATTCGGAGAACGGAAATGCACACCAGAACTCTTCAATTACCTAGGAGTTGCAAACTCTGCAGTGTAACTTTTACAGAATGGCACTTAAAATGAAATCTTACAGGAAGGATCAGGGACAGCCCAGCTTCTATGAGTGGCTGACTCTTCAGCCTCACAGTTGGCCCTGGAGGTGGATGTGCTATTCCCATTCTACAGATGGGAAAACAAGAGATGTGGGAACAGACTCCATGAAGTAGAGCTTTGATCTGAACGGTGGCAACCTGGCTCGACAGACTCTGTATAGATCAGGCTAGCCTTGAATTCAGTGACCTGCCTGTCTCTGTCTTTCTGTGCTGAGATTAAAGGTGTGCACCATCAATGCCTGGTCTGGAACCCAGATTCTCATGCCACCAGGCCAGCCCAACCTTCAAAGGGGCCGTTATCTGTTGGTACCTGAAGTGCAGGCTTCAACTACTGAAAATACATTCCCTGGTCCGGCGCAGCATCCCTAGAGGCCTGGTGGCCTAGTGTCCTTGGGGACTGTTTCTTGTTCTGCTGCCCCAAATGCTGAGGACCTTCCCTCTAGTCAGAGTTCAGCCTTAAACACTGCTCCCTATGCTCACTGTCTGTGGTCTTCATCACCTTTAGTGTCCCCCTGACGGATTCCCATCCCCACCTCTCTCTGCATCTCCATCCCTACCTCCATCAGCCACCATCTCCATCTTTGGCCTCATTTCCATCACCACCTCTACCTCCACCTTTGTCATTGCCTCCCTTCCTCATCCTCATCTTCATCTCCAAAGTGTGTTGGTTAAACTACACCCTCTAGAATGCTGGAGGGCCAGAAAGGGAAGGTAGTCCCTTCAAAATCACCCCTCCCTTATGTTGCTGCACTAGTTAATTTATATTGCTGTGGCAAAACACCATGACCAAGGCAACTTACAAAAAAAAAAGTATTTAATTGAGCTTACAGTTCTAGAGGGTTTCAATCCATGATGGTGGAGGGGGGGAAGCATGGTGGCAGCAATAACTTGTCACAACTCAAACCCAAAACCCAAACAGGAGGCAGAGAGCACACTGGGAATGGCAAGAGGCCTTTGAAACCTCACAGTCCACCTCCAGTGACACACATCCTCCAACAAGGCCACACCTCCTAATCCTTCCCAAAGTGTGCCACCCACTAGGGACCAAACATTCAGTTTATGGGGGCCATTGTCATTCAAACCACCACAGTCAACTTCACTGAGTTCCCACTGTGGGAACCTGCATGACAGAATTGCTCAAACAGAAAATGGGACAATGACTGTATGGTCCCTGACATGCCCTCCAGTCATGGTAATGAATGCTGTTGGCTCACTTCATTTTTACAGTGCTAGTGAAGGAACCTAGAGCCTCCTGCTTGCTAGCCACCAAGTGCTCTACCCGTGAGCTGCACACTCATCCTCCAACCATTGGGAAGAAGGGAGAGAGCATAAAATAGACTGTGGGCTCTAGAGCAGAGCTCTCTCAAGGTCCAAAAAACCAGCAGTACTACTTGTCAGCTGTGTGACCTTGGGCAGGTGACTTAATTTCTCTCAGTATGTTTCCTTACCTGAAGAATGGAATTAAAGGGGCTTGTGGAGATCCAATAAATAGGACATGCCAATATTTTGGAAGTGTCCCCAGTATAGCAATAGCTGCCCTCCTTGCTAGTTTTCTTTGTTTTAGGTTGCTTGCAAGGGACTGGGAAGACCAAGTCTGTTCTCTGCTTGTAGTTTAGCAAAAGGACCAGGAAGTGTTTCACATTTGCACCCTTGACCACAATACGCACCTCTACCCTGTAGAGTGTGATCACCCCAAATGAAGCATGTTCAAGCTCACGTGTGCTAGAAGTGTAAAGAGCTCACCAAATTTCAAAGGCCTAAATTTCAAAAGAACATTGCAAGAAGACTGTAGAGATGGCTCAATGGTTAAGAGCACTGGCTGTTCCTCCAGAGGACCAGGGTTCAATTCCCAGCACCAACATGGTGGCTCACGAACATCTTAAATCCAGTCCCAGGGGATCTGATGTCATTTCTGGTCTCCATAGACACCAGGCACACACATTGTATGAAGACATGAATGCAGGCCAAAACACCCATACACATAAAGCAAAAATTTAATACAAAAGGTTAGGTATTGCCACTGATAATTTCATATTGATTCTGTGTTAATGGTATAACATTTTAGATATAGTACGTATAAATTTGTGGTTAAATTCACTTTGGTTTTTTTTATAATTTATTTTACCTTTTTTTCCATGTGGTTACTGGAAGACTTACAGACTCATGGGTGATCTCAACAGCATGTCTGTTGGGTAGCTCTCGGCTAGGCTTCCCATTTTACAGATGAGCACACTGAGGTCAGAGACACACAGATCTGCTTACGCTCATACTGCAGGCCAATAGCAGAGCCTCAGCAGGCGCCCAGCCTTCCAGATCCTGAAAGGTCTTTCAGACAGCATGGAGTTCCCCTAGCATACATGTGCACATGCATACACATGTACCTATGCATGCACAAACAATACACACAGAGACAAACACACATGCACACACAGAGAGAAACACTCACTCACATGCATACATACATACACACACACGCACACACAGAGAGGCAAACATACTCATTCACATAGAGAGAAAGACACACACTCACCCGCACACACAGAGGCACACACACACACTCATGCACACACAGACACATTTGCACCTAACCCACGCTCAGAGTCTGACTAGAAGCTGTGCTCCTTCCTTCCCAGCATCTCTGAGCGGGTGTGAACAGATATTCTAGCTAATAAGACTGCAACATTTGTAAGGATGATGACAAATAGGAGCTACCAGCATCAATGTGGACAGCCAGAGCATCACACACTCTGCCCACCAGCATCTCCCAGGCACCGTGTCCTGGGAGAATGTCACTCAACATAATGTCCTCTGTCACCCCTTGGAAGGCAGAGTGCAAACAGAGTGCAAAATGTTCTACCTGGGGATGCTCGCTGCTTACTGCTGCTTCACCCTATGTATCCCTGTCACCATGCCCCTTCTTCCCTTCCCTTCCTTTGACCAGGCCTAGACCTGTGTCCTAGACAGGCTTCTGCTTCTTAGGCTCATTGACTGTGATTTCATTCCCTATCATCACCAGCTCCCTGTCTGCCTGCATCTGAATTTACATCCGCCTCCAACCCCTGCCCTCACCTACTTCTTTCCTTCCATCTCCATGCCTACTTCCATGTCCGGTTACACCTCCACCCCCACTTTCATCTCCACCCCTCCTCCACCCTCACTTTTACTTCCATCTCCACTTCACCCCCATCTCTTCTTTGAGACAGGGTCTCATGTAGCCGAGGCAGTACTTGAACTCTGCGTCTAGCAGAGGATGACCTTGAACTTGTGTTCCTCTTGCCTCTACCTCTTGTGTGGTGCCATTAGAAGTGAACTAGTGCTAGATTTACAGGACGTTAGGGATCAGACTCAGGGTTCCACACAAGCTAGGCAGCCACGGCCATCCATTGAAATACATCCCTAAGACTCCACCTCCCTCTCTTTTTTCTCTCTCTTTTTTTTTTTTTTTGAGGTGATGTCTCACTATGTAGCTCTGGCTGACCTGGGATTAGTATGTAGACTAGATTGACCTTGAACTCACAGAAATCCCTCTGCCTCCTCAATTCTGGGACTAAAGCCATACGCCACCAAGCCCAGTTCCTATCTCTAGCTTTACCTCATTTTTCACCTCTGTGGCTATTCCCATCTCCTTCCTTCTCCTAACTCCTGCCTTATTTCTACTCCTACCCCATTCCAGACTCCAACCCCATGGCCACATTCATTTCCTTCCCTGATAGGTCTCCATCAAGGTCAAAACCAAGTAGCCTTTTATGTGTCCTGGGCCTGAGATTCCCATCTCCATTTGTCGGAAGTCAGCCAGCTGAGGGCCCAGTCATAAAATCCATGGGACCTCTGGGGTAAGAGTAACCCAGTTCAATGACAGGGCCCCTGGTTGTGTTCAGCTCTGCTCAGGCAATGGCTTGTCTCACCCAGCTCCTTCCGGCTCCTCTACTAGCTCCACTGGACAGTGGTGTCCAGAGCTCCCAGCAGCCCTTTGGGGGCGTCTTTTAGAGACAAAGGCTGTAATCAAACCCTTGGCACTATGGGTACTACTCTGAAACTCCTCAGCCCCCCCACCACCACGATCCCACCCCACAACTGCCCAGCCAGAGGGCCTTCTGGATTATTTCTCTTATTTAAGAAGAGGGGGTCTGCTTCTGGGAGCTTCCTTGGTTGATTCTGTGTGCAGCTGCCTAGACACTGTAGCTTCCAACCAGACACTGCCACACACTCAGCTAGCCTCCATCACCCCTGTCCCACACGGTCACGGAGGGAGGCAGGAGGTGAAGTTATCTTAGACAGAGCAGTTCATATTGATGGAGTACGATGATGGTCGGTGATCCGTTTTATGAAATTAATCCTGAAATATGGCCTGTCTGTATCTTGCAAGCGGAAGTTTGTTTCGGGCTCTGTAACTCACTTCTGGGTTAGTGCAGCTGCTCGCTCAGCTCTGTAAATTATCTCTCCATCTTTGCAGTTTGGGGACACAGTAAAGAAACACCAGCAACACGGGCATGGAGCCTTCCCTAGGCACGGTAGCTTCTAACCAGACACTGTACCTTCACCCTGCCAGGGTTTAATCCTCCCCAACCAGGTCACCCCCTTATCCTGGTGTACCCACTTTAACAAAGGCAGAGCTCCATCCCCAGACCAGGTGTCAATATCCTTGGAGCTCTGGACCAACTGGCTGCCACCTCCTCCAGCATCAGCCTTCCAGTTGGAGAAATCTGACACATTTGCCCACATTCCAGCTCCCAGGTGTTTTGAGAGAAGCAAAAGAAAAATCGGCAGAAACTCCGTATAAGAAGGAAACGCTGAGCAGACAGCATTGTTTAACTCTCTTCTGTCCTTTGCCGGCAGCCCCCTCTCTGTGCCTCCCAGGAACATCATTGTCTTCTGGGAGGAACCTCCTGCCTGCCCAGCAGGTACCGCTCTGTGAAGGTGCTGAGCCTGCTCTAGTCCTGAGAACTGTTCATCACAGGGAGAGCATCAGTTAGATTTGGGGGATGGGCAGGAAGAAGGAATGGACAAGTTCAAAATTATATTATTTTCAGAAAATCTATTCTTCCTCTCAGCATGCCTGCTCTATTGACTGCCTTCCTTTTCAATCAGCCCCTAGCCATTATGCCGTATTTCAGACACCAGAAAAGTGGCCTCTAGTATAAGTGTCCATGAATATAAATGCCCTGCATGGTCCACCTTCAATTCTTTCTCTGTTTTCTTGATCTTGTGTCTCTGTTTCTTTCTCATCCTCTCCAGAGTCTCTTTTTGCTTCAATATATCACTCACCACAACGCCTCCTCTAGGAAGTCCGCTCAGCTGCAGCGGCTGGAGCAGCCCAGCCCAGCCTCCCCACCTCACTCACCCAAGGCCTGGATGCCTTCCTCATCTGACTCTGCCTCGTCTCTCAAGGTTGGCCTCAGGTGTGGCCTCCTCAGACAGCCCTCCAAACCCGGCAAGGCCTTTTCTCTGGGTGCTAGGAGCTGGTCCCCCTCAGGCTGCTAGTCACCCTGACCAGAGTGAGCCTCTGTCTGTCCCCACTAGGTTGCACTTGCTGGGGGCTGGGACTTTGTCCTCTTCATCCCAGCCTCAGACCTCAAGCTGTCTCCCTGCACAGTAGCTCAACTCCCATTCCAGTCTGCATGGCGCACTTCTGTGAGCAAAGAGGGCACCAGCTAGGCTGTGACAGGGATCCCAGGAGAGACCCTGTAAGTGCTCTGGGCTGGCTTGTCTTCATCTCTAGCCTCTCCATCAGGTATCCACCCTGTCACTGTGCTCCAAACATACTGAGCTTCCTCTGTGGACCTAGGTGCCACACCCTCCAGTCCCTCCCCATCTAACAGGGTAGGAATCTTCCCCAGTTCTCTTCTCCAGTGACAAATCTCAGTAAAAGTGGATCCCACCAATAAAGAAAGGGGAGAGGGAGGGAAAGTTAGGGGGAAATTAAATATTGAGTTGAATAGCCACACTTCCATGCAGAAGCAAGCCCAGGACAAGTCTCCACACGGAGTCAGGGCCCATGAAAGGAGAGAGAATTAGCAGCTGTGCCTACATGGGCCACAGATACAGAGCTGAGCCCCCCCCCACCCCCCATGAACTTGAGTTTGGCTTTGGAATCCCTGTGCTGAGGCAATGGCCAGGGGTTCTGGGGCAAGCATGGATACCTGCTGTCCTAGGATCCTTCGATCTCTCTGGGTTAAGCAGGAACCTAGTCATGTCAAGTATCATCTGCCTGACTGAGCCTATTCTGTGGAGAGTGGCTGGCAGCGCCCACTCACCTGCGTGTCCCTCCCTGCCAGCTGTATTGGTGATAAACAGCTCAGCTGGAAGCTTTGGTTGAGTGCTCAGGAGGGCAGGGGTACCTCAGGGGAGTAGTGAGGGAACTACTTGTGCTAATGAGGCAAGTGGGGGAGAGGAAGAAGCCCTGTCCCCACTTCAAGGAGGAGTGGTGCTCCCTGTTGGATCTGGTCACTCCAGTGCTCTTTTGATGTGTGTGTGTGTGTGTGTGTGTGTGTGTGTGTGTGTGTGTGTGTGTGTGTATACTTAGGTTGTCAAGGCATGCATGAGGAGGTAAAAGGACAATTTGTAGGAGTTGGTTTTCTTCTTCCTTGTGAGCCTTGGGGATTTGAACTCAGGTCGGTCGTCAGGCTTGACAATAAGCGCCTTTGTCTCCTGAGCCACCTCATCAGCCCTCCACTGGTGTTTCTAGTCTATACCTTGAAGCCACTGGTTCTCAAAATGTGTTCCCTGGACCAGTAGTGTCAGCGTCCTTTAGGAGCCAGTCACCAGTGTAAGTCCTTCAGCCCCTTCCCCACCCAGCTATTGGTCTTTATCAATCCCTCTGGGCGAGTTCAAATGTGCCAACTTCTGCCTGGACCTAGGCAAGCTTCAGCGGCTTCACCTATAACTTGTCCTGTGAACAGAGGGCTCTGTGCATAATAGACAGTAGAACCGGTTACTACTATTTGGGAATAGCAGGCTTGAGAGGATTGGAGGATGCCAGCCTGGTCCTCCAAACCTCAGGACACAGGGCTGGGCCAGAACTCTTCAGGGCCTCCCCAACCCTCCGCACTCAGTCCAGGACTTCACACCCTAAAGCCCTACCTTCTACACCTGGGGCAATTGTCAATAATCTAAGTTTTTAGATTGGCTTTCAAAGCTGCCAGTTTCATTTAGTAGACCCTCCATTGGCCTGAGCCTCGGTGGGTGGCTCACTCCTGGGAGCCCGAGCTGTCCCCACACTGCTATTGTGCTCTCTAGAGCCAATGTGTCAGACCTGCCGATTTGGGGACCGTGTTCAGTACCCCCCAGAGGTGCATACTACACACTTGGGGAGTTTCACCCTGTGTCATGTGTATCCGTGTACTAGAAGCCTCTGGAAGTCTGTGGCAACTTGGGAGGCCCTGCAAGTGGAGAAGCATGCTGAAGAGTCTCCTCCGAGCCGCTCTGTAGCCTCTCCCCCAGGCATCAGCAGGCTGGGGCTGCTGGGCTCCAGGAAGCCTCGCTCTGGAACATGACTGAAATATTATCTGAGCCATGTCCCTCCACGCACGCACACACAGAGACTCCATGTTGGTGACTGGGAACAGGGTTCATCCCTGTAGATGCACAGGGCTCAGGAACTCCAAATGGGAGGCTGCAGTCTTGGCTAGGTGAGCTGTGTTCTTAGGCAGCTAGTAGGACAAGGGTAACATGGGCACTGTCTGGGAGCATCTTGAGGGCAGTGAGATGGAGATGGATGGTCCCTGGCTTAGGGGGTCTATGTAGGGGAGCAATTTAGAGTCAGTAGAATCCATGTTCAGTGGAATTTTGAGTTCTGATTTTTCCCAGGACTAAGAGTCTTGGGGGTGATTCTCCACGCTGGGTCACTATCAGGAGGTAAAGGATGGGCATTCCACAGTGCATGGGCACTCAGTGGGCACACATGGGCTCCAGCCTCTCTTGTCCTTTTTGTTTATTGTTGCACTGGAAACAAAAGCATCAGTAGGAGGTCAAAGAGCTGAAGTCTGTGGAGGCTTTGACTCTGACCTCTAGATGACTTTCCCTTCCCTGATCTCAGCTTCCTCATTTAAACAATGCCACAGCAGACAATGGCCACAGGGTCATGCACACAGCAACCTTCTATGGCAGCCAAGAGGTTGGTGTGTGCACTCTTGGCTGCCCACCAGCTCAGCCTGCTGGATCTCCCTGGTTTCCCAACTCAGACTCTTGCTGAGTCAGCCCTGCTCCTGACCTGTACCCCACACCTGTACCCCGCAGCCTTCCTTTTGGTACGGGGTGGATTTTCCAGGAGGCATTGGCCCTCCATATGCATGTGTGTGTACACACACGTACAAATATGCACACACATGTGCATAACACAGACATGCACACACACACACACACACAGACAATGGAAAAAAGGGGGAAAAACAATGGATCATGAATACGCAGGTACCCATCGCTCAGTGGCCACCCTAAACATTCCCGACTGCTTCCATTACTCGCTCTGTCTTGGATCCATGGAAGAGCTGAGTGAAGCTTTATTCTAGAAGGTGCCGAACTGCTTACCAGGAGGGGTTTGGCTAAAGCTTCAGAGGTTCGGGTCTGTATCCCCTCCTCATAGCTTTCCAAATTCTTTCACATAGTGCCTCTAGTTGGTGACTAAGAATTCAAATATATGAGCCTATGGGGGCCATTCTTATTCAAAGCGCCACATGCAGGGGACACCTCTATATATTGGAACATGGGGGAGGGGCATGCTCAGGGCTGGGGCCTCAGCCATCTGACTCACCTCTGACTTAGGAATCTGGCTACTCACAGTCACATCTGGACTCTGACACAGAATAGCTAGGTGATGGTCACATATCCTTGCTGTGCCTCAGTTCCCTCTTCCGTAGAATGGGCTTTACACGCTATCATCATATGGACTTTACAGGGTTCTGCTGAACACTATGTAAAGTATTGAGACCCTTGCCTGGTACCTGCTAAGTGCATAGCTAGGACTGATGCCACCTCTGACTGCCCTTCCTTGCTCAGCATATAGGGGTGTCCCCGGCTTATAGAGGTTTGAATAAGAAATCCTCTCCCTCCACCCCCCCCCCAGGCTCATATATTTGAATTCTTAGTCACAGCAAGTGGAACTATTTGAAAGGATTAGGAGGATTAGAAGGTGTGGCCTCATTGGAGGAAGTATGTCAATGGGGGTGGGTTCTGAGGCTTGACCATGCCAAGCCCAGAGTCTCTCTCTCTGCCTATAGAGTATGATGTGAAACTCTCAACTACTGCTCCAGTGCCTGCCTGCCTCACCATGCTCCCCACCATGATGGTAATGGACCACACGTCTGAAACTGTAAGCAAGACCCCAATGAAATGCTTTCTTTTAAGAGCTGCCTCGGTCATGGTGTCTCTTCACAGCAAAAGAACAGTGACTAAGAAACTGCTGAAGGGTGTATACTACCATTCCCTTCCTCTATCTGGCACCACAAGATGCTTCTACCGGCTAGAGCCAGCACCACCCAGGAAGAGATTCTTGCCTGGGATGTCTACATCCTTTTGAAAGACCCCAGCTTATGCCTCTCTGTAAAATGTCATTGTATTGTTGCCTAAGATAAGGGACCTTCCACACTGGGCGAGGCCGGCAAAAACAGGATATCTATGGTTAAACATCTGCCAACTGACTCACCGGCCCCAGGAACTGGGGAAACCAAAAAAATGTGCTATAGCCTTGTGGAATGCCGAGTTTGTCCTTAACCTGAGCCCATGGCCTCATTTAAAGCAACCAATGAGAACCCTGTAACCATGCATCTGCTTCTGTAAGCCCGCTTCTTGCCACCCCAACCCTATATAATCAACCCCCGTCCTAGCCCGGCACGCTCAGTCACCCGAAGGCTGTAGCGTCCGCAGGCGCCTGTGTAAACAATAAAGTTGCCTCTTGCACTTGCATCCGGTGGTCTCGGTCTCTGTCCTTGGACGCTGGGCCCCAGGGGCGGTGTCCCCGTTTCAGGGGTCTTTCACTTTAACTTGCACCTTTGTCTTCCCCTATCACTCCCATTCCTGGTCTTCTACAAACCTGTGTTCCTATCTGGCTCCCTAACAATCATGTACTCTTTGAGGAAGAGACTGGGCCTTCCAGGCCTATGTCAGTTCTGGAGCTTGGAGGACAAACCCTGGATGCACACTGCATCCCTTGGAATCTTTGGGCTTCAGGTTCCTTTTCTGTAAAATGGGAATAATCTTACGTGTCTTCTTATGTCAGCTGCTGTAAGAACATCCTTGAAGAACCCTGCCCAAGAACCTCATCATGAGCCTTAGTCAGCTCATGAGAGCAAATGAAGGTACCCTGCTTCGCCCTGTACAGATAGGAAAACCAAATCTATGAATCTACTATAGCCAGATCAGCAGTCAAGACTGTGAGACAACTTGCAGCGTGATCTTGGTCTCAGCTTTCCCTTCAATGCGCTGTGCTAGGATCGTGTTTCCCCAGCTCACCTTCCTTCAGGGTCAGAGTTGGCTCCCACACTACCAGCCTCCCACTGCTCCTGCTCCAGGATTCCTTGTTCCTCGGATAGCTTCTGGAACACGGAGACTCAGACTTCTGCTCTCTTTTACAACCCTGGGCCTGGAGGCACTGCAGCTCCAGCATCACATATCACAGGTAATTAAGGGTCCTGTCCCAGGGAGGGGAGTTTACCTTTTGCCAGAGACACTAAATCCTGCTCCCGGGGATGTGAGGAATAAAGTATTGCGCTGACCTAACACTTGTCAGGGTTTAATGGTGCTCCTGCAGACATGCTCAGATGGGGATGGAGAGGCAGGGCAATGGATACACCTCTGCAAACGGCGGCACTTTGAGTGGTAAGATGCGGAAGGTCCAGAGGGTTGGGGGCACTTAGAGGCTGCAGCTGCTTAGGTGGGTGGTTCAAGGGAGAGATGGGCTTCTTTTCTTTGGTAGGGAAGGCAGGATGGGCTTCTCACTGAGATGCCACATAGAAGCTTCGGGAACCAAGCAAACTCTGCCACTGACTCACACTGTGACTGCGTTTGTGATATATAATCTTTCGGGGCCTCAGTTTCCTCATTGACTGGGGCAAAGTCTGTACTGATAACCACCACACTTCCTTGACTGCGCTCTATGGTTATGATGTCTCCCCTAGGTGGCGCTCTGTGGGGAGATTAAGACCCCTCTCTTCAACTCAGCGGATGCATGGGGATGCTCCTGAAGGTGGTTGGAATTGAAGGGGAGAGGGCGCGTGGCCTGTTCTCTTCTCTTTGGATGCTGAGTTCCCAGGGGAGGTGGTGGGGAGGCCATGGATTCTGTGGTCCCTACACTCACAGATACATGTGCTATTTGACCAAAAACCACACCAGATGTAGGCTTTGATGGCCTTGTCTCCATCTGAAGCTTAAGTTTTAAGTCCCCTGTAAAGGAAAAAAAAATGGCATCAGAAGGTAACTGAGTGGAAGCTCGGTGCTCCCCCTCAGGGACTGACTCAGTTTCCTCATCTGTAAAATAGAGACCTGTTGGCTTCCAGGCTGCTGTAGAGCCAGCTGACCATGTGCCTGAGAATGCCATGCTGTCCGTGTCAAGAAGAGGCTTGGTGTCTGGTGGGGACTACTTTCCATCCAGTGGCCATCTGGCTGTCCTGCTGCCCCTGGCTGGATATCTATTGTCCCACTTCTCTTGTAAGGGGCTCAGGAGGATGAGCTCTGCTGCTGATGGAACGTTCTGGGTCTGTCCTAGATGCACAGTGGGCTGCTGTCAAGGTGCACCCCAACTTGACAGAACTGTGCTCAGAGAGATGGGCGGGAACTCGAGGAGCCTGTGCAAGAGGCAGGCAGCAGGCTCAGACCATTGGGGATGAAGCTTGGAGTTGACTGTCCTTGCTAGATGACTCGGTTCACTCCTAAGTGCTCCTCTGAGCTCAGACCCATCTGTCTGCCCACTCCACACTGGCACTCAGCCGGTGGCTTTGGCAACAGGGAGGTCCGTGGGTGGGTAGGTGGGTGGAAGGGACATTAGTCCTTCTCCAGAACCCAGCTGGTTCCAGGCACTCAAGACAACAGTGCCAGGCTCTAGGCACACTTGCATCCCAGTGTGGAGGGTCTTAGCCTATCCTGACTGCTCCCTCTGAACTGCATCCCTTGCTCTGTCAGCCAAGCCTCTATCTCAGGCCCTGCACTGCTCATCTAGCTGCCCAACTTGGAAGATCTATCTGGTTGACAGGAAGGGGGCCTGGGGAGGTGCCTGGGCAATCGGTCTCTATCCCACATCTAAGAAGCCGAGGCCACTGAGTGACACTTCACAGTTGTCCTGGTGCCTCCTCAGATGAACACCTGAACCCTGTGCCAGGTCTTGCCAGGCATCTCACCCCTGGGCCCCTCTCTCCAGTTGGTCTCCATGCCTGGGGGCTGCTGTGCAGAATGGTCCCTCGTGCCTGGATGCTCCTATGCTTGTTGTTCAGTCCTGAGGCTGGCCTGTGTGTTCTCTGCTCTGCCTCCATCCCAATGGCAGTACATGGCATGTGAGCTGAGCCCTTCCTGTTTGAGCAGGCTGAGTACTTCCTGTCCACTCATGAGCACCATGTTGTCTATGCCTTGTAGTGGCCCCATGGGAGAGGAGACCTATTACCAGGGAAGAATCCCACTCAGAGGGGAAGTAACAAGGTGACTGGAAGGGGTGGGTGTGGGTAGAGTGCTGGCTCCATGCTCTCCCATGTTTTGGAAGCCAACAAAGCTAACACCCTGGGAGGGGGCAGAGTTGCCACCATCCTGCTGAGAGATCTGTCCCTGGTTGTTACCATTTCATGCAGCTGTCACCTGTGCCTGGCCCTTGCTGAAACTGATACTGATGGGGGAGGGGGGGACGGGGATGGGACGGGGCGGACAGTGCTGGCTAATGACACCGGGAGGGAGAAATGCCTTCATTGTGACCCTGGGACTCAGGACTCCATTTATTTGATAGTCACATGCCACCTCCCAGCAGAGGAGATGCTGTTGTAAACCCCGCCCCCCCCCCCCCCCCCCCCCCCCACTTAGCAGACCGGAAAGCTGAGGCTCAGGGAAATGAAGCAACATGCCAGGCCATGCTCTGTTGAGAGGTGGCAGGGTACAGGTGGCTGAAGTTGGGTTTATTGATGAGGCAGAAGAATAGAAAACAGCAGAAGAGGAAATTCTAGAGATAGGAAAGGCAGCAGAAAAAAGACTCAACCCTCCCATCTAGTAGGGCTGGGCTCAGCCAAGGGAGCATGCGCAGAAAGCTGGCATTATATGAACTTGGGAGAGGTGAGTATTACATTAATGACCCATCAAAGTCACTGGGGACCTTATCTTGCCCCTTTCCCCCTTTGTGGTCTCTTGGAGCCAGGCTGCAGGTGTGGTGTGACACCCCCCCAAGCCCCTTTGTGTCACCCCCTAATGAACTATCCCCTTCGCTGTCTGTACAGTTATTCCTAGGGAGATAAGACAAGAACACAGTTGCTTCTGCCCTCTACACTCAGCTCCCACCCACATTTCTTCACAGCAAGCCTACTGCCCTGGCTTCCACATTAGAGGCTTCAGTGATTCTTTACCTTCCTAATGCTGTGACCTTTTAATACAGTTCCTTATGTTGTGATGACCCCCACCTATAAAATCACTTTTGTTGCTACTTTATAACCATAGTGCTACTGCTATGAATCATAATGTAAATATGTGATATGCAGGATATCTGATATGCAACATCTGTGAAAGGGTCGGTCATTCCAGCCACAAAGTTGAGAACCGCTGTTCGAACCTACTCAGACTTGCATCCCTGGGCACATCTCCTCAGCTTGGTTTTCCCATTTGTGAAACAGGAAAACAAATAACCGACCTCATTTAGAGGGATGTTACTCAAGATCCAGCAGGTGCTGAGCCTTGCCTGGTGGCTAATAAGCACTCAGTAAACAGCCTCAGGAGCTGGTAGAAAATTTATATACAAACACAAAGCCCTCCGTGCCTCTCATCATAAGTGTGTCGGTTCCATATACATGGTGAGCCTAATCTAGCCAAGGGCAATTCTCCAACTGGGGATTGATTCCCCAGATGACTCCTACTGTAGCACAGGGGCATGGGGAACATGAACTGTTGGTTTGTCCCTAACCCAGAGTAGTAGGAAGAGGGACAGTGGGACGGAAGACAGGTCACAGATCTGGCCTTGCCAGGGCTTCTGGTTGGCCCAAGGCTCTGTGAGCATCTGAGGCAGGAGGTAGAAGTTGAGACTTATATCCTAACTTTTCAGCACATCTTGGTTCTGAGTTCTCCCCAGGTGTCTGTGGCTCTGGCCTGGATCCCAACCATTCACATCTTCCTCTGTTGTGGAGCACCCAGCCTTGGCATCTTGGCTCTGTACTTAGGGATGCTTTGGGCTGGTTTACTGTTATTAATGTGTGCCCAGCTGGTGGCTCATCCCCTCAGGCTTCCAAACAGGGGATGGAGCTGATCATTTTCCTCCCAGGAGGCATCCTGGGGTGTATGTTCTCACAGCTGTGAGTCTTGCCTCTCAGCAGCCACTGCCAGGAACCTCAGAGCAGTGCAGTGTTCCCACCCACTGGTGGACTGTACCCCCTGGACTGGTTTCTTGAGAATGTGGTGATCTGCATAAGAATGGCCCCCATAAACCGGGCGGTGGTGGCGCATGCCTTTAATCCCAGCACTTGGGAGGCAGAGGCAGGTGGATCTTTGTGAGTTCGAGGTCAGCCTGGTCTACAAAGTGAGTCCAGGACAGCCAGGGCTACACAGAGAAACCCTGTCTTGAAAAACCAAAAAAAAAAAAAAAAAAAAAGAATGGCCCCCATAGACTTGTATATTTGAATACTAGGTTCTCAGGTGGTAGAAATGTTTGGGAAGGATTAGGAGGTATGTCTCATTAGAGGAGGTGTGTCACTGGAGGCTTCCTTTGAGGTTTCAAAATACCCAGCACCATACTTAGTGTCTCTTTCTCTTCTGTCTCAAGGTTGTATCTCAAGATACGAGCTTCTAGCTATGGCCTTAGAGCTGTGCCTGCCTGCCTGCCTGCCTGCTGCCGTTCTCCCACCATGATGGTCATGGACTCACCCTCTGGAACTGCAAGCCTCAATTAGCTCTTTCTTCTGTAAGCTGCCTTGGTCATTGTGTTTTGTCACAGCAATAGAATAATTAAAACAAGAGGGAACTCTACAGACGATTATGTGTTCCTGACATCTCTAAATAACCCATCTTGGAAATTTGCCTTTCTCAAGAGAAGAGCACTGGGGAGGATTCGCCAGAAAGCCTGTGCTCTGGCCAGACCTCAGGGAGGCAGATTGACTTCCACTAATCCTTAGGAGCTTCTGGTTTCTTTCTTCTGGAGACCTCCATTCACTAGGGTAAGCTTCCTTCCAAGGGGAAGATAGAGAAACTGTCACCAAGGAGCATCCCATGAAGCCAGTGCCCAAAGTCATATGGCTGCCGAGCTAGTGACAAGTGTGCATAGGGGCTGACACAGAACTATGGGACAGAAAAAAGAGTCCCAGGATCTGGGGCAGGAGTAGGGCTGCTCAGTGGGCAAGACTGGTTTTTGGATAATCATGAAGATCTGAATTTGGATACTGACACCCACATAACAAGCCAGGTGTAGCAGCTGGAGAGATGGCTCCACCGTTAAGAGCTTACTGCTCTTTCAAAGGACCTATGTTTAAGTTCCCAATGCCCACATCAGGTGGCTCACAACTGCCTATAACTATGGCTCTTGGATCAGGTGCCCTCTGGCCTCTGTGGATACCTGCATGCAAATGGTACATATAAACTCATTCAGGGGGCACACAAGAAATTAATAAAATAATTAATCAAATAAAATCAAAAAATTTTAAAAGGTGTGTGAGAAACATTCTATTTTTTTTTCTGTCAAAGGTGGCTTGCTCACCAAGAAACAATCCTTCATAAACCACCTGCATTTTGCCCAAGCCCTGGACATTTCTGAGGCGTGACTCTGTCACACCCTTCCCCTTTGTTCATCAGATGATGAGGTACAGCCCCCACTGATGGGGTGAGACACAGACACCATCTGCGTAAGAATCAAAGCTAAGAGAGCTTCTGACTCTAGAATGTGTTCAATAGCCGGGCTGAGAGAATTCAAAGGGATGGATAGTGTGCCACAAGAATTCGCTGGGACATATGGACCCCTCCCTCTCACCATCAATAAAGCAACCCAGCATACACTGTCTGCCCAATGAAAGAGCTAAAGTCATAAAAACTCTTAGAAGAAAAATATGTGCTAAATTGTGCCTGCCATTAGCCAAGGGCTCCGTAAGTGAGGCACTAACAACAGCAGTAAGAGAAAAGCAGATAAAATAGAAGGCTGGAATCAAAGCCCTTTATTCTCCAGGGATCACCCTCCTGAGAGTGAAACCTGCAGAATGGGAGAGGGACATGCAGATCAGATAGCTGATAAGGGACTTTGGTCTAAGGAGATCAAGGACTCTTATGGCTAAACAACACAGGAGCAAAAAGGATACGAATTGGGGACGATACAGTCGTGGCCAAGAGCCTCCTGCAGGGGGCGCAGTTCAAACCTGCAAGGAGATTCACCTCCCACCACCGGCACAGATGGATGGACTAAAAAGACCTCTGGTTTATATATATATAATATAAAATACATATATATAAAATTACATATATATGTATGTAATTTAGAACTTTTTCAATTTTAATGGTGTGAAGTGTTAGATCCCCTGGAACTGGAGTTACAGGCAGTTGTGAGCTTCTATGTGGGTGCTGGGAATTGAACCTGGGTCCTCTACAAGAACAGCCGGTGCTCTTAACCCCTGAGCCATCTCTCCAGCCCCACCTCTGGTTTTTAATAACAAGTGCTGGCAAGGATTTGGAGGAGCTGGGCTCCTCATATGCTGCTGAGAAGCATAAGCTGGACTTGTTGAAGTCTCACAAAAATCCCAGTGCTTGGGAGGCTGAGGCAGGAGCATTGCTGTGAGTTAAGGGTAGTCTGGGCTACAGAGGAAAATCTTGTTTCAAAAACACCAAACCAAATGAAACAATAACAAAAAACAAAACAAAACAAAACTCCAACCAAATCCCCAAAACCCGTACAGAAACTGTGAACGCTTTCTGCTGTTCCCTTAAAAGGTTACTCGTCGATTCACCACTTAACTCAACAATTTACTTCCAGGTACACAGAGGAGAAAGCAGAAACTATGTTCACACAACAATGTCCTCGCGTGTTCACAGCAGCGGGATTCATGAGTGCCACATGGTGGGAATAACTCAAAGCTCTCTACAGACAAAAGATCCACGAAGAAGGGAAATCCATAGAGTGGGATACTGCTTAATACTAAAAAAGAAGGAAGTGGTATGCATGGCACACCACATATGAGCTGTGAGACCATTAATGAAAAAAACTGGCCACCAAAGATCCATATATTTTCTGTGACCCTGGTTGTTGGAAATAGGGTAAAGAAGGCCAGCCTCATTGAAGGGCTCCAAAGAGGGGGGGGGTATCCCTGAGAGGAGGATTGCTCACTCTCGTTCTTGCCAGAGTCTCATGTAGCCCAGGCTGGCCTCAAAGCCCCTATATAGCTAAGAATGATCTTGAAAGCCTTGCGCTCCTGAGTGCTGCAAGTACAGGTGGGCAATAACTACCACATCCAGTTTATGAGGACCTGAGGATGGATCCCAGTGATTCAGCCTTGCTAGGTGATCACTGCACCCATGCAGCAATTTCCTTAAGAGGAGTCCTCTTGACAACCAGGACCTGTTGTCTGGGGTCCCAGGGCTTGGTAAGCTATCTTCAGAGTGGGTGGTATGATGATTTGCATAGGAATCCCGCCGCCCCCCCAACCCCTGCCAGGATCCTAGATCTGAATGTTTGGTCACCAGGGAGTGGCACTATTTGAAAGGATTAGATGTGGCCTTGTTGGAGGAAGTGTGTCACCAGGGATGGGCTTTGAGGTTTCAAAAGCCCATACCAGGCCCAGTGGCTTTCTTTTGCTGATGCCTGCAGATCCAGATGTAGAACTCTCAGCTCCTTCTCAGCATCATGTCTGCCTGCATGCTGCCATACTTCCCGGCATGGTAATAATGGACTAAACTTCTGAACTGTAAGCCAGCATCAGCTAAAAGCTTTCTTTTTTGAGTTGCTGTGGTCATGGTGTCTCTTCACAGTAATAAAACACTGAGCAAGACTAAGACTATAGTTATGGCATAGGATAAATCTTTGCCCCCTAAGCCATCCCCTATCTTCTGGCTAGGGAACCCAGTTAAGTGACCACACCTTTCTGTTTCCCTCTCTGTCAAAGGGAGAGTGGCAGGATTACCTCTTCAAGCCCTTGAGTGTCCCCAAGGGAACATGTGAACAGCTGAGCCTGGTGTGTTAACCACACAATGACGAGTTACCAACGTCACCGAGAACACAGAGCAGTGATTTCTTAACCGCAGCCTCCTCCCTCCTTGCTCCATTACTGTCATGGCTTGACACTGTTTCCCCAAACACATGGTGAAGTCCTAAGCCCTAGTCCCTGAGAGTGTGACCTTATGGATGTAATTAGAGATGAGGTGAGGGTATATGCTGTATCACAGGGTAGGTCTCAATCTAATGATCTATGTCCTCAGAAGAGCAAAGTGTAGGGACTGGAGATGTGGCTCTGTTATTTTTTTATTTTTTATTTTTTGGTTTTTCGAGACAGGGTTTCTTTGAATATCTCTGGCTGTCCTGGACTCGCTTTGTAAACCAGGCTGGCCTCGAACTCACAAAGATCCGCCTGCCTCTGCCTCCCAAGTGCTGGGATTAAAGGCGTGCGCCACCACTGCCCGGCGTGGCTCTGTTATTAACTATTAATTTTTATCTATCTTCTATCTATCTATCCATCTATCATCTATCATCTATCTTCTATCTATCTATATCTATCTATCACCTATCCATCTATCTACCTACCTATCTATAATCTATCTTCTGTCTATATCTATCTTCTATCTATATCAATCATCTATCAATATATCTATCTACCTATCTATAATCTATCTATCTATCTATCTATCTATCTAACAATCATCTATCTATCTATCTATTTTCTTTTACTGGAAAAGAAGTTGAATGGCATGAACAACGCGTGTCAATAGTTGATACTAACTTGAGTTTGTCATCTGGTCCGCAGGATGCCATGTTCAGTGCTGTTAGAGGCTGAGTGGTGAGAGTTGGTCTGGGCAGAGGACAGGGATGAAGGGATGGAGGCAGTGTGGATGTTTCCTTTCCCTCCCTCAGATCCCTACATCCTCATCCAGCTACCAGAACCCCCACCTGACTATAGGAGAGTTCAGTACCAGCTGCTCCAGCCTGGATTCTGTGAGTGAGGCCTCTGTCTTGCACACCAGATGGTGGGTATTTGGATTCCAGACCCCCTATATCAAAGGTACAGGTGTTCCCTTGGGAGTCTGGATGGAGTTAGGGCTGCTAGCTGTGGACAAGGCAGGCCAGACAGGACCTCCTAGCCCCAGAGTCTATCCCTCACATGGCTAGTCTATTAATTCTCAAGGCCTCTGTTCCCTGCTCCATAAAACAAGGACAACCATGTCTATAAGAGCCCTTGTAGAGTCATGTGATCAGCCTTGGCGTGTGCACTGAGCTGGGACCAGCACAGGCAAGATGCCATGACCTGTGGCTGAGGCTCTGCCCCTGGGCCACTCAGGAGGAAGACTCCAGCCTTGCTGCGGGTTAGGAGCCCAGGCCTCATTATGTTTAATTGCTTGTATCGCAAGCCCCTTAACATGCTCGCCCCCATGACCTGCACCTCCAGGAAGCAGCGTCACCATCCTCCCGTGACTGTGTGTAGCATATTCCCAGAGCCCAGCACACAGCTCTCAAATTGGCTCACGATTTGTGGGCGGCTTGGATAAAAACCTTTTAATGGCTGTGTGCAGCATACGCTCTTAGTGTCGCTCACGGGCCTCCCAAATATCTTTCCTACCACATAGCGGGATGTGATAGGTGTGAAATTAGAGCCGCTCTCTCAGTTTCATCTCCACCCAGAGGCCTCTGTGAGTAGCTGTGGTGGGCTGACAGTGTGCAGTGGCTTTGATGGAGGTGGCCTGGGCCCTGTCCATGGCCCACTATCCTGGGGGGCTCTCTGTACTCCCAACTCTGGGGTTCTGTCCTGCCTCACTGTTAGCTGTCACATACTCGTGGAACAAAGGGGACCCAGGCATCGAAGAACCTCTACTCACTTGGAGGGTCTCTGGGTCCCTGAGAGAGGATCTGGGTGGCATCACAGACAGGTCTAGACCATGAGCGCCTGTGATTTTGGAAACTGGCTTTGACTCTGACGTATTTGAAGAAAGACGTGGAGTTAGGGGGCAGCATAATTTAAAAGGCCTCTCAGGGCTGGGATGTCTCAGAGGTTAAAGAGCTTCTGGGGCAAGCATAAGAACTAGAGCTCAAACCCCCAAATCCATGCAGATGCTGGGTGGGTGTGGTGGCCCATCTGGAACTCTCCAGAACAAGTTGAATAGACAAACCAGTCATATCAGCAAGCTCTGGGTTCCATTGAGAGACCCTGCCTCCATGAATACAGTGGGAGAGCAATTGAGGATGACTCTCCATAGCAACCTTGGCTTCCATATGTAGGTGCACCTATGTACATGCACTCTTCACACATGTAAGCACATATATACACATGTACACAACACTCACATACACACACACACACTCCCACACACAGACATACACACACTCACATGCAACAGTCATACATACTCACACTCACACATTCACACACACACAGACACTCATACACACACACTCACATGCAGATACACACACATACACACACACCTATACGCATTCATATACATACAGGCACACATTCACACACTCATATACACACATGCACTCTCACACACAGACATGCACTCACATATACAGACACACAATACCCACACACACACTCACTCACATACACATTTTCACACGCATGCACACACAGAGACATACACACGCATACACACACAGACACTCATACACACACACTCATACACACTTATACATACACTCATACACACAGATACACATAACACACTCATGCACACATTCACACACACAGACACACTTATACATACACTCATACACACCTATATGCACACTCACACACAGACACACACAAAAATGGAAAAATAAAACTAAAACATCTTTGAGCTGAATAGACAGCTCGGCGGTTAAGAGAACCTGCCACACAAGCATGAGGCAGAGAGAGAGCTTCTGGGACTTGCTGGCGGCCAGTCTAGCTGAAAAACTCAAGCTTCCAGTTCACGGAGAGACCCAGCCTCTGGGACAAGTGGCAGAGAACACTGACACCTCCCTCTGGCCTCTGTGTACACACACAGGCAAGATGAAGAACACACAGGTGCTTAATTACACATGCCCCAATACATCATTATACCCTCCCCGATTTTGATGGACAGTTGCTGAGCCACTGGGTGCAGACACCACAGAAAGGAAGGGATGCTGTCATAGTGACATTGTGGTGGGTGGTCTGTAATGTCACCGAAGGGAAGACTTCCCTAACTGTGTATGGCTGCTGCCCTTCTCGAGGCTGCAGTAGACCCTGACTCCTTCTCCAGGGCAAGGTGTAAAGACAGATGGACCCCAGAGTCAAAGATAAGTGGATCCTAGATGGGGTCCCCGGAAGGCCAGGTAGGCGGAGCACCTCATTGTCCCTGCCACTCCCAGAAGCACCCCAGGCTTCCAGAACTCAAGGCTCTGGGGAGCCATGAACACTGATCACACAGAGAGGTGTGTACAAAATGTTCCCCATAAGGCATTAGGAGTGTGGCTCAGTGGGTGGAGTGCTCGCCTTGCATGCATGAAGTCCTGGGTTCAATCCCAGGCACTTCATAAACTGAGAGCATAGTGGTGCACACCTATGATCCCAGCACCGAGGAGGTCAAAGCAGGATTGGAAGTTTAAGGTCACCATTGGCTAGATAGTCTGAGGCCAACCTGAGGGACACGAGATGCTGTCTCAAAATCAAAGATAAATGGGGTCCGGGATAGTCGTTCCTCCTTGTTGGCTGCTAGGATAGACTGGCAAGATGTGTGGATATGCATAAGCATCTAGCTAAGTGCCCAGTGGCCTCAGAGGGACTTGGCCTGAGTCCCTCTCTTTAGCAGCATCTGTCAGAGTCACCTGTCATCTGCCTGCTCCATCCACGCATGTGTCTTATGCCTGGCTCACACCCTGAACCGCAAACTCACCAAGGACAGGGACTTCATTCTGTTCAAAGTTTGTCCATGTCTCTGGACCCAGAGAAGACACCATGGATGCTCCATAAACATTTGATGAGTAAATAATGGGGTCTGGATCTCTCATTGCACTGGAAGAGCCTGGATGGTTCAGGCTGAGCTGCATTTCTTCCCTGGGGTGGCCAGCGTGGGGCTGAGCACTGAGCATGCTCTGTCAGAGGAGCTGGCCAGTCTGCCCAGCAATGCCAACCTCCTCCCCAAGCTACTGTAATGGGATCAATGTTGCTCTGGAGGTCTGGCCTTTGGAGGTTTTCAATTTCCCTAGATCGAGGACTTTCCACAGGGCCTTTGTGTTCTCATCGACTGCCAGCGTATGGCAAGCTTTGTTGCCCTGACAAATAATATTTGATAAGAAAAACAGAGATGTGGAGGCTGGGTCAGGGCCAAGCCCCAGAATTCCTGCTGAGTAGTGTCAACATAACAGAGGTTTATCTGGCAAGAACATCACCTGGTGAAACTTCCCGAGACCACTCAGAGCGAGGCCTTTGAATCTCCAGTGGGGAAACTGAGGCAGGGTGAGGGTTGATTCAGCCAATGACACATCAACCGGACAGACACATCCTGGTGTTGCCATCCCATGTCACAGATGCATAAGTGGAGGTACAGGGACAGGGTGAGAACTCAGGAGGCCCCACTCTCGGCTCTGAATGCTTTCTAACTTCCTGGACTTTCAATACCCCCAGAAGAGCCCCAGGGAGGAGCACAGAAAGAGTCTCTGGAGTGTGTCACAGCTGGGGGTCTGAGTCCCCTCCCTGGTGGTTCCTGGGCAGTCAGTCACCCCTTGTAGAGGATTCTCAGAGCACCTGCCCCTCGGGGCTTCTGATATGGCCCTGGCCTCAGCTGGGGAACACAGCTGCAAGAACCACAGGCTCAGGCTCTCCCTCTACTAGCCTTTCCAATGCAACAGGGCCTATAGCTAGGTGGTTCAAGAGATTGACATCCCTTGCCAACCATCTATAAATGAGACTCAGGAGCTGTGGTGGCTGGCTCTTCCTGGGCACCAGTCATTCTTCCCTCGGTTACTCCTTTAGTCCAATCAACAAGTAGCCCTTCACATACCTAGCACATGAGGATCAGGCATGAGGCAGACTCTGGGGTCTTACAACATGGGACCAGGAAGAGAATGGACCCCTAACCAGAGACCAATGGGGACAGGTTCCACAGTCACAGTTTGCCACAGTATAGTCTTTTCTTCCTCCCAGGCAAGGGCAGTAGATGGGAGAGGGCCCTATACCTAGACCACAGGGATTCCAAGTGTCTTGGGACAGCCTGCTTGTGTGTGCATGTACACACCCATGTCCCTCCTTCCCAGGACACTGACTCACCCATGACATTGAGGAAGATGTTGCCTGAGGCGAGGACCACCTTCTCCCTTGTGGCTCGGTCGTAGATACCCACGTGGCACTCATAGGGACCATTGTCTGAGATCCGGACCTCAGGCAGCCTGTGGGGAAGTAGATGAAAGGGTAAGGCTGGTATTGCAGGTCTGAGTAGTCAGTGTTCCAGGAGGCCAATCCCAGTACAAACTTGTCCAGGTTCCTGTCCTGTCATCCACTCTGCAAAGACACTGGACCCCTGGGGTCTAGACTGGGAGGAAGGGATGCTGCTTGTGCAGCGCCCACTGCATACAGGCTTTGTGCCTGGCCCTGCAGAGGGAGAATGATGAGTGTGTGTTCAGCCAGAGCCAAATTTGTGCCCAGGAAGTTCCATTGCTGTGAAGAGGCACCATGGCCAAAGCAACTTATAGAAGAGGGCATTTAATTAGGGGCTCACCTACAGTTTCAGAGGGTTAGTCTGTGATCTTCACAGTGCCGAAGTAACAGCTGAGAGCCACTTACACCCTGATCTGAAGGTAGGAGGCAGGGAAAGAAGGAGAGAGAGAGACTGGGTCTGGCATGGACTTTTGAAACCTCAAAGCCCAACCCCAGTGACACATCTCCTCCAATGAGGCCACACCTCCTAATCTTTCCCAAATAGCTCCACCTACCGGGGACCAAGCAATTAGATATGTAAACCTATGGGGGCCATTGCTATGCAAACTGCCACAGCCACAATGCAGGGATTGATCATTACATTCCAAACACCAGGAAACTGAGGCATGAGATGGTCATGACTGCCCCAGTCTGTACAGCTAAAATGCCACCGTGAGACCTTTGAGTCCTGCCTTCATACTACCAAGAGGCCACTTTATGCTCAGTTCCAAGGACACCAAAAGAAACACAATTACATTCCTATCCCCAAGGAATAACCACCCTGGTGGACAGGTCATGGGGAAGCTGACCAATGCTCCACACACCCACACTACAATACATGTGCTCAGCAGAGGGGTAGTGGCTCTGCCTCCAAGGTCCCCAGACCCGGGGTGTGGGAGTCCCCTCAAGTTTCCCTCTTGCCTTTTCATTGGAAAGACTCAAGAGCAAATATCCCAGGCTTCATTCCCCTTTGCGTCTGGTCTCAGGGCTGGGGAGATGGCTCTGAGCTTTTGCAGAGGACCTGAGTTTGGTTCTCAGCATCTGCATTGGACAGTTCATAACAGCCTATAACTCCAGCTCCAGGGAGAATCTGACATCTCTGGACCCTGTGACTACCTGCACTGACGAGCACACCAGCCTCAGTCACAGATACATGCAGGCAAATTAAAAACTGAAGATTGATGCTGTAATGTATGGAGAGAAATTAGGAACTGTCCAGGCAGCCACTGGTATGTCATTTCTTAGTTTTGGAAGCTGCGGGCCCTGCACTTCCTATATAATCAGATATATTTATCCCAGGTCTCTGAGGTGGTTGAAGAATAGATAGCTAGAGTCTCATAGTTAAATTTTGAGTTGTTTAGGAATCAAGAGGGTGTTCTGGATCTAAGAAGATGTTTTTAAAATTGTGATGCAAGTTAGGATGGAAGCTGAGTTGGATATAGAACTTTAAACTCATGGAGATGGTTAGATAGTAGAATGTTAAAGTCAGGTGCCAAATACGTATGGACTGGATATTGGCAATATATGCTAAGTCATATAACTCTCATAATTGTGGCCTAATTATTTCTGTTGTTTTGTATTGTATTTATTGTTATGAGAGAAAGAGCCATTTGTTGGACTGAAAGGGGGAGTTGTTGGGGGGAAAAGATATACCTTAAACTTAAAAAAAAGGAAGGGGGAGGAGGGTGGGAGGGTGGGACTGGAGGGGGGAGTAGGGAGGGGATTGCGATTGAGATGTAACTTGAAGAAATAAAAAATAAATTAAAAACCAAACAAACAATCTTGTGGGTTGAGAGAGATGGATCAGTATCAGGAGCACTTGTTGCTCTTGCAGAGAACCCAGGTTCAATTCCCAGCACCCACATGGCATCTCACAACTGTCCGCAATTCCAGTTTCAGGTCATCCGACACCCTCTTCTGGCCACCATGGGTGCTGCACACACATGGGGTACATAAAAATTTCAGGCAAGACACTCATACATATGCAATTTTAAAACAAATCTAAAAAGGTCATAATGATGGCCTCACTTAAGACTTCTCACGTTTTTTCATAGCAAACAGACAACTGAAGGCATTCTGTCAACCAATTAGTGTGCTAGAGTTCCAATAAAACTTTATTTGTGACCGTCAAGCTTTACATTGCCCAGAACATTCATGTCACAGAATATACTTAAGATTTTCTTTTTTTCCTCAGCCATTTAAAATCGTTAAAACATTCTCAGTCCACAAGCTGTAGGTAAACAGACCATAGTCTGATAATTCCTGTTCTAGATCTTTCTACAGGGCCAACAGGGTCAGATCACACTAGAACGAGTTGGTATGCTATTCTTTCTCCGGGAGGGTACAGTCGGAATTATGGTAATCCCTTTCTGCCATCTAGGCTGCAAAGAGCACTGAGAACCGAGTTCAATTTATGCTTCCCTCTAGGTAGAACCTATGGGACTTTGGGGAAGTCATACTTTTGAGCATCCACTTTCTTATAAAAAAAATGGGGATGACATATCTCAGGACAGCAATGAAGATAGACTTCAATAAACACTTGAGAGCACTGTACACACCTGCCAGGAGACTAAGGGTGGCCTTCACCCTATGATGCCCCAAGAGGAGAGAACTCTTGCCAAGGGGTACCCAAGGACTTGGACCAGCAGAAACCTCACCCTGGTGCTAAGCTGGGCAAATTCAAATTTCATCAAATCCCAGCCTATGCTGGCCTGTTTCTGAGTACCCTAGGTCAGTATCGGTATCCATCTTCACATTCCCAAAGTGGGTAGAAAGCTGGGGAGATGTCATGGTCCTTCCCCACCTAACCAGCCCAGAAGTCCCGCCGAAGTCCATGGGGAACGGAGAGGTCAATGTCATCTCAAGGCTCTTCCTGGGCGGCCCCTGAGCGGGAGACCCCTTCCATCCAATCCTTCATCCCTCCTTTCCCCTCTGCCTGTTCCAAGCCTCTGTTTCATTTGTTTGTGATGCGCAGTTTAACCTCAGGGTCCAGCCTGTCTCAGCTTCTTTTGCTTACCGAGTCACTTCTGTGTGCCCCCTCTCACTTGCCACTCCCCTGACTTGGGCTCTCAGCCTCTTCCTAAGCAGTTGTCACTTTGAGCTGAGCCAGCTCCCTTAGCAGCCCCTCCCTTGCACAGAACCCAGCACTCATTAGCATAAACAGCACCCTCATTTCCATAGAATACACAGAGGTTGCCATCTGGTCTCCTCACTGTCAGGAGGGACTGAAGTGTGGGGCCTGCCCTTTTCATGGGGCGAAGATGCCACCGCCACCCCATCCACTTCTCCTCCCAGAAGAAAATGCCTTGGCAGTGGGAACAGCAGGGAACCTGTCTCCCCTGGGAATGATTTTCTTTGTAACACAGCTAGATTGAGAACAGCAATGTACTTGCTGCTCATGGTAGCTGAGCGACAGGCACCTTAAGTGACATGTTTTGGCTATCCTCTCAGGTGTCTATTATGCAGTCGACCCTGCTGAAGTGACTTTCCCAGGAAACAGGTGCAGAGGGGCGTGTGAAGAGACAGGCTCAGGGGATGGGTGTAGCCGAAGGCTCCTGGGTGATGTCACCAGATAGTAGAGGCATGGCTGACGCCTAGGTGAAGGCCTGCAGGTGACCACCCATGGGCCGTCTATGCAGATGTGTTTATGTGATCCCAGCACTGGGGCAGGGGGCGGGGGGGGCATGTTTGGGAGTCACTCGGCTGATGACATGCTCAGGTAACGGCAACACAAGCAGTATGTTGTGTGGGTGACATCTCACAGGTGGTGTGGAAGAGAAGAGCTCAGTGGACGTGTGGCTTTGATGCTTTAAAAAAAAACAGACAGCTTGCAGCTGGGTCTATCTACTCCTACAGCTCCACTTGGTGCGTCTTGCTGGACTCCAGGTTTCAGGCCTGGCCTGGCTTGGCCATTAAGCCACATGTCTCAGCACATGCTTGACAGCTCTTGCTCCACAGTCCCAGGCAGTGAGTGGCCGGGTGCTGGGTGTCCACCTCTTCATGGGTCCTGAGCTACACTGTTTCCCCTTCTTCTCGATATTCTCTCCACCTCCCTCTTCTCATCTGAAGTCAAACCCAGGATTTAACTGGGGTTTTTTTAATCCCCGTTTTAATCCTCCTTCCATGCAGAATCCAAACCAGGTCCTCCCGAGCCTAAACCCCTTCGAAAGCTTCCTCAGCTTTTGGGAGAAAAGACCAGGGTCTTCCTACAGAGCCTCCTCAGCCCCCTCACCCTGTTCTTTCTCTTCCTGCAGTCACAACCCATCTGTTCTTGTCCTTTTTTCCTGCAAACACCTTGTTTCTGCTTTTTAAGATAACATTTTTTTTTTTACTTTGGATAATCTTAAACCATAGGAGAAGTAGCCAAGATAAGAGTGTCCCTGTGCACCCCACACTGCCTTTCTCCTATCTCAGTTACCATCTGAGTCTGGAGGTAGCCTCATCCCATGCATGGTCTGGCTCTCATCTCCAATCCAAAGCTGCTAGGTCACAGCTCTGATCCAGACCTAACCGCCTCCTCTCCTTCATCAAACCCTGAGATCTTGCTTCCACTGTTGTCCTCGGAAAGTGGATTAAGTGGCCCAGAGCCCACTCTGCCCCCAGAACTGAGTGGCATTGATTTGAAGGCTGGATAGCAGGCAACAGGGGGCCGAGGAGGTGGGGAGGAGGCCGCTCTCATCAGCCATGGCCTGAGATCAGATCGATAAACTATTAATAACTGCAGCATTTGTGCACAGATAGGGGCAATGCAGTTTAGCAACTGGAGTTTACCAACACTGACATCGTCTCTGAAGGGTGAATAATTGTGTTTTTGAAAAGCTGGGAACAGGAGGAGCAGAAACGTAGCCCTTGCCTGCTGGCCTGAGCCTCATCAGGGTAAGGATGAAGGCTGGACACTGCAGCTTCTTTTCAGGATGCAGGGCCAGAGGGGCTCATCTGCACATGGACTTAGACCTACTGTGTGACCTGCATCTGGACCTACTGTGTGAACCACATCTAGACTTACTGTATGTCCTGGCATCTCAGCCTACTATATGTCCTGGCCTCTGACCTACTGTGTGCCTTTATCTATGCAAATAGTATGTTCTGGTATCTAGACCAACTACTTACCCCAGCATTTAGACCTACTGTGTGTCCTGCAAGTTTGAGGCTTGTGATGGGGGATGGAGACACCCAGCTACTCTCTCTCTCTCTCTCTCTCTCTCTCTCTCTCTCTCTCTTTGGATTATCTCCCCCTTTCCTATCCCCATGGAAAGCCTCCAGCCATCCCCCTGACACCAGTAGTGCAGCGGAGTGCTTAAAACCACAGGTTAAAAGCACACAGGCTGTTGGGTCAATATGTTACTCCCAGCTCAGACCCAGGCCTGATTTGTACCTCTTAGGAAATCATGTGACTTCTCTCAGGCTCAGTTTCCCCATCTGTCACACCACTCACAAAACTACTGGAAGTTTTTGCCCTTACCTGCTGGGCACCCAAGGACACTGTCTGAGGCTGGTGCCTCATGAGTGTCCAGTGACATGGATCCTAGTGGCTCATAATGCTCTTGAGCCACCTCTGCCAGGCAGGCTGCCCTGACTGCTCATCCTCTGTGTGGATAGACCCTGCTCTTTCCCTGCTGTGTCTGACTGCAGGCATAATCCACCCGCATTCCCTCCCAGCCCAAGGGTTCCCCAAAAGCTTCATGGTCACAATATAAGTGCTCCTGAGTATCTGGGAGTAATGAGTCAGCAGAAAGCTGTTAAGAGCCAGGGTCTCTTGTGAACCTGACAGCTTATGGTATTTGCTGAGGCCATTTGGCCTCAAGGGGCCTCACTTTTCCTATCTGATGAATGGGTATGGCAATACCGCATGCTGGTCTTTTCAGAATCACAGTGGAGGCTTCAAAATGAGCAATTTTCCCAATCCACTGAACCCCACTGCAGGGCTATGACCTCTCATTGCACAGATGAGGAAACCGAGGCACATAGACACGATGTGGCATGACCCTAGGCACAAAGCGAGCAGAGGTGGCAGATGGGGAGGCAGCTGTATGCCCTGCACCTGCCCCTGCTTACTCTGCCCTTGTTCTTCATGTCTTCCTGAGCTGAGCTCCTCTTGAGTGATTTGGCCTCTGCTGCCCCTGTGTGTTTCTATTCTGAGCCTGCCACCTCCCCAGGTAACAAGAGCCATGTGCTTCCTCCCTGCTGCAGAAAGGATGTTTTTTTTTTTTTTTTTTTTTTTTTGCTTCTCTAAATTCTCTTCAAGCATTCCAGGAGTCCGGGCTATCTCATATCACAGCAGGCTTTCAGCCCCTCTGCTCAGTCTCAGATTCTCCTAGAATCCAGTCAGCAGACTTAGGAGCTTGACCAGGCAAAGTGTGCAGGGTCCAACTGTGTATCCTCCTTCTGCCTTGCTAAGGATCCAGGAAAGCCAGCAGTGGACCTTTACAGAGACCCAGTGAAGGAATACGCAAATGCACACAGAACTGAGTCTGGCAAGCTCTCAGCACGTGCTCTACTTTCCCCTTTGCCATTAATTGATTAAAATTTTAAGACAAATTATTAAGCCACTGCCTTATTGTTTTCAATGCTTAGTCTATCTATACCCAGGAGGCAGACAGAGACGCACGCTGGAATGGAGACACTGGGAACTTACTTTCCTGTCCTGTCTGCACCTCCTGCCTTCTCAGAAGAATTGAGCTGGACAGTAATGAACCTGCCTCAGAAACAAGGTCATCATTAAAAAAAAAAAAAAAGTCAGTCCCACCTTGTCTGTGAGGACCCGGGAAATGGAGGCTTATGAAAAATGCCTCATTGCTGGGAAAATGAAAGTAACTTGTGGAAGATATCTAAGATGGCACCAGTCGGCAGATGCCGGGCAGAGTTGAAACCCAGTCGTGGGTATAGCTGATTGGGTGAGCAAGACTTCCATGCTCGTGATCAGTGCATGCCACCATGTTACCAGGCTTGTGCTATGTGATGTAATAGGATGACCTTTAATGTGATTGGCCCACTTAGCCTCATGTGGAAACACCCATTTGGTTCTGTATATAAGCCAGGGGACAAAATAGTAAAAATGGGAAATGCTTAGACATCCCCCCTGTTGCGTCTGTTTGTCTTTGGAGTGAAGGCTGGAGGTTCGGGTGGGCAGCGCACTCACCTTTTCCCTGAGAACCCCTTTATGTGGTGGTCACCCTGTAGGGGCCCCGAGACACTTGTCCACTCTGGGCCTTTTGTCATGTGCTAGATTAATTTTACCATTGTGCAGCATGCCTCCCAGGAGCCTCCTCATTCCTTTGGGGTTTCCTACACTTTAAACTTTGTACATTATTATTCGTTACCTTTCATTGTGTACGTACGTGTGTCTGTGCACAGGGATATAGGTTGCCCAAGGATACCAGAGGCATCAGGTGCCCCTAACTGGAGATACAGGTGGTTGTGAGTCGTTTGATGTAGGTGCTGGGAATCCAACTTGGGTCCTCTGGAAGAGAAGTGTGTGCTCGTAGCTACCAACTCATCTCTCTGTCTCCTCTTTTTGCTGGTTTATGCTTATGTGTGTGTGCGTGTATGTGTGTCTACACATGTACAAGGCTGTACATGCACATGGGTGTGTGTATACGTAGAGGCCAGAGGTTAGCCTTTGGTGTTTTTCCTCGGGAGCCAGCCACCCTCTGTTTTGAGTCTGGTCCTCACTGGGACCTGGCATTCTCCAATCAGGCTACCCTGGCCGGCCAATGAGCTCCAGGGGTCTGCCTGCCTCTGGCTTCTCGTTGCTGGGATAGCAAGCCTGCAGCATCATGCCTGGCTTTGTACATGCATGTTGGAGGTCAGTCTCAGGTCCTCCTTATTACGCAGCAGGTGCTTCACTGACTAAGCCACCTCCCCAGTGCTTGTTGAAGTTTTGTCCTAAGCTTTATTGAAGTGTAACTGATGAGCTACAGTGTGGGTGTATTTAAACTTTGCACACCTCACAGCTTCCAGTATATTGAAACTATGGCCACCATCAACATAATGACACCTTGCATTGCTCCCAAAGCTTCTTCATGCGCTTTTGCAATCCACTCCCCCATGCTTAGAGGATCACAGATTCGTTATCTGCCCCCTTTGAAACACATTGCCCAGGATCTGCTATAAAAGGTATCTTAAAGCGCCTGCAATCTTTGGTTCCTTTTCTGTGTTAACCTGGCTGCCATTACAATAAGCCTGAGATGATCACCTCAAACAAAGGCAAAGTTTATTTGGGCCTGGTGTTTCAGAGATTTCAGCTCATAGGGTTTGGCCCCGATACTTTGGGGCCTTTGACAGAATAGGCCGCCGACAGCATGGAGAAGCAAAGAGGAGACAAGTGAGAAAGGGGCACGTCCCACTCTCCCCTTTAAGGATATGCCGTAAGTAACTTAAGCTGCCCGCCAGTCCCCACTTCCTAAAGTCCACCACTGGGCTGGTGGGTAAAACTGCTTGCTGAGTTTGATTGCCAAACCCACATGAAGAGCTGGACACAGTAGAGCACATCTGTAATCCCAGTATGCCTGTGGGGAGATGGGAGTGGAGGCAGGAGAGCTACCCAGAAGCTGTGGGAGTATGCTGCACAGTGGCAGAGGCAACAAGAGTGAAAATGCTTGGGTGTGGCAGGAGAAAACTACTTCTGAAAGTTGTTCTTTGGCCTACATATACATGCTCTCTCTCTCTCTCTCTCTCTCTCTCTCTCTCTCTCTCCATCTCTCTCTGACACTCTGTCTCCCTCTGCCCCACACACATATATTAAAAAATTCTTTTTACGTGGTGTAGCACCAAGCTGCCATTGGAGTCTTTAATGCACAGCTTCCATTCTTCATCATTGTTTTGTCATCCATTTGTGGGTGGCCTCTGTGCACACCACCTCCTTCCTGGTCATTCCTTGAGTCCACCCCATTGCATGGATCTGACTGAGTGTCATCCCACCACGTGGATATCTTTATCTATTTGCCCATTGATGGGCACTTGGGTTGCTCAAGGCTCTCATCGTTAACCATGCAGTAATACATCCTCAGACACCTGCTTTACTGCGTGTATGGCTTACTTTAAAAAAGTCACTGTCTGGCTTTCCTCTATGCTAGTGGTTCTCAACCTTCCTAATGCTGCGACCTTTTAATACAATTCCACTTGCTGTGGTGACCTCCCCCAACCATAAAGTTATTTTTTCTGCTATTTCACAACTGCAATTTTCTACTGTTATTAATCATAATGTAAGTACTTGATATGCAGGCTATCTGCTATGTGACCCCCATGAAAGGGTTCTTGGACGCCTGCAAAGGGGTCTCGACCCACAGGTTGAGAAATGCTGCTTCAAAGGGATTAAATAAGTACCTCCTCCACCCACAACCACTTCAGTGGCTTTTTGCCTTTTTTTGTTTGTTTGTTTAAAGTTTTCATCACATTTATTTATTAATTTATTATTAATTAATTAATTGTTTGTGCATAGCGTACATGTGGCATGACACAAGTGTAGAGGTCAGAAGACAACCAGCACAGTTTTCCTTTACCAACAGCAGTTCTAGGAGTCGGACTCAGGTTGTCCAGCTCAGCAGGAAACACCTTTACCTGGTGATTTAGCTTCCTGATCCTCCCATATATATATATATATATATATATATATATATATATATATATTTTTTTTTTTTTTTGGTTTTTTGAAACAGGGTTTCTCTGTGTGTCCTTGACTGTCCTGTACTCACTTTGTAGACCAGGCTGGCCTTGAACTCACAGAGATCTGTCTGCCTCTACCTCCTGAGTGCTGGGATTAAAGGCGTGCACCACCACTCCTGGCAATTACAGACAGCTGTGAACTGCCATGTGGGTGCTGGGATTTGAACTCTGGTCCTTTGGAAGAGCAGTCAGTGCTCTTAACTGCTGAGCCATCTCTCCATCCTGAGATTTAATTATTTTGAAAGCATACTATTTTGTGTGTTAGTGTATGTGGTATGTGTTGTGTATATGGTATATGTTGTGTACATGGTATGTGTGGTGGACATGGTATATGGCACATCTGTGGAAGTCAGGGGACGATTTTGTGGAGTCACTTCTCTTCTTCCAGGGACTGAGCTCAGACAAGTGCCTGCTGAGCCAGCTCATCGGCCTGAGTTCTGCCTTTCTACATATGCCACATGTGAGCCTTTTAGAAGTGTCTCTCCCACACTGCCTCTCCTGGACATCCAATCTGCTCCAACATCTAAGGAACTCATTGGCAGTGAGCCTTATGCCCAAACTCCAAATCCATTTGGCAGCGGGTGTGAGGTGAGGCACGGATGGAAAGGCTCCTGTGCTGTGGGTGGAACCCTGTAGTGGAGTGTATACACATGCTTGAAGCTCCGGGTTTCAGGGGTACCACCCAGACAAAACAGAGCATTGGAGAGTGGTAAGGAGCTCTGGATTTCTCTATGAGATGTAAGCGGGTTCCTCTGGTTCCCTATCCTCCATTCTTTGTGCAGGTAGGGATGGTTCAGGGACAGACTTCTTCCCTCCATCCTGAGCTCTCCTTAATGCAAGACCTCTCTTTTTCCTGTTCTCTTTCCTTCCCACCAACCTCCGCTAGCCCATGCAGCCAGCCCCACATGCACCACACTTCCATGGTGATCTCCTGTCCATGAGGATGCAACTCATCCCTCCCCACACTTACAGCCTACTCCAGGTTTCCTTTCTCATAAGGGTCCAGGCCAGTCTAGCTGGAATCTCAGATCTGGCTCAGGCCCAAAAAGGAGGAAGGAAGGAACAGATGGAGCGGGGGAAATGGTGTGTGGCCTCACATCTCTTGCCAAAATCCAGCAATCGAATGAGGAGACTCTTCAGGACCACACTTGTATAATGCACTCTATTTAAAAGGCATTTTGTAATTCAAACGTCTTCATTTCTACACACGGCACCTCCTTGCCGGCTAGGAGCGAAGATTCAGGTAGCAATGGGTCCTTTGAGGCCACGCTTTAATGAAGAGATGAGAGTGCCTTTTCATTTGGACAGCATTGTTTGCATGGAAACAGAGCCTCTGAGGGGCTGGGAAGAGTTCTTTTCTTGCAAGTAGGTTAAACACACCCCCTGCAATCTTATGAGCAGAGAGCCTGCCAGGGCTCTGCAGTCCCTCATCCCTGCTGGAAAGAGACCAAGTGTGAGGTCATGATGTTTTTACAGCCTCTTGAAGTCACCAGGCTGCCTCTATTGGCCGCTCTGTCCCCTTTGCAGCCCCCATGTCTCCCTCAAACACCTGGTCCCTCTCAGCTCAGGCTCATGCCCTCTGATGCTGGTTCCTGCTCTGCCTGGGTAGCACTAATAAAAATGGCCGTAAAGTCTGTGGCAGCCTTGGATGATGTTGGGCTTTTGCTCACTCCTTGTAAAGAAGAAAGAAGAAAGGGGTGGGGTGGGGTCCCCATCCCGCTTCTCCTGTTTGTACCTGTGCAATCTGAAGAGCTTGGGCGAGAGCTGGGAATGATTCAAGTATGGAGCAGTGGTCCAGATGTGCACCTGTGCAGCCAGCCCCAGCTGTTCCTTGTCCCCAGCTGTCTTCCCAGTTTCTTACCTTCCTCTCAAGGGCAACCTCACAGTCCCTTCCAATGTCCCAGGCCTGGGAGACAGACTGGCTACTGGTGGGACTATTAGGCCCCAGGGAAGTATCTGGGGACAACAGGAAAGGGTGAGGGCGCTGGATGTATGCTCAACCTTAGGCAAGCACAGGAAACCCCTGGGAGCCTGCCAGCTGAAGGTGGAATAAAGGCTTCTCATAGGCTCTACAGGGAGGGAAAGGGGAGTTTGGGGAAGCTGAGGCTGCAGCTGGCAAGTGAACACACCCGAGTCTCCTGTTCTTGGCTTTCTCTGTGATCTGGGCCTATCCATCTGCTGACATTTGCCCACAAAACAGGCCAGGTGGTTCCTATCTATGGGCTTCTCCAAGCCCCAAACCAGAACCTAGAGCTTGGATATGCTTGGACCATAGCAGGTGTCAATGGACAGGATTAGATGACAGATGTCACAGTCCTGCAGGGGTCCTCTCAACCACAGGGTCCATCACAAAGCTAATCACACACACACACACACACACACACACACACACACACACTATGGCCTCTATTCTGCTCTCTGGACCCTCTGTTCCTACCTATCTCTGCCAGCTTCAAAGCCTCCCTGGCTTTTATGGCCTCTTGGAGATGGACTCCAACCTAGCCCAAAAGAAACACAGACCCCAGACCAGGCCAAGATCATCCTGTCTCATCTGATTTGACTAAAGCCACCTGCAGTGGTAATTACTTGAGTCCGTTCTCCACCACAGTGTGGGCACATCCCTGACCCACTTGGCCACAGAGGAAGATGTACTTCCTAGAAGACAGGACAAAACAGTCTAGAACTAAAAATTATCCCACAACAACAACAACACCTCTTAAGACGCACTTCAATTGTCTCCTTCAGAAAGTGCTTTGCAAAGAAAAGAGTGGGTTCACAAGGGTGACACAGGGTAAGAGACAGATGGAGGAAGAAGCTGTCGGAGGAGTTGGGAAGATGGCTCAGAGGGTAAAGCGCTTGCGTTGCAAGCATCCAAGTCCCACTCCAGAGCCCAGAACCCACATGAAAAAGCCTTGGATGGTGGGGAGCACTTGGCACGGTGGGGGGCACTTGTAATCCCAGCATTAGGGAGACAGAGACAAGAAGATTTCCCAGGGCTTGCTGGCCAGCCTAAGCTAATGGATGAACTCCGGGCCCATGAGAGACACACAAAGTGGATGGGATTAAGGAACAATGCTTCTGACCTCTGACCTCCACACACATGGACATGCACATAGAGTATGGCCCTTGAGCAAAGGCTCCTGTCCTACAGGCATGGGATGTAAATAGTTTTGTTCCTTCCATACCAGACCACCCAGTATAGTCGGTTCATCTAGCCAGGGTGACCCATCTACTATTATGGGGTCCCTGGCTTGCCCAGTTTCAGCAGAAAGTCCTTCAGGTCCAGCATGTCAACCTAACATTTAACAGTCAAGAACACTAAGGAGAGGGATGTGACACTGGGCTAGCAGCAGACAGAGAGAGGGTGGGAGCAGGCACAGAGCCCAGCAGATGAGCTCTCCCTGCAGGTGCTAATAGTGACCTAGTGACAGGGTCAGGAAGCCCTCCTACAGGGATGAATGCAGAGCGGCACTGGGTTGGGGGGGGGGCTGGCAATGGTGGCTCTGAGCAGAAGTCTCCATGAGGCAGGGTTCCATGATCTAGATGAACTGGTGTTCCTCTGCTAAGTTTGGGCCCACTTTCTCCCCCAGCCCCTTCAGCTATGCAAAACATCTGCTAGAACTGTTTCTGTGGGGATGGCAGCTCCCTCTCTCTCTAGCCATTCCCCTGCGGGAGTGAAGGAAAAGCTCTCCCTCCCTCCAGCCACTGAAGGTTTTGTTTTTGTTTTTTAAAATAAAGTAGCAAGGAAAAAGGATATTCCCTGCAACTATTAAGCTGGAGACAGCCCACAGGTGTAGTCACAGCTCCTTGGGAGGCTGAGACAGGAGGTTCTCTAGAACCCCGGAGCTTGAAGCCTGTGCAATAAAATGAGATACTCCCCCATCTCAAAACAACAACGACAGCAACAACAACAATTAGACAGGCCTGGAAATGGCTTACTTGGTGAACTATAAGGACTTGAGTTCCATCCCCATGGCACCCACATTAAAAAAAAAGCTGGGGTGGGTGTGGGGTGCATTTGTAACCCCAGAGCTGTGGAGATGGACACAGATCCCTGGGGGTGGCCTGCCAACCAGGCTAACTTAATCACTGAAACTCAGGCTAGTGAGAGACCCTGTCAGTATTGGACAGTACTGAGGAAGGACACTTGAGTTTGGTCTCTGGCATCATAAGCGTCCCACCCAAAGACACAGCTACACAGCCATGAATACGAACACACACCAACAAGTAGGGAAATAGAAAGCAACTTGCTGGCTCATGGGGATATCAGGGAACATGGATGACCAATGACCAGGGGAGGGTCAGCTGCTGTGTGCCTTTTTCATGGGGGGCGGGGGGGGGGGGGGCAGGAGACACGGGTGGTCCTGAAGGCGGTAACTGATGTTTAGAGGAACTGGGTAGGCTTGATGGAGGGTATCACAAATGATACCTTTTGTTAGTGAGAGGGCCTTGGAGACAGGCGACGACTTTCAGGGAAGTCTTCCTGCCATATGAGTTTAGTTAATGCGAACTAGGGGAGCAGACAGAAGCTATTGCTTTCCGGACTGTCGGAGCTGATCTTCGGGCAGACAAGAACAATAGAGAAGAGTCCGCTTCAGCACTGGCCACCCCCAGATCAGACTAGATTTGTATCCAGCCAGGGCATTAAGGAATACAGGGATTATACACCAATATGGCGCCTGGCTAGGCACAGGTTGGGTTTGGCTGCATGCAGGTGCTTGTGGTGGGCTGTCCTCGGACTTGAGTTGCTCCTGCTGGAGACTCAGGGATGGATTACATGACCAGGGCCAAATGGGTGGGGCTACGCAGGTGTTCAGGCTTTATAAAACCCGTCCCTGTGGGGGCCTGGGTGCCATTTTGTCCTCTCTTCCCTTTTCTCTTCTTCCCTGGCAGAGGCTGTGCAAGCCCCTTTCCCAGGGCCTTTAAAATCCATCAGTGCAATTTTCAGCCCTTTGAACCTGAAAAAGGGTTTCTAGCTGCTCTGTGGGTACCAAATACCAAAGGGATGTAATCATACACAGGCTGGCTGGGCAGGGGTAAGGGATGATGGAGAGGGGACAGCAGGGTGGGGGTCATATAGAGAGGATGCTCACCAGGCTCTCCTCCTGCCCTCTCTAGGGATTTTTGGAGGATCTTCACCTGCCACAGATGGGTTAGACTAGCAGATATGTCCTGGAGTGTTAAGCCTGTCCATCAAGAGTCTGACGCTTCAAACAGCTGTGGCTCTCTGGCCAGCCCCTCACTGTGCTATGTGAGGGGAAGAACCCAGAGGAGGTTCCTGCCTCGGTCAGTACTGAGAAGGACTGTCTGAAGTGGATGGCAGGAAGCTCGGTGGACAGTGCACTCTGAACTTTGGCTTCTGTCTCATTGATGCAGTGATACCTTTGTCCTGAACCCTGAACATGGAGCTCTCAGGGTGGGGTGTGCCTGGGAGACACTCTCCTTCCCACCTGAGGGGTACTTCAGAGACACAGGCCATGATTTACCTACCAGTGGGCAGCCTGGCTAGCACCTGCTTCCCCTTGGAAATTTCTACTTTATTTTGTCCAAGAAAAGCCATAGAGAGCCAGTCTAGGGATTCCAAGTCCAGAAGGTACCCTGGAAGGTGGCAGACTGGGACCATTTACAGGACTCTCTGCTCTAGCCTGTTACCTATCTTGACCTGTCCTATCATATAAGCTGACACCTGCAGCCTGGTACCTGAACCCTCACCTTCCTCATCTACTCCCCACCTCTCCTGAAGACTTCACCCTGATTCTCTGTCCACTGCCTCTCCATTCAGACTCACCCCATCCGGCTCCCTGCCTCCTCCTCTCCAGACCTCCCTTCCTGGCCTCTTGCTGCTACCATGGAAACCACCTCTTTCTCCAGGTCCTGATGGATTCATTTAGCCCCTCACGGTCAGGCTGCTCATGACTGCTGGCTCTGGGCAGTGGTGGATAGGAGGATGGGGGAGGAGAGGGGGGCAAGGGATCAGAAGGGCCTTTCTTCTTTACCCCATTGCATCTGGGCCCAGCAGGCACAGTGTGGAGCACAGGTTCCTCAGGAAAAGACACTGGGCAGAGGCACAGAAACTAGGTGGCTGACCAGAGAGGAACCAGACGGAGGGCTCTAGGTATCAAGGGAGCCAGAAAGGGCAATGGTGTGTGGCCTGCTGGCCACCTCTTTTCTTTCCCTTGTGGCTATTTTATTCCTTTGTAAGTCTCTGTCTTTGTCTGTGTACAAACTAGTGAGAGCAGCCCGAGGAAGGTCAAACCTGTTGACTGGAGTTGGTGGTCAGCAGGAGAGGGGAAGTCTGGGAAGCCCTTCTCCCTCCCTTCCCCCACTGGTTATCATTCTGACCTTGTTCAGTGAACACAACCACACACCTACGCGTGTCAGACTGGAATGAGGTCACCTGTCCTCGGCACTCTAGAGGAGACTGGTGTATTGTGTCTGCACCTGTTCCCCGAGCCCCAGCTTCATGGTAAACCCTCTGCAAGGACTTTGAAAGCTGAACTCTTTCCATTGTCCCCCAGGACTCAGCCATGGGGACAAACATAGCTGTAGAAGCTACTCTGGGGCCTTCTGTGTGTGGGGAACTCCCAGAGTTGGTGGGCTAGTGATGAATGTCCCTGGGCTGGTTATTTAGTATCTCACTCTTCACAACAGCCCCAAGAGGAAACTGAGGCACAGGCTGCTGTTTGTCATGGTGGTCACTATGGACTCAGAGGCAGGGAACTCAGCAGGGCGGAGTCCTGGTAGGGGTCCCATCGGTCACTCTTCCCAAGAATCCTGATCCCTAATGTGATGGCAGTAGGGCATAATTAGGGAAAGATTCTTGCCTTCATAAAAGAGGCCTAGAGAGCTTCTACCAGGGGAGGGTATGGCGCCAGTAGCTGGAGGGATGCACTCCTTCAGACTAGGGAGGGTCACAGGGGCAAGCAGAAGGAGCAGAGTGACGAGGTGTTGAGTCAGAGAATTGTGGTCCTAGGGCATCCTCCAATCAACCATGGAAGCCTGGGGCCTGATGTACAGCCTGGCTCTGCCTGTCACTGTAGGGACCACATCTTAATTTTTTTCTTTCCCTGGAAGCAAACTCTAATAAGAAACCATCACGCAAACTTCTCTGATAAAGGATGAAAGAACGGACAGGCCATTCCGCTCAGCACAGTGGGACAAGGCATCAGAAGACAGGTGCAAGGAGAAGGGGCTTAACCCCGGCAAAGCCGCAGGATACCAGAACAGCACAGTTCAGAGCGGGCTCCTGGGTAGGGCTGCGCAGACCTGGCTGGGCCCTACTACATGGCTGTTGATCATCTCAGCAGCCTGCAGTTGACTCCTGCAGGGAGACAGTTCTCATGCTGCAACCTCAAAGCCTGAGACAACCCAGGGATCAGCCAGTCAACGTCCTAGCAATCGGTACTGCGACCCCCAGCCAGATCAGAATGATGGAGCTGGTTGAACAGACTGGGAACAGAGGCCCTGAGAGGCCAAGCACTTTGTCAGAGGTCACTCAGCTGGAGCAGGAGCTCTGGGAAACTCAGAAGTTCATAGCGCATCCTATAGTTGGGAGTGGGGGGGGGGTCTCTGCTTTGGAATGGATGGGTGAGGCGGGTAGCGTCTATATAGGACCAATTACTCGGATCAGTAAAGCAAACCTTAACTTACCCAGCCTGGCTGCAGCTGGGCCTGGAGCCCCACAGGAGGCCTTTCCCAATGAGGTCAGCTGATGGGTGACCCCAGGCTGAACCCGGCCCCTGCTGCTTCATCAAAGCCAAGCTAAAAACAACCTGGCTTTGGCAGTGGAAAATTGAAACTCCTAGCCCTCTCTTAAGGATCTTAAGCGGGTCAGCCCACCAAAAACCCAATCCTTCAATCTGCGCTCTGTTAAAAACTAGGGCAGGCCAATTACATTTCACAGTCCTGAGCTACATGCTGCCAAAGGCAGAGAAGGACAGGCCAGAGCGCCCAGGGCCGCAGCAGATGGGAGACAGGGGGGCCTCGCTAACCTCTCCCATCAGCCTCTTTGTCAAAACAAAATTAAAATGCCTGGACTCTAGCCGGCACCGAGATCCCATCCGCAGTAATAGGTATTTATCTTAGTGTGCTTGGCTCTGGGCTCCCTGCCATGGGGAGCCAGAAGCTGAAAGGTTGTTGGCTTCTTGGTGTGTATCTGACAAGGAGCACAGCACTGGGTGCTGGAGGAGGGAGAGCATCCTGTCATTCATTTATTAGCACGTCAGCATGCTTTTATTGAGCACCTACTATATGCCAGTCTTTCGTAGGTCCTGGAAATACAGCCATGAATAAGGCAGATTTAGAACAAAACAGGGCAATTCAAAACACCTACTACTCTACAGCCAGACAAGATAATGCACATCTGTAATCTCAGCGCTGGAGGATTGTCACAAGTTTGAGGCCAGTCTGGTTTGCAGAGCAAATTCCAGGTTAGCTAGGGTTATACAGTGATAGCCTCTCTTAAGAGCTAAGCCCAACCGCACACAAACAACCATTGTCTACTGTAGCTCGTGGTCAGGCTGCACATGGCAGACACATGCAAAGTAAGCTTTAAACATATAAACTAGGGCTGAGGGAGATGGCTCAGTCAGTAAAGTGCTTGCCTTGCAAGCATGAGGATCTTAGTTCAAACCCCAGGATCCCTGAAAGCCAGGCATGGGGATAATCGCAGTGCTAGGAAGACAAGACACAGGAGATTCGCTGGGGTTTGCTCACCAGCCAGCCTAGTCCAATTGGCCACCTTTCAGTGAGAGACTGTCTCAAAACAAGGGCGAAGGTGCCTGACCAGCACCTGAGGTTGTCCTCGACCTCCATGAACACATGTGCACACATGCATATGCTTCTGCATGCACACATGCTGCTGCACATACACACACACACACACGCATGTCAAATAGCGCGATCGTATGTACATCTCATGGAAAATACAGACTGGGCAGGACTAGAGTGTTCTGGGAGTAGAGGAGAGGCCTCCATGTTGGTTTTCCCAGTGTTCAGGAAGGTGGATGCAGGAAGAGACGCCCAATCTGAGGGTGGTCACGTGACATCTGGAGGGATTCATGGATGGGAGCAGCAGTCAGTGAGTTTATATTGAACTTCACACTCTTTGCTAGCCACACATTTGGCCCTCCTGTCCTTGTAAGTTCCTTTCGGAACAACTGTATGAGATGAACACTATGTAAATTCCCAGAAGCAATGGAAGCTGAGAGGCCAGGGAAGAGCCAGGTCTCGTGAGTTCACAGCCTCGGTGAGGTAGCTGCACGATTCTGCACCTCTCTTCTTCATGCCTAAATCATGGGCAGATGCCCCAAAATGGAGACTCTGGGAGCTGAGAGGTTCTGAAGTCTGGAGCTTTCTGAGCACCCTCAGAACTCCCCTGTGGAAAACCCAACACCATGGAAGTTCTGCTACATGAGCAAAATTGTTTAAAAAGAAAAAAATATACAGCATATATTTGCCTTCAAGCTGTGTCTTTTAGGAGGATGGGAAACATAGATTACATGCTTAGATTTGAGGCCCATCCCCAAGACATCTCATTAATACTTACGCAAATATTACAGAATCTGAAAATTTTCCAAACCCACAACAATCATGGTCCCAGGGGCTCTAGAGGGTGACTCAGCCCACAGTTGCTATGGATACATGCTGGCTGAAATGAAGACTACATTTCCCAGGCTCCCTTGTAGCAGGGTGGCAGTGTGATTGAGAAGAAAAGTTAGGTATGACTTCCAGAACCCCACCCCCACCAAGACAAACTAATGAGCTAATACTCCGGGGCTAATGGCAGCTGGTAGAACCTTTAAGAATTGGGAAAGAGGCCAGGGCGTAGTGGTGCATGCGTTTAATCCCAGCACTAAGGAGCCAGAGCCAGGTGGATCTGAGTTTGAGGCCAGCCTGGTCTACAAAGTGAGTCCAGGAGAGGATATTCAAGCCACTTCCCTCTTGGTATCTCATTTTCCAAGTCAGTTAGCTTTCTGACTGGGCTGATACACAGAGAAACCCTGTCTCACAAAACAAAACAAACAAACAGAATTGGAAAAGAGGAAAGTGAGGTCATGGAGTGGGGGTAGGGGCAGGGCAGGTGGAGGTGTCCTTGGAAGGGAGATTAGGACCTTGTGCCGCCTCCTCCTCCTCCTCCTCCTCCTCCTCCTCCTCCTCCTCCTCCTCCTCTATTTTTACTCCCTGGCCATGGTGACCTGAGCAGTTTGCTGCACCATGTTCAGCCCCACCAAGGGACAGAGCCAAGGTAACCACAGACTGATAGCCAAAAAAAAAAAAAAATCTCTCCTTCACTGAAGTTGTCCATCTCAGTATTTGAACACAGAAAGCTGACTGACTGACATGCTGGAGTATGCCTGGAGCTAGAGCAACCTTTTGGAACTTTGAGGAGTCCTTGAAAATGGAGATACGGCTTGAGTTCCTGACACTTGGGACCTGACATATACAGGAGAGAGATTTTTTTTTTATTTAAACTTCCTTTCCTTTCCCTCCCTCACTCCCTCACTCCCTCTCCCTTCTTTCCCTTTCTCTTTCTCTCTCTCTTCCTCTCTCTCTCTCTCTCTCTTTTTCTTTCTGCATATTCTCAAACTAATTCCATTATACAGTGAGTGCTGTGGACTGTGGGGGAACAAAGGCTCCCTTCCTTGATTTAAAGCCTCTATTTACAGTGTTTGATGACTATAATTTGGAAATAACCACTAAAGAAAAAGCCACGTCTTTAGCCTCCTAGCAGAAACCCGACACATACAGATTCTCACGTGAAATCCCTCAGTGTTTCCAGAGTTTGTTATTGATTCAATTAAACAGAAATAATCAATGTGAGTCACACAGAACTTGTCAACTGACCTTCGAGTTCCAGGCTGGGGAGGGAGAGACTCACAGGAGATCCTGAAAGGGCAAGAGAGGTGGAACCGGGGTGGTTGGGTACTAAAGTGGGTACCCCTCAGCAGAACTGGGAGCAGCCACCTATGGTCCTGCTGAGCACCCCACTGGGCTCACATTATCAGAGAGAGACACTTGGATTCTTCCCAAGGCCAATACAGAAACAGACTCACTTGACCAAACACACTCTCATGAATGCATGTGAACATGCACACATTTGCACACATCTGTACACACACACATACTATACTCCCACCTTACCAGCAGAGACAGTCTGCAGAGACAGCCTGCAGATGTGAGCAGTGGCCAGCAGGCTGGTGTGTGCTAATGGACACGTCAGTCAACCAAAGCCCCCCCCCCCCAATCTGTTGTCTGTTGAGAGCCAGGATGGGAGAAGTGCTCTGTGTCAGTGGTGGGAAGGTGAGAATGGGGAAGTGAGGTGAGCTTAGAAGGAAGGCCTGGCTGGATCTTTCCCTCATTCTCACAGCAACATAATTTATAGCCCAGCTGACCCTACAAAATGCTAGAGTCACCGTTTGGTGCAGCCTACCATCCTCCTGTGTGTGGAGTCTATTCAACCCTCTCACTACTAGCATGAAGCAAGGCTTTTGTTTCCAAGGTTACACCTGCTGTTCCGTCTCCAGACCCAAGGACCAGAGCCCAAGAGAAGAGAGGGACGGAGAGAATGAGAGCCTGGATGTTGGAGCAGCCATCTTTGAACCTCACTCCTCCACGTTCTTGCTGGGTGACTTGGAGAAAGTTTCTGTATCCCTCTGTGCCTCTGTTTCCCCATCTAAAAACTGGTGTCATCATGGTGTCCTCCCTAAGCGCTGCTGAGAGCATTTAGCGAGATAATATATGGATGCCTTATGGAGAGTCACTGCCCAGGGCCAACATAGGCATGTTGCACTATTTATTCTCACTTCATGCCTATGTTAGGGTTCATGTTTCTCCCAGCCACCAGCTCTGCCTCAAGGCTCTTCCTTGAGAGGCCTGGGGAGGATGTGGATTCATGCCCGGAGGCCAGGTTGGTAAAGGACAGTGAGGTCCTGGGACCCTGATGCATAGCAGGCACTTGGGCAGATGCTGCCCTTGACAGATGCTCTCAGTGGCTATGTTTCAGGCAGTTTCGGAGGTCTGAGTCCTGGCTGTGGCGGCCCCGGTTCTGAGAACTTAGCAGTTTTCTAGAACAGGGGTGAAACTAGTGGTCCGTGTACCTGCCCTGGAATCCAACAGATTGGTGAAAGCAGAGCCCCACCTTTAGGAAGCGCTGAGACCTTGCTGAACCCCCACCACTAGGGGGCGCTGTTACCATTGCTGAATCCCATCACTAGGGGCATTGTGACGATGGGCAAGTTGGTTCAATCTAATTTGTAAAATTTGGCTCTCTGCTGCCAGCTCCACAGGAGAGGACAGTGTGAGAAAGACTAGAAGGTTCTTGCCCTAGTCATAAACCCTGGAGTAGACCAGCAATGGGGGAGCTGACATGGGATAACACTAGCTACAGCTTACTTGAGGCTGTATGGGTTCTGAGGGCTTGATTTGTTGAATGGTTAACCCGGACCCTGAGGACCAGGCACTAGATGCAAAGGAGACCCCAGAGATTGGCTGAAAGATGTCATCAGCAGATACTAGGGTCTGTCCCTGTTTTTTAAGCACAGCCTACAAGCCACTTGATATTTTCCTGGTATCTAGAGCTGAGATGCTACTACACTTTCTGAGTAGCTCCAGAAAGTCTTCAGGGTGAGTCGACAGCTGGGGAAACTGAGGTACAAGTCACATGTTCCTTAGCACACCCAAAGAATGATGCCCCCCTCAACCAACATGAAACAAATGAAATCAGGCTCTTCCCAGCAACCCTGAGAGGGACAGTGGTGGCTTCAGGGACCCGACTGTAGAGAGAGGGGCAGGTGCTGATATATGATGGGGACTACTGTCCACACCTGTGTTGTGAGATAGAAAGGGCTGAAACAGGACAGTGGGCACAGGAGGGACATCCCCTGAGGCTCTGAGCAGGTCAGGGTGGCTGTGGCTTCTGGAAAGCTTAGGGATATTGTCTGTGTCAAAAGGAGATGTTACTCTCCCAGGGGCCAGTCAGGCCCATGCCAGGAAGGAGAGACCAGGAGACAGCTCTGCTTTGACAGGGCCAAGGTCTCCAGGACCTGACCCTGCTGGTTGACATCTTTCCTGGCAGAGCCCAGACCCCAGTGACAGGCACAGCTGACAACCTCAATTGGCCTCTGTCATGCCTCAGGTTTGGGGTTAGCTTTGGGTCCTTGTTTCCCATCAAGAGCTCTGCCTTCCAGAAAGTGAGCAGGAGAGAAGCTGGACCCCTGAGTTAGAGCATGCCTTGGCTCTGCTCCCAATCTCACAAATGGAATGCCTTTGCTATGCCAGTCATGGGATGAGGTTTCTCCTTGAGGTCTTAGCATATCTCCAATGTTGCCATCCACTTATCCATCCATCCATCCATCCATCCATCCATCCATCCATCCATCATCTAAACACCATTTATTCATCCAGTATTTTTGTCCATTCACTGTTTGCCATTCATCCATTTACTATCCACCATCCAGCATTCATTCATTCATTCATTCATTCATCCATCCATCCATCTATCCACCCACTATCCATGCATTATCTCTCTTAATCCATCCATGCATTAATTATTTTACCTAATTTTCCATTTGCCCACCCACTCATCATCTATTATTCATCCATTCACCCACCATCTATTTGTCATCTATCAATTTATCTACTCATCTACCTAGCTATTCTCTATCTAGTCATTTATCTGTCTACTGGTGCATCAACCATCCATCCATCTACTCACCATCTGCCTATCACCTACCCATCTGTCCATGTCCATGGTGAGTGCACCATCCATCCATCCATCCATCACAGCTACTCTCTCTACATCTACCTACCTACCCACCTACCCAACTATCCACCTGTCTTTTTGTATGTCCATCCACCCAGCTTCTCCCCTCCATATAATAATCCCACTTAGTTTACACATGTCACTCCATGGTTCCTAGGGTAGCTATGACTCCGTGACTGGGACAGTGGGGACAGTGAGGCCATGCTCCCTGTCTCAGTGGAGTTTGCTTTCTAGTGCCACAGGCAGAGATGGAAGGAGCCACCTAAACACACATTAAATCCACAGTGTGATGGGTGAGTATCACAGGCTTGCCCAGAGGAAGCCCTTAGCTGCTGGGCAATCAGGCAAAGGTTAGGAAGGAAGGGTCATGAGGGCAGAGATCCCAAGATGAGAGGACTCTCAGCTGACAGCTCCAAAGTCACCAAGGGGCCACTGGTGACAGCCCTGATTGTCGGTGGGAGAGGACAAATGCTCTCTGTGCCTGGGATTCCCCCAGCCATGCTTACCCCACTTTGCTGCAGACAGGAGGGTCCCAGAACACCCTGCTCAGCCTACACCTCTGCCAGGCATTAATTATGTCCAGAAGGCTGCTTTCCATCTTACCCAGCTTCATCACACTCATACACACCGACAGTGATCTCTGGCTAATGCACGAAGTCCTTCTCCCTCCCTCACCCCCTCCAGCCAAGCCAAGATGGCCACTGTGGACTCCTGGGGGCTTACGACCATCTCCACCATGTACCTGCCCCTGAGCACAGGCACAGCCCTGCTTGTCCAGCCCTATCTACCAGGCTATAAACATCTCCCGTAAGCTCAAGGAGTGGGTCTCCTAGCAGTCAAAGTCCCCAGTTGTCTGCAGGACCGGAATTGGCAGTCACCTACGCTGACATACAAGAGACAAGGTGCATTAGCTGTGGAAACTCAAGCTTATCCAGACCCCAGCCCCATCGTGTCATACTGTGTGTGACCCCAGCTGAGCCACCTGGTCTCTCTGATCCAACTCTTCTCTCTTGCAAAGTGGAGCTCGCCAGAAAAGGGCCCATGCAGGGTCCCTATGTCAGAACCCTAAGTGAATGCCCATGGAAGTCACAGCACATGGCCTCGCACAGTTCCAGGGACATGCACCTCTCCAAATTTGTTCCATCTTTATCTGTGTGGACAGCCTGTAAGATCCTCAGACAGTGCAATCTGGCTAGGAAGAGACTAGTGCACTGGGCTGGGGGCCAAGATCCACACCAGAGATCTTTGCTGTAACAAAACCTGGACGGACGTCCCTCCCAAGGAAGCAACTACATGAGAGTGGGTTCATGAGGCGCTTTTCAGTTCTACTGTATTTAAAATAAGTAAGTCAATTGAATGTTTATAGAGTGAGTTATGCCTTATTAGGGACACGGTGAGCTGGGGAAAGTTGGCCAAGGCAAAATTTGAGAAATTGGCCCCGGCCGTGAAAGCAATTACGGTGATGCTTTAGTGTGTGGCCCTGGCCAGTGATATTTTCATTTGTCTAATTTATTAGTTTATTAGCTTTGTGGTGAATGGAGAAAGTTACGCCACAACACGGGCCTAATTTGATCAAAGCCAAATTTTCACATTTGTCCCTAGATGGCCATCATGAGGAGAAGAGACCCCTGCTTAGAAACCGCGTCCAAGTTTTCCAAAAAGATCCAGGGCAGAGTTCCAGGGCTCTGAGTACTGGTGCTGAGTGAGGAGGGCTCAGAGCATCATGGCTGAGAATAAGCATTTGTTATACACGTTGGATCCTCAGCTTTCCAGGCATGTGGCTCCAGGCAGGTGCTCAGCAACTTCAGGCCTTGGTTTTCCCCTCTACAAAATGGAAGCCATGGTAGTAAGCTCTACCCGTGTGCTGAAGGGGAGCCCTGGGTAGCTGGGATTGTCCACAGCAGTCTCTCAGGAGCCCATACACCGCTCACCTGGAAATCAGTACTAAACTCACTTATTTCTTCTTCATGTGCCTTGAGCCATACCTGAGGACTGCCTGTCTTATTTCTGTCTGACAAGCCCTGTGCACATAGGCACGACCATCACCTCTCCACTCTGAGGGTGGGGGTGGGGATTGAGATCCTGGGAAACAGTGACTTGGCAGGGCTCCAAAGCAGTTAGTGGCCCATCAGGGGCTCTGAGACTGGGGCTCCTGAATGACTCTGCTTGGTCACCTCTTGCCATAAACTTTCACTATTTTTTGGTTTTATTACACAACTGTACAATTGGGAGCTGGGAGGGACCCATGTGAAGGGTGTTGAGGGTAAATGCTGTCTTTGTGAACCTCATCTCTCTTATATGACCTCTCCTGCACTCCTCCCTCATCCCCTTCCAGCCTCACTTTCTTTCACCAGGGGAAGCTTCCCACTGGCCCCACAGAGCATCTTTGGGGGTGGGGCTCAGCCCCACAGATACATAGCATATGGGCCCAGGCTGGCTCCGTGGAGCACATGGGTAGGTTAGTGGGCTCCTCCTCTGAGGTGTCATGGGGCCTTTGTGCTGTACCAGCCTCCCTCAGAGGAACAAGGGTTGAAAGAGGAAAACTCTCCCTAGGTCTCAGGAAGGTCGTCTTCCATGGAGGAGGCAGATGCAGACAATGAGAGCTGGTGCTACAATGATGCCCACGCTGTGTGGGAACAGAACAGTGCCCCCTCAGAGAGGCACACGTGTGATTATCAGCTCCTATGCCAAGAGGGACCTTGCAGGTGTGATCCTGCTGGATTGCTCAGGTGGCTGATAGAATCACAGAGGCCCTTGCTAGGGAGAAGAAGGAACGTCACAGTTCAGTGGGTTCAGGGTGAGACTATAGTTACAAGGGGCAACAAATTGGGAGTCACAGGTCATAGACCCAGCCTAGCAGCAGGCATGGCAGGTGTTTGGTTTCTAGGCAGTGTGGTACTAAGTCTGCTTCACTCTTTTTTTTTTTTCCTGCCTCAGACAGGACCTCATGTAGCCCAGGCTAACCTCAAAATTGATATATAGCCAAGGGAGACCCTGAACTCATAAGCCTCCTGTGTCCACTTCCATATGCTGGATTATAGGTGTGCACCACTATGCCCAGTTTATACAGTGTTGAGTGTGGAGTGCACGGTTTCATGCATGCCAGGCAAGATTTCTACCCACTGAGCCACAAGCCCAATCTCAAAGCTGCTTCTTTCCAAGCATGCGTCGGTGATGGGGTTGCAGATGTAGCCAGAAGAGGTACAGAAGCCCAGGATGGTAGACACCTACAGAGTGGCCAGATCCTGCTTCATGAGAGTGTCATCTATCAGCCTCCTGCATACAGCCCTCTAGGGCCCCCAGGGGCTAATACCTCAAGTTAGATTCACTCCACTCACTGCAAACATGGTACTGGCAGCCCCAGGAGTTCTTGCAGAAGTTAAGGATAGCTCAGAGAGAACATGAATGAAAGAGTCTGTTTCTAGTGTATAAGAGACAGAGAGGAAGCTCCTGCTATATCAGTCCAGTGAGTAATGGGTTATGGATAATTTGAGAGGCAGTGCAGAGGTGACTTCACACACACACACACACACACATGCACGCACGCACGGTGCATATGGGCCTGAGGCTGATATTGGGTTTTCTTCAATAGCTCTCCATCTTAGTTTTTGAGACAGGGTCTCTTGCTGAACTTGGAGTTCACTGCTTAGGCTAGATAGGGTGGCCAGAAAGTCCCAGGGATCTGCCTGTCTTTGCCTTCCCAGGACAGAGGTAACAGACATGAGCTACTCTGTTCGGCTTTTTTTTTTTTTTTTTTTGGTTTTTCGAGACAGGGTTTCTCTGTGTAGCCCTGGCTGTCCTGGACTCACTTTGTAGACCAGGCTGGCCTTGAACTCGCAAAGATCCGCCTGCCTCTGCCTCCCAAGTGCTGGGATTAAAGGCGTGCGCCACCACCGCCCGGCTCTCTGTTCGGCTTTTTATGTGGGTCCTGAGATCAAATCTGGGTCCTTAAGTGTGAACCACATGTGCTTTACCAACCAAGTCATGTCTCCAGCCCAGATTGTTGTTTTAGGCAAGGCGGCGGGGGGTGGGGGGCAGGGAGAGGTCTTCTACAGAGGGGAGATGTCAGTGGCCTGGAGGGACTCAAGAAAGGAGCAATGTGGACATCTGGGTCAGTGCTTACTCGGTGGGTGAAGGGGTCTGACAACCAGCTTGACCACCGCTCAATGAGCCTTACCAACCACCTGTCACCTAGCTTCATGTCTGGAGAGTCCCTCCCTGGCCAGCTGAGGATGGGAGTGGTTGTCACCTAGCTTCATGTCTGGAGAGTCCCTCCCTGGCCAGCTGAGGATGGGAGTGGTTGTGTGGGTACTGTCCTTAGAAGGCTGGGGCATGAGGGGGGTTTGGGACACCCCTCCATAAACAAAGCCAGAAGAACCTCTCCTTCATGCTCCTTCTCCCCTGCCCTGCCTCCACACCTGAGCTTTACCGGGCCAGGTGGGCACAAGGCCAACACAGACAGAAACCACAGTGTGGAGGGATAAGAGGACCCTCAGTAAAGATCATGGGTGAGGGCTTAGGGCAGCTTCCTCTGCAGACGCATGCAACTGCCATTCAGTGGTTTCTCCCACTCTTCCTATTACATTTTATGGCAACCAATTTGTCCCACACAGAACATGTAGGTAAGGCACAAAACACACTATAAAAAAAAAACAAAAACAAAAAACAGTTGTATTATCTTTCTAACAAGGCCTGCTTGCCTGAGTCCAGGGGATGAGGCATTTGCAAGATAAGAACTCACCCAGTCCCCATAGCAGCAGTGCGGGGACTTGGTCCTTGCCTCTCTTTCACAGTGAATAGGCTTCACCTCCCATTTCCTTTTAGCCTCACCACACACTGCTCTCGGCAGTGCTGGACCTCACCTGCCTACCACCTGTACCACAGCCAAAGGCTTTGGGGCCCTGCATCCCCAACATTTCAGAGCACTAAGAGTCCAGTGGCTGAGAGTCTGAGCCCTGCTGCAGACCTTGACCCTCTTCAGTCAGTTGCTCTTTGTGTGACCTCAGGCAAATCCCACAACCTCTATGAGCTTCAGTTTTGACCCATGACAGAGGCAGCAGAAGGGGCTTCTGTAGGGATGGCTTCTTTGCTGACATTATGAGGGAATATTCATAAATGTGTGAATGGGGAACAACACGTTCCAACATCCTTGGGGCCTATCATGGCTCCCAAGGCATACCCGTGTAAGAAGGAAGAAAAGACCATAAGTAAGCGTACCCACCTCCCAATAATACCCACAGCATTTGCACAGCCCACAGGGAAATCACGGGCATTGGCCTCCCGCAGATCAACCTTTGGCTTCAGCAATGTGCAGTGACTAGCTTTGGAGGGTCTTGTTTGCTTCCCACATCCCTCAACTGTACAGGGAAGTGAGAGTGCCCATCTATTCGGGCATGGGGGAACAAAAACTGAGGCTCAGAAAAGCTGTGTGGCTGGCTGATTCTGCTCTGTCACTGGCCCAGGTCCATTAGCACTATGCTGGGCAGGGATCTTCTACCCAGGCCCTCCACCAGGACTCTCTTATCGGTGTATGAAGTAGCTCTCAGTCTGAGTGCGGAAGTGCTGTTTGTTGTCACTCTGGAAGTTTGGCAGAAGGGAACCAGAGGGAGCAAGTTGTGATCCACAAGGCATGGGCATTGGTAGTGTCAAAAGAAAATATTTTGTGGTGAATCAGAGAGCCTGACAGAAAGCAGGGGCCTCAGAGGAGACCAGCAACCCACCCCACTCACCAGTGGGTCAATGGGACAGAGCAACAGCTGTCACTGCTTGCGGGTGGCCCAGGAGCCCAGGCAGCCATCTCTGCCAAGATGATGTCTGATCTGAGACTGGAATAGAAGAGTGTATGGAGACAGAAAAGCCAGAACAAGTGTCCTGGGGTGTCTATAAATCTGACAAGAAGGCCTGGATGACTGGAGGTTTTTGTGAGGGGAGAGGAGACCCAGGTGGTTGGGACAGGTAGGCAGGTCTGGTAGAAGCTGAGTTCTGTGCCCAGCTAGTGTGGGGCCCTCGCAGGGCTGTAGCAGTGGGTGCATAACATGATGCCCCTTTAGGAAGTCCCTCTGGATGCTGGGTGGGCATGGAAGAATACTATAAATGAGGGGCCATGATGCCCCTGGAGAGAATCAGAAATAAACCCACAGCTCTTGCCCAGGTATTGAAAAACTAGGCCTGTGGCACAGCTCCTTCTGGAGTCTGTGGGCTGTGTGACCTGAAGCTGGTAACTTAACTTCTCTGCTTCTCCCTTTCTTTCCATAAACTGAAGGGTTGTCATGTTCTTCAGCTTTGTGTGGACTCAGTTGAAGGTGTCATTTGCAAATGGAGGCAATGACACTGGTTTTGTACAAGAAGCTTACCATCTTCAGCCCCTTGTCTATCTAATGGAACTCTGGGATGAGTTTTTCCTCAACTCACCCATTCATGACCATCCAGCTACGCACATGCACATGTGTCCATGTGCATGTATCTGTCTTCCCATCCATATGCCCACATACCTACCCAGTTTTCCAGTTATCAACTACCCATCCATTCTTTCATCTATCCATCTACCCATCCATCCACTCAACCATCCATCCACCCACACACACACACCCATCCATCCATCCATTCATCCATCCATCCACTCATCCATCCATTCATTTATCCATCTACTAAATCATGCATGCATCCATCATCCATCTATCCATCCATCCACTCAACCATTTACCCATCCATCCATCCACTCACCAGTCCATCTTCCTGTCTGTCCACCTGTCCATCTGTGCAAGCCCTCCCTGCTCCATCAGCATCCTCAGCACTTACTGCCACAAACACAGTTACCTCCTATGGCAACAGAACTTCTCTCAGAACTGGGAAATGTTATTAGGCCACAATAACATATTAAGGAGGAGGTTTGAATCACCCAGAGTCCCTTCCAATGTGCAGCAACACCTGCATGACAAAGACTTTGTTCTAAGCTGTTTACTAAATTAGGCCTTTCCTGGACACTTTCTGCCTTCATTTTTTTTAAAATAACAGTCATAAAATGGTTATATAATTAGTAGTAAAGCTGGCAGCCTGTTACTGGTGTTTTACTTAAAAGTAAAAGACTCTGTGTGTGTGTGTGTGTGTGTGTGTGTGTGTGTGTGTGTGTGTGTTTGTGTGTGTGTGTGTGTGTTTGTGTGTGTGTGTGTGTGTGTGTGTGTGTATGTGTGTGTGCATGTGTGAGATTTTCTGACTGCAGGTAGATACATTATTTGCAGTGTCAGCAATCCTGTCCCATAGGCTGGGCTGTGGAGACGCCAGTCTGGAAACGACTGAAGTTTGAAGTTTGGGTTTTGACTCTGCTGTCAACTTGCTGTGAGATCCTAGAGAAGCTGTCTGCAGTCTCTGAGCCTTGGCTCCCAATCCAGAATGAAAGGGCAGGCCTGGGTGATACTGAGGGCTCCTGGCAGGTCTGAGAGTCTGGGGGCACATTGTGCCTTAAGTGGCATCTGTGCGGCAGTGACTCTAGCAACTTCTCCCCTGCCTGTGTTTTCAGTGGCCTCTTTGGTCTCTCCACTTAAAGGTCCACCATTGTGGCACATTGTATCCAAGCAGCATGTGTGAACCCTGCACCCAGCCCAGACCTCACCAGTCCCCAGCTGAGGAAAAAGCCCCACTCCCTGTACCCTGTGCTGCAACCATGCCCTGTAAGTCAGCTGAGCTTCTCTTTCCAAAGTCCTTTAGCTCCAGTCCACCAGGGTTCAGTGTGTCCTCCCACTTCCTCCTTCCCTTCCCATCACTCCCCTGGTGACCCTTTACCTTTCAGGGGGGGGCAAGCTGTAATGAAATTTCTCCAGGGGCTCCTCCCACTCTTAGAACACAATTCCAGATTTCTCACCTGGGTCCCTTCCCCACTGGATTATTTAATGAACTGGAACTCATAATTGTTTATTTCTTTTTAATTAATTTTTTTGGAGGCAGAATTTCACTCTATCTCAGGTTGGCCTCGAACTCTCAACAATCTTCCTGTCTCAGCCTTCTCTGGGTGGTGGTTGGGTTCTAGAATCTTGGCCCTGGTTCAGAAGCTGTATTTTAATGGAAAATTCCATACCACTCTGGGACACCTGGCCTCTCAGCCTACCCTGGCTCGTCACTCAGCAGGGACACAGAGTCCCCATCCTCTGGGCGTCCATACACATGCCACCTGCTCCAGCCACTGTCCCCTACCTGCAGGATGCATGGTCCCTGACAAGGAGTTGTCTGCTTCACCAAGTAGGCTACTGAGCAGCTGCAGCTCAGCCAACAGAGCCCAGTCACCTCTCTCTCTCTCTCTCTCTCTCTCTCTCTCTCTCTCTCTCTCTCTCT
>CAJQZJ010001750.1:23144700-23163607 GCA_907164525.1 Lophiomys imhausi
TCTCTCTCTCTCTCTCTCTCTCTCTCTCTCTCTCTCTCTCTCTCTCTGTTGTTACCAGTACAGAGCTGGGGATGTCCACTCCAGGGACAGGGCCCCAACTTCCCTGTTCTTTGGTCTCCCAGTGCCTGCAGTTAACAAGGAAGCGTTTCTTAAATGATGCATAATGAGGAAGATGGTACAGGCAGGAATCAAGGTTCTCATCACACACTCAGAGTTGGCTAGGGGCTCCTGGCAACTTGGGGGACAATGCTGTCCGTGGGAGGCCCCTGGTTCGAGGTGTACCGCTACCCAGAGGAGAGATGGGGATACACATTAGTCTCCATCCGTGAGCTTGGGACAGGCTACCAGGGAGCAAAGTCACTCTGTCTTCAGCTAAGCTGGAGCCGTGTGAAGCGGGCCTGAGGGCCATATCAAACAGTGAATGTTGGGTTTAATCAGATAGTGCAAGCCAAAGACAGGCTGATTGCTGAAGAGCAATAGCTACCAGCTCATTATCCTAACAACTCTTCACCAAAATGCTATGCAGGGCACTGAGGACCCAGAGACAGCAATGGGCAGAGGGTGCCTGCCCACCCTTAGAAACCAGGCCTATCTTTGAAGACAGGAGCGGGAAGTACAAGGGAGCCCCCTATTTGCAATACTCCAGTGCTTCACCAGAGGGCAGCAGACAGCTTTGTAGTGTGTTCTGCCCCTTGTCCTCTCTATCCATGACTTGGGGGAAAGCAGGAAGGTGGAGGTGTTCTGCAAACCGAATGGTCTCCCTGGGGCAGGTGAGTGGGCGAGCCTGTCTACTGGCGGCTTTGGGCTCAGCAAGCACACCCCATTTTCCTGCCTCAAAATGCCTCTACTCTCCCAAGATACAGTGAAGAAGCACCCTGGCCCTCCTGCCAACCAGAGGCAGGAGTGTATAGCCAACAAGATGCTGGAGGGACTCCAAGCCAGAGGTGAAAGGGTTGCACATGGAAGTGTGCACACACGTGTATGTATACATGTGTGTATGCATGTGTCTGTCCCTGTACATGCATACATACACATGTATGTGAGTGTGAATGTGTGTGCTCAGCATAAAGACAAAAAACACCGCAGCCAGCACTGGGGTCCTGGGTGGAGGAGAAATAAAGAAAATTATTTGGAAAAATCAAAGAAGGCAAATGTCAGGGAAGGAATGGCAAATGTCCACTTTGGGGGAGGGAGTGGAGGGAGGGAAGAAAGAAGGTGGTATTGAACCTTTTGGGGTACCAAGGAGCAGCTTGGACTATGCAGGAGACAGACTATGTCCTGCAGGACTGCTCGTGACCCAGGTGGGCAGAGAGGCCAGGAGATAGTTGGAATTGGCTTGTGAAGATGAAGGAGCTACAACGGGCTTCCTGCCCTGAAGGAAGGATGGATCCCGCCTGCAGGAGAGGAGCAAGAAAGCCGCTGAACCACAAGAATATCCGAGCTGGGCCTGGAGCACCGACCAGGTTAAAAGGCAGGGAGGGCAGGCACTTCCTGAGGAGGGACAACTGGGGAAGGGACAGGTCAACACCCTGGGCAGGAACAGGAACAGGACAGAGGAGGATAGGGCCAAGGAGGGGACCAGTCCATGGGGACCAGGGCACACAGTCAAGGGCTCTCAGGCTGAAAGATTTCTCTTTCGGGTCAATGGGATTGACTCCACCATCCAGGGCAGCAAGGAGAGACTGAGAACACTGAGTCCCTCTCCCAGTGTGCTGGGCTTGGGTTTGGTCTGCTTTCCTTGACCAGAGCATTCAGCAGCTGTGAGTGTGTGTGTGTGTGTGTGTGTGTGTGTGTGTGTGTGTGTGTGTGTGTGTGTGTGCACCTGACTACCTGACTATAGGTGTCCCTGGAGTCCAGAAGAGGACATCAGATCCCCGGAGCTAGAGTTACAGGTGGTTGTGTGCCACCTGATGTAGCTGCAAATCAAACTCTTGTCCTCTGGAAGAGCAGGCAGTGTCATTAGCCACCGAGTCACCTCTCCAGCCCATACCTATGGATCTTCTGGCTCCAGGCTGCACACAGGAGCAAGTGGATGGTATGTGGTGGTGTGGTGGTAGGTTCTTTAAGCCTCACTGCTAACATCAGTTTAAAACCCAGTTTCCTGCTTCCATGGCTTAACTCCATGCTTTAATCAAATTCTGCCCTGGAGGTTTCAGGGCCTCACATTTTTAAGCAACTTCCAAGCAGACAACTGGCCAGGTGATTCCTGTCCCTGCCCTACCTAGGTGGTGGTGGGCTTTGGCTCAGGGAATGCAAAAAGGCAAGTCGCTGAAACCTTCCCTAGTGACCAGAAGGAGAACTGCAGCTTCCTTCTAGGGGATCCTTGACTTTGCCAAAGGGATTGGCAGGGCTCCCACTATGGTTGAAAGTTGGGACTTTCCTGTTTATGATTAAAATAGACATCAGCTGTCATGACTGACATACTGGAAGGGTCTTAAGATTATTCTAACCACATCATTCCCATTCTCATATTTCTCAATGACCTGGGCTGGGAGAGAGACACAGGTTCATGATGGGCCTGTAACTGGGTTTGCAGGATCTGGGGTGGCCATCTCCAGAGAGACAGAGCCTGAGTTTGTCCTATTGCCAGCAAGCTCTACACACAGCAAGTGCTCAGTGTGTGCTTATGGAGAGTGAAGTTAATGCGTGACCGAGTGAAGCAATTCCTATTACAAGTATTTTGGGTGAAACTGGGTCCATGGTTCTTGCAACCAGGGGGCTAAGGAACTGAAAGGAATGAAAATTTTAGAGACTCCCCTTGGCAGGAGCCAGGCCAGCTAAGTTCCAGGAACTTAGCTGATCATAAAGAGGGTGGAACCAAGAATGAAGGTCAGTGGAGTCATGAGCCTCAGGAACTAGCTGACCACAAAGTAGATGGTGAAATAAGATTAGATTCATTCCTGAGAAAAACAAGTATAGGGTGTGTTTTCTGCGGACTAACTAAATAATGGGTGGTACTTTCCACTTGTGATTCCCCCCTCCCCTTGATTTGTGGTGCTTCCCTATAAAACCCTCGCCCCCAGGCAGCTAAGGGTCGCAACTCCTCTACCCCTGCGTGGGATACGAGTTGTGTCCTCAACGCTGATCCCTGAAATAAACCTCTTGCGATTGCATCAAGATGGTCTCTTGCGAGTTTTTGGGTGGCCGTGATATCCCGAGTGTCGGGTGAGGGACTTCCCTCTCCCGGGTCTTTCAGAACCAAGAATTCAGGCTTCCGAATTATCAAGGCGGGATCAGCATTTTCTTTGTGCCTACAGCTAGACAAGCATTCGAGCTGCACACTAACATATGCCACCAGGAAAAGCCATGTAAAGTCTCAAAGGGTCACAGAGGCTTGGCTCTTTGGACTGAACCATTAATGTATCTATTTAAAACCCAGAAGTGTGTTTTCATTAGAGCAGATTCCAAAGGACTTCTCTGTAAAGACCATTGTCTGCTTACACTGAGTGGCCTTGTCCCTCTCCAGCACCTTCACACCTCCTCTGAATACACTGTCTCTTCTACTTAGAGCTCCTTCCCCCTTGTCTTCTTTGTCTCAAAGCCACTTTTGATTCTAGATCCACTTTCGATGCTACTGTCACGCACCATCTCCTCAGCCCTGCCAGCTGAGCCATCCTGGTGTGTTTCTGAGCAACAATTCAGAAGGCACTGGGTTCACTGTTGGAATGGTCAGCTGTGTATCTACTTCAGCCTCTCTTTCCCTCTTTCTAGCTCCCACTACATGCTGTCCCTCTCTAACTGACAAGCAGACTCTGGGGTGCTGAAGTAGGGGGATGTACTGTTCCCTGGGGGACCTTACCATCTGATGAAATCATGGGGAGAAAGGGGCAGTTTTTAAGCCCCACGGAAGTCAGGACTGGTCTGGACTCCACGGTGTCCAACCTCTTTTGTGTACCTGTCCAACCTCTTTTGTGTACCATGGCTCTGCCTCCTTGGCAACTGTACTCTAGATCCAAAACATGTCGAAGCCAATTAGGGACAGCCTCTTCCTTTAGTGACTCCCTGCCAGTGCCCACCCTCACCCGATTCCATTCCCTGCTATCACAACTTGGGAGGGTAAAAGGCTGTATTCTCCATGAGGCCCCACGCTGTGCTCAAACAGCCAGTTCCCACGTGTGGGCGAGATGACAGGAGTTCTCAAGTGTTTGTGGGAGTTGGAGATCAGGCCCCAGCCTCTTTATTGGATCACCTCATCTCTCTTCCCTCTCTCTACTTGGTAACCAGTGTGAACTTTCAAATGAGGGTCACAGTGGGCCACTGCCCTCTGGCTTCCAGGGCGCTCTGCCCCAGGCAGCTCTTCTCACCTCAGGACCTTTGTGCTTCACCACCTGCTACTTGGAATGACTCCTGCTTTCCCGCCCCACCCCCTGGAGCATGACTGTTAATACTCTAGTTCTTGGCCTGGATGTCATCTGTGACATGCAGCCCCCATTCCCTGAGACCTACCTCTGATCAGGAGTGCCCTTATTTGTATGACCCCTATTTGCATGGCCCTTATTTACATGCTCTTGATTTGCATGGCAGAGATTGCACACTGGAAATGGCTTGGATAGCAGCTCAAACTAAACCTTGCCAGACCGTGCACTGGCCAAATCTGGCCTGTCCTCCTTGCCGTGGTGTGTCAGGAAACTACACATGAAAAACTCACCCTAAACAGAAAAACACTTCTTCCAGGGGCTGGTGAGATGGCTCAGGGGACAAGGCAACTACTACTTAAGACTAAAATGAAGACTAAAATCTATCCCCAAAGCCAAATTACAGGCTGGAGTAGTGAAGTTGATGAGCTTCTCATTCAGGTAAAAGACTGCCTCAGTGTATAAGGTAGAGAGTGTTTGAGGAAGTGTCAACCTGAGCATGCATGTGTATCCCCACACAAGTGAATTTCACACACACACACAGAGAGATAGAGAGAGAGAGAGAGAGAGTTTTTTTATAGCCCATTGCTTTACACTATAAATGGTACTATAGTTAAGGCCCTGCCCACCCCCTACACTGTTGGGGTCCTCTACTCACTGCCCATCCCACTCCCTGCTCTTACCTAAGGAATGAACCCTCCACTGCCCACCAGTCCCTTCCCCACTACCCCAGTCCATCACACACTGAATGGATGGGACCCTGAGGTACAGTGACACATCCACGGTTACACTACAAGGTCACACACCTGGACCCACAGGAGGCAGGCACCCTGTCATCCACCGGCTTCTCCCCATCATGTCTCACCAGCTGCGGACAAGCATGGGGAGTTCCTGGAGCTTCTTGAGGCTCCCCAGGAAATTGTACTCTGCTGGTCCCTGGTAATATTCCCAGTCTCATTCTCACGTCACTTTCCCAGCTGAAGAGGAAGCCGCTCAGACAGCTGCGGGGAGCTGGGACTCTGGGCTGAGATGCATTAATTTGTAAATATCTTCATTTATATGTAAATTCGGAGCCCGGAGCCCCATCGCAGGCCCTAATAGGGCCCTGCAGCCTGGCACTTCCTCCACTGGCTGGGCATCAGGAGATATTCTAACACTGTTAGACTTCACAGGTCTCTTCTCTCACTCTCCCCTGGATCCCCTATGTATGGTGGCTCTGCTCCCTGGTGTGCTCTCTGCTCAGGAGTCCCTGGTATCTCAGGGCTCAGGAAGAACAGCAGAAACCCATGCTGGGGGATGAAAGGACCTGAACCGTAAATCCTAAGAGTAGACTCAAGTCGAGGATTCCATGTGACTTTGGGCAAGTCCTATTCCCTCTCTGGGCCTTATTTTCAAATATTGTGAAACAAAGAAGGCACCCAAGTGCGGGTAGGAAGAGGTGGTTCAGAGTTTCATTAAGTTCATGTCGTTCCAATGGGAGACCCTTAGACGGGTCACCCCTTGACTTTACTGAACTTTGATCTCTTCTGTAAAATAAAATGAAGAAAAGATGTGGGAAAAACTAATGTTTCGAGGAGTTATTGGTGAAAAATATGAGAGAAAGTGTGTCCATGGGGGCTTTATGGGGATCCAGTGCAAGATGGGGTTTGTCTTGTGGTGGGGACAGAGTGTTATTTGAAACTTAGGAGTGGACATACTCCACTCAGAACTATGTTTGGAGACCAGGAAATTCTGACCCTGGGTCATCAAGTGGAGCAACCAGCATTTGACTTGGGACCATCAGGGATCAATTTCTACCAAATTCCACAATTCCAGGATGATTAATCTAGTAAACCTGCTAGCTCTCCGGGGGGGTGGGTGGGAGGACTGGATTAAGGTCAGTGGGTAGACAGTGGCTGTGTTGGGATTTGAAACCAGGTCTTCAGACACCTGATGGCTTTCTAAAAGCTGGACAGCAGGGGCTAGTGAGAGCCAGCATGGCTGCAAGAGGGGCTTGGAGGGGGTGGAGTTGCCTTCACAGCTAAGGAATCAGAACTAGGGAGTCATCTGGAGGCTATGAAGCCACACTTATAACCGGGAGCAGACTGGAAATGAGGGGATTTGCTGCTGATGGGTGCTGGGCTTTCCTCCTTGGAGACTTGGGTTTTGGGAAGCCTGACTGCAAGCCAAGAAGTCCCCTGCCGAAGGACTTTCTGGGGCTGTCGGGGTAGTGTTTGTTTCCTTCTCCAAAATGCTCTCACACCTTGATGGTGACTGATTCATCTTTGATGTGTGTTCCTTTTCAGTGGAAGGGAGGGAACAGAGAGGTACCTGCTTGCCTCCTGAGAGCCCTGGGTGTCCTCATTGTCTGTGGGTGCTCAGGGAAAGAACAGCTGGGACTGAGGTCCTAATGCATTGCCTGAGAGAAGGAGTCTGGAGAGAGGCCATTGGGGGCTCATGGGCACCTTCTGACCCTCACTTAGCAGGTAGGAGGCCCCAGGTAGATTCTTACTGCAGAGCCAGTGGCACACTGAAAGAAAAATCTTCTGTCCCATTCCTTAATTTCACTCATGCAAACTGACACTCTCCACTACAAAGGAGCATCTCCAGGCCTTCTGGTCTATTCTTTTTACAAATTCAGTCTTGCATTGACCTGTGACCAGGCCTGTGGAGAACGGGAGCTAAGAGCTGACGTAGGAGTGGGTGAGAGCCCCAGTTAAGGCGTGGAGCCTTATCTACCCCAGGACTCAGAGTCTAAAGACTGCTGGGATGTCCCAGCTGCCCCCCACCAACTCAGGTAGAACCCTGCAATGTGTCACCCATTGTTCCCAGCATGGGTTCTGTAGTAGTAACACTGCCTTCTGAGGGCACCAGACAAAGCATCTACCACACAGCAAGAAAGAGCTCTCTCTCTCTCCCTCTTTCTGTGTGTGTGTGTGTGTGTGTGTGTGTGTGTGTTTGTGTGGTGTGTGTATGTATGTATGTATGTGGTGTCTGTGTATGTGTGTGTATTGTGTGTGTTTGTATATATGTTTGTGTGTTGTGTGTATGTATGTATCTGTATGTCCATGTATGTATGTGTGTATATGTGTGATATGTGTGTATATGTGCATATGTGTGTATATATGTCTTGTGTGTGCATTTGTGTGCATGTGTGTGGTGTGTATGTATCTATGTGTATGTGTTGTGTGTGTGTTGTATGTGTATGTGTGTGTATATGTGTTGTGTGAATATATGTATGTGATTTGTGTGTATAGGTGTGTGGTGTGTATGTATGTGTGTTTGTTCATACTCAGTACCACTGTGAAGCTACTTCATAGAGACCATAAGATCCCCTTGCTGGAGGACGGTGGGTACTGAGGGAGCCTCGGCCATCCAGCCCAGGGAAATCTATTCTGCTAACATGCTGCTCCTGCCTGAGTGGGATTCTGAAGGCTGAAGAGGAGTTTACCAGGTGACTGAAGGTGGGAAAGGCTCTCTTGGAGGAGAGACTAACTTGTATAAAGGGTCAGAGGGACAAATGACTGCAGAGGTCTTTGGGAAGGTGCAGGGCTCTGGGTAACCACATTTGTAGAGCGTGGTGGCCCTGGTATGAGGCTGAATTATTTTGTTTCTGAAGCTTTTGCTCATCCTGTTGCTCCTAACATGAGAGTCCAGGTGATCCTGCAGATCTTGGGGGACAATGGAATGTATTGTATGCGTTTCCAGGCTGGTTCATCTCTCAACTCAGTCCTTCTGGGCTATGTGACTTTAGTCATAGCTCCTACCCTCTCTGGATCTCAGCATCCTCACCAGCAAATGCGATTTGTGAAACCTACCTTGAGGGATTATGGAAGGAGCTGTGACCTCACCTCTTCCTGCCTCTTCCCTCCGGGACTTAGCTCCACTTCTGCAGAGAGGAGAGTCCCCAGCTCATAGACTGGGATACATCCCCTAAGAGCAGTGGTTCTCAACCTTCCTAAGGCTGAGACTCCTTAATACAGCTCCTCATGTTGTGGTGACTCCTAACCATAAAATTATTTTGTTGCTACTTCATATCTGTAATTCTGCTACTGTTATGAACAGTAATGTATGCAGGATACCTGACACGCGACCCTTTTGAAAGGGCCGTGACCCCCAAGTTGAGAACCACTGTTTAAGACCATCTAGGGGCTTCTGACAGAGGCTGGACAATCATTTTCCCAGGCTCGACCCCTCCCTCTGCTCACATGCCTGCCGCCAACTGTGGTGGCCTTACCTGACAGTGGACTGGTATACAAGATCCTCCCTCTTGCGGTAATTCTCCATGTGCGAGTAGTTGGTGGAGAACATGGCATCAAATGTGAAGATTTTCTGCTTGATGGTGCCGCCATCTGTCACCTGCCATGGAGCAGAGGAGCCACAGGTGAGTCCCCAACTGGCCCTGGCCTCTGCTCTCCTCAGGAGCTGTCCCTGCTCTTGCCCCTCCCTCTTTACCTTCTGCTGCTGAAGATCCCCACCCAGATGTTGCCCCTCCTTTAGATTCACCAGGCTGCCTGACTGATAGCCTTTTTAAGGCCTCCCTGGTCTTTGAAACCAAACACAGCTTAGGAATCTGGAAAAGAACTGCAGGGCCTGTGAGAGGGCTCAGCAGGTGAAGGAAGGAGCTTGCAGCCAAGGCCTGACAAGCTGAGTTTGATTCCTGGGTCCTACACGGTAGAAGGAGAGGACTGACTCCTGCAAGTTGTTCTCTGACCCCCATATGCACTGTGGCATGTACATATGCACACACACACAAATAAATATAAATAAAGTAATTAATTAAAAAGAATGACAGCCTCTGGCCCCAGGAGGCCAAGTCCATGACCCTGTCCTAGAGAAGGGGACACGTGGGCTGATGACAAAGACTAGTCGACACTGAGCCTTCCCATCCTGCTCCTCTCTCTGGTCAAATCCTTGTGCACTGAGCCCTGGGATGTGGAACTCTGAGGCAAGGGCAGCCTTCACATGCACAAGACCGCCAGCCTGTAAGTAAGCCTGGCTCCCTCTGGACTTTCAATTCTGCAAACACGGGGAGGAGGGCCCTCCGAGGCCCTGTAGGCATGAGGGGACAGAGCTAGAAGCTTCTCCCGACCGGGTCTCCCTATGCAGTAGGAGATCCTACCACTACCATGGCTCTACTTTGCAGAAAAGGCTACTGTGGGGGAACTGTAGGCAGGACCAGAATAGGCTTTGTGGAGTGAACTATGGAATCAAGGCCTGGTCCCAGAGCCTTATTCAGTAAAGAGAAGGAGGGGTGGGGGCAGGCTAGCTAGTAAGAGGCAGAGAATGGAGGGTCATCAGGGTCTAAATAACTCATGGAAAGGCAAATGAGCTGTATTGCAACTAGCTCTGCCTTTTAGTGTACTTAGTAGTACAGTGTACTTGTACATGATGTGTACATGGTGTGTGGGGGGGTGACTGTGGAGGTCAGAGGGCAACTTTGGGGAGTCATTTCTCTCTTTCACCATGTGAGTTCCAGAGATCAGGCTCAGGTTATGAGTCTCATGGGCCCAAGATTCCACAACCATGTCTGATTAATCCTGAGGGGTTGGGTCCAGAACAGCATGGAAACCCAGAGGAGGGGAAAGCACACTTTCTGAGGGTGCAGAGCTCCCACAAGGGCACCCTGGGGGATGTGAAGCCCAAGGTGCTTCTGCAGGAGGTGCCAGAGTCAGCCCAGCAGACCTTAGCTGTCCAGGCAGAGGGGTGGTGGGAGCCAAGGCTAGAAGCAGGAAGGATCAACTCAGCTGCCTCTATGAAGGTGATTCTGTTTAGAGTGCCTGGAGCAAGAGGGAGGTGACAGAGAGGATTCTGACAGCAGAATGCTACCTCTGAGGACAGACTGACTGCTCCTACAGGCACCAGTCACCCAGAGTCAGATTTGGGTTCTGTTTATAAACTCCCCTTGTCTTCCAGAAGCAAGTCCAGTGGGAGGCAAAACCAGAGGCAGTGACCCAAGGATGGGCAGAAGGGGTCTGTCAGCATGGGGCACTTGCTTCTGTTTTTCTGCAGCCACCCTTGGGACAGAAGGAGGCCACAGGTCTCTGTTCCACTCAGTGCGTGGAGGCTGGGGAGGGAGGGTGGCAGCAAAACCAGTGCCAGGGCACAGGCTGCTGCGGGGTCCTGCTGTTCAGGGCTGATGAAGAGCCACACCCAAGTGTCTCGGGCTCCCCAGCAGCAGTTGCCTGAAGGGCACGGCCGGTCTCCACTGCCTCCCACTAATGAAAGCGTCACTCCACAAAGCAGCAAGGTATGTGTTGTCACTGTTTCAATTATTTATCTGTTTACTCGGCTGCAGTTTTCCGCTTGTCTCAGCAACTCTATTATAGACCACGAGCTTGCAGCCTCTCGCCGCTCAGCTGGGCTCTGCGCTAACAGCCTGCACAGGGCGGCCTCATGCCTAGGCCTGGAGAAGTCGAATTAACTCCCTGCGGCTCCTCCTCAGGCTGCTCGGGCTGCTCGGGCTCCTCTCTTTGGGTGGAAGTAGGGGAGGGGTTTGTTGCCAGGGAGGTGGTCAGGGATGGGGAGATGCTGAGAGTGGTTTCCCCCGTGCATCCGTCACCCGACTGGCCTCTCTGATTTCATCTGCACCCAGGGTGACTTAGACTGAATGGTGTTTTAGAAAACACATTTGGTGCAACCAGCCAGCTTCTATGGGACTGTGTGTCATGCACTAGCCGCATGTTACCCATCCTTTAGACTAGAAGCCTCCAAGAATAAGGGCACTTCTGTGACCACCAGTAGGTGCAAGGTTGCTAATTTTGTAACTCTGGGTAGGACTTCCCCTGACTGGTTTCCTCAGCCCTCACCAAGCCCATCTGCATCTCATGGCCACTCCAGACTTCCCTAGCTCATTACTTGGCCCATTATCCTCTGAGGTCAGCTACTTCACTCTTATCTGTGTAGCCTGAGGGCAGAGAGGTATGACCTCTCACCTCATCTGCTCTGCTAGAGGAGCTAGATCCCAGAGTGGGACTGCAGCATAGAGGAAGAGAGCTGTGGTGTGTGAGAGGAGGTGGCATCTCCCCGGCATGTGGCTCGATGCTGGCACCTGCCCGGGAAGGACACCCACCGCAGCAATCCTTCTGAGGCTGATATTTTAACCCAGTGCATGCTCCACAGTGGACTGAGGGCAGGATGGGGCAGGGTCTGGGGGTGGCTTCCACAGGGGCTGAGTGACTTAGCTGATTTTAAATCAGGACAAATTTACAATCATAGCCCTGTCTGGGGTGGGTTCACTGCTCTCTTCTTCCCAACCCTTCAAGGATGCTTTGGCCCCTTTAGACACTCCAAGGTACTTTTCAACTAGGGCCCTCAACTGGGAGATAATTTTACTTATTTATTTTATTATTTTACCAGTATGAGTGTTTTGCCTGTCTGTGCATTATGTGCATGCAGTGCCCCTGGAGGCCAGAAGAGGTCACTAGATTCCCTAGAACTAGAGTTACAGATGGCGGTGAGCTGCCAAGTGGGTGCTGGGAAAGGTATCCAGGTCCTCTGCGAGAACAGCAAGCTATCTTAATTGCTGAACTACCTTTCCGGGAGTTCTGGGAGACAATTCTGACCCCCTTCTCTACCAGGGGACATGGCCTATTCTAGGGATATGAGGTTGTCACCACGAGGGTCCTAACATATAACTGACGGTTTTGATGAAGAGGACCCACCTCAAAGCTTTCTTCAGCAAAGTTGCTACACTGATATTGGGATAGGGAGGTAGCTTAGCCCCCAGCACATAGTACAAAAGCTAGGTGTGGTGTCCCACATTTGTAATCCCAGCACTGAGTATGCAGGGACAGGAGGATGGGAGTGGCTCTCTGGTCATTGAGTCTAGCCTAACCAGTGAGCGCCAGTCTAAAAACCAAGGTGGACAGCACTTGAACCATGATACAGGTTGACCTTTGGCCTCCACACATGCACACCTGCGCACATGAACATGTACACATAAACAGGCACATGCATGTGCATGCACTGCACGCACGCACATGAATATGCATGCCTATACATGTGCCCACCACATGTGCCTGCACACTCACATACATGCCATGGCTGGGAAACCTTTCATCTCTCATCTGCGGGCCCCACCCCCAGGCCCTGGGAAGTTAGGTCAATGGATAACAGCCCGCCTTGCAGCTGAAGACACAAGTGAGGTCCTACGCCGGGGCCCCGCCTGTCCTGCCTGGCTGGCGAGGTTGCCTAACTGCCCCTTGGCCTCACTTTGCAAGGCAACTGCAGCCTGAGAAGGGCGGTGGCTTCCCCAGCAGCCCCCTGGCTCCAGCGTTGCCTGCCTGCCTCCAGGTACAGCTTTTATCTCCTTCTAAAACTCGCAGCCCTCATCGCCCCAATCTCAAATTTCACTCCATTTTTTTTTTTTTTATTACACAGTGGAGAAAAAAAAAATCTGTCAGTAAAACTGTCTCCTTAAATTTATTCGCCGGGACTGAGGGTTTTATGACTAGGAAAATACACTCGCCCCTACACACCCCCACACCCCAGATAAAGCAAGGAAGAATTACCTGAGCTGTAAATCCCTGCCGCAAGCCAAGGTGTAGGAGACACTCAAGGACGAGCCTGCTTTTCTTTGGTTTTATTTACAATTTTTTTTTCTTTTTCTGAGACAGTCTCTGGCTGTGCTGGAACTCACTACGGGGCATCCAGGCTGGCCTCCAACTTGTGAGTGTGGGTTGTATCTCTGTCTGTTGAAGCACTGGGGTTCCAGGCGGGTACCATCACCCCTAGTTCTTAGTCACAGCTTTTCCCCTGGGACAACGTGCAAACTGGCTTTTTTTTTTTTTGCTGGAGAAAGAGGACCAGATGTTTGGACCACCACCTGCACAGGGACACTCTACTGCTCCCATTGGTCAGAGGTCCCAAGATGAGGCTGGGCCATAAGCTGTGGGCAAGGGTCATAAGTGTACGACACACAGGCACAGTCTCAGTCCTCAGGCAAGAGGAAAGCAGGGACAGTGGCATACCCACGGCCCATTATGTCCCGTTCAGGATCTGGTGGGGGCAGAGCTCGGTCCACAGCCATCTGGGAGACATGAGTGGAGAGGGGAAGTCTGCTGTGACAGACATGTGCCAAGAGCTACCCATGATGCAGAGAGTTCCTTGGGAGGAAAGGTGACCAGAAAAGACTTCCTGGACAAGGTATGTAGGTTCAGCTAGACTGGACTCAGAAGCATCTGGAAGGCTAGAGAGACACACTTCTGGTGTCTGTGAGGGTCATAGTTAGAAATTCCAGAGGATTAACTAAAGGTAAGGGTGGTACTGGCCCATATCTGGGTCTTTCCCTCCTCACTCCCTCCCTCTCCTCTTCCCTCCTTCCTTCCTTTTCTTTCTCCTTCTCTCCCTTTGATTGTCATGAGCTGAGGGATTTTGCTCTGTCACTATACCCTCCCGACCACATCTGGAATAAACCTCCAAAGCTATGAGCAATACGACCCCTTCCTTGAAACTGAAGTTCCCTCAGGCGTTTTGTCATAGTGACAGACTGATTGGCACAGCTGAATCTGTGGGGACAGCCTAGCCCAAAGCTGGTTCTTCCTTTCTAGGAGGACTGACTATTGGACGTGAAGCAAGCCTGAGCCCCTCCCCACGCTGTCACATATATGATGGATCACTAGCTCTGGGCTCTTGAGTAGCAGGCTCACCCCTCAGATCTTCTTTTCCCACCTGTAGCCTGGGATGGAGCCACTGTACCTTACAATTCATCCTTGTGAAGACTTAGGGGGAAGTGGCTTGCAGGGTGCCTGGTCCTTCCCCACCCTCTTGGATGGTGCTAGAAAGTGTGCAGCTCCTATAAAAGCCCGAAGCTCCAGAAGGTTGGAAAGAAGCTTGGTATAGCCCAGGAAAGGCACGGGAAGGCCAGTGGTGGGGGAGTGGAGTCAGGCAAGGATGCAGGACACAGATCTAACTCTCAACCCTCAGAACAGCCAGGCAGCCAAGGATGCTCTAAGCAGGACCCAGAGGGGGCCTCTGAGACACCCCCATGATGCCATGGTGCGGGAGTGCTATGCGCAGACAGATAGACAGACAGACAACTGTGAGACTTACAAGTTACTCAGGCACATTGCCAAGCCCCACCCAAGGACCAGAGCTTGTGGCTTTTTCCTTCCTCAAGGAAGATTCCCCATGGAATGTTTTCAGACTCAGTTACTTTTCTTGCTGCTGTGATAGCATACTCAAGAAGCTACATAAAGAAGGAAGGGTTTATTTTTACTCACAGTCTGTCATGGTGGGGAAGGCATGGAGGGGAGAGCTTGAGGCAGCTGGTCACATGACAGCTGCAGTCAGGAAGCAGAGAGAGGCGGATGCTGGTGCTCAAATCGCTTTCTTCTTCAGCATGGAACCCCAACTCATGGGATGGTGCTGCCCACTTTCAGGGCTTCTCACACCAGATAGACTTGTCTAGAAACTCTCTTGCAGACATGCCCTGAGATGGGTTTTCATGATGATTCTAAATCCAGTTACACTGATGTGAAGATTAACCCTCACACACATGTAACTGAAATTACAAAGAGGAATGTCCTGGGTAGGGGACTGACCATGGCCTTGTTGAGCACTTACTTCAAAGCTCAGCTTTGCTTGTAGGCAAAGACACAGATGCAAGCATGTTCAATATGTGTTAGTGACAATCAGCTTTCAAGGAGCCACACTGCTGTGCGGCCAGACTGGGCAGTCAGCACATAGTAGGTGCTTTGGGTAGTCAGCACACAGTAAGTGCTTTTCAAAAAGGTGTTTTCTTCATGTTCTACCCTGTCAACTTTTCTGCTATGAGTTCCCCAAGTTATTAGCTACAAGTTGTCACTGTGCTGCTTCTAATCTAGGCCTCAGTTTCCCTAAATGTTCCATGAGGGAAACGAGGCCTGGTAGCTTCTGAGTACTCTTGTCTACTTGCATGGACTCAGTGGTGTGGCTGTAGACAGCCAGCCCTACCTGACCACAGCTTGTCACATCCCTCCACCCTGCCCTGAGTCCCAGCCCCCCCCCCCCCCCACCTCCAGTAACCCTGGCTGTGGCCAGGCCAGATGGATTTACAAGTGGACTCACAGAAGCATGGCCAGTGGATGCAGTCCAGCCAGCAGCAGGAGGGACCACTGGTCAGCCAGCCACGTTTTAATTTGAAAAAAAAAAAAAACAGCAAATAAGTCTTCAACCTCAGTCTTCTCGCCAATACCCCTAGATGCCACCATCCGTAAAAGGAAAAAGAAAAAAAAAAAAGAAAAGAGAAAAGAAAGGGGGGGGTGATCACCTCCCTCCTCCCCCCAGTCTTTCTCTTTGTGTTCCACAAAACCAATTACAGGTTGGAAATAGCTGTAATAAACTTGATATCCCACTTACGGGCCAATCCCGCTGCGGCCAGGAAGTGTAATAGTGGCGGAGTGGAAACTGCGGGTTTGTGGAGCTGTTTAAATTGCCTGCCTACATTACTCTACTCCTCTCCAGCGGGGATGGAATTCGCTCTCCTGGAAATAGACAGCTGAGGTCTCCGTGTCCTGGGCGGCGCCAGGGAGTGTTTGCCAGGCAGACTTTAATGAACTGGTTAGATGTGGAGGAATGGACAGCCCCTGGGAGCTTACATCAGCCAGGCACAGGTTCAAATCCCCAACGAGGCCACTCACACTCCCTGGCAAGGAATGAGGAAGAGCGAGGCTGGTCTTCCAGCAGTACGGAGGGTGAAAAGAAAATCCATCATGGAAGGCAAGTGACCAAACACGGGGCTAACTATACTACGGAGTGGGAGTGGCTCTGAGCCTCAGTGGGCAGAGGGTCAGCTGAGCATGCGCCAAACCCCAGGCTGCACACCTATGATCGCAGCACTCAGGTGGTGGAGGCAGGAGGATGAGAAGCTCAAGATCATCCTCAATACAGTGAGCGGGAGGTAAACTGGGGCTACGTGAGACCCTGTCTTAAATACTATAGGAAACAGGCAGAAACTTGTAAAACACAAAGAATAGTGGCTACTTGGGCTGGGGATTTCGGTTCTGATCTAGACAGAGCTGTGGAAGACAATGAAAAGTGATTCTGGAAATTTCCACCATTCAACCGTCATCCAGTGGTCCCTTCCTCAAGCTACTCAACCCTGCACGTCTGAGTAGGTCCTCGTGCGTATTTATTAAATAAGTGTACAGCTCAGAAAAGGCATGGACTCTCCAGGGCTCCTGTCCTTAGCTACCATATTTGGCGCTTAAACCAAGAGAACTGAGGAGGGACCCAAGATGGTATCACGTGAACCAAGCTTCATCAAAGGGTCACTCAGGAGGTGGAGCTGGGCCCAGGGCTGCAGCCTGAGTCCCTCAGTGTGCCTAGGATTACTATCTTTCTTGCATGGCTGGGTTTGTGCAGAGGCTACTATAGCCAAGCAGATGTGTGTGGGGCCCGGGTACCATGGAGCTGGGAAGAGACAGTCCAGAGCAGGAGTTGGGTCAAGTCGTGTCTAACCTCAGAAATCTCGTATTGAGAGTGGTAGGAGTGAGGACCACTCCTTCCCCTGCCCTGGACCTGCATGTCCCTGCACAGATAGTCTTGCGACCACCCCCCCCAACTTTGCCCCTCTCAGGGGAGGCCATGTAGTCACAGTCAGGTTTAACTTCCCTTCTCCTTATAAGGTCATGTCCAACAAGCACCTGGAATTTCTCTTCATGCAAATAAGGCATTCCCAGAACCTTAGTCCAGGCCAATGATGTGCTCTTATCCCAAAAGCTTTTACCCACTCCATAAAGGTTTAAACAGCCTTCCCCTCCCCCCAGTTAAATGAGCTGCCCAATGAAGCCTACCTCCCAAGAAGTTTGTTTCTCCCAAGGAAGCCTGCCTCCTGAGAAGTCTGTTTCTTGCCAGGGTTCACCAGTCACCTGAAGTGTCCATCACCCTTGGTGTTCCTGCCTTCTGCTTTCTCCCCTCAGGATCCACCAGGGCTGGAGAAGTGGGGAAGTAGAGCCCCAAAAGGAAGATGTGGGCATTGGGGAGCTGGCATCTCCTCTATCCAACTTTGCACTTCCTGATTCTTCCAGCAGGGTGACAACATGGAGCTGGTACTGTCCTCTGTGTATGCTGGGAGTTGAGTGTTAGTGGATGGGTGTGGCGGGGAGCTGTGCTTTCAAATTCTATAAGAGTCTAGCATGAGGCAAATATTCACTCAAACTCCATAGAAATAAAATCACAGCCAGAGAGAAAACGTCACCTGCCCAGGCTGCCTGGCTGGCATGATGGGAAGTGGACATTGGACACAAGTCCATCTCTGAAGATTCTATAGGAAGGCCTCAGGGAGAGGAACTGGGCCAGGGCTGTGGCCAAGAAAGGGACAGGTGTTTTAGGGGAGGGGAACTTGAGCAAGATACTCTTGAAGGGAGTGAGGAGTGAGAAGATGTGGAGGGAAGCTAGGGGACATTCACTTTATGGTCCTCTGGGTTTGGGAGGGCACAGAGTTTCTGGTGGTCTTATTGCCATGGCGATCCTGGGCCATTCTTCTTCTAAAGCTCCTGCCCACCTGGTCTCTACTCTGATGGATGCAGGGATGGGGAGGATGTGTGATAGCCAAGGAGGAGAAGGGGGAAAAAGGCTCCAAAGTCAAGGGCCGCCCACCTCCCTGAGTACCAACTCCACCCTCCCGTGCCGCCTCTCTGAGCTCCCACTCCTAGCAAGGCTGGGCTGGGTGATTGGCTTCCCTGGCGTGTGTGGGAGATCCGGTGTTGACAGAGACAGCTGGTATCATAAATTGCCTTGTCTCATCTGGTTATGGTGTGATGGCAGACAGGCACTCAGGGACAGGACTGGGGAGGAGGGTGGTGATGAGTATGGGAAAGGACAGCAGAGTGGCTTCCAGCTTCCTTGTGGGTCCTAGGCTTGCCACGTTGGGCAGGTGAGCAGACAGTGTGATGGCTGCACTCACGGGGGGGGGGGGGCGCCAGCTTATGTGGGTGGGCATGTGCAGGAATGTGAAAGCCTACATTCTGGGGTGAGGTGGGATGTGTGCGTGTGTGTGTGCGTGTGTGTGTGTGCGTGTGTGTGTGTGTGTGTGTGTGTGTGTGTGTGTGTGTGTTCGTTCGCACTTTTTTACAGGGAGCGGGGTATGTGCATGTCTGTTCATGTCACATGGTGAGTGTGCCCCCACACAGTGGCTAACGCAGTTATGTCCCCTCCTTGTTCTTCAACTCAAAAAGGAGGAATTGAAGAGGCCAATTGAGGCAGGATGTGTAAATGTGATGACTGCCACGCTGTTTCCATAGGTGCTCAAGAGAATCATACTGGCTGCCCCTACATCTTCCACATCTCAGGAAGGCCCCCCTGAACCTTCAAGCTCCACTAGATACACAAGGGTCCCACATCACCACCTGGGCACCCTCCTCCCCACTGCAAGGCTGGCAAGCAGGAAGCAAGAGACAGGAACGACGGCATAGGACTGAGGCCGGGCCCTTGGACTGCAGAGCGCTGTACAATCACCAGGGCAGCATGAGAAGCCTCATGGAGGCAGCTGGAAAGCAGCCAGACTCCCAGGATGTGGTGCAAGAGCCTGAGCTTCAGCAGCCCCGGGGAGGCCCCAGTTCACACTGAAGAGCTGAGTTGGGACTCCCAGG
>CAJQZJ010001750.1:23167079-23243940 GCA_907164525.1 Lophiomys imhausi
ACACACACACACACACACACATGCACATGAGAGTGGCCACACACATGAGAGTGGAGGGCTCACTCCATAATGGCACACATTAATATTTCTGCAGCCCGGCATCTGGACAACAGCCTAAGTAAGATAAATAGAGAAAAATCTCCCACCTCTAGGCTGGGGCTGTCTGACACCAAGTGCTTCAAGCTGGATTGTTCACCACCACAACCCTCCAACCCAACTATCTCTCTAAAACCCTGTTATTCAGCTTTTAGGTGTTTTGGGGTTTCTGGGTTTCAGGAAAGGCTTCAGGCTGGTAAAAATAGTGGAGGAGTTGTGACATATGCCCAGGGTGACCACATTTGCTAACAAGCACATTACATTAGTCACAGGGAAGCCCCTACTCAGGCTCTCTGAACAACTGCCCTCCCCTTCTGGAAGAAGAGGGGGAAGGTGGGGCCAAGTGTCATGACTGATCAGAGAGAGGTGTGGAGGAGGCAAGCTGCCCTCAGAACTCTCTGGAACTCAGGGCCTAGGAAGAGATGGTTTCAATTTACAGTTTCTTCCAGCCCAGAGCCACCTGTTGCAGATGTCCCGGGAATAAAAGGTGTACAGGTCCACAAACGTGTCCGGCCCTCTGTCCACGAGCAACCCATTCTCCTGCCTTGTCAGGAGATCCCAGGAGGACTCTGCTCATAAGCTCTCTGCCCATTTCACAGATGGAAAAACAAAGGCATGGTCCACAGCACCCGACAGCATGCGTGATGCGCATGCCCCACAGAAGAGCATCATTAATAATGAAGGCTAGTTGGGCACTTTCTGTATGCTGGTGGAGTTCTGGCAGGAGCAGGCATACTACAGGTGGTTCATAAATGCTGCCTTCTTGCTGGTAGGTCTCAACACGATGCTGGTGGGAGGCAGAGATGGGCGACCCCACTGGAGATGCTCAAAGAGGGAAAATGGACCACCCCCCTCAGCAGGGAGGGAGGGACCCCCAGTTCTCAAGATTTGAGATAAGGAGCAGTGAAAACAATCACTTTATTTAAATGAGTGGAGGAACGATTCAGACTCTCTGTGTGAGAGGAAGCATTTAAGGGGTCTATTTTATTTTGGGCCCTAATAATATTACAATCTCCAGGCTGGTTATTATCTGTCACTTTTCAGGGAAGATTGAAAAGAAAATAGTTTCATCCCCAGCAATTGTGAGCCGCTTGTCTGATGAGTTGTTGTTCCCACTTAGATATTACATGCAGCCCTGTCAGGTGACCTGCCCGGCTGGGTGGCTTTGTTTAACTGGTGGAAGAGGAGAGGAAAAAGAGCACGCTAGAATCATGGGGATGGGCAGGCAGTGAGAACTCAGAGTACCTCGAATTTTGTAAGGAGGTGCTGAGTATCTGGCTGGTCATGCCCCAAGGGCACTAGAACCTACACTTTTAAATTAATTAAAAAAATACTTTGTGTGTGTGTGTGTGTGTGTGTGTGTGTGTTTGTGTGTGTGTGTGTGTGTGTGTGTGTGTGTGTCATTTTACTGTATACTTCCTATGTGTAGGGCATGCCTACCAGACTGCTCTCCTGAAGTTCTCAGACTGACTTTTCTGTCAGAACTATTTCTGTTTTAAGGATGAGGAAAGTGAGGCTTAGAGAGGCTGTGGACTTGGCCTAAATCACGCAGAACTCAAGGTGTGACCCTCTGTCCCAGACTTAGGACCGATCTCATGCTCTCACCCCTACACAGGTCTGCACAAGCTCCACCTGAGGCAAATATCCCAGCAGCTCTCCCCAGCTAACACTGGAATTGGGACAGATATCAGTTGGTAGGGACTTGCAGGGATAGGGTCAGTGTGGCTCCTAGGCCTTCATCACCTAGCAGGGCCTGAGCTGGGAGCGTGGCTCAGCGGCAGTGCTCTCTCTAGTTGTGTGTCCTGGGTTCCTAGGTCCACTGAGTCAGGGTCTCTGGAGGCAAGTTCTGGAATGTTCTTTAACAGGCCTCCTGGGGTGACTTTAAGGTGTCCTAAAGTTGGAGCAGTTTGGTCTGCTTTGTTGGGGACTCTTTTCCTCGACCTCAACAGCAACTCCTACCTGGTGGTCGTCGTCACTTCCCCTCCTCCATCTGGTCTACCCCACAGCTCTCCCTGGATCACCTCACTGGTGCTCAGAACTCTGCCTCTGAGGCCAGGAGCTTCATTAGAAACACTGCTTCAGATAGGTCCACCTCAGCCCTTCTTGCTTGTACCTTCCAAGTCCACAGGAGAGGGCCTCTAGAATGCTGTTGCTGACAATTCCTCCTCCTCTCCACTCTCCCTCTCCTTCTCTTCCCCCTCCCTACCCCTCATTTCTCCCCTTTCATCTCTCTCTTCCTCCTCTTTTCCCTTCCTCCCTCTCTTTCTTCCTCATTCCTCTTCTCGTCCTTCTTTTCTTCCCCCTCCTCCTTACTACTCCTCCCTACAATTTCCTTCCCCCCAACTCCTTTTCCTTCTCTTCTTCCTGTTTCACCTTCTGACATCTGAGAGGTGTGCCTTACCAGCCATCCATCATGCTGCCTCATGTGTCTCCACATGTAGGTGCCCACCCCAGATCCCCTGGATCACGTGTGGTCCTCATGGGCTTGGTGTGGAATAGATGAGGGAGCTGGAGCACAGGTGGAATGAGGTGAGAGAGCACATAGGCCCCACTTTGTGCTCTGGCTGATGGATTGACATGTGTGGCTGAGGATATGGCAGTGAGATCTGTCAGGCTGCTCCCATCCTCAATGCAAAAGACCCCATGGAGTTCTCAGCCCTGATACTCCCCTCACACAGGTGGATAGGACCACTGGCTAAGGCCAAGATGTATCTCCATGGTGACCAGGCCATAGTTTTGAGGAGGCTGGCCATCTTGCCAGCATCCCTGGGTCTTTTGTCTCCTGGCTGGTCTTGGACCTCTGGACTGGCCACCTACCCTTTCCCTTGATGCCCTTCCAAGATGACACTGAAGATTTATTCCTGAGGGTTTCCCTCTGTGTCTGTCCTGGGCCCTTGTTCATCCTTGCTCCTATAGCCCCAGGAGGAAAGGCTATCATGGATAAGAATGCTCCATGGACCAAGCACCTTCCAGGAGTTTCTCTGAAACATCCAACTATCAGTGCTGGGAGGGGGGTGATGTTCTTACAGTATCAGAGAAGGAAGGAAACTGAGGCTCAGGGATGTAGGAGCCTTGGCAATCACACATACCCAACCTGTGATAGAGCTGGTGTTTGCACCCAGAGTCTGGACCCAGGTGCCGTTTCTTCTAGCCACTGAGGCATGCTAGGCCTGTCTGCAGGGAGCATCCTGTAGGTATCCTCTAGCTACCCTTTCCCATTTGTGGCATCCTAGGAGCCCTGTCTCTTTGCTTCCTTCCCCCACCTCCCCTCCAAGCCTTCTTTGTCCATTAGCCCCTTCCCTCTGCCCAGGAATAGGTGTACATATGTGAACACATATACACAAATTCATGTACACACACTTATATGCACAGTACACACAGACACACCACACACACGTACACACACACACACACACGTGCCAGTCTCTCACTGTCCTGTCAAGAGAGAGGTCTTCAATGAGGGGCACAGGGACAGCTAGAACATCCAAGGTTCTGAGGACGGTAAAGACCACTTTTACAACCAAACTGTCACCAAGGGATGAGTGTTCACGGTGCCCTGGCCCTCTCTGTTCTTCATTATCATCGCAGATGACTGCCATGGTTGTGAACATGGCTACTTCTGTGCCACAGTCCTGGGACAGGGTAGAATACTAGCATGTTTTCAGCACCTACTGTGTGTTTGCTGCGTACTATGACCCTTGTAGATCCTCTTCTCTAATCCTGACATCATGGTGTGGGTGTGGATCTGCTCAATTTATACTTGAAGAAACAGATATTCGAGTGGTGTCCCACTCAGTACTTAAGGTGCCAACCTACCTGGGCAGGCTGGCCCCAAGCACTTTTCTCTGCAGTATATGCTAATGTCCTTCATCCACTGGCCTCCAGGCAATCTGGCAGGCACCCAACCTGGGGTGATCTTTTCTCTTTTTGCTCTTTTATTTCTTCACCCAGAGGCTCAGCGGTCACAACCATTTCCGCATCTTTCAATATTTATTAGTGTTTTATCTGCTGTCAAAGGGACCCAGCAGAGGTGGAGGAGAGGGAGGATGGTGGAGCTGGGACTAGCCTCTAGCATGCTCTGCCCACTAGGAAGTCAGAGGACCACCTGCTCTAGTGGGCTATGGCTGTGGGACATGTCCTTGGGAACAAGGCTGTGGTGGAGAGATGAGGGTGAGAGTTATCTCAGTGGTACCCAACGTGGCTTTTGTTTCCACACATCCCACTCAATGACAGGGTGAAGTTTGTTGCCTCTCATGGATGGGCTCCAGGTCTTTGCTGACACAAACACAGGCTCCAGGACACAGCCCAGTCTGGGCTATCCCATGCCTCACCCCTCCCTCATAGAAGGGCATTCTCCTCAAAGGGCCTTAAACAGGGCCCTTCATTTTGCATGTAGGGAAACTGAGCCTCTGGTGGGCTTCCCCTTTCCCAATCTGGTGCCTCCCATCATCCTCCCTGGTTTTGCCCAAAACACCAAGGTCAAGGTCACTGGAAGCCCAAAAGCTAGTGACCACCTCACCTGTCCTGTTCACTGGGTCCATTCCCCTGCCTCTGTGACACTGTATTCCTAGACAGCTAGACAAGCTGACCCTGGTGGCTTGTACCTGTAATATTTGCACTCAGGAAGCTGAGGCGGGGGAATGCCTTGAGTTCAAGGCCAGCCTGGGCTACAGAATGAAAAGAAAAAGAAAACTGAACAAAACTCAAGTGGGACTGAGAAGAAGGTGGGAAATAACAACTCAAGCAACCTGGATTTCTCCCTAGGCCAGCATTTTTCACTTTGAAATGAGCTGGAGGGAAGCAATGGGGGTAGGAGCATAGGGTGCTGCACAGGGGAGGACCCTGGAAGGGGAGGGAGGCTCTACGTTCAACACTGGGCAAAGAGAGGCCCCCAAAGAAGGATACAGCCTCATGGGTGCTCTCGTTCTGTTCTCATCAATGGTTCACAGTAAGTACCTCTTTGGGAGAACTGGCACACAATAGGCACTCAGTTAAAAGTGAGCCACAGAGTGGATCAGTGCTCAGTGTCTGTTGATGGGAACTGAGCTGTGAGTCGGGCATCAGGGAAGCCAGAGACAGCTGGTTTCAACTCCACCCAGGACTTGACCTTGGAGCTCTACCTGTCCCCACGCCCCCAACCCCCATACAGAACAGTGCCTGTCCTAGCAGCCACTGGTGTATTACAGGGCAATGATGGATGGGAGTGTGTTTTATCTCTATATAAAATGAAAGGCACTGTCACTCCAAGGGGCTCTCCTATGCAATTTTTTTTGTGTGCAGTTGCTCCATGAGAAGTCCTTCCTTAGCTCTGACCTTCAACTCTCCTGCTGTGGCTTGTTGAAGAGAGTTGCATTCCAGGAGGCACAGGCAAAGGCGTCCCACATGAGAATGTCACTACTGGCCACCAGGATTATGAAGATTAAAAATAATATGTATGACTTCTTTAAAAAAAAAAAAGACTTCTTCCACTTTGAATGGTTGTTCAGAATCAACAGTATAATTTGCTTGACTGCCCTGGCCCATTGGCTTATCACAGAGGGCCTTGCAACTCCAAGAGGGGAGGATTATGCAAATAGAAAATCAGCTTTCAAGAAAGTGGGCTAATCCAATATTACCAAGAGCAGAGAGAAGCCACGGAGACTGCTAGCAAGCCCCTTCTTGGCAGGAACCAGAGCAGCAGTGGAGCCAAGGGAGAGGGTGGTTCTGCTGACACTCAGACTGGGTTCAGGAAAGGGAAGCTGGGCTCCATCTCCCCAGCATCCTCAGGGGCTGGGGGATTGGGGATTTGACTGGACTCTTGAGGAAGTTAATGTTTTGCTGGGATGGCTTCTCCCTCCCAGACACCTGGCAGACAGAATGAGGGAGAAAGGGCTGGCAGTCAGTGAGAAGAAATTTCCACAATTGACAGACTGTGCCTAAGGTCACAGCAAGACACTCACTCCTGGAGGGACCCCCCCAGTGCAGTAGCTAACGGTATCTGAGTCAGACTGCTCCTCTGTGAACCGCTGAGAGTGGGAAGCTCCATGGCCAGCCCTTGAGCCATTCTGCTAGGATTGATGAGCAGTGTCCATACACAACTTTACAGCCAGGGTTCTAAACACAGCTCCTCATGCTTGAATAACAAACACTTTACCAACCAAGCCATCTTCCCAGCCCTCCATCCACTTCCCTACTGAAGGAAGGATTGGGGACTGAAAGTACAGGTCTGAGCAGGACCTGCCCTGTCGTTTCCCCAGGGGTCATTGCAGAGCGCCTATGAAGCTTAAAGGCAGATGAATGGTATGAGCTAACTCTCCAGTCTCTAGAAAGTTCCAGCCACAGTTCTAAGAGCACAATGGAAGGAGCCATGCTCAAAAATAGGTGATAGACAGATGCACAGATCACGCATGTGCGGGCAGAAGAATGAGTGTGTGGTTGGAGAGTTGCATGCATGTATGAGTGGGCAGGTGGATGGATAAATGGTGTGCAGAAGGATGAATGTTTATAAAAGGATGGTAGAATGGATGGCTGAGTGGATGGATGGATGCATGGATATGTAGGAGGATGGATAGATGGATGGAGAAGTGAGCAGATGTATGCAAAGGTGGATGAGTGAGTGGGTAGATGGATGGATATGTAGAAAGATGGCTGGGTGGGTGGGTGAACAGAGAGACAGTGGGTGAGTGGTTGAATGGATGGATAGGTGAATGGGTGGATAAAATATGTAGAAGGATAGGTAGATAGGTGGGTGATTGGGGATAGATATGTGAAAGGATAGATATGTAGGTGGGTGAGTGGTTGGATAGCTAAGTGGATAGATATATGGATACATGGGCATGTAAAAGGGTGGATAGGCAGGTAGATGGTTGGTTGGGTGAAGAGATGTAACTGAGTGACCACTATGCTCTTCTGGGCTCTAGACATAGACAGAATCTCTTCAGAAGATCCTAGAATGAGGTGGCACCATGAAACACCTTGCTGGGCCATCTTATGTTGCGCACAGTGCAGGTAGCAGCCTGTCTGGTGGTCAATGTGGAATCCTACGATCATCAACCAAACCTGAAACCAAACCTGCAACAAACCTGCAATGGAGACACCATGCAACAGCAGACAGTCCTTTGGGAGGGATATCGTTTCAATGGGATCTACTAGAACAGGGAGGATTGAGACAACCAGTAAGAGACAGGTCCAAGCTAGGCTAGTCAAGGTGGGAGGCCTAGATCTGATGCCTGAGTAGACAGACAGATAGACAGACAGACAGATAGATAATGGGTCCTCAGGGAAAGTTAGGAGGGAAATGAAGACCGGTGGGTTTTTGTTGCAGACATTGGCTGCCTCACAAATATGGCACTCCAGAATCTTTACTCCTCTGCCCACTTTTTAGCCTCCTTTGAGTTGAGAGCAGAAACCCTGAGGCCACCTGCCTAGCTCCAGCACCTGCCAGAAGAATGGCTGATTGGACAGACCTGGCCTTCAGCTTCCCCATCTGGAGGATGGTGACAACAGAGCCAGGGCACAGAGTGATCTGACAGATTGGAGGTCATATATGAAGAACTTAGCGCAGTGTCCGGGACACAGAAAGGCCTGATGCTCATTCTAGATTAGTTCCCTTGGCCTTGCCTTTGCTTGCAAGGTCTCTCTGATCTACACACGTGTCTCACTTCCTCCACCCTCCAGTGCCTGACTGGTGACTTCTACTCAGAAAGATTCTCTGAGTTCCCAGTTCTATGATATCATTCTCTCTGTTGCAGGGGCATTCCAAAGGGAGTCCCCCCCCACTCCTCTGGAGCTCAGGTGGAGCCAAGAACCTGGAGAAGACTCTGAACAAGGGCCTGTACACTTCCTATTAGAGTCAACAGAGGAGGAACTATTGGGGCCTTCATTGTCCGAGTATCTGCTCCAGAACAAATGTGGGTAATAAAGTCATGTTGAACTGCCTGCCTCTTTAATTGGTACTTTGGCAAAGGATAGATTCCCTGTGAAGCATTAAAAGGCTTTAAAATTCTCTTTATTGAACTACCTCTGAGTGCCCATGGATAATGACAAGGCAGTAGGATCCAGCCTGTAGCTCCCTGAGCGGGGGCCCAGAGTTGGGCAGGGCCCACACAAGTTCTGATGGCCCATGAACTATCACCAGAATCCTGGGACCTGGCTCCGTCCCCCAAGGACAGCTTTCTCTCTCCCATACCCACTCAATTTGGCTCGGGGCAAACATCAGAAGCCTCTGCCCTTTTTGAGACAGGATCTTAATGGCCCAGGCTATCCTTGAGCTTGCACTCCTGCCTCAGCCTCCAGAGTGCTAGGAGTGTAGGTGCGCACCAACATACCCACCAGAAAGTCCATTTAAAGCTAGTGCCACCAGGGAGAGTATGGCTTGCCAAGAGTCTTGGAGAGACTTGGCTTTCCTGTGGCTCCTGGGGTCTCTGGCTAAGGGCCTGAGGGTGTTTAGCTGCACCCTGAGGCTGAGAGACCAAGTCCCAAGGCCTTACTCCCGCACAGTGGAGGGTGGTGTAGCAGAGAACCCCTCTTGATGAAGGGACACATGTCTTACACTCATCCTGATTCATGAAGGATATGACCCAGGGACAGAGCAGAGACCCAGTGACCATCTGCCTCCTGGTATTCCCTGGTGCCAGGCAGGGCAGAAAGATGTGGACTATGAAAACAACAGCACCAGAGGGAGAGGGTGGTTTGCAAAGTTAGAGGTGACACATGCATTAGCGCAGTTGCTGAAACCCAGAATAAGCTGTCCAGCCTTAGCACGTGGGGTGTGAGGGGCTGGGCTACAGAGGGGCTCTGTATCTCCTGTCGTGTTCCTAGACTCATCATTGAGGGTTTCCTAGTGTCTATTCTGAGCTCCCTCCTCTAGTTTCAGCATGTCCCTGTGACAATCACGAGGCATCCTCAGCTCCTTCTAAAGGAGAAGTCTGGGGTTCAAGGAGAGAAAATAAGTAGGAAAGATGAGGAGGTACCCAAGGTAGATTAGATACCATGACGGCAACAGGACCCAGGGGCCTTTTTCCCTTCCCTCGGGTCTCAGCAGATGCACCAGGGGAGACACTTTACCCGAAGGGGCTTCCTCTGCTGTTTGCATCCTTGGCCTTTCTGAGGAAGGAGAACTTTGAAAGTTACTGCATTGCATGGAAGGCACATGAGACACCGGAACTCAGTCCCTGCTTAGACACTGACCACCTCTGCAGCAGGGGCAAGTCCATGGTCACCTCTGGGGCACTCCTTCCCCTGAGTAATGCGGAGAGAAGACATGAACATCTCTAAATGCCACTATGGTGCTACGTTCCAGGGTTTCTAACAATGGCTTTTTGAAAGCCTTGCTGGAAGAATGTCTCCGCCTACTGACCTCATGGAGGTAGAGAAAACCCGTTTGGGGAATGTGACCTCATTTTGCAAAAGAAGAGGACAATGTTCCCTTCATGAGGAATTACTATAATAAGGGTTCAGCCGAGTAGATCTTGCCAGTTAGGCATAGCAGCAGGTGTCCAATGATACTGAACATTTGTCTGCCTCCCCGAACCCCAATCACACCAGTCACATGAGGTCACCATCAGCTCTGCGCTGGAAGTCCACCTTCATCCTCCCCACAGCCACTCCTGTCCCTTTCCCAGCCTCCCTTGCAGCTACTGCCAATTTCTGGCCAATGAATGTAAGCAGAAGTAACCTAAGCTGTTTCTGGAACCACAAAGGCAAAACACAGCTCTCTTGTGCCTGTGTCTGTCACACTCTGTGTCACACTCTGCGTCACACTCTGTGTCACACTCTTTGCAGACGGCCTCCCTGTTGAAGGGGGAGGTAGATTAGCAGGTGTCTCAGTTAGGGTTTCTATTGCAGTGATGAAAAACCATGACTGTAAACAACTTAGGAGGAAAAGGTTTAGTTTAATTCACATGTGTCGGGCCACACTCCATCACTGAGGGGGGTCAGAACAGGCACACAAGACAGGAACCTAGAGGTGGGGACTGAAGCAGAGGTCATGGACTGGCTTGCTCCTCAGCTTCCTCAGCCTGCTTTCTTATAGCACCCAGGGCTACCAGCTGATGGGGCCGCCCATAGTGAGGTGGGCCCATGTCAATCATTAATAATAATAATAATAAATAAAAGCCACACAGGCCATTCTGGTGGGAGCATTTTCTCAATTGATGTATCCTCTTCCAAAATGACTCTAACTTGTGTCAAGTTGAAATAAAACTAGACAGCACAGATGGAATGAGCCTGGACCTCAGAGCCACTCACTGAGACAGCTGCGCTTCTGATTTTGTCAATGAGAAGTAATGCTTCTTATAGTCTGTCTCTGAGGGGCTATTTTGTTACTGCACCACCACATTGGCTATCCTGACTCGCATTCCCTAGTTGTACAGGCTCTGTCTGCTCCACAGCCAAAGAATTCCTTTGGAAATGTAAGTTAGATCCTATGACATCCTTTGATACCATAGCTGGGGCAACAGTTCAGTCCATGAAGTGTTTGCTGAACAATCATGGGAGGCTGCGCTCAGATCCCAGCACCCACATAAAAGCTGGGTACAGTGTGGCTCCTGTCTGCAGCCTAGCACTGGGGACAAGGCAGGGACAAGAAGAGCCTGAAACTCAGGTAGTCTAGCTGAATCGGTGAGTTCTGGATTCAGTGAGAGACACTGTCTCAAAAAATAAGTAAATATACATAGAGGAAGAGACTTGACTTCTAGCCTATGTACATGTATACACACACACACACACACACACACACACACACACACACACACACACACACACACACACACACACACTACAAAACCACTCCAGAAAGCTCCGAGTTCCACTGTGCCAGGCCTGCTGCGAGACTGCCCTCTCTCTTCTCTGGTTTAAACTCTTTTCTCTTTTGTCCCTCTGTGCTCCAGGCCCAATGGCTTGAACTCAACAGCATGGCCAATCTCGTTCCTTGGTTGGATACCAGTCAGTTAGCAGAGGCCTGGCATGCTCTCTGCCACTGTTAGTCTCGGTTGTCAATTTGATGACCTCTAGAACGACTTGGGAGATGGAGATCTGAGCAGGCTTCTGCAGATTATCCTCACTAGGTTGGCTGAGGAGGGAAAGCTTGTCCACTTTGGGCGGCACCATTCCCTGTCTGGGACCCTGGACTGTGCAAGTGGAGAAAGGGAGTTGAGCAGCGACATGCCTTCATCCCTCTCTGTTCCTGATTGTGGATTTGATGTGACCAGCTGTCTCACACTCTTGCTGCCTTGACCTCCCCACCATGATGGACTATGCCATTGAGTGGTGGGTGGGACTAAACCCTTTCTCCCTTAAGTTGCCTTTGTCAAGGTGTTTTGTCACAGGATGCTCTCCTTGGAGGTCTGTGCATGTCTCCCTCCTTTTTACCATACAGTCTGGTTTCAATGTCAACATCTGGGCTGCCACTTAAAGAACACCAGCTATTTCCCATCCCATGCCTCAATTTTCTGCACTGCACTTATCACCGGCTGCTATTTTCTTGCTAATTACTTAATTAATGGTCTGTCTCCTTACCCCACTAGACGAGGGATTCTGTTTGCCTTATCACAATTATATCCTGGTTCCTGGCATGTGGACACATTAGGCATGCTATAGACACAGAGCATTAACTTCTTGCCCTCCGTGAAGCTGGGTACCGTCTCCATCCTGTACCAGAACCAGAGGACACAGACAGAGCCCTGGAGACCCCCAGACTATCAGCCACAGAGCTCAGATTTCAGCCCGCTGTGACAGGCTTTGCAGCCATCTTTCTGCTTTGTAAGTGTTGAGCCTCTTTTAAAGGAATTAGAAAAAAAAAATTCTACGTGTGTGTGTATAGATCACAGGACAACACTGAGTGTGTTTTTTCAGGAACCATCTACCTCCTTTGAGACAGGGTCTCTCAGGAGCTCACTAATTAGGCTAGACTGACTGACCATTAAACCCCAAGGATCCTCCTGTTTCTGCCTCCCCAATACTGGGAATTTTTTTTTTTACAAGGATCTGGATTAAGCTAGCTGAGGTGAGAAGAGCCACTCTGAATGTGGAACTCACCATCCCTCGGGCACCAACATCCATCTCTCTGTGCTTCCTGTCCGCAGACGCCATCTACCTCCAGAAAGATGCCTCACACACTGATGCCATGTCTGCCTGCTGTAATGGGACCAGATCCTTGAACTGGTTCTTCACTATGCTGCTTTTGCAATGAGACAAATAAAGGCATTGTGACCAGGGTTTTCGGTACAACACAAAGAAAGCAAGGCGTTCTGTGCTTAGCAATTTCTCTTACTTCATACAGTTCTGCCATGAGGGGTTTCCAGTCCAAAGGAGGAGGCATGGTCCGTTTCCCCTGAAGAGACACCTACACGGACACCAAGGGCAGCATCCCAGCACCTGGGAGCCACAGGAGTGGTTCAGTGCCACTTAGAAAGGAGTGTACAGGGCGGGTGAGTGTGTCGGGGCTTGGAGGGTGCGGAGGGGAGAGAAGAGAAAGAAGGATAGAGGAACAAAGGAAAACAGGCATTGAAGGACAGATGGACCCGCAGAGAGAAACAGAGCGTGAGCATTGGGCTCTGTCTTTCCAACCTGCACCTCAGTCTTGCTCTCTCCCTGCAGGGAGGGGGAGAGCACACTCCTGGAAGAGACAGGAAAGGACACAGAATCCTCCAGATAGTCCCTGGCAACAGGAAGCAAGGCTGAGGCAACCGGAAGTACCTGTGGTCAGGAGTGGGTGTGGGCGGGATACAGGCTCAGGTCTGCACCAACTCACTTTATACAAAGCTGTACTCTCAGCCCCAGGGCAGGCAGGAGGCAAGCAGATTGAACAAACTCCCAAGAAGGAGCTGGGCTGCTGCTTCATCAGTATTTTCCCAGCCCTACCCTCTGACCTTCTAAAAAGCCATAGCAGAGAGCTTCCCGGTTCTAATGGAAAATCCCAGCACCACTTTCTACAGAGGCCGCTATCAATCAGACCACCAACCTGCACCAGCATAGAGAGAAACCAGCCTCTGAGCCCTGCGCTGTGTGAGTGCCGAGACCTGAGGGGGTTTCACTCCGGCAGCTTGAATCTCCCCGTAAAGTCCAAATGACCAAGTCTGCCAGGTCCTGGGGTATGCCCAGACTCAACTACCCCTGGGGGAGAGGAAGAGAGTGGGGCACATCTCAGCCTGGGAGCTTTTAATCCCTACAAGCTGGCTGGGTTTCTTCTTCAGGCTCTGTGGGCAATTGCTCACTGGTGTGCCAGCTCTCAGAGAGAGCACTGGGCTTTTTGGCTTTATTTATATCTGTTGCCATATCTGTGTTTATAGGAGAGGAGTTTGTGGGATGAAGGAGTGGGATGGGACAGGTCTGGCTGTTCCCTTAACCATGCTGGGTTTTGAGTTCAATGGTGGTCAGCTGAGGACACACTGAAGACACAATCAGGCCAACAATAGCTGTGTCTACATTGAGCACATGTGTACTTTTTCTCCTTTTTAAAAGACTTTATTTTTGTGTGTGTGCATGTGTACGTGTGGGACTGCATCGGATCTCCGGTAGTAGGAGTTGCAGATGGTTGTGAGCCGCCCGACATGCATGCTGGGAACAGAAATCAGGTCCTGTGCAAGAGCAGCAAAGCATTCTTAACTGCTGAGCCATCTCTCCAGTCCCTTGCTGTTTCTTAAGTTTAAGTTTAAGAAACAGTCTCTTAGTTTCTGTAACAACATGAACTAGAAACAGGGTGGTTAATCACAATGTAGTCAGCAGAAGTAACCCAGAGGTGATTCAAGCACACGGGGGACAGTCTAGGCTAAACTCAGATGTTCTGGTGTTTTTTTGTGTGAGAGCTCATGTTTGTGTCGGAGCACAGGCACCCACGCTCCATGGTGCACACATGGAAGCCAAACGAGGGCCAGTGTTGGTCTCTCCACCTTCCATTTTGCTTTGGGAAAAGGTCTCTGTGTTGTTCACTCCTAGCCCGTGGTCTTTGGGGAGTCCTCTTGCTCCTGCCTTCCCTATCCCTGGAGGAACATTGGGATGATAGGCCTGCCGCTGGCTTTGTGTGGATTCTGGAGACAGGAGCTCAGCTGGCACCAAGTCATCTCTTCGGCCCTCTTGTAGAACTGTATAGAAGAGACTGAAGAACTCGTATCCCCAAAACATGTCCTCCAGTGCGAGGGATGACTGGGAGGACTGATTGAGAGTGTGCCAGCAGATGCCAAGCCACCACAGTTTGGGTGCCACGTCGACCCACCACCGTTCCATCTTGACCCAAGCCTCAGTTTCTCCACTTATTAATTGGAGATGACACTACATAACTGTAGAAGTGGGTGTGATGATTCAATGACCAGGTACAGATCAGATTTTAGAGTGTTCATATAAAGCCCCCTGCTATAAATGGGAAGCTGTGGGAGGCCCTCCCAGAAAGATCGCACGATTCCCTCGATACCTGACAGGGGGCGCTGCTTCCCTCATTTCCAGAGAAAGAGCCTTGAGAGGCCTGGGGCCTGCCTTACCAGGAAAGCTGCTGGGCTGGGGCCTGGAGCATCTGAGGGAACCTCACCCGTGGCTGCAGATGTTCACACCCTACTCTAGAAAGGACTTTGGAAGCCCACTATCAAAGGATTTTTGATGCTCTCAGTCCAGGTTGCCACTCAGATGAGCTGTGTGTTCACTGGGTGGGGCATTGGCTTGAGGTTCCGAGGTAGGGCTTTGACAGCCTTTGACAGAGGAGGAAGGGGTTGTGTCTGCTGCCACCGTCCCTGCACAGGTCAGGCATCTGGATGTGCCTTGGCAGCCTGACAGAGCTAGCCCTACCTGACCTTTGGGAGGGAATGAGAACATGACTAGAGGGAGGTCTGGGGTCAGACGGTCCTGGGTTCAAATACCAGACAGGCAACTTCTGAGAAATCACATCTTAGAAATGACATCTTATCCCTGAGCCCCAGAGTCCTCAGCTTATGACGGGAGGGGGTTCAGGTGAAGCCCGGGTAGTTCTTAGTGCTGCAACTTTCCTCCCTGAGTGGGAAGCAGAGTCCTACCTCATCTAGAATGGATTTCCTACTATGTTCCAAGAGTCTGGGGCAGAGAGCTACACGCAGGATGTCACTGAGCTTGGGGACTCTGTGTACACAGCAGCCCTCTGTTGCCAGTCAGGTACACTGGACACGCTGCCTCAAACCCACAAGGTAATTTGATGTGACTGAATGTCAGCTGTGCTGAGCACAGGGCCCAGTGACTGGAACAGACAAGGCACCAACTGCCTTGGCTCTCCTGGCTGGCACCCTGAGTAGGGCGCAACTGCAGAAGCAGGCAATAAGATGTCAGCCGCTATCTTTGTAGGAGATCAGGGAAATCTAAGGAGCAAGAGCCCAAAGTGGTCACTGAGAACCAGCAAGGGACCAGAGGTAAGGGCCCCAAGGATAATTAAGGTAACCAGGGCTAGGCGAGGGGTGACAGGACCCAGGCTGGCAGGCACAGACACTGGGGAGAGGAAGGAGCTGGTTAGCAGTGATGGCATGGAGAGCAATCAAGATCTCATTGCAGCAGGAAGTCCAGGGCTGAGGCACTATCAGGCAGGTGGACAGAGTGGGTCCCAGTGGGCATTGAGATGTCACCAGCCCCAGAGGTAGGAGAGAACCACTCAGCCTCAGGGAAAGCCCAGGAGGAAAGCAAGCTACAGCCGCTGGGCTCCAGTTCCCTGAGCCAGGACCCTAATTCTCAGAGAGCACTATGGAAGTTTAGGTTGAGAACATCTAACCCTCCCAGACAATGCCAGCTCCAACCACTGTGATCCCTGCCCCAGCTTCCCCTCTGGATCACAGTTAGGTTACTTATGTTTCTCAAAGGGAAACCTTGGGGGGTGGGGTTGACCTGAGGTTACAGAGCTTGAATCCTCACCAGCATCTAAGTGGCTTTGGGGCCTCCCCTCTTTGGACCCCTACCCTCGTTACATCATCTGAAGAGAGATTTTTGTTATCACTCTACCCTGACAGGGGCAACAGGATCCAGAGTCAGAGAGCCCAGCCCAGTGTCTGGCACACAGTGGACACTCCTCACACACATGTTCATAGAAAACCTCAGGAGTGAGAGAGATAACATCAGCTTGGGGAGACAAGGTGCTTGAGCCAGTCAAGGGTACAGAAAGCCAAAGAGCCAAGTCCATCTCATTAGTAGACTAGATAAAAACCACACACAGAAAATCAATGGCCTTGCATTCTTACATCCCAGAGACCCACAGAAAAACCAACAAAACAGGATCCATTTATAATATTAATAAATAAGTACCAGAGAGTTCTTTTAATTTGGGGCACTAGATATTTGTTTAGCGAAATTATAAAAACCCAACAGAGGCTCCATATTAGGGAGACCATCAACATAATCCTTCCCATTAGTAAATTAAAGGAGAAAAACCATATGATTACTTCAATAGGTTCTTAAGGAACATTTAATTAACTTTCCTTATTAAAAATCTTCAGGAAAATTGAAATAGAAGTAACCTTCCTACGCATGACAAAAAAAGTATTTATCAGAAACCAGCAGTAAATATATACAAGTTAAATAATGAAACCCAGGAAAAAAATTTTTTTGCAAGAATCCTGAAAGTTTTAGGCAATGAAATAAGTCAAGAAATGATGATAAGTTCAGTAAGTATAAAAATACCACTTACATAGTGTTTCAGTTACTTTTTTACTGATATGACACCATGAAGCAAGCATTTAATTGGTGTTACAGTTTCAGAGAGTTAGATACTACAATGGCAGAACAAAGACATGGTAGCAGGAACAGCTGAGAGCTGACATCTTAATCCACAAGTAGGAGGCAGAGAGACTGAGAATGGCATTGGTATTTGAAACCTCAAAGCCTGTCCCGGTGACAGACCTCCTCCTACAAGGCCACACCTCCAAATCCTTCCCAAACAGTTCCACCAACTCAGGACCAAGCATTCAAACAGATGGGCTATGGGAAGCATTATCATTCAAACCAACATAAATAGTAAGATTTATTTATTCATTTACTTATTTATTTGTTTGTTTACATGTGTATACCATATGAGTGCTGGTATGGTTGGAGGCCAGAAATGGGTGTTGTAACCCTTGGTTCTGGAGTTCTAGGTGATTGTGGACCATCTGATGTGAGCATTGGGAAGTGAACTCAGGTCCTCTATAGGAGCAGCAAGCACTCTCATCTTCTGAGTGGTCTCGCCAGCCCACCATGCAGAAACAAGGGCACAGAGAGGTTAAGGCGCTTGCTAGAGTCACAGAGAGTCTAAGAAGAAGAGTCAGGATTAGAACTGTAGCATCCTGGCTGCAGGATCTGAGTGTTGATGACTAAGTGACACCTCTCATGTGTTAGGAAGAGGAAGGTCACTGCTATTTGCAGGTGATGTAATTACATAACAATTAAGAAAGTTGAAAGAGAGCCTACTAGATCTGATGAGTGTTCACACAATATCTGCCTAAATGACTGGCCTGTACAGTTCAGCATTTTCCTTTCCTCCTCAGGGACCTCCATGTGCTGTGATGAGCATGGGTCACTAGGGCTGCAGGGCAGTCTGGGGAGAGTTGTGGGTTGTTCAATGGCACAGGTGGTCTCCTCTGACACTCTCTCTTTCCAGTTCAACCTTCCCCAGTCACAGGCCTCCCTTCTGTGCAGCTGGAAGCCCCACCCTACATCCCTCAAGCGCCCATCTTCGGACACTTTCTCCCTGTGCTTCTGTGGAATGTGAGGATCTCCAACATGGACATCTTGGTTTTACTCTGCAGTACCAAGCAGTTCCAGGGGATGGCGCTCTCCCAACTCAGAGGCTGAAAGACATCCTGGCTGCTCATGGACATAGGCTTGGGGGCAGGGAGGATGACTGTGGAAGCAAGGGTACAGTTAGTGGGTGGCCCACTCCAAGTGGTGACCGAGGCTTCCATGAGAGATGAATTCATGGTGGGTGTTCAGAGTTGACTAAATGGAGGAGATGTGGGTGGGCAGTGACAAGGGAACCCAGAGGACAGGAAAGACCCTGGATTCCTGGCTTAGAAAATCTGTGGATAGTGATGTCATTTGCCATTATGAGGGGAAAAGGGGAGGAGTGGGCTGAGGGGGACCCAGAGCAGAGCTTTGTGATGGCCTTGCCAAGTGGAAGACACTTGTCAAATATCTCTGTACAAGGACAGCAACTTTATAAAATTGGATGACAGCAGTCTCCCACCATCTTGGATCACCCCTCGCGGATTTTGACCAAGCCCAACAGCATGGCGGGTGAACATGGTGTATTCTGGTCAGATCCCCCATGGCCCACAGTCTTCTCCTCCCTTCCTTCCCCAGACCCTCACTGAGCACCCGATGGAGTTGAGATGAGCCTCCCTCAGAACCTCTGTACCCTCCCTTCCCTCAGTGTGTCGTCACACCTGTCCCAGCTCTATACCAGGGGATTGCTCCCTATCATAAGGACTCCATTATCTGTCCCAGCAGAGTGCATGCTGAGACAACATCTGCATGTGAAAACCCAAGCTCTCTAGAGATACCTGTTCTTGACCAGGAGGGTTGGGGGGTGATGAGAGAACCTGGGGGCCCCCCCCGCCCTGGTTCCGAGCTGACAGATGAGATGGGCTTCCCTCCTCTGCCTCTCCAGGTTGTAGCTTGAGTGATCTGATATTCAGGGGTTAAAGGGGACTGTGTGAGCCACTTAAGGAAATAAACAGCTTTCCAACATCCGCAATTATTTTGGAAGCACCTGCTCTCGTATAATTAATGTGCCAATTAAAATGATTATTATAGCCGTTAAAGCATATCCCCTAAGAACTGCTGCTTCTTAATACTTGTGTTTACACTCATTGGAGTCACTCCACCACCTTGCAAAAGAATAACAACAACAACAACAACATAGCCTCAGCTGCTGAACCATTGTCTCCATGGCAGGCTTTGTTCACCCAGGCTCCTGCTTCCATCCCCGGTGTGTTGGCTGAGATCTCTGTGTGTGTCTTGCCTCCATGAGAAGTCAGCTCTGGACAGTGTCTAGCCACGTTCTAAAAGAGCATCCAGTTTGGAGGAATTTGTAAGGACAGGGAGGGGAGGGGCACCTTGTGCTCCCTCTCTGTCCCGTGTGTTCATCTCAGGTTAGGTGAACCATGCAGCCTGTGTCTTCCTGTAGGATGGAAGCCGTGTCTCCCCGACAACCTTGCTTGATGTTGACAGTCTCTTCATGGGTCTGTGCCTCTGCAGACAGGTGGCTCTAGCTGGGGGGAAGATGACAGCCACCTGAAAGCCTCTGGCTTAGTCTGTTTCTCTGCCCGTGTATGGTCCAGAAGCCTTGACGACCTTCATCAAGATGACCAGACAGGCTGGTGCTTTGATCTCCCTGGACTTTGCTGGACATGAGACCTGGGGCCAGCCAGGCCAGTTAGTTTGTTTCTCTGAGCCTCATTTTCCTCGGCGATTAAGTATTCAGTGGTGGCTAGTCAAACACCCAGCATTGCAACTGGCTGACACTGTGGTGGCAGCATCCCTAGTGGCTATAAGGGAGACAGAGTTTGAGCCCTGTCTTGTCAACCTGCAGGCTCCTACTCCAGAAGGCTCAGCCCTTCCTAGGGGATCCAGCCACCCAGGAACTCTCCTTTCCCTTAGAAGCTGATCTGGCCTCCAGAGTTCCCAGCAGAAAGGACTCAGTCCTGGGGTCTGTTCAGCCATTCTTCAGCCTCACAACCTGGGCAAGGTGCCTCATACATTTCCTGGCCTAAGTTTCCTGAGCCATGATCATGGTCCTTGCTCTTTCTCTGGGAGCTTCAGGAGGCCTCTGTATACTCCCAGCTTCTGCATCCTTCACGGAAAGAAGATGGAGATGCAGGCTGGAGCCAAGTACCATGGCCTCTAGAGGATGACAGGAATCTCCTTTGTCCTGAGATCTGTGAATGGCACAGGATGTGTTTGGACTGAGTGTGGCAGACAGAGATAAGCCTTGTTAGGACCTCAGTGCACGAGCCCTCTTCTGTAACAAATTCATTCCTGTCTCCTCAACTCTCAGCTTCCAGGCATGTCTGGCCTCACCCCTGGATGACCCCTCAGAGGTCATCCTCTCTGGATACTTTTAGCCAAATGCTTCTGGTTCCAGAGCATGCAAAAGTCATCCAAATACCTCCTTTCCAGAGAACACTCTTCAATCACCATCACTTAAGCTGGCAGACCTGCCATCCCTACCGCCATGACACTGCTGGGTAGTGGAGCCTGGAATAGTCCAGAGCTCCAGACCAGAAAGAACTGCAGAGAGTCATTCACTCAGTGCTCAGCTTGGCTGTGGGCCTTCACTACTGCTGTGCTGGCAGCTGGCCATTCTGACAGGTGCTTAGACACCTTCAAGCGGGGAACTCATTGGTTGGAAAGCTTACACTGTAATAAGATTCTTTGCTTGATCAACTGAAAATTAACTTTTACATTTCACCAGAACCTCCCTCCCTCCTTTCGTCTTTCTTCCGAGCTTCAGAGAGGTGGAGAGGGGAGCTCACTGGCAGTCAGTCTAGCTGCACCACTGACCTGGAGGCTCGGTGAGAGACCCTGCCTCAAAACAAAAGTAGACAGTGATTGACGAATTTGATACCATTTCTTCCCTTCCTCCCTAAGCCATGTGCTCAGGACCACACGAGACCTCAGGTGAGAAGATGCCAGCAGGATACAGCCCCATCCAGCCAGAAGGGTGTGTTTGCACAAGTCATTTGGCTGATCCAGTTCATTCCCGGAGTCCAGGCACAATAAGATCTCCTTTCAAAAGGTGCTGGGAGAGCGAATACTGGCGGGTCCCAAGTACAGGTGACCTTATCTAGGGTCAGCTCATCTAGGGGCAAGTCCTCACTTCCCCATGTAGCAAGAGAAAAGAACCAGGACCCCGGGATGAATACCCTGCTGTGTGGCTTTGGGCCAACCACCTTCCTTCTCTGAGTCCTCAGTCAGAGGACACTTGTCATCTTAGATGCGGTCAGGAAGGTCTTGAGTCATAAGGCAGGGTTCTGCACACAAGGATCTAACTCCGACAAGGTCAAGGCAAAAGAATGAGGAAGAAAGAGGATGGAAGGAAGAGCAAAGGATGGGAATTGGCTCCTGGGGGTGACCCTGAAGCTGAGCCCTGAGGGAACGTCAGCATTTGCCAGATGGAGGGAGGGAAGGGGGCCGTGGCAGCAGATGCAGCGCAGGGAGGTGTTGAGGAACATTGGCACAGCTCAGGATGATGCATATGATCAAGTGGCGTGCCCACTGAGGGGCTTGCAAGCAGCGAGGCTGGATCCAGAAAGGGCTGGCAACTGGGTTAGGTGACCTTGAACTTGACCCTGAAAGTGACGGAGTGATTTTGTGTGAAGTGTCTGGCAGAGAGGGCTGCAGTGGTGCCATCAGATGTGTGTTCTGGAAATGCACAAGGCTATGGCTACCTGTAAGGGGTTTTATGGCCAGTGGGGCTTTCACCCAATGGGGAAAGGCGGGGCCAGGAGTGGCAGGGGTCAAGGACTGCTTTCCGAAACACCTCATTTCTGCTGTGGTGTTTTATTTCTCTGGTGTGCTGGAGTGGAAGTTTGCCTTTAATCCTTCTCTGACAAGTTAAGTCAGCCCCTTGTCATTTAAACCCAGCAGGGCGTGAGTTAGGCAGAGACACTGAAAATCACACTTCAGGCTTAATATAGCTCTTTATTCCACCAGCTCAGAGGCCCTGCAGCAGCTCAGGCTGGGACTCCCACTTCTGGTGGAGAGCCACCCGAACCTCACCTTGACGGGTGTCCTGGTGGGGCAGCCTTACCTCTTCCCCAAGCCCAGGATCCTGTGATAGAAGAGAGAAAACCGAGGCTGGCTGCAACGTGGGAAAGAAGCAACACGGTTTCTCCACCTGGGATTAACCTTCAGCTTTACAGGAAGATCCTGAAGCTCTAAGAGGGGAAGTGGTTGGCCCAAGGCCACAGCAGGACACTCCGTGCCAGGTCCTGGCTTTTTTCTCTTGGACGTATTGGGCAAATGAGGACACATACCAGACAAGCTCAGCCATTACCCCATTGGCTTTGGATTCTCCAAGTTGCCTTCTCCCATCTCCATCCAATAAAAATGCTTGTTTTTTGTGGAGTCCATGTGTGGGCCAATAGAACATCCTGATATTTGTGAGTCCATGCCAACAGCTTCGGAGCCAAGAGCTCTTATCAGGCCCGTATGGGGCAGGGAAAAGATCTCATTGCCAGTATCGGGAACTTGATCTTAATCCCCAAGAGTAGAAGGATTTTTTTTTTTCTGGTCAAAAATTCCTCTCCTGGTGCCAGAAAGGGCAGTGATGAACTGCCAATATCAAGCTGTCCTTTCTTTCCTTCTTATCTCACTCCCCCGGCCAGGAACAGCCGTGTACAAACCCAGGCTGATGGAGCTGGGGGTCTGGATTGATCCCAGTCTCTGGGGGGTGGCTCTTTCCCACCCACCCATGCTGATTTTGGCACCAACACCTCTCCATCTTGGTCCCTGGAAGGCTCACGAAGAGCAGCTCTCAAAATCTTACAGGTCCCAGCTCTCTCGTAAACATCACAAGGTTGGACTTCTGTGACCCACATTACACGCCCATGGGATTGGGTTTCTGATGGAAATACGTATTCTGCAGCTTTCCCTCCTGAATGTAGACATGGTCTTCCTCCTGTTGTCCTATGAGGCGGAAAGAAGGACCTTACCAGATGTAGCCCATAGCCTTGGGCTTCCCAGCCTTCAGAACCATGAGCCAACACAAACCAGGATTTATCAGAAGCCCAGGGCTTGGTTTCCTAGGGACAGAAGTTCATCAGAATTTGGTTCTAAAATCATAAGTGTGGAAGATGACCAGAGTGGCAAGAAAATCAAGGGAACTTGTGATTGTCTTACTTCTCAACACTGCTGCATTAGAGGTTACACATTAACTACATGAACCCTGGGTACCTCAACTACTATATCTGGGCTTGACCTTGCCCCAGAACACCCCAGCCTCTGCTATGAAAACTCCATCAATTGTGTCTTGGAGGTACTTCAATTTAATGAGGCTGACACAATCCCTGGTATTTGTCCCTCCAACCTTCTCTTCTGTCCTCCTCGTCTCAATGAACAGCAACCATGACCCTCACACAGCTGCCCAAACACCACAGCCATCTTGAAGTCCTATGACCATCACCACATGTTAGCAAGTCCTCTGACCATACTGCAAATCATAAGCAGAAGTTCAAGGTCAAGTCCCTTTGAATGTCACGACCTCAAGGCCACCCCTTGCTGGGTCCCATGCTCCCCAGTAGCCCATAATGCATAGGATCAACTTGTTTGTCCATCACCATCGTGGTCCTCACCTATTCCCAGTCACCTCTGGCCTCAATGACCTCCAAGGTGACCACTCTGTGGCCACTTTCACTGTTCCATTCCACGTTCCACTAGCAAAGGTTGATGAAACAGTAGTTTTTGCTTAAAATTTTCAGTGTTGGGCTGGCGAGATGGCTGAATGGGTAAAGACTCTTGCTGTCAAGTCTGAAGACCTGAGTTCAATTCCCAGGACCCACATGATGGAAGGAGAGAGCCAGCTCCCACAAGTTGCCCTCTGACCTCCACCTGAGTGTTATGGTATGCATGTGCTTGCACACACACACACACACACACACATGCACACATACACACACACACACTCAAATACAAACATAAAAACCAAAGCCATCAATGTTTCTTTGTGTTCAGACTGAACACAAAGACTCAGCTCCCTGGAGCACAGTATGGGGCATGAACGGTCCCTGCCCGCTTCTCCACCATCTTAGCTTCCCTTCTTTGTTTCAGCCACCCAAGTTTATTTCCTGTTCTCTGACAGCCTAGCATAAGTCCTTGGCATATGTGCCTCACTTCACTGGGAATGTTTTGCCTCCTTTCCTGGGCAAGAGGATTCCTCGCTTCCTTGGTGATCTCAGTTTCCCAGAAGGTCTGTTCTTAACCACAAATTCCTGTCCATCCCACAGCCTGTTTCAAACATATGCACCAAACTCCTTGATACCTGGAGTCCTTTGTGCTTGTGTAACTTTTAAACTCATCCCCCAGGGGAGTGGCATGAGCCAGGGACTATGGGTCCACATCATGATACACCCTCAGTGTCTAGAACCATCCTGACTCTAGTGCCATTAACACATGATGATGAATGTCGATTACACAAGCACATTAGACCCCTCTTCCAAAGCCACCAAACAGTCATTTGCCAAGTCAAGGGTACTACAGTCATCTGGGGAGCTTGTTAAACACATAGGTTCCCTGGGAGTCTAGCCTGGAGAGTCTAACCTGATCTTAGAGATGAAGTCTTGGGCAGCCATCCATTTCTGTTGGCCATCCCTTCCCTGGTCACCTTCTCTTCCCTCCCATGTGACCAGTGTGATAAGAGTGGTCACTGTATACCTCATCCCAGAGAATGTGCCTCTCTGAGAGACCAGGGACCAGGAGGAAGGAGCCCCAGACAAGGGCCATCCTCACTGTCTCCCTCCTCCAGATCTTGGGTCTGTAAGACTCAGGAGCCCAAGGTCAGGTGTGGTGCAAGAAGAAGCAAAGGTCAGCCAAGGCAAGCACCGTCCTAGCTGGGCTCCAAGTCCCAGGGCGCCAGGGCTGGTTCAGGCTCCTTCTTTAGGACATGCACTCTGGTGTCCATTTGTACTTGAGAAGGTGGCTGATGTCATTGGATTGTGGCCACTCTCTTATGACTACTGTCACCCATTTGTCTTCAGACTGAACAATATCAAGGGAATAAGAGAAAGCTAGTAGCAGTGGAGACCATTTGAAAGGGCTTCCTGCTTCAGAGAGAGCCAAGATCCACAGACTGGCTTCATTATGGGAGGTTGCTTCCAGGAATTAGAACCTTTGAGCTCACAGCAACATGACCCAGAGACAAAAGGTGATGTTGCTATGACTGTGGAATGAGCTTGGAGGTGGTGCCCCCCCAAACACCATCCACCATTATGCTAAAATGATCTTATCTGGACTTCTTAGGTCACCAGGAAACAGGGTGGGACAATGGCTACCATTTACAGAATAGATGGCATGGTGAGTCTAGTGCCAAGTATACCCATCTATGCCCAAAACCACATGGGGTTTCCAAAACGTCCACCACCAAGGTCAAGCCCCCAGAACTTACTGTAGACATCCAGTTACCGGTCCTCTCTCTCTCTCTGTTGCTTATTTGCTTCCTAGCTCACTGCTTTCCCTCACTGTCCCTGAGCAGTTCCATCAGATCTCCCAGGGAAGAGGAGGAGGGTGTGTGGCCAGGTAACACCATGTGTACCTCAAAATAAACACACCCCCAGCTGCCAGAGCGAATGCAGAAAGGGGCAGGAGAGATGGAGAGAGGAAGAGGCAGCTCAGCAGTTAAGAGCTCTTGCTGCTCTTGCAAGCGGTTGGGGTTCAATGTCTAGTACACACATCAGGTAGCTCATGAGTTCCTGTTACTCCAGTTCTGAAGCAAGAGATAACTTCTGGCCTCCTTGGGCACCTGCAGGTATGTGGTACACATAAATGACACAGATGAGCATACATGCATATAATAAATAAATAAACCCCCCTCCCCTTTTTAAAGGCTGCAGAAAGCAGAGCATTATGGCCACATTTCCATCTCCTTCTGCGGCTTTCTTCCCGTGCCTCGTAACCTGTGCTCAGAGCAGATTTCGGGCTTAGATAGTGCGGGAAGGAGACAAAACAAAGATGCGACGAATGCGACGATAAAAGCTGCCATGAAAGGTTAAATTCCCGTGATTCCCTGCGGTTGCTTAGTGGATTTCTATGATGTAAACAGACCTTTGGCTTTGCCTGCTGGGTGGGTGACCCCCAACTAAATGAGTTTAGACAGGATTTCCTAATAAGAAATGTGCCTGGTGCCCACATTTCACAAAGAGTCTGTGGAGACCTGCACTTCCCCAGACAGACAGGTACTAGTCTCTGTGGACATGTGTGCACTCAATACAGGAGGCTACATGGATGGTCTGTGAAAGTCTGTGTGTATGTGTGTGTATATGTGTGTGTGTGTGTGTGTGCGTGCACACATGTATGTGCACATTCATGTGCATAAATGCAGGCATGCAGTTATGGAGGTCAACCTCAAGTGTCGGTCTTTGCCTCTCACCTTGTTTAAGATGGGGTCTTTTTGTGAATTTCCAATGTTCTTCCAGGGTGGCTGGTCCTCAAGAATCTGGCAATTTCTGGGGATTACCCTGTTTCTGTCTCCCATCTCCCCACAGGGGCTCTGGGATTACAGGCATGTGCTACCATATCTGGCTTTACTGGGTTCTGGGGATTTGAACTTAGGTCCTCCCACTTGTATTGCAACCCCCTTTACCCACAGATACACATCCCCCAGGCCCAGCCTCTGTTAATGTAACTGACACTAACAAGGTGAGTCTGCAGTAGCTGCCCAGAGTCACGGGAACGAGATGCATCTTTTATGTTTGATGTACCCAGAGGAGGGTGTGTCTAGAATTTTCTGGACAAGTCGGAGGAGGCAATAGGATCTGAGACCCAATATTTTAAATGGCCCTGGTTACCTCCCTTGAAAAGCAGAATCCGCAGTATTATTTGTCTCACCCTCACCGTGACAACACGAAATTGAAGCGCAGCGTCAGCCACTCAGGTTGGCAGTCACATTCATGTTATTTCTAAACATGACCCTAGTGGACAGGAAGGACAAAATGCAGTTTCCTGTGTAACACTGTCATCTAAGAAGTTCTTCCTTGAGCCCTATGGTAGATGGGATGTTAGATGTCCGGCTCCTACTGGCCATGTATGGAATTGCACCTCTACCCTGTCAGCTACTGTATGTTGCTGAGAAAAAAAGAATTCCGTGTGTCAGGGCCTGCAGATGAGGACTGGGGAACTCCAGAATAGGAGATAGATCCACGCAATAGTGAAGAAGTCTCAGGGAGAGGAGAAGGATGCAAAGCATCCTTAGATCACACAGGACTTTGACAGACACCACAATACCGAAGACCTCGGGCCTGACCATTCCCTTGACCTCTCTGTGTTTTCAAATGTGTTTTAAGAGGGATAACCGCTTCCTTCTCCCCACCCTCCCTCACCACAAACACACATGCTGTAATGATAATAGGTCACAAAATCAATACAATTCACTTTGCTGGAACTCACTGTGGCATGAGTTCACCAGGAAATGACTCCGTGAATAGCCAGTGCCATCCCTTTGACAGACAAGCACACTACACTCTAGAAGCTCTGGCGGGGAGGAGATCTGAATGTCAGAGGCATTCTGGGTTCCAACAGACCCTCGTGGAGATGGGAATGTTCTATTTCTATTCTGTTGCAATTCGATGCCACCAGCTCTGTGGGGTGAGTGCTGGAAATGGCTTGTCTGAATAAAAGGGGAAAGCATTTTGCTCTTTAATTTAAATCAGAACAGCCATGTGTGACCAGTGGCAACCACATGAAAGATGCAGAATGGCGTGGGGGACTCTCTGATCATTTGTGGTCTATTAAGACTATTCCATTTTTTTTTTTTTTTTTTTTTTTTTTTTTTTTTGCATCTTCGTCAAACTGGCTTGAGCTCTTTTGCTATTAGCCAGACCTCAGGCAAGGTATATCCAAGTTCTGGCTCCTTCTCCATTACCTTTCTTCCTTCTAGTAGATGTCTAGCCAGAGGTAAGATAGTGTTATCATTGGCTCCTCACTCTCCCTGAAGGACCAATCTATTCTCTGGGATTTGGAAGGTTTTGTGTGTGTGTGTGTGTGTGTGTGTGTGTGTGTGTGTGTGTGTGTGTGTGTGTGTGTGTGCATGCACGCACATGCTGCAATGCTGGGAATCGAACCCAGAGCCTTGTACATGCTAGGCAAATGCTCTACCACTGAGCTACTCACTCAGGCTTCTATGCCTTGGGGAAACTCTGATGATCTACCGCTCAACTCAGGACACTTTCGTAGAGCGGAGCGGAGCTGCAAGACTTAACACATGCATTGGGCTGTTTTGTGCCCACTGGGCTGAGCAAGCGGGGCAGTGGTAGCTTGTCACAATGCTTCTGCTTTTCCCTTCTGAAGCGATTGGAGGCATGGGCCTGGCTGTTCCTGTGGGATCTATTCATCTCTTTCTAAGCCAGGCTCTGTAAGCTCATTCAGGAGATGGGGGAGGAAGGAGGGGGGATGTTAACAGGGGCCTGGAAACAAAAGGCACTGGGCAGTTTGCTGTTTGTGGCCAGGCTTCTGCAGGGGAGGGGAGATAAGGAAGGCTGAGGGGGCTGGTGTGTGTGTGTGTGTGTGTGGGGGTGTCCATTGGAGAAGGAGACTGGCTCCTTGATGCCTCTTCCTTGCCCTTTGGAAGCTCTGCCTAGCCCCAGTTCCTGGAGCCTCTACCTGGGTAGGTCAGTTCTTATCTCTCTCTTCAGTTGGCTCTGAGGGAAAAGAGGAAAGGGAAAGACAGCTGGCAGCATGGAACCTCTTTCCTGGAATTTCCTTCCACCCCTCCCTCCATCCTCCGAATCACAGGCAGAACACATGGGCTCCTCTGGTCCCAAGGAGAGCAAGCAGACACCCAAGCCACGATCCTGTCCAGCTACAGAATTAAAAGGGCCCAGGCATTTGGCTCCAGTAGGCAATTTGCCTGTGATTTGCATACATCTGCATAACCCCAGGCCTTCAGTCAAAAATGTGAAATGAAATAAAATAAATGAGTGTAGCCTATCATAGCCCCATACAGAGGGCCTGACACCTGTCAGTGTGGAGGTAGACTGGGCTGGGCAGAAGGAAGATGGAAGCCTCCCTCTAGCTTAGAAGCTCATGACAGACTGTGCTTCCAGCTTAGGGAGCCACAGGAACACGTTCATGCGTGGGCCCAGCCTGGCCTGGTGTTGCTCTCCTCCAGAAGCTGTCTCTTCAGAAGGACTGTCATCTCCTCCAACACGGTGGCTACTGGGGGGCCACCAAAGGCTCTGCGACTCCTAGACTCTTCCCATCTCCAACTCTACCCCACCTTCTGCCCCAGGGACAGTTCCTACCCATCCATAGTCACCTCTTTTCTCCCCTCCCTGATTCCACCCAGGGATGAGGAAAGGTGGGCTGTGACTCCAGTATCAGCCAGAAGCTGGGGATAATTTGTCTTGGTCCCTCGATGTTTATAGTTTGTAACAACCAAGGAGCCCCCCATAGCCCCTGACTCCACAGAAGGTACAGCCCACAGCTAGGCTCTTACTGGCCTTGACTTTGCCTGGGCTAGTTGGGCTCCCTTTCCTAAGACTGGGGACCATGGGTTCAGGTGTGCATCTCATGACTGCAGGGTGTGGGTGGAAGCCACCAAAGCTGGTTCCAAGCAGGAGGGGTCATGATGCTGGGATGGAGGACAGGCTTGAGCTAAAAGGGGCATGAGTGAGCATGAGCCAACAAACCAAGGCTCATCAGCAAACGGTAAAACAAAGACCAGAAATTCAAGAGGGGCGGCAAGGCAGCCACTGAGCAAGACATGTGAGTGATGGAGAGCAGCCTGGGGTGGACTACTGTGGTACCCAGGGCTTCCTCTTTGTCTCACTCAAGTTTCCAGGCTCTGTGGGTGAGTGCCAGGCAGAGTAGCCAAGGATGCCCCTGAAGTTCTCATCCTCCTGCCTCCATCTCACAGTGCTGGGATTACAGGAGTGCACTGCACCAGGTTTTATATATTGGGAAAGAAAATCAGGGCTCCATATGTGCCAGGCAAGCACTCTACCCTCTGAGCTGCAGAGCTCCCTCTACAGAATGGTTTCCATCTTTAATCATGATCTGCCCACATTCTATTTACACAGGGCCCGTGAGCAAAGCATGGTCTTTACTTTTTTAACTGTTAGAAAAAGGGGATTTTTGTGACAAGAGAGAATTATACAAAATTCAAGTTGCTGGTTTTCATGCACAGCCTGTTTGGGGATGTGGCATGCCCTCTCATTCGCACGTTGTCCCCGAACAGTGAGAAGGAGCTGCGATTCATGCTCTATGGTCGGCAGAAAGGAACAGAAAGTCTTGGCCTTTAGCGGGAAGTGATGCCTGCCCCTGGGTTAGCTCCCAGGGGAAGAATTGTCTGTCATGTCCCCGGGCATGTTCTCACAGACCAACCTCCAAGCTTGCTGCACCTACCCTAGAGGCCAGCCCCTGCTCCTTAAAGGGATACCAGACTGGGATACCCCATTCAGACCCACAGAGATTTATCCATCTGTGGCTGGAATGACTTTTTTTTTGCCCAAGACCCAAAGATGTTCTTCCTACCATAACCATTGGCACCTGGGCCCAGGACAGGTGATGCCTATGCATTTTAAGTCACTTCCTCCTCAGGCCTAGATACCTGGTGTCAGGTGCCAGGCTTGTACAGTAATTGTAAGTGGCAGAAAAATCTCTGAAATGCACTACGTAGCCCAGGCTTGCCCTAAACCCAGCAAACTCCCTGTTTCAATCTCCCAAGTGTTGAGCTGTGTATCACCACACCCTGCTGAAAGACAGTTCTTAAGACAGGAAGCCTTCCTGTCCTCTCTCCCACACCAAAAGCATGGCCGAAGCATCCTGCTTAGGACCGCATCAGTACTGTTCCCAGCTGCTTGTTGTTCCCAAGGTTTGTACACTTCCCAGTAACTTCTACTGGAGTACTCATGGATTCCTGGGGTTCTCAGAGGCACAGACAGAGACAGAGACCAGAGGGCAGCTGAGGGGTGGCCAGGGCTGATGCAACCTCACCCGCAGACTTTGTCACAGCCCTGGTACACAGAGACAGCCATGTGGAGTGGCCACTTACCCGGTACCACACAATCTCACGCATGCGGCCATCTGTCTTGAAGTTACACTTCAGGGTCACTGCATCCCCAGCCACCACAGGGGGAAGGGGCTCAATGTTGACTGTCAGGTAGCCTGTGGAGGGAAGGAGACAGGGAATGAGACAGGCAAGCGCAATAGCAACTTGGGACTCCCCACCTGCACTGAGCTACATCACCAAGCTCCAAATAATGCAGCAGGTAGACCATTTCTTCCTAGAAATCTTTAGCAACTCCTTTTTGGTGACCAAACACATCCTGAAACTCAGAGCAGCGAGCCCACCTAAAAACAGCGAACTGGTTTTAGATGCTTGCAGTAAAGGCCACCTGTGCTAGAATGAACTTCGAAGGAAATACCCTAGGTACCATCTTATTTATGATTTACCATGCCTATTTATGATTGGCCGTGTGTATGATTAAAAAGATCATATGCGATATGGGAAAGGACATCCACGTGAATAAAGGCTTCTATAATCCAAGCCTGTATATCAAAACAGAAAAGTATCTCCCACCCCATCCCAACACCCAGCTCCCTCCTCTTCCTGAATCCTCAAGAGGACCAGGGGTAAACCTCCTCTGGAGTGACTCACTTGGAACCCTGCTCTCAACCTGCACTTTTACTACATTTGTGAATCAAATCCCTTCCCATTTTGCTGTTAATATGCAATTCTTAAATTCTTTGAGCAGGACACTGAGGACCTAACAATGCCCAGTCTGGACAGTGACCACCACCTATAATAGGGAAGTGAAGGTAGAAGCTACCAAAGGACCTAGCACCCCTGTAGGTCACTGCTCACCCCTGAGCCTATGATGAAAGGGCCAATTTCATTCTCCCTCCCTCTTACTAGCATGTCCTTCCTGTCACCTCCTTGGACCCCATAGATCCCAGGCGATGGCTACTCCCTACTGAAGAATTTCTCCCAAAAGTAGAACCTCCATCTACAAGACCCACAGAGAGTCGGTGAGACAGTTCAGTGGGTAAAAGCTCTCGCTGTGCAAGCTTTACAACCCAAGTCCAATTCTCAGAGCCCACAATTGAAAGAGGGCACACTCCTGAAAGCTTTTCTCTGACCTCCACACGTACCATAGGATGTACACTTGTACACACACACACACACACACACACACACACAAAGGCTGACACAAAACCCACAACTCTTACTTCAAATGGAATAAGAGATCATTTATCCTGAAGCCAAATATAGGTGATCATGGCCTGGGAACACGGATTTAGGTTACCCTAAGTTCCATGTTCCAACATGGAAACAATTTCCTGAAGTTTTTATAGTAACAGAATAAAGAAAAGTCATGGGTCAAGGCTCTTTTCAAATATACTGGTGGAGACATCAGCGAGGGGTTACAGCAAAGTGAAAACTGTCATGGGCCTCATGCCGTCTGGCAGTCGGCTTAGCTCTTTGGTTGGGGGAAGCTCATGCTCTACTAAGTTAATGAATTTCCAAAAGGTTTCACTTGTTATTAGGTCAGGCACAGAGGTGGAGAAGGGAATAGGTGGGGGAGGGTTATATAACCCCAGAGAAACTGTAATCAAGCTTTGGATCTGCAACATCCCATCCTTTCCACCTTATGGAAAGTGTAGTTTCTTTTTGGAAACCCTTGTTTATACAAATAAGAAATAAAAATTTAAGACCTTCTGAGACCAAGGGAGAAGGCTAGGATCTAGCACTAGGCTCCTCCCCCTCCAGCATGGTGACACAGACCTGGTCGGTCCATTGGTGAAGGCTCTAGTTACTGTAACAAAACACCTGGCAGAAGCAACATGGGAGAGGAAGGGTCCATCTTGGCTCATGGTCTTAGAGGATGCAGTCCCTCACGGCAGGGAGCTGGCTCATGGTCTTAGAGGATGCAGTCCCTCACGCCAGGGAGCTGACGTCCACTGAGGTAAGAGTTTACACCTGTGACTTTTTTCGTGATACTGACCAGGAAACAGAGCACCCCAGCCGGAAGTGGGGCAGGTCTGTAACCTTCAAGGCTCCCCTTCCAACAACCCACTTCCTCCAGCCAGGCCCTATCTCCTAAAGGTGTTACAAACACCCCCAAAACAGCACCACCCACTGGGGACCAAGTGTTCAAACATGAACCTGCATAAGATAATATGACAAAAGGCTTATAGGGCTGTCAGAAATGGAAACACACTTACCCCAGTGTCTGCAAACCACTGTGCCTGGGAGGCACCTTCGCTGTCACTGACCCCATGCAGGGTCCTGGAGGTACATTGGGATATGACCCACCCAATGTACCTCCAGGTCCCAGGTTAGGTCATGGGGGAACTGACTACAGGCTGAGCAGCTGGGAAAGAATCTTAGTTATCTCCAAGCACTTCAGTAGCCACACCTCGGGAATGCTGCTTCGGCCACACCACCACGCAATCCACTGAGACCTCTGTCCCATTCTTCCCCCTCCCCACCTCCATATCTGAGGGCCATATGCCCACTCCAGCTTGGTGGGGACTTCATTCTGGGGCTGATCACCCAGGCTCATTTGATCGGCTTCCCACTGCTGATGTCTGCCTATTGATTGACTCGATCAATCCAGTCCAATCATCTTAATGAGAAAAGCAGCCAGGATGGGCCAGGATTTCAATTGTGCAGGCAACCTGAGCGGATCGAGCCCCAGGGCCCTGACCCCTGCATGTAGCTTAATGGGTCCAACACTCCGAGAGGCAAAAACAAGAGTGGACCTCAGAGATCAATGTGGAAGTGGGAACAGAATCGGACCTGCATGGCTGCAGATCCAGAGCAGGGGCTGAAGGCAGAGGCTCACTCTGGGGCCCTCTCTAATGTAAGCTGAAGTCATGTTCATAGAGAGCCCCCGAGGCTGCGGGGTCTAAGAAGGCAGCTGTCACACTGCAAGGCCAATCTTCAAGTCATCTTACAACACATTTTTTCCCCGTGTTCACTGAACAAGACCCGGGCCAGAATCTGAGAAGCAGGATGGCACAGATGCAGCTATGTCCTCTGAAAATACAGAGGAGAAAAAAGGGAATTACCATGTGCCCAGGACCACAGAGAGATGAAGGGGAAGCAGCAAAGCCGGGTGCGAGCTTATGTGATCCAAGCCCTAAATTGCTTCCAATAAGGAGGCCTCCTTTAGCTGAAAGGACCACAAGGAACTAGAGGGCTCCTGGGCAAGCCAAGTTTGTATGGCACGGTAAACACGGTATGTATCAGGCACTAACTAAATGTGTCACATGTATCCAACATGGCATTTTTCATGAAGAGCTGGCACCTCCAACTTATATAGAGAGGTGTATTGTTCGTGTAGGGGTGGGTGGGGGCCCTAGGAGATAGTACAGAACACAGCCAGACACTGAGTTCTCAGAACAAAGGAGATTTATTACCCCAGAGGGACAAGCAGAGGTAGAGGTTGGGAGGGTGGGGGAGGCAGAGGTGCTGACTCTGGATTGGACAAAGGAAGACAGCAAGAGTTTTTACAGGAGTGAGTTTTTTTTTTTAAAGGAGAAAAAGGTGAGGTCTGTGTTATCGTATGTTGGCAAGTCCTTACTGGACAGGTTAGCCAGTCCAGTCAAATAATGAATTTTGACTGCTGGGCCTTAGTGTCTTGATAGCTGGACTTTGGTGATCGGTCTCAGGGACGAGTCAGTGGCCAAATAAGGGACCAGACCTTGGGGACTTGCTTTAAGAATGCAATCTGTTTAGTAAGGGAGAGGGAAGGGGAACGGGCAAAACCTGTTGGCACCATGTTCACCATGTTCTGGCCTATTAAAGAGAGCCCTTCTGTCCTAGCTAGGCTTTCTATTACTATGATGGAACTATGGCCAAAATCAAGTTGGGGGGAAAGGGTTTATTCTGCTTACGCTTCCACATCACTGATCATCTTCAAAGGAAGTTAGGCAGGAACTCAGACAGGCAGAAACCTGGAGGCAGGAGCTGATGCAAAGACCATGGCGGGTGCTGCTTACCGGCTTGCTCCTCATGGCTTGCTCATCCTGCTTTCTTATAGAACCCAGGACCACCAGCCCAGAGATGCCACCACCCACAATGGGCTGGGCCCTCTCCCATCAGTCACTAATTAACAAAATGCCCCATAGCCAGATCTTATGGAGGCATTTCTCAGTTGAGTTTCTCTATTCAGATAACTCTAGCTCGTTTTGACATGAAACTAGCCAGCACATACATTAACCACCAGGGTCACACAGAAGCACTCTCCAGTCCATGACAAGCCCCAGCCCATCATCTCACAGCCTCTCCAGGGACATCAGAGGTGAAAGAATGTGCAAGCAAAGGCATGTGAGCCTACAGCCTGTATCCTTCCCCTCTGTTCTGGAATTCCAGGGAGTAGGGATGCAATTGAGGGAATCACACAGTAACGGTTACTGATCCCACCAGACACGGCTTGGCCATCCTGCCCACTTTCTCAGTTTCACCCATTTTTGAAATGTAGATAGGAACTGAGAACCACCAGGCCATGTAAGTGATGGGCTCATGACCAGAGGTGAGAGGAAGAAAGGCCCGTGTTCTTGCAAGAGTGAGTGGTCAAAACCGGGGTAGTTGGCCAGGGCAACTTGAGGACCTGAGATATGAGAGATTTGGGGGGGGGGGCTGAAGTGTGAGCAACCCCCACAGATGATGTCAGAAGCAATGGGGATCCCTTGGTATGACAGACACCAGTCCCCTGCAGAGGCCTCACAGTGGAAGTGCTGAATTAGGTGGCTGCACTGGTACATGGTTCTCACAAATGACCTTCCTTGGAGCCTGTAGAGATGGAGCTTCTGACTCCCACTTCAGGTGGCCGATTTCTGCAGCCAACTACTTCTGAGAGATGACTGGCTAAGGAAATGGCACCTGTCCCTCCTTGATGGGATGGTCATGGGGTTTGTGACACTTGATACCAATTGTTAACGACAGACTCTAGAATCACCAGGGAGATGGGCCTCTGGGCATGTGTGTGTGGGGGGCTGTCTTGATTATGTTAGCTGAGGTGGTAAGACCCACGGTGGGTGGCATCATTCCCTAGGCAGGGAATGCAGGGCTGGCTGCAGAAAAGTAGAGAAAGCGGCTGAGTACTCTGAGTACTAGCATGCATGCATTCGCTGCTCTCTTCTGACCGAGGGGGATCAATGTGACCCTCTGCTGCAAGCCCTTGCTGCCTTGACTTCCCCATCTTGATGATGAACTGTACTTTGAAAAGGAAACTGAAATAAGTAACATCCTTTCTTTTTTCCTTAAGATGGTTTTGATGGGGCACTTTATCACCCACAGCAGCAGGACAAAAGAAAAAAAAAACCAAGACAGGGCATCCCGTGACAGCAGCACCTCCCTCCATCATGGATCTGGTGTTCTAGTAGACAAAGCCAACATTGATTATCAATGAAAATACATCACATGGTGATAGGTGTGAGGAAGAAGGATCTATCGGGGCAATGCCATGGACGGGAATGAAGGAGAAACCTTCAGGGCAGGACTTCCCAGGAAGCTTCTCTGAGAAATCTTAAATTATGAACTATAAAAGCTAAATAGGGATCTAGGGGAGACCATGCCAGACAGGACATTAGTGCAACAGAGGACTTCTGGGGGTCTGTGGGGGACTCCAGGCTTGGGTCATGGTAAGAAATTCTTCCAACATTCTACACCCTGGAGCAAGTCTCTGGCAGAGCTTCACATGGGTCTAAGGTAGAGTAGAGTAGGCTGTGGTGAGTGAGAGGCAGAAGATGAAGGGCATGCCCTCTCCTTGTCACCTATCCCAAAAACAAGTGTTTCTTCCAGGCTCCTGCCTGCCCTCTCCTAAGTCCAGGGACATTGGATCCCGGGGTCGCTGGACTCCACACTCTAGGGAAGGTGGTTCCCCTGTGTCGAACTCTAATTTGCCCTGAATTTTGGCTCTCATTGTTTTTATCGTCTGGGAAAGCAATGTGTGCATTTGAGGGAAGTCACCATGAAATCGTGCTGGAGTGTGACTGTCTGCCCGTCCATCTCTCTTCTAGGTTATCCCCAGGGCACCGAAGCAGGATGATGAGTAGGGCTGGTTTTCCAGGTTTCTTAGCTGCTCATGCCTCCGACGGCACAGGCTTTGCTTTTCGTAACTGGGAAGCACTTTGTTCCATGATATGTGGCTGGCAGCAGCCAGATTGGGCTTGGAACCCAGATCTATCTGACTTTCTAAAGCCAGTCTCTCCCTCCCACATTTTGCCATCACCCAGAGTGGTCACAAGATTTAATAAGGTCCACCAAGACTCGGGGGCTGCCCACCCCCAATTTGCAGTTTCCCGGTTGCTGATGTGTCTTCTTTGGAAGCTAGCTCTCAGACCAGGCACCACAGCTGGTATGGGGTCAGGCCAAGCACCACTTCCTATGACCCCACAGAGACCTGGGCAGGGCATGGGACAGAGCTCTGTGGGCCGGTTTCCTCCTGTGGGGTGCAGACACGGATCCATCAAGGAGTTGAAACCAACAAAGACATGTGTGGACCTCACTCTGTCCAATTACTGCCCACATAGGAGGTGAAACCAATCATTCAGGCTAACGGACTCCTTCTTCCTCTAGGTCAGTCCTAAGAAGGAAAGACAGAGGCTACGTCTAGGCAACAGTATACAAGAAGATGAACAATGGGGCTCATATGGTCCATGCCCTGGGATCAGTGTCAAAGGGTCCTTGGGGAACCCCCACCTCAACATGGGCTGCATGTGGGTGAGGCACAGGAAGCTGAGCAGTTGGGGGTGGGGACACAGGCTCATCCACCAGTATATGGCATTGAGGACAGAGAGAAGGAGGCAGGGAGCCATATCTGGTCCCAGCCTTCCTGCTGGACCAGCTCTGGTTGGCTTTGGGCACATTCCAGCTAACTGCAAGTCCACGAAACTGGGTTTTTTAGGGTCTTTCTGCTGTGCAGAATTCCTCCTCAGATGCCAGCTCGGCCTGAGCTGGTCTGAATGCAGAGGCCTGGCCAGGGCACAAGGCTACCTTCCCTCCTGCACATCCCTCATCACTTGTCTGACAAGTGTACCCACCAATTACTCAGACACCAGTGGTAGATGGAATCTGTGATGGTGGGCATTAAATTCACTGCCAGTCAGCTCTGATGGCTGAGCCCCGCTGAGCATAGTATCAGGTAGACTAGGAGCAGAGCTGGCTCCATCCTAACTAAGCAATTTCTTACTGGACACCACCCTTGCTCTCCCCTGTATCTCTGACAGTGCATAGGCAGATTGGGTTAAGATACATTTAGCAAATTGCAGGGCTGCAAATCTGCCACAGCCATCCACCTCAGGAGGTAATGACTGAAGCCTCCTCCCCTTGGAAGCATAAAAGCAACATGGAGTCACTTTCTTGGAGTACCAGGCTCAAAGCTGTGACTGGACTTAGCTTCTGCCTGACCCCACAGGGAATGAGTCAGCAAGGGAGCCCAGAGGAGCATGGCTGACATTAGCTTGATCCATGTCTGAGGACAGGAGGCTTTGCATGCAGAAACTTGAAGAGGCTTCTGCAAATTGGTTGAGCTGGTCACATCCATCTATCTACCTGGTCCATGAGTGGCCCTGGGTAAATTACTACAAGCTCACTTTCTAATCCTGTGTGGTGGCACATGCTTGCTCTCAGGAGTGGAGGCAGAAGGAGCAGAAGTTCAAGGCCATCTTCGGTACTTAGTGAGTTCAAGGCCAGCCTGGGCTACATGAGACCCTGTCTCAAAGGACAATACAAACTGGCCATGGACTGTTACTGTCTGCTATCACTCATGCTTGGAGATCTCACAGGGACAAAACGAATTGTCTTTCTCATTGACTGCCCAATAGTCAGAGAGGACAAGGGTCCCAGGGGCCATCAGAAGCACCTTGCCCCTGTAAGCCGAGACCTGGGGTACCCTCAAGTATCTTCCAGCCAGCCTCTGATAGTGCCTTCCGGGCCAGGTCTGTGCCAGCCCAGCACCCAGGGACCTCTCCTGGCTGAAGACCAAGGACTCCTTTCCAAGGAGAAAACTGACGCTGGATGGTGAATATTTGCCTGGCACACTCCCTTCTTCAGGATGCTGTACAACATGGCTGTGGGTCAGCAGGAAGCACAGGCAGTGGGCCTCACTGCCAGTAGCCCAGGAAGAGCTTTTAGCATGACAGTACTGGTGACCACCTGAGGGGGACTACAGGCCAGCAGACACAGGATGACAGATGGAGCTCCCTTGGTTTCCTGAATGGTACCCCATAACTCCTAGCTACCTTTATCTCGGCCATGGTCCAGCTTCCGCAGGTAGCTCTTGCTTCTGAGCACCTGGCTCCACACTCTCTCTTTCATGCCCATGCCAAGAGCTTTTGCCCAGAGAGAGAGGCAGTCATTCTCTGTGCTACCCCTGGCAATAGAAGAGACAACATGACCTGGCATATTGCTTGGATGCCTTCTACACTCTCAAAGTGTAGCACCTAAGTGATGGAGTGTTTCCCTTGTTTGTCAAGCACCCCGCTTCTTCCTAGTATACCCCTTTTCTCTTGTCTGAAGAGCCGGCAAGGTTTGGATGCTCCATATAATACATCTAGAGTCCAATTGTCTCATCCCTCTATCACCACCTCCCAGGACCTGGTACACCACTCAGTGACTGCTCTACTGTAGCGCCCTCCCAATTGGTCCCCTAGTACCAGCTCTGCCCCTGCCTACACCCTGACTTTAACCTCTCTCACCCTCAAGTTCTGTGTTTCCTACTCACAAGAAGCCCTGCCCATCTCCGAGCTCACTCAGCATGCCCCCACATCAGAGATTATGTCCATGATGACTCCACCTCCCAGGGTAATGAGGCCTTCCCCACATGCCCCAATGCCTCAGTTTTTCTCTGCTCCTGCATCTTCTCTTTAGAGACATGCTGGCATTATTGCATACAAAATTGCATCCCTGTCATTCTCTAACTCTTGACCCTTATTTATTTCTCCAAAGCATATATCCCTGCCTGTCTTAATTTATTTGTTTGTTGGGTTGGTGTCCTTGCACACCCTTGTGGATCTCCATCTCTTTCCCATCTCTGAATGTCACCTCTACTGATGTCTTCAAGTTCACTTCTATTCTGTGACTCCCCAACTCCATGATCTCTTATACTGTATTTTTGTGGGGGTGGGGGAAAGAGGTTCTAGGATTTTTATTTGGGAGCTGGAAAGTGGTCTGAGCATTTAAGAGTACATACTGCTTTTGTAGAGTACCTCATTTTTACTCCCAGCACCCATGATCCGCAGTTCAGAGCCACCTGTAACTCCAGTTCCATGGGGTCTGATGTCCTCTTCTGGTCTCCAGGAACATCTAGACTCATACACACACAGACACACACACACACACACACACACACACACACACACACACGTGCATACACACACCTAAAACCAAAAACTAAACCTTTTAATTTCCATTTGGTTCTTTATGTCTTGTATTTCTTTGCTGAACATTTTAAAATTAAACATTTTTTTCAAGACTCTCCAATCACTTGGCTCGGCATTTTTAAAAATCACTACGTGTGGTCAGCTACTTTCTCATCACTATGACCAAATTTTTCCCTGATGAGCAACTTTTGGATGGGTTTATTTAGTTCATAGTTTGAGGGTGCATCCCATCATGGCAGTGTGTCCTCAGTTGGTGTAGCAGTCATTTTCTACTGCTGTGCTAAAACACCAGGGCAACTTTCAGAGGAAAGCATTTATTTGGGCTTAGGTACCAGAGGCTAAGAGTCTAGCATGTCTAGGAAGCATGACAGCAGGTACAGGCATGGTGGCTGGAGCAGGTTGCTGAGAGCTCACATCATGAAACACACATGTGAATTAGAGAGAACAAACTGGAATTGGCTCTGACCTTTAAACTCTCAAAAGCCACCACAAATAACATACTTTCCTAAGCAAGGCCACACCCCCTAAACCTCTCCAGACGGGGCCATAAAGAAAGGGGACCAAAGAAGCCTATAGAGGGCATTCTCTCATTCAAGCTGCCATATTCAGGGAGCAGAGAGAGAGACAGAGAGAGAGAGAGAGAGAGAGAGAGAGAGAGAGAGAGAGAGAGAGAGAGAGAGAGAGAGAGAGTAGGAAGTGGGGCTGGGCTATCAAACTTCAATGTCTGTCCTCAGAAATTCACCTCCCCCAGGGACACTCCACCTCCCTTTTACAAACTTCCTAAACAGTGCCACCAGCTGGGAACCAGGTGTCTAGACACCCGAGTCTGTGGGGACACTCACATCCAACACACGAGCCTGTGGAACACTCACACCCAAAAAAGAAGTGGGAACATTCACTCACATTCAAACAGCAGCAGCCACCTTCTACTCTCTCCTGACGCATGGTCCCCTGAAGCCACTTCTAGACCAATGACTTTGGCCTTATCAGTGCCAGTATCCTAAACCATCAGTCTTTGATACCAAAAGTAACTTGAATTGTCTGCTTCTCCCCCTTAGGACAAGGGGCTGCATCTGTCACCAGAGGCGGGGATCTTGGTGGACAGGGATGCTCTCCACTCTGCTCTGGGTGAATAAGTAAGAACGATGCAGACGGCTCAGAGACCTAGACTCTGGAGAAGCAATATGGATTATACTGTGACTCAAGTTAAGGGGACATTTAGAGTGGTCATTTGTTGAACCTCCGCCTGCTGGATTTAAGGCTGGTGGGGCATGGACCATGGGAATCAGGGCCACAACAATTCCTGATGCCCCTTCCCCTGCTGAGGGTCTGGGATTTATCTCCATGTGATGCCGCTCCATGCATTACTGGTCATGAGGAAATGAGGTCACCCCTATCTCATGAAGATAAATATCATATTGCAGAGCCACCGACAGCCTCCTCGGGCTCCTGCGCAGCGTAATTACTGTCGTAATAAATATTATTACAGGCAACCAATTACTGCAAGCTCACCTTACAGGCAGGTACATGGGGGTCTGTGAAATATGCCCTTCTGGGAGGACTCACAAGTGCCCCTGACCACTGTCTCTGACTGCAAAAGAAAAGAACCACCCAGTGTCAGAAATGGATAGATCCAAACTGCCCCATTCTGCCTCAGTTTGGGAACACTGCTCCCCAAGAGCCTGCAATGCAGACTTCCACTCTGTAACCTGCAGACTTGTTAATCGCACTCACTTCAGATAGTTCTAAAATGCAAATACAGAAGCCCTATCTCTGGTTAATGTCATTCAATTTCCCTGCCCCATTGCCTTCCAATTCAGGATCAAGTTCAGAATCCGTCAAGACCAACTGGGCTCCTGATGAGCTCTCTTCGCCCAGCCCTTCCGACTCAATCAGTCTCACATCCAGCCTTCGCCAGCCATCCTCAAACCCCTGCCAGGAGTTCTCCCAAGCCACTGCCCCCACCTTGTTCCTCCTCCTACAGGGTTTCCTTCTGTGAGCTCAGCCAAGTGGGTCCAGTCATGAATATCTAGGTTCAACATCATGGTCTCCTTGCCTGGGTTTACACCAGACTGATGCTTCCTCTAAGGAGCTCACAATAGCCCAATTAGCATCTCCATAAGAGCTTGCCTAAATTCCATGGGATATACCATGCGGCTCTCCATCCTCAGACACCTCCAGCTTCCTGGGTGATGTGAGCACGTAGTAGCTGCAGCAGGGTGTTGAAGGACAACTTACTCCCAACACACACACACACACACACACACACACACACACACACACACACAGAGAGAGAGAGAGAGAGAGAGAGAGAGAGAGAGAGAGAGAGAGAGTGTTTGCATGTACCTTCATAGGCCTTCATGGCTTGCCTGGCTGGGAACAGCTGGTGAGCTGGCTGAGCCCCATGGCCAGGTCCTGCTTTGATTTTCCATTTATCTGGAGATGAAGCCACAGTCCCAGGAAGTCCAACTGGAGTGCCTGCCTCATCCTCAGCCCATCATCAGCCTCTCTACCTTTCTCATTCTGAGCCTACAGCAGGCTTCCATCAGAGAATAGATCTCTGCACCTGCCATTCCCTCCTCCCGGAAGAACATTATCCCACCCCACTTACTTCACCTTTTGCCATGCTTCCACAGGGCAGACACCATTTTCCCTAGAGCTACCCTGACACACATCCCATCTTCATCCTAGACAGAGCCTCTTAAACTCTGGGTCAAGCACTCTCCTACAATACCTACCATGACCCCAATTCGTAGCATGGTCACACCCTTTTCACTAGCCACCCTGTCTCCTACAGGCAACTAGCTGTTCTCACAAGGCTGGGAGCATGTCCCCACTGTCCCATCATGCTTTGCAGCTACTGGGTAACTCAAGACGAACTGGATGGGCAGGGCACCGTGGTACACATATGTAATCCCAGCTCTCTGGAGGTGGGGCCGGGAGGGTTATGGAGTTCAAGACCAGTCTGGACTACATAGTGAAATTCTGTCTCCAAGTAGATGAAACCACAGATGAACAAAAACATTCTAAAGGCCTCCTCAATGGCTAGCCTGGCCCACACTATCTGATTCTGTTAATGCCTTTTTTTTTTTTTGCTTTATTTCTTTTTTAATCCCCCACTCCTTTATCCTAGTCAAAATCACTATGTAACTGAAGTTGACATTGAACTTGTCATGCTCCTGCCTCTGTTTTCCAAGTGCTGACATGATAGATTTGAACCACTAGGCCAGGTTTATGTGGTACTAGAAATCAAACCCAGGACTTAAGGCATGCCACGCAATCACTCCAGCTCAGTAACATTTGGGCCATTTTGGGCACTGTATTTGCCATCCCAATTTTGTTCTAGTGAAGAACATCCAGAAGAGAAAGTACACCTCACTCCTCTAGGCCCCTGGTCCTTGATGTCCCAGCAGAAGTTCAGTTCAGCCCTGGGCCCCTAGAGACCAAAGCACTTTCAGTCATACAGGAACATGCTTAATGTTCCGACTCTGTAATTTGGCCTCCTCACCAGAACCCCCTCCCTGTGATCTCCAGTCAGCTCATCAAGTCCCCCTTGTCAAAGGCAATAGATGTTTGGAAGCCTGGGCATATTAATGTATTATTCATGGTGTATGTTTTATTTATCATTAGTTTGTTTATTTATTATTAATTTGTGCTTCATTATTGATAATGATGTAGTTATACTATTAATAAGGAGGCCCTGGGGCTTCTCATAGACACCTGAGGTTCCTCCATCTCCCCACAGAAACCAAAGTGAGAGACTTCCCTTCCATTTTACAAATAGGGTACAGTGAGGCCAGAGCAGGCAGCACTCACTCAGTTCATTGTCCTGCCTCTGAGGTGTCTGTCAGGGAAGGTGATGCCCGGGCCACAGGTGCAGCAGCCATCCATGGCCCTGCCAGATCCTGTGGTCTTATGCCCATGCCAGGCTCTCTAACCAAGTTCATGTTGGGATCCTTACACCTCTCCTGTATGTGATGCCTACTCTGTGGCACACGTGTGCCTCCCTAACCCATACAGACTATGTGTCTACACACACACACATATACATACAAACATATGTACACACACATATGCACACATACACAAACATATACAGACATTCATACATATACATATGCGCACACACATATACACATACACAAATATGCACACATACATGCACACACATATACACATACATACACCCATGCACATACATACGCACACATACACACAGACATGCACACATGTACACACACATGCACACATACACACAGAGGCACACACACACATTCCAGTACTCAGCCAGGAACCTTTCTCAGCCTCCATTGCAGTTTGGCTCAGCCATGTGATGACATCCTAGTCTGTGCACTGCAGCCAGAAGGTCTGTGTCTGAGAACATGAGGTTGCACACAGCCCTCTCTCCATTGCCACATGGATGGAAAGGACTGGGATGATGGGTAGGAAGAAGTGGCTCCAGTGCAGAAGGAGCCTGGGAATCTGTATAACTTCCACTAATGGTGCACACAGTAGATGCTCAGCAGGTTCTTGGTGGGAAGGGGGAGGAGATAAATAAGCAAGTGAGTGGATAAACAAATTTCCTTTGTTCTGGATCAGGACTCCTCTCTGGCTTCTCCAGCCTGTAAGGACGTTTTATGATTCATGTGAGAAAACTAAGGCCTGGTGGCTCAGGGTCACACAGTGACTCGCCACTGGCATCTCTGACTCATTCGTGTGAACCACTTGCTTTCCAGAACTTTCCCATGTCCTCTAGGGCAGAAGAGGACCGCCATCTCCTCATCTCAGGCCAAACGAGGAGGAAGTGCCAGAAGCAGATGTCACAGAGGGCACTAGTGGGCTGCCTTAACACCCAATATGTCTCTGTGGTGTCTGGGTCCATGGGCGGGGCTGTGGATGAGGCTGGAGAGGCGACTGGACATGGGGTGAGGGGGTTGCAGGTAGTCAGGAAGAAAGAAGAGAAACCACTCAGTTGTTTATACAGATGACCAGGTCTTTGCTTACAAGGTCAGAAGGCAAGTCCTCAGGGTCTCAGTCATCTCAACTGAGAAATGGGCTGATGTGCTTATATCTCAGGACAAATGGTGAGGCTGAGAAGGGAAAGGAGGGTGCTCTGTATGTGAATGTTACCAGGGACTTCTGGTGCCCAGAGAGGGTGACCTTGAATTTGGGAAGGAGACAAGCCAGTGGCAGCTTCTGACCATGCAGTCCTGAGTGAGTGACTATGAGGATCCATGCCTCAATTTCCACCTCTGTCATATGTGGATGGCTGTTTCTTATGGCTGGCAAGGGAGTGCCTGGTACACAGGGACTTCCTGACCTCTCTGTGTCTCCACTCTCCTCCTAGTACGAGTACCTTATGGGTTGTCACTTGCAGGCCTAGGGAGGGTGGATCAAGTGTCCTGGATACCTTAAGGTTCCACAAAAGCTGCACTGTCCTCATTGGCTCCCTGCATAGAGGCTCCCAGAGCAGGGGCTGTAGGGGGCCTGGCCCACATCCTCTTCCTTCTCCTGCATCCTCCACCTTCTCTTGCATTCTCCTTCTCCTTCATCCTCCTCCTCCTGCATCCTCCTCCTCCTCCTTCTCCTACATTCTCCTCTTCCAGCATCCTCCTCCTTCTCCTGCACCCTCTTTCTCCTGCATCCTCCTCCTTCTCCGGTAACCTCCACCTTTTCCTTCATCCTCCACATTCTCCTGCATCCTTCACCTTCTCCTGAATCCCTCACCTTCTCCTGAATCCCCATCCTTCTCCTGTATCTCCCTCCTTCTCCTATATCCTTCACTCTCACATGCAGCACCATGACAAACTCATGAGCCATAGGGAGGCATCTCCAACTTGGAATAAAACTTAAAATATGGATGATAAGCTATTATAGAATATCTTAAAAGAAAAATAGTTATTACTGAAGAAACACAGACTAAGCTAGGATATAAACTGGTCTTAATAAGTAAAATGAGGCAATTTAATGAAAAAAATTACAATTTAAAATAGGTCTCCATTAAATAATAATGCCTCATAAACACAGAAGAACATATAAGAATTAATTGCTAGGGCTTGGAGCTGAGGGCAATGGAAAGGGATCTTTCTTTAATGTTTTTGTCTTTTTTTTTCCTCAAAAAGGCAACTGGCATTGCATGAGATTATCTCATCCTGGCACCAGAGGCTTGGAAATTTGAAGAGTCTGCTTGGTGACAATTCTGCTTCCTTGACCCCGTTATTTTAAGACACTATTTGAAAGATGTAGCTTGCATCTGCGCCAAATGAGCTCATGTGACCAGAGTTTCTTGATGACCAAATGAAAGTAGGTCTGTTTTTCTGATTTGCAACGTATCTCCCCCACTGTGTGCATGTATGCACATGTGCACTCATGTATGTGTGTGTGTGCGGTGTCTGCATGGGCACATGTTTGTACATGTACATTATATGTGGGAGATGACTGTACATGTCCATGTTTACATGTGCATATGGAGGCCAGAGGACAGTGTCTTCCTCAGTCGCTCCCCACCTTCTTTTTTGAGGCAGGGTCTCTCATTGAACCTGGAGCTCTCTGAAACAATTCAGCTGGATTGCCTGATCAACCATCTCTAGGGATTCACAAGTCTGCCTCTGCCTCCCTGGCACTGGGGCTATAGACATACACCACTGTACCCCACTTGTACATGAAGACCAAACACAGGTCTTCATGCTTGTACAGTAAGTGCCTGGCCACTGAGCCCTTCACCCAGCTCCTAAGCTAGACTCTCAACACTGAGTGCCTGGTCTGCTGAGGTCTGGCCTCTCCCCCCACTCTACACAGCAGTTCTCTGAAGCAGAGTAGTTTTCAGCCAAGGGTGAGTTTTGACCCACAGGGAACATTTGGAGATGACTTAAAGACATCTGGAGGGGTGCTATCCTGTGAGATCTCTTACTGGATGCTGGCCAGACCCAGATAACCAAGTGTCACCTGACCCCAAATGTCAGCAATGCAGAGGCCGAGAAACCCAATACCGAAGTAGGCAGCAGACTCCTGGGAAGGTGGAGGTGTGGAGTCAGGGGTCCCCAGGCACAGCAGAGTCTCTCAAGCTCAGAGCCAGCCATCTGGACCTGGAAATGTGGACACCCCGAAGTTCACCAGGGAGAGTATCACAGCCAGGCCAAACTTCTCCTCCGCCCAAGTAGATCGGTCCCCACCTCCCATCGGGGCATCTTTCCGGACCTCTGGAATGTGTGGCGATTTGACAACCTGGGAATGCTGTGGAAAATGTTCTTTGCGGTCACCTTTGACAAAGGACATCTTTTCCACCAAGAAACAAGCCCCCTGGGACTCTCTCCTTCAGGGAGCAGCAGCTCCTCCCTGCTCTGCAATCACACTCGGCCTGTGAGACGGGAGAAGCAATCTGCTCTCCGTATTAATACTTTATTAAGTGCACGCAGCCTGCAAGATAAACATCAACCTATTACATTTGTTCCATGATAGAACACTCGCCTGTCACTGGAGGCGCCCAGGGTCTGAGTTGATTGTCACTGGACTTCATCTTGCTGGAGGCCGAAGTCCAGGTGGCAGGTGCTTCAGAAAGAAGGGGCCTGGCCTGGAGAGGGCAAGGGTGGGCTGGGCAAGGGAGTAGAAGACATTTGATTATGTCCTGCAGCACGCTGGCTGCCTGCTCCTAGTGACAGCCTGGGGCTCAGATGAGGATGCTAAGGCCGGGGATGAGAATTCAGGGCCAGGATAGAGTAAGCTCCAACAGCTGTCCCATGACACTTGGAATTCTAAGAACAATGAGCCTACAGTGTGCAAATATTGTGGTGACACATGGATCCAGACTAGCCTGTCCTGTTAATAGTGACAGGTTTGTGTTCTGCCGCTTCCCCATGTGCTCCAGTCTTTTCATTTACTAAGCAGGCACCAGCTCCTGGTGCCGGAGATTGCAGACAATGTCACTCATCCTATGGTTGTGTTCTTACTATGGTAACCCCGTCTCCTTATGGGACAGAAAGATGCATGAGTCCCAAGTGAGCGTTGATGAATTTGGGCACATACACACCCAGAGAGCCACTTCTTGGACAGCCATGGAGACCATCCCAGCACCAAAAAAGTCCCCCTCCCCCAAGTCCCCACAGTTCCCATTGTGACCTCTGTCCTTGCTGGTAATTAACTTCTGTTTCTTTCTTATTGACTCCTTGTAAACAAGGTCACACAGTCTGGAGCCTTCATGGGTTGGTTCCTCACGTGGGTTGGTTTTCTCAACATCATGTGCTTGATATTTCTGTCTGTGAGGAAGTTTCTAGATTGGGTTAATTGAGATGGGAAAACCCACCCTGAGTGTAGACAGCACTACCCATGGCCTGGGTGCATGACTGAATCTAGAGGAGAAAGTGTGTTGGGCACCAGCATTCACCTCTGTCCCTGACTGGGGAAGCCATGTGACCAGCCACCTCATACTTCTGCCACCATTGTGATGGAATGCATCCTTCTTAAACCATAGGCCCACATAAGCCAACCTTTCTTCTTTCCTTTCTTCCTTCCTTCCTTCCTTCCTTCCTTCCTTCCTTCCTTCCTTCCTTCCTCCCTCCCTCCCTCCCTCCCTCCCTTCCTTCCTTCCTTCATTGCCTGTGTCAGGTATTTTGTCCCAGTCCCAAGAGAAGTGACTATAACAGCAGCCCTGGGCCAGGGGCCACTGCTGAGTCAGGAACATGAAGATCACTTCCACCATACCTTCCTGGTTCCTTCCCTTCCTCTGTTGGGCACTTGGGGCATCTTTACCATCACTCACAGCAAACCCACCTTCTCTACCAAAAGCTTCCCTTAGGAAATTGCCCATAGGCCACTTGCCTTTGATAGGAAAGCCCTGCCCTGATCTCTCCCAGGAACCCCAAAATTCCATGGCCCCACTTCCAAAAATCATGGCACTGTCTTTGACTCCATTCTGTCTCCCTGAGTGGCTGAGTCTGTGTGCGCCGCACCTGGCTTTTTGTGGGACTCTGGGGATGTGAACTCAGGCCCTTCTGTTTGCAAGGCAAGCACATTACTGACGGAGCCATCTCCCCAGATCCCATAACAACCATTGACACAGTATGCACCAAGTACCCTCGTCACCTGGTTATGATGTAAAATATACAGGAGGGTATGCACAGGTTATGTGAAAATCCTACACCACTTCCTACAAGGGGTTTGAACATCTGTGACTGAGAACAGATCCCTGTGGTTACCCAGGGATGACTGCCTGCTGTTTTATCTGGCCCCAGCTTCCCCATGAGATGATGTTTTCTGTTTCTGCTTCTTATCTTTCCTACTTCTCACACTCTCAGGTATGCAGAAGTGCTTAATAAACACTCATTGGAAGAGTCCAATAGAGACTGGTAGTATCATCTTGACTTTATAATTGGAGATTTTCACTCTCCAATTAGGGAAACTTCCATGGGTGTGGATCCCTTCCCTGTAACCAATGTTAGGCCATCCGTGGTATGGGTACAGGCAGAATTCTCAGTCCCTTTCCCAGGACCTTGGACTCTGTGGCCCTGAGGGCCTGTCATGCTGTGATTGTTATACTATATATTCTAGGCAGGTATTAGAGCTACCCTCAGTGGGCAGGTTTTTCCACCTCAATTGACAGTAATCAAGATAATTGCCATGTTCAGAGATCTGTCTTCTGAGTGATTCTAGAGTCTGTCAAAATTAACCATCACAGACTCTGAATAAAAAAATGATTGAGGGGGCTGGAGAGGTGGCTCAGAGGTTAAGAGCACTGGCTGTTCTTCTCAAGGTCCTGAGTTCAATTCCCAGCAACCACATGGTGGCTCACAGCCATCTACATTGAGATCTGCCCGGGCATATATGTAGAGCAAATATTGTATACATAATAAATAAACAAAAAAATAAAAAAGAGCAGTTCTCGTTTAAAAAAAAATGATTGAGGACGCCTGATGCAAATGTCTGGCTTCCACAGCACATACATGTGAACCTATGTGCACACACACACACACACACAGACACACAGGCACATAGGCACACACACTTGATTGCATGCAGGAACAATAGTAGGGCCATAGTGGGCCTATATGACCGAAAACCAGCCAAGTTACAAGTGGATAATGTTCTTCCACCTGAGACACAAGAGGAGGCCAGAGAAGATTCAAAGTCCAAGAACTCAACATACCCTCTCTGGACACACTGAGAACAGCCAGCAATTTTGCAGAAACCTCAGGTCTGTAACCACTGAGAAATGACCTCTGCAGTGACCCTAATGGCTATGGAAGTAAATTCTTAATCAGAGCCTGTGATGAAAGCCCAGTCAGACAACATAGCCTTGACATTCACTTTATGTGACCTACAGCAGAGGACCAAGGGGAGCTCTCCCTGACTTTGACTCTACAGAGCTGTGAGATATCAGATGAAGCTTCAAGGAAGCTGTTCGAATCAACTATTTATGATGGTGTCATGATGGACTAATATAATACACTGTTGATCTAAGGTGGGAGTAGCCTGTTGATAGATCAGTATGATTGTGTTACCCCAGCTCCAAGCCGTTACTGTAACTCCCATCACATTGAACAACCCTGGTAGGGTCACAACTTGCATATCAACCCTACTACTGTGAGTGTGTATGTGTGTGTGTGTGTGTGTGTGTGTATGCTCATGTGTGTGCATGTGTGCAGGCAGGTACACATGCATATGGCTGTGGAGACCAGAGACCAGCATCAGGTATCCTCCTCGTTCTGTTTTGAGACAGAGTCTATGAGAGTTGGTGTCATCTGTCATTTTGACGGAATCTAGAATCACCTGGAAGACAGACTTCTGGACATGCTTAGGGAGGTTATCTTGATTCCTGTTCATTGAGGTAGGAAGACCTGTCCACTATGGGCAGCGCCATTCCCTGGCTGGGATCCTGGGTTGTGTGAATGAAGAAAGGGAAGCAAGTATCCATATGCATTCTTGGCTCTGGTTCTGGCTGTGGAATTGCTGTGATCAGCTCCCTCCTGCTGTTGGGAGTTCCGTGTGATGGGCTTTACCTTTAACATCTGTATTCCTCAAGTTTGCTTTGTCAGAGCATTTAATCTCAGCAACAGGAGAAGGAACAGGGTTTCTCACTGAACATAGAGCTCACTCACTGATTAGCCAGCCTGGCTGTCCAACGAGCTCCGATGCCTGCCTGTCTCCACTTCCCTAGTGGTGGGACCGCAGGCACACCAGCACAAACAGGTTTTACATGTGTTCTGGGGATCAGAACTCAGTTCCTCACGCTTTGGCAGCAAGGCCTTTCCTGTCTGAGACAACTCCCCCAGCCTCCTGAGCCCAGTTACTGTTTCATTGCTGTGAGGAGACACCATGATCAAAGCCATTTATAAAAGAAGCATTTAACTGGTGACTTGCTTACAGTTTTGGGAGGTGAGTCCATGATCATCATGGTGGGGAGCATGGTGGCATGAGGATGGAGAGGTAGCTGAGATCTTACATCTAGCTCACGAGCAGGAAGCAGGCATGGAGGGGAATGGGCCTGGTGTGGAGTTTTGAAACCTCAAACCCCACCTCAAGTGACACACCCCCTCAAACAAGGTCACACCTCCTAATAATCCTTTCCAAATGGTTGTACCAACTGGGAACCAAATATCAAAAGCCTATAAGGTCCATTATTCTTCAAACCACCACACCCTGTTTCTTGCCACTCCCTCCATCCCAGCTACATTGACCGCTTTGCTTTCCTCAGCCACCTCAAGTTCTCGCCCTTTTCAGGGCCTTTGCAGGACCTGTTACTGCCCCTCTTCAGGAACACCCTCATCCCAGCTTTGCACATGGCCTACTCACTGTGCCTTGATCTCACGTCAATGTCAAACCCCCGTAGACGCCTTTTGATAAGCAAGCCTGAGAGTCTCACCTGCTTTCCCTCTCCCAGAAATTGCTTTATTCTTTACGATTTCTCTGCCTGACTGTACTTAACTTTATCTGTTGTTTATGGCCAATTATGTGCACGCTTCAACCTCCAGCTAGAATGTCAGTTGAGAGGGATGGGCCTCATCTTCCTTTACTGCCGCATCTCTGCTCTGGGAACCGTATCTGGGGATGGTCGTTGGTGGCTCCAGGGGCCTCCAATGAGCCCATGTTGTCCCTCATGCCGCTTGTGCTCATAGTAAATGACAAAGCCATGGAACATTCCCCACATTAAGACAGATTGACCCCCACGCAGACTTCAAGGAGCTCCTTGGGCAGAATTTGAGCCTTTCTCACCAGTGCAGACAGCTGCCACTCATGACTTCTCTTAAGCCTGTGTCTAAGCTATGGGTGAATTAAGACCCTTCCTATGGGTCTTGCCAGAGAGATAAGTAGAAAGATCCAGATGACAAACATCCCTCCACACTCAGGGTGCACTTGTCACGGAGCAGGTAGCTTTCTTGGTATAGTTCCATCCTCAATGGCTTCTGCTCTCTGTGAACTCAGGTCTATTGTCAAAAGGGAAAATGCACAGGGGCAATTACACAAAAAGCAAAAGTCGCCCTGTGGCTCATAGTGCAGAGAAAGACAACACCAATACACTGGAGTTCTTTTTCTGACTGTCTGCACCTTTGCTTCTCCCTGTCTTTCTCTTTATTTCTTTGTCTGTTTCTTTCTTTCTAAATCCTGATTGCAACTATCACTTGGCATGTGAACACCTGTTCTCTCTACACAATGTGGACCCCAAACTGCTCCAGCCTAGGCCAAAGGCAGGGTGTGGCTCCAACCTCAGGCCACCTTCAGCAAAACCGAGAAGGTAATGTTGACACCTGGAAATATGGATCTCTGCCCCACTGGGAGCTAGGTCTCTACAGTGCAATCGGAAGGCAGGAGGTCATCTCCAGAGACCACCCATGGCTTTCCCCAGGCTCCATACCAGGCACAGGAAATCTCCTCTTTGTGAATCTGAACTAACCTCAACCTTTCTTTTCAGAACTGGGAGGGAGCAACTGGCCTATTTCAGGGCTATCTTTCAGTCTCTCACTGCTCTGGGCCTCCAGGGCCTTCACCCACCCTGACTCCCCTCCCTTCTGTTTCCCAGCCCCCAACACATGATCAGAGATGCCCAGCCCACAGTTCCAGTAACAGGAAGTGGGGGGGTGGCAACTAGAGACCACGCAAAATACAGAAATGCATGCCACCTGAGGTGAGGCAGGCTTGTGTCCCCCATCTCCTGGGAGGGTCTGTGTCCTGGCCCTTGTTAGATTCACTTGGCTCATGGGCAACAAAAATGAACTTAGTAACAATGACAATGAGATTTACTGGTAGCTGCTGGGAGGCCCAGTTGGGGCCTTTCACTAGCATATGACCTTAGACAAAGGTCTACATTCTGTGGCTCAGTTTCCCCATCTCTTAATGCTGTCAGCCACATTCTCCCTAGTGCTGAGATGGGTTGACTACAGATCACAGGTGAAGGAAATGGGCTCAGAGCATCTGTGCTCAGCAAACTGGATCCAGGGTCAAGTCTTGGCACCACCTGCTGCAGTAAGCCCCACCATCACTCTGGAATGACTTTTGTATCTTCAATTGCTGAGATTTTCAGTGGTTATGTTAGTGTCTGGGTGGCTCTCTTGTTTTGCTTCCTGGCATACAAATTCTAAGGTGTCTACCATCTGGTTCTTTACAGGGGACATTTCCTGACCTCAGGCTCAGAATCTGTTATTGCTGGAGGCTGGGTTCTGACCCCTCCCATATGCCCCCTTCCACACAGCTTCTGCCATGCTAGTTCTGAGAGGATATTCTGGTTCAGATCGTAGTGTCCCCCAGAGGCTCCTGTGTGGAAGATGTAGTTGCTAGAAGGTGGCAATATTCAAAACGGTCAAGCCTTTAGGAGGCAGGGCCTACTAGGAGGAATTTAGCTAACTTAGGAGAATGCCCATGAAAGTGATACTAAAATCACAGTTCTGTGATGTGGACAATTTTCTTCTAATACGTGCTTCCACTATGAGAGTGTTTCTCTCTCACAACAGACAGAGCTCTGAAACCAGGAGCCAAAATAAACCATTTGCCTTTTAGTCTGTTTAGCTCAGATGTTTTGTCATAACAGCAGAAAGCAGACTCATACAACTATTGATGTATTCGGTCATGATCATTCCTTCGACAGTTCCCACAGGGCTCCCGTTGGGATTTGGTTGCATCTCTGCCTGAGATTACAACTGAGGAGATGGTCCTACTTGGTGCTAGAGACTCCTACAATATAGCTTCACACCAAGTGTCTTGGCAGGAAGGAGCTGGCCATATGCAGTAAAGGCAAGCTGATAAGAAAATTCCCCTAATGTCTGAAGTCTGATGTCTCTGGAGAAAGTATGTGTACCTGCCCAAGGACTCAGGCCTTTCAAACCCCATTGCCACCAGATTACCAGTCATATCCTAGCCTTCCAGCTTCCCTGAAGCTCTGAAGAACTTCAAAGGGTGTCCGTCCCCTGCTCGGAGCCTAGCCAACCATGGGTCTAGAAAACCAATCACAGGGAACCTCTCCCATGATGGTCAGCACTGGAATTTGCGTGCTGCAGTCAAATCCATGGTCCTTTTTTGGTGTTTAAATATTCCCCCTGCCTCACAGGGTCAGCTGCAAAAGACATTGAGTGAGGGATGGAAGAAGAGCCTCTTGGGTACTAAAGGTGGTCGACGAATGACAAGAGGAACCCAAGAGACCAGGCTCCCAGCTTTGTCCCAGCCTGATCCCCTGCAAGGCCCAGCATGATGGGCGTACAGTTCCACCCAGCTCATTGACTCTGAGTACATGGAGCTGTAAGAGGCCTATGGAATTATGGGTGTTTACAGCCTCCTGCTCATCATGGGAAAATTGACATTAGGCAAGAACATGATAGTGATCTTATGTACTTTGCAGGGTGTAAACAGAGTTAAAGTGGAGCTGGCAGGAGGTGGTGGAAGGAATGACTGGAGGCTCAGAAGCAATTGTGCGGGGGCTCGGGGCTCCCCTGCACCAGACAAGCTGCTCTCTGGGAGTGGGGGATGTAAGTGATGAGCTAAATGCTGAGATCTTTGTAGATGGCGACTGCCCACTTACCAGGCCTGAGAATGGATGGCTGGGCCTTTATGACCTAAACTGTGGGTTTCCAGGGATAGGTATGGGAAGACCATGGTCTTGGAGGTCAATGTTAAAATGTCAGCCATGCAATAAAGGGAGGAAACTGTCAAGGAGGAGCAAGCCTCCACTCCTGGGGCTCTTGTTCCCTAGGGCAAAGGGGACAAGGTCAGGGGTTCCAATCCTTCCCTGTGTCTCTGGGGAGAAATTGGCTCCTGGGTCTTCCAGGCCCCTCTCTGATGTCCACCACTATGAGAAGAAAGGGACATGGACCAGGGAAGGTGAGTTGGTGTGGCTGTTGTCACCCAGCTCAGCTGAAGACCCTTCTAGGAGATTTTTAGTCGGAAGAGTTCTTTTTACAATCCCAGGGGTAGCCACTCCAGTCTGTGGCAAAGCCTTCCCATAAACTCAAGTCTAGGAACATACTCGCTGCTGGATGAGTGCTCTGAGCCTAGATCTGCAACCTTCACTGGCTCCTCAGTGCTCAACTAAACCTTGGCCTAACCGCCCCACCCCCCCATCTAGTCTCCTAGGAGCTGGATCCTCAGCAGCCCACATTCAGAGACTGACCAGCCCCATCCACAGACAGCTGCAGCAGATCCCTCCTTCCAGCCCCCACTAGCGTCCTCCCTCTGCCCCAAGTCTCTGCTTTACCTTTCAAGCCTCACCACTGCTAGTCCCCTGAGAGCTTTCTAAGTCTCCCTCGGTGTGGAAAGAACACTGTATCTTGGCTTCTGTAAACACTCTTCTCTCTAGTTCAGCCCGACGAGTTTGGTAAACACGGTTATCTGTTTACACACCCTTCTGGCACAGGGCTGGATGGAACAGGGGGACCTGAAAGAGGATGCCGGGACTCTCTTGGGGTTGGGGGAAGAAGAGATAAGGACCGTGACAGCTCCTCCAGGAAGGCTTCAGACAGGCTCCTGTCAAGGGCCACAAGGATCCCAGGCAGGTGGGTTGGAGGATGACATTGCTGGGCAAACTGTGCCCCTCAAAAAATTATGCCAAATCTCTCAAAATGGCCTTATCTAGAATAGGGTCTTTGTAGATGTCACCAAGCTACAGTGATTGAGGTTGGGCCCTAACCTTATGAAGAAAGAGACACATGAGTGTGGAAGCACAGACCAAAGGAGGTGACCAGGGCCAGACAGCCACAGGCTATGAGACACCAAACACTATCACTGATGCCAAAGCTAGGAGGCAAGGACCACCTTGATTTTTGACTTCCAGCTTCAGAGCTGGAAGGGTGGGCATCCTGGTTCAAGCCACCTTCAGAACACAATGCGGAAGGAAGAAGCAGCCAGGCACACCCAAGCGCTGTCCTTCCACTAACTTCATTCCCTGTGGTTTCTCTGAAGCTCCTTTGTCCTTAAGGCAGCTGGACTTGCTATATGTTTTATAATGGAAGACATCAAGACCCAGAGAAGGGATATGACTGTATGACCATTGTACAGCTAGGAGGAGGCAGAGATGGGACTCGAACCCAGATCCCAAGCAAGCCTCCTCCTCACCACCCTGCAAATGGCACTGTTACAGGGTTCCCCAACCAGCAGGAAACACAGAGAAGCCACATAGGGGCAATGACCAGGAGCTTGGGGCCATCTTTGGTTTCTAGAGTCTCCTTGTGTCACTTGGTCCCCAGACCTCCTTGGATATGTTTCAGGCAATGTAATTGTCTAGGGATGGAGTCCTGAGGACAACAGGGACAGCTTCCCAAGTCCCAGTTCTGCACCCGGAAGCTGTAGGACCTTATCTGGCAATTCAGTGGACTGGGAACCTGCCATACATCACAGGAAGGGAATGGTCATCGTTAACATGGTTCCAGAAGAGATTACCCTGTGTAGCACATACAATAGAGACATCCAGGCTGCTGCTGTGACAAAGAGGGAAATGGGGGGAGGGGTCAGGGGGACACACTGGGTCCCCAGAGGTGCTATTTATCTCTTTAGAGCAGTGGACACCAGGGGGCCAGACATGAGTTATTTTTAAAGAGCTTGATTTTGGGAGGGTCTGACCCCACCTGGTTCATGCCTCTCCTTCATCATCTTGGAGGCGCTGGATCGCAATCCAAGGCCTGAGGGGGAGAGGGACAGGTAGATAGGAAGAAAGGGGAAGTCCTTGAGAGTCCCAGCAGGCCACCCTTCTGTGCCCCTCAGCACCGCACTGGGCTTGTCACGTGTGTTAAGACTGCGATGTGAGAATTGAGCTGTGGCTCGGATCCCACCATCTGCAACTCTTCCTCTCTCATAGACACTGACAGACACCAAGACATCATCTGTGTATCCCCAGCTCACAGACTCTCAGGAGCCAGGGTCTCTCACCTGGGATGTGAGTTTCCATTCAAGGAGGTATTGGTGGCCACACACCCTGATCCCCACCCCTTCCCTGCCTACTGTCTAGAAACCAGGGGACAGGGCTTCATTTTGTGATGAAAACCTCCCCCTCCTCAGAAAGACATCAAAACAGGCTTCACTTCTGCCACATGGGCCCTGACTCCTCTCTTCAGAGGCCCTTGTCATGTTGTCTGTCTGACTGTCTACGATGTAAAAAACTTTTAATAAGCTCCTTACTCACCAACAATCTGCCTCAGTGTCCCCTTAAGCCCACATCTGAGACCTTTCATCCTCTAGTGTGTGATTGGCCTCATCCCTGCTTTCAGTGGTTTTCCAGCCAGGATTGGCTGTTGGCTTTGCCCCAGTGGGAGGGGAACACTGATGGCAGACCCTGGGCAGCATCACCAGCTTCCTGGAAGATCATCTGGGGTTTTAAGGACTGGTCTGTAGCTAAGGCACATAAAGGATGGTGAATATTCCCTGGCAGACCAAGAGCCTGGCCACAGTCCTGGCCATCTAGGTTCTTGCTGTGGTAGCTGTTCCCTTCTCTGGGACACTTTCTAGATGTGTCAGTTTCCATGGTGACCCCTGGATCAGGAGGTGCTTCTCATCACCAAGAAGGGCAGGCAGCTGGGCCTTTTGCCTGGATTTCTCTTCCATGAATCTTTCTTGTTAGTTTTCACAGGACTGTACAACCTAAGAGACATTTGAAACCCAAATATTAAATATCATTTTGCAAGGAGCTAGAAAACTCTACAAGGGATTAACTCCCTACTCTGTGCCAAGTGACTGAAGGGCTTCAGATTCTCCCTCTTTACAGGTGGAGAAATCAAGGCATGGTAAGGTTAGGAGACAGGCCACATAGCCCAGCTAAGATGATATCAATATATGACAAGCAGCCACATGGACACATGCTCTGAGTCCTTTTTTTCCACGGACCCTCCTGCGGTAGTCTTTCTCCTGTGATTTCTTCAGGTGACAGGGGAGGAAATTGAGGCTGAGTGGCTAAGACACCTGCCCAAAGTTATATAGGCACTGAGTGTCAGAGCTGGGATTTGAAGTCATTAAAGTCTGATTTGCCCTGTGCTCCTCAACCTACCCTTCTTCACTCAGCTTATCTGTGGGTGCTGGGGATGATCCTGCTACCTGACTGGTGGGCACTAAGAAACCAGTTATCAGAGCATCTGGTCTGTGAGTGGCTTCACTAGAAACAAAAACTGAGAGTCGCAGAGGCAAGGTAGGTGGAAGACAAGCAGAGGCCTGCCCACCCACCCCACGGCCTACCCACAGTGGGAGCCACTGTGACATGCAAGTATGTGGTGGAGAGATGGGAGAGAAAAAGAGGCAGAACTGGAGGCTAGAGGATGGAGAGGAACAATCTGATATGAGTAACCTGCCCTGTAACCTAAGAACATGCTGAAGATCCGGTCAGGGCTGCCGCTGAGGGCCATGTCTGAGTCCATGGCCATGCAGCAGCAGGGGCCCGTGCTGATGTCCTTGGCTCATATTACCACCAGATATCATGTGGCGGTCCCTGGTCTGGGCTACTGCCTGGGACCATGTTGACATCCAAGGGCTGTGCAGAGCTGGTCCCAACCTCTGCTGGCTGCGGCACTCAGGAGAGTGACCCCCACACCTCGCTTGGGCAGCACAGCAGAAATGGCCCTGGTGGCAGTAGGATGTGGGTGAGCCGGCCCCGAGGGTGTGAGTGTGGGAGAGCTGGCCTGGCCACTGCTCTGCTGTGCAGTGGTGTGGGTGAAAAGTAGATGTCTTCCCCCACCCCTCACCACTGGTGGCAGGCATGAGAGCTGGCCCGGAAGTCATGAGAGCTGTAGCACTTGGGAGATTCCCACCACCCTTACCTGGGCAGCACAGCATAGAGCTGGCCCTGGGGGTGTGGGTGCTGGTCAGCTAGCCCCAAGGGCATGAGAACAGGAGAGCTGCCCCTTGCTGGCTGCAGCATTGGGTGACCTAGCCAGGGCAGTGTTGGAAAGCTCACCCTGGTGGAGTGGGTGTGGGAGAGCTGATGGGCTACCAACCAGGTCCAGATCCAGGGTTTTGAGTTGGTCTACCCCAACATCTACCCCATCTATGAACTGGCAGAGTATGTGAAAAGGCCACTTCTGTAGATCCAAAGCTTCAGGATCTCCATGACACAGGGCAACAACAAGGATTCTGATTCCGGGTAAGAATCCAGTATTGATAGTGTAGCAGAAGTCAGAGGCCTTGAACCAGACCAAGGACTCCTTGCAATGAACATTTGCAGGTAAAGAAGTGTGGACAAAAGGGTATACTGTGGGACACACTACAGCTTCCATGACAAGATTTTTTTGGGGAGTTGGGGTTGCAAGGTTGGAGGGCCGATATTGAGGGATGGGGAGATTAGTGGGATTGGGGTGCATGATGTGAAATTCACAAAGAATCAATAACGAGTTTTTTTTTTTAATGAGAAATGCTAATACAGAGTGTCCCAAGTCCAGAGATGTTCAGGAATGTCTCTAAGATCACACAGATTGCTGTGGGCTGGTGGAGAACTGAACCTGAGGTCAGCATTCCTAGCGGGCATACACTTCTACCTTGAAGGGGCCTGTCCAGTGCCTGCGCCCAGAGTCCACCCAGCTCATTAACATCTCTCAGTCCAGCTCTAGGCTCCATGTCCTGCAGGTGCCGGCACAGTTGGGTTGCCTGCCCATGACCTTGGGAAGGGATGAGAATGGTTTTAGCAATCTAAACACACTCCTTCCTTGCCTGGAGATGCCCTGACTGTTGAACGATTTGTATGCTCTGAGCACGTCACCTCCTTTCAAGAGACAGAGAGGCTGCCTGAAAAGTCATTTTTCAGCATTTGACACAAAGTCTCTTTCGCTCTCTGGCGAAGCCAGATAACCATCAGCAGCCGGGCAGATTAGAAAAAATATATATACCGGCTACTGGGAAGCCAGGGAAATCACGGAAGCCCACTTGTCCTTTCTCCTTCCCTACTGCAGACGGGCAGCCACAGGGCATCACTAGGCTCAGCTCTACAGAGCTAGGATGTCCAACTTCCTGGGGACACCTGGGGGTGGAAGCACTAGCCTGGGCTGAGAAGGTGTTTCTGCTGTTGTACTGGGTGACCTGGGATAGTGACTTCCTCTATGAACACCATTCTCTACCAAGTGGATACCCCCTGGGGCTATCATGGGGTTTAGCTGAGGCCACACCCAGTGGATACATAGAATCTGGCAATGGAGAATTCCTTATACATGCCCCAGATCAGCTCCTGAAACTTGGACCACACCTCCAGAAACCAAGGGTCCTTCACTATTGAGCTGTGGCTTCGAGGACAGACCTTGAACTCTCCTGCTGACTGCTAACCTCTGGCTTATGCATTATACCCAAAGATCTGGCAGAACCATCTGACGGGAACTCGGGCTACACACCCCCGAACCCGAGCTCAGCCTTTCCTCCCAGCCATGAGGTTAGGTGGTGTCCTGCACGTCAGAACTAAACGTAGTTCCAAGGACCTAGTGACACCATATTCTTTCCAGTCTCCACACCTAGGGATAGCTTCCTCTCTACACCTCCCTGCCTCCAGCCTTTCTCTGCTCTAACTGACTAAGTACCCTCACCCCAGCCCTGAGTTAGCCTCAAGAATAAAACCCATCCATCTTACCCAGATGGACTTCACTGTCTCCCCTCCCTACCTTTCTCTGCCACACCCTCGGGCCTCAACCAAGGTGCCCTTGGCTCTGAGGTTCTGAGCTCTGGCTCTTGCCAGGTGGCTCAGCACCTGCTGCTTGCTCCTGCAGGGGTGACCTTCGCTCTCCTAGCCCTTAGCAGTTAACTCATCAACAGGCTGGCTGCCACCTCTCCCAGAAAACCTTAGTGTCCCTCCTTCTTACACTAGGTCTGGACCTAGCTCCTTGCTGGGCTTTGTGGACCCCTGAACTCACCCTGTCACCCCAGGACAGGAGTCTCCAGCTACCAGGCCCCCACCACCCAGATGTGTGTCATTCCAGCTCAATTTCATTTTCCTGGGGTGTCACACTGGAAGCTCTCAGTGGAACAAGAGTATTGACTGCATGCCCACTACACACCACTTCCCGCATCGGGCACCAGCCTGAAGAAAGTCAAGAGTAGAGAGGCCAGGTGAGCGAGAGAGGCTTGGTCACAAGGTGGAATATGGAAAGAGGATACCCACAGTGGAAAGGCATAGGCATCAAGGGTCCAGAGGGTACACACATCCAATAAGGAACAGATTGGGAGTGAAGCTCAGAAGGTTCCAGAAGGTAGAGGAAAAGCAGAAAGGGCTCCTTGGCCGAATGGCTTATCTGGCTTTTCTAACTTCATTCCAGCTGATCTCCTGCCTCAGCAAGCTCCAGCCATCTGTATGCTCCCACCCCTCTACTCAGCTTTTATGACAAATGGTCCTCTTCCTTCCCGCCCCGCTGGGCTCAGCCCTCACTGCCTTCCTTACTAACCCGCCTTCCTTCAATTGTCCAAGAATATGAATGTGGAGGGCTCCATTCTCTCTGGGACACCCAGCCTGCTGTTGCTGTAGGGTGAAAATGCTGTAAAGACCAGACCTCCCCCCAACCCTGGGCACCCATGGCCGCGCTTCTCACTCCCAGGTGCTCAAGTGAGTTTTCCGACAAATGAATGGAGCCAGTATGCTGTGCGCTGCATTTTTCCAGAGAGGCTCACACGCCATTTCCTATCCAGTCCTCACCAGAGAGAGATTACGCAGACATAAACCAAAACTGAAGTCAGGGCACGTACGGAGTGGGTAGCCAGAGGGCTCTGGTCACACCTCCTTTCCCACCTGTCTGTATTCCTGTCCTCACTGTAATGTGCTCCCAGAGGGCCTGAGCTTCACAGGGGCTAGGAGAAGAGTGGTGAGCCCTGAGGAGGTCACTGCCCTCTCTTCATGGCAACCATAGACCAGGGTCCCAAAGTCACTAGGTGGGGTTGGTGATGATGGCAGTGACCGTGTTTTGTCAACGGTATACCCGGCATGGTTCTCAGGGCCTTGTGGACACATGACTCATCAAAGACACCCATCACCTCCAGGCTGGATCGTCTTCCAATCTTCTGCATGAAGAAACTGAGGCTCAGGGAGAGATGAGCTGAGGTATCTTCGCAGAACCAGATGCAGACTGATGTCGCAGCCCAGTCCAAGCAGTTGTGTCCTAGGGTAGCTCAACCTGGCCTTAGAGGTCCCCATCTCACAGAGGCAAAGGACAGGTCACCAGAGGCCCAGCTGAGCTAGCAAATGGCAGAGCTGGTCCCATCTAGGTTTGCTGGCCCCAAGCAAGAGCTAGGTGTGGCCAATCTTTCCTGACATAGGAACTCAGGCAGGGGACAGAATGCCTTGGAGGATAGGAGCCATTGCTAGGCCTAGGGGAGCATGGAGGACAGAAGCTGCTTGTTGGGTTCTCAGGAAAGGCAAGTGTCACCTGCCTGTGTGGGAATGGTGCAGGGCCACACCTTCCAGGAGGACCTGTCCTTGCCCTTCCCCCACCCCTCATCTGCTGGAGCCGGAAGCACCTCCTGTCCCTGGAACAGATGGCAGGGTTGCCAGCAGATCTGAAATTACGCTCACGGGCCCTGGCCAGAGGGAGCCCCAGACAGATGCCAAGTTGAAAGGGAAATCAGAGGGAAGCAGTGACAGTCGGGAGCCCAGCACAAAAGGGCCCAGAGTGACAGAAGAAAAACAGGACCAGATGGGCCTGGCCTCCCCCTGCCAGCAAGGCAGCCTCAGATCAGCTTGGCTTGGGCTGCTTGCTCTTGTGCTCCTGGCAAGGGCCCCACCCTACAGTCCTGTAGGTGCTGTCCCCTCTGACGGGGACGCACTCTAAATGCTTCATTCCACCTTCCCCAGAGTCTGCAGCGAACCATAGCTGAACTTGCTATCTACTTGTAATTCCTCCTCTGGTTCTGTCTTTCCTATGGGCACGGCACCCGACAGCTTGTAAGGTGGTTTTCACACTCACTGCTAGATAACCACGTGCCGTGGGTACCATTCTTCCAACTGGGCACATGTGGTTCAGAGAGGACAGGTGACCTGTCAGGGGTCACATAGCTCAAAAGAGTGACAGACAGGAATAGGTTCCTGGACCCTTGATTAAGTGTGCTGGCCTCTTAAAGAGGGCCTGGTACATAGTAAGTGCTCACCAAGGAGTGGGTGGGTGGGGTAGGCCGACAGTGTAGATACTGCTTTCAGTTTTCTGCCAGAATGTTTTACTGCTGAGTTCCTGGAGGCTATGAGCCCCTATTCCCAGCTGTGCTCCCTCTGCAGGGAGTAGAAGGAGGTATTAATGCCATATACTCTAACACCACCCACTCCAGTATGGTGCCAGGCCTGGCCCCAGTGTCCCCAGCTTCCTCAGTGGACTTTCTGTAGTCCACCCAGGGTCCCCCATTCTCCCCCCAATCACAAGTCATGATCAAAAGCACAAGGATCCTCTGGGAGATGGCATGATAGCAGCCATGTTTTACAAGCTCAAATCCGTGATAAGGCCAGCCAGCTGCCTGGCTCTTGAGAGATAAGCCCCTGCCCGCCTCCCTCCCAAGATCTCTCCAAGCACCCACACCAGGGGAGAACATGAGGCGAGAGCTAAGGAATGGTGAGTGCCAACTCCAGCTCCCATGGCCAGCACGGCCACAGACAACATTACAGCAACTGCAGGGGTGAGGCTTGTGGTCCCCTCAGCAATGAGAGGAAGGAGAAATGGTGGTTTGGACTCAATAGTGTGTCAGGGACTTCAGGAAAGTTCAGGAACACATGGTGCGCTAGGTACATACAGACACACAGACACACAAACACACACACACACAAGCATGCACACACCCCTCCCTCTGTATACACACGTAGGTGTATGCATATAGTTTACCTGCATCCAAAAGGCCTGGAACAGGTTCACCAATAGTATCATTTTACATTTGTGCATTAGGATGGGGTGGGGGGAGTGGGAGGAGACAGGCCAGTGGCTGTCTACTGTGGTCAGAGCTCTGTATAAACAGACTGTGAGAGGAGGTAGAGCTGCGTGCAGGGGCATTCTCAGGGTCTCCTGGGATAGCAGCTATGAGAAGCCATGGAGAAGGAACAGAGGGGACAAACCTGGTCCCCTGGGCGCTATGGAACAGAGCTGAGCCAGCAGATCCACACAGTGGCCTGAGTGGACCCTGACACAGTTACTGGACCATGGTCAGTGGGCAGCTGTGGGCAGCTGTGGGCAGCTCTGAGACAGGGACCTGTTCTGGATAGGGCTGAGGGTGGCTGGCATGGTGCCCATTGTACCACCTAGTTCACATGGTTTAGGTGTTAAACTGGAGCCTGGGCGTGCTAAGCTGGAGCTCTGAGCCAAGTGTTAGTATCTAAATTTAGTCTTTTGCTCCAGAGACGGGATCGGGAGTGGGGGAGAGGGAGATGTGATAGCGAGAGGGAGTTATTTGCTGTAAACCAAGACCAGAAGCCACTTTGGCTTGCTGGGCTGATTTTGCAGGTGCCCTCCTGTGTGGCCCTAAGCCTGCTCCCATATTCAAGACTAGGCTGAGCCCAAAGGACCCCACATGGCTCTTGTGGGGACTTTCTGGAGGAAGCAGAAGAACTCGCATAGGCTGAGCACTCATTGGCTGAATGGGACAGAGGGAGCTGGGACATCCCTGTTGCCTAACCACATCCCAGCAGAGGACAGCACAGGACTCTCCTTGCCAGTCCCCTCCCCTCATGCTGACAACTTCCAAGAAGTCCCTAAATGTCACAGTCACCAATTCCGTTCTTTGCTTTCTCTCCTCCTGTGTGGATTTCTATTTCCTTTGCCAGGCTGTGGTGAAGTCCCTGGTCCCAGCAAGCACCCGTGCCCTCTGTGCAGTGATGTGATCTGAGGCTGTATTTTACCAGCTTGCATCAACCCAAAAGCCATACTTCACCCATGATCCAACAGTAAACTGTATTTCCAAGGTGGAGATGGAAATTCATAGTTATATCTCACAGCTCAAGATCTAATCGCAGGGCAATATTTCACAGGTGGGCTCTCATCCTGGAGGTGCCTCCTATGGATGAGAGATCAGAGTGATTCAGCATGACTTCCTCTCTTCTCCTATTTTTTTTAAAAGTCTGCTTCCATGCTTAGAAGAAAAAACTAAAATGCTACAAACAACTCACAACTCTGCAACCAGGGAGGTGGCTGCCAATCAGAGCTGGTGTCTTTGTTGAGCAGTGACTTGCCACTTATTTTGTGCTCACAGACTGTTTGGGACATGTGGAGGAGGCAGGGGTCCATTCCAGTCTCAACTGCTATCCAAGGAGGACTATGATGTTTTTCCATTCGTTTTACTTAAAAAAAAAAAAAGATTTATTTACATGCTTATGTAGATGTGTCTACACACATGTGTGCAGATTCTAGAGGAGGCCAGAAGAAGGCACCAGATCCCATGGAGCTGGAGTTAAAGGTGGTTGTGCCCTTCCTAATGTAGATGCTGAGAATCGAACTTAGGTCTTCAAGAACAGTGAGCCATTTCTCCATTTCTCTTAGCCACTAAGCCAATTCTCCAGCACTCCTCTCACTCAAGTTTCTTCTCTTTCATTTGTTCAATCAGCAAATGTCCCTCCTGTTTCCTTAGTGCCAAAAACTGAGCTTGGAACCAGTAATCCAGAATGTTCTGCATGCTATCAACTGAACGTGTCACCCCAGATTTTATATACCAAAACTCTAGCTCCCAGCATGAGAGGATTTGGAGGTGAGTCCTTGAGGAGGGAAGTCATGGGGTGGGTCTCTGGGATGGGATTAGTATCCCTATAAGAGGAAGGCTGGAGCCTCATAACTCCCATCTCTCTCTCCCTGTGAAGACACAGTAAAAGCAGTCATCTGCTATTGAGGAAAACTCTTCATCTGGAGCAAAAATTCCAGTGCTTAACCTTGAACTTGCCCCACCAGAGCTATGAGCTGTGGGAAGGCAGTGTTTGCCCTGTGCACTGCTGGGCTGTGGCGACGGAGAGGCCCCAGAGCTCTCTGTGTGGCTTTGCTCAAACAGACGTGAAGCCAAAGGTCATGGGAGGGATCACAGAAGGAAGACAATGGGCCCCAGAACTCTGAGAAGCCCCCTCAGCAAATGTGGGAACGGTGGTTTGAAGGACCAGTAACTGGATGATGAGAGGAGACAGAAGTGTGAGGGAGCAGGAAAGCATGAGGGAGGCGCTGAGAGTGGAGCCTGTGAGCCCAGGGAGCCAGGGAAGCTTGGCATGGCTGGAGGCCACAGAGGGCTGCAGAGGTGAGCTGGACCTGGAGCTTGGCTCTGGAGGTGGAGTTTCTTGGCTGGCTTTAGTTTCCCTATCTGTAAAGTGGGGTGACACTGGTGTTTTCTGTGGACTTTGGATCTTGTTCTATAAACAGGAAAGTCCACCGAAGATGGAGGAAGAGCCATGGGACATTTTGTAAAGATCTTGACATCAGCTGCTGCAGGGGAATGAAGAAGACAGAAAAGGAGAAAGGGGGCAGGGCAGGGCTGCTGTAGACACTTAAGAGAGAATCCCGGAAAGGATCTGCAGCTCCTAGAGGCACTGGAAGGGCTGCTGGCCACAGAGGGAGAGGTGGGGGAGCGGGGAGGGAGAGAGGAGGGAAGAAAGAAGGAAGGGGGGAGGGAAGAAGAGAAGGAGATGGAGAAATGGAAAGTCTACAATTTTTTCCAATCATGTAGTCACTCACCCCCAGGACATGTTTACCTGGTCCCTTTGTGCCCTCCCTCGCAACATCACCTTCCCTAAGCCCAAAAGTCTTAGAAATAGCACCCTATTTTACAGGTGACCACAGAGGGTCACTCAGTCATGCCCAAAGCGTCCTACCTGGGATTCGAACCCATAGTCTATGTACAAATGAGGCACCGCTGCCTTGCTGAACCTCTGAAGAAGGTTACAAAGCACTGGTTCTCCACTGCTGGGTCTCGACTCCTTTCGTGGGTGTCTCATACCAGATTTCCTGCATATCAGATATTTGCATCACAACTCATAACAGTAGCAAAATCATGGTCATGAAGTAGCAATGAAAATAATTTTATGGTTGGGTGGTCACTGCACCATGAGGAACTATATTAAAGGGTCGCAGTGTTGGGAAGGTTGAGGACCACTGCTATAAATGGTTCCCATATGTCGAGAAAAGAAACTTGGCACACATTTCACACAGGATACATGGTGACCAACTGGTCACAGAGGAACTGGCTGGGGGAGGGTGTGCTTCTATGTCCCTCTTTCTACTTCAAGAAACACATGGGTATGGGCATCCTCCCCGCAACACACACACAGAGAAGCTTGGACAGATGTTTGGGTGTGGATTTCCGAGGCTCAGAACTTCTGATCTCTGGGCAGACTCACACACCCTCTTGGTAAGACAAGAACCCCGTCAGCATGACAGCCTGTCAGCAGCCTATGGACAGGTGGGAGCCTCGACATGTGTCTCATCTGAATCTCATTCGTGGAGATGATTAAAGGTTCCGCAGGATTAATTTACACGGAAAGATTAAAGCAAGCAAATCTCCCAGGCTGGGTTTAAACATGATGGAGATCAGGGACCTTGGGGACATTTTCCGATATCTTAAGAGAGTGGAGAACCTGGGGGGGGGACAGGAGAAGGGGAGGCTCAGCATGGAGAAAGGAGGGTGGGGGGGACGACACAGAAACAATGGCAAGGGTGATGATTGGAGAATCATCTTTGAAATCCTGGCTGAAGCAGATGCTCGTGGGTATACAGCCTGAGCCTCATAGGTAAAGCACAGTTGAACAGACTACGGGTCAGTGATGTGTGATTCTGAAGTGGGAAGCTGAGGTTCGCACAGGGAAAGTTGTCCATCCAAAGTAACATAGCTGGGTGAGAATCAATGTGCCATTAACCCTAACGCTGAGCCACCACCACATGACTGCCTGGACCGTTGATCCCTCTTCCCTTTCCCCGTCTCATTAAGCCTGGGCTTGGTCACGTCTCTTGCTTTAGTCAATGGGATGTCAGGGGCAAGCAAATGCTTCAAATATGCTTAGTGAGGTGGCATCCTCCTGCCCTCTTCGGAGAGGAACATCATCTGCTTGCAAACCCAGAATGGACACATGACTCAGCCTGCAGTCTTGAGCTCAGGCAACTGAACCCAAAGTTCAGACAGCCCAGCAGAGCCCAGCTCCAGTCACCTACCCCCATCTTCCACCAAACCGTACTCTAAGAATACATGAGTGTGTTTTAAGCTGCTGAGTTTAGGGCTAGCAGTCACAATGACAACTGTGACTTTCACAGCACTGTCAGCTTTCTGGCTTACCTCTGACCTCACTCCCTCCCATCAATGCATGTATACATTCATTTTTTTTTTTTTTGCCAGCCACCTTGAGATACCATCTACATACAGCTTTGCAGGTTTACAGCCATGGGCCTCCTCTCCTGTTGGTTATAACAGTGAGTGGGAAGGGGACAGCTCCCAGATCTGAGAGCAAAATGGTGCTTCAGAGCCCATGGTCTGAAATCTCAATACTTTATTTCAATATACAGAGCTGATTTTCTGAGCTAGGAGTGTGGTAGAGCCAGGCAGCTCAGTTTTCACTCAATGCCCCATTCATGAGATAACAAAGCTCAAGAGTGAGTTGTGTGTGGCATCCATTCACCATCCACCCATCCACCCACCTATCCATCCATCCATCCATCTATCCATCTATCAATCCATTATCTATCATTTATTCATCCTTTCACCATTCATTTAACCATCAATCATTGACCCAGCTATCAATCCATTCATACTTTTCTCTATCCATCTACCCATCCATCTACTCATCCACTCACCCAACTATTCATCCATCCATCCTTTATCTATGCCTTGATCCACCCATCACCCATTCATCTATAATTCATCTATTTGTCAATTATATATCAATCTTCTCATCTATCCATCCATCATCGATCCATTCTGCTGTCCATCTATCCCCTCATGCTCTCATATATCCAACCACCCATATCTATCCATCCTCTCATCTATCTATTCATCCATCCATCCATTTACCAATGCCTCCATCTATCCTCCCATCTATCCATCATCCATCCAGTCATCATTACATTAGAAATCCATCTGCTCATCCATCCATCCATCTATCCATCCATCCATTCACTCATTCACTCACTCACCTGCCTACCTATCATCCATCTGTCTGTCCATTCATTCATCTTTCCATCCATCAATCCTGTTATCTATCCCTTATCCATCCATCTATCCTCCCATCCATTTAACCATCCATCTGTCCATCCTCACACCCATGCTGTCCATCCCACCTATCCTCCTATCAATCGATCTGTCCACCATCCACCCTCTCATCACCATATCTATCTTCTGATCCATCCATCCACCTACCCATCAGCGATGACTTCGAAAGTATAAGTAGATGTTCATTTGAGAGACTCAAGAGTCACAAAAGAGGACAAGTCCCAGGTACTGGGACAGCTTGTATGAGGCACAAAGGACTCAGGGATAGCAAGAGGAGGGGCACTTCAAAAGATACATTCCAGAAATTGGGAACTTCCCATTTAGAGTCAAGAAGATTTTTCTGTGAAACATTCCAGGTTTTGTTTCAACAAACAGACTCCATGAGCATAGAACCAACATCCACAAACTGAATCTGAATCCAGCTTTGTAATGTCTAGCTGGGTGATGCTGGGCATGTATCTTTTTTTTTAGCTTCTCTGAGTCCACTTCCTTAATTCTAGCAGAACTAACCAGACACAGCGAGCATAGCCCCATCGTCACTCAGTGTGTGATTGGTGGAGGACAGTTCCACTGAGATGGGAGCTTGAGCTTAATAAAGGCCCCACAAGTGCCCAGGTCCAGGGACATGGCCCCATGGAGCCAAAGGTACTGGCAGGTCCTCCACACTCTGCAGAGATGGGAGTAAGGAGACCATTCCTGGAGAAGGTCTCCTCCGGCCCACCAACAGCTGCCATCTCTGAACAATTGGTATAGAGAACAGGATCTGTCATTTTGCCTCTTCTCATGGCATGCTAGGCAGAGCCAATGTTCATAGCAGGAAAGGTCTAGGACTTGAGGACAGGATGCTGCTGGACTCTGCTCCCTGGAGACTTACTATCTCATTTAATGCTTCCAGCACTTAAAAGTGGTATCATCCCTTGCAGAGTGCAACTGCTTGGCCAGGGGACTCTGATGTGAAACAGTATCTGGGTCACCGCATGCTGCACTCCAATTAAGCACACCCTGCTACATCCGCATCACAATCATAATCAAACATGAAGCAGAGCTAGGTGGCGGCTTGGTCTCATTGTGTGTAGCAGAGCAGAGCTATCAGGCTGCATGGAGGATGAGAACATGAGGTGGGTGTCTCATGACAGCAGAACCCACCAGCACTGATAAGTGTTGAGCTGTAAGCTGGGTCAGGAGGAGCAGGAGGCAGAGGGAAGGCCAGAGGGAAGCTTCCACTCCTGTTTCTACTCCTGACTGTATGGTTTCCCAAATTCCAACAAAGAGTCGAGAATACTCAGAAGCACACAGTGACTGAACATGGAGTGGGAGGGGAAACTGAGTCACCCTCCTTACAGCCTCAGCCTTCCCCGTGACACCTTCCAGACCCCCCCTTTTGCTTATATCTTGGAATTTTCTATCTTTTTTATGTATATGTGTATGTTGTAACATTCTCTTCTCCTGCCCCAAGCTCCTAGAGATAACAACTCAGACTCAAAATGTACTTACAAATATCTTGTCCATATAGCTAGGTTCATTCCTTTACTAGCTAAGAACTTAAGATAACCTATTTATACTAATCTAAGTTCTTCCATGTGGCTGATTACCTCTGCTCAGATCCCATGTGTGTGTCCTCCTCCATATTCCCCAAGAATCTCCCCTGCCTGGTACTATCCCAGAATCCTCTCTGCCTACTAGATGTTATTGATAGACAATTTAGCTATACAGTACACAAGATATTCCTTCTACATGTATGTGTATGTGTGGATGCACATATGCACATGAGTACATACGTGCATGTTCTCTGTGTGTGTATGCGTGCATGCGTGCGTGCGTGCGTGCGTGCGTGCGTGCGTGCGTGTGTGTGTGTGTGTGTGTGTGTGTGTGTGTCTAGTCCAGAGGCCAACCTTGGCTGTGATTCCCCAGGTACTGTCCACTTCAGGCACCCATTTTTTGTGAGAGGGTCTCTCACTGGCCTGGAGCTCTCTACCAAGGCTAGGATGGGTGACCCGGAAACCCTAGGGAACTGTCTGTCTTGTGTCACTACCATGAGTGCACATAACTACACTGGCCTGGCTTTTGTAGTTGGGTTCTGGGGACCAAGCTCAGGTCCTCATGCTTGCACAAAAAGTGCTTTACTAACTGAGCCTGTCCCTAGCCCCACTTCTTCTTGGACTCTCCCACACATTCTTTCATGGGCAGCCATTGCTGTATTGACTACAGTTCCCTCTAGGTCGTTTCCCAGCCTCAGTATCCCTAAAGATCCTTCCTGGACAGAGTGAGAGAACCATACAAACCAAAGTGTCAGGAGCAAAATCTTTTGTATCTAGTGCCAGACATACCTAACTCATTTGTTCATTCATTCATTCATTGAGGTAGATGCTAAAGACTCAGAGTGGATGATATCAAGCGTCTATTCTCACGGGCTTACAGCCAAGTGGACTACATTCTGGGAAGCCTCTGTAGCGCATACTGAGTCCACATAGCTGCCTTTATCCAGCAGCTCTCAACCTGTGGGTGGTGACCCCCTTGGCAAACCTCTATCTCCAAAAATATTTAAACTATGATCACACCAGCAGCAAAATTACAGTTATGAATTAGCAATGAAAATAATTTTATGTTTGGGTGTCACCCCAACATGAGGAACTGAATTAAAGGGTTGTAGCGTTAGGAAGGTTGAGAACCACTGCAACCTAGGTTCATATTTGTACACACTGTAGTGTTAGGAAATGACAAGCTCTGGGAAGAAAAGAAACAGAGTTAGAGTTGGTAAGAGAAAGGAGAAGGGGGAAGGGGGCTATTTAGAGCAGAAGTCCAGAAAAGGTGTCCCTGGGGTGGACACATAGAAGGGAGGATCTAAGGGGATGAAGGAGCCAGGTGCTCCAATACTAGGGGAAGAGGGTTCTAGGCCCCATGGATTGAATGTGCACTGCCCGCCACAGGCTCACAGGCTAAATTCTCTGTCCTCAGCTGGTGGAACTATGTTGGGTAGGCTCTGGACACTTGGGCAAGTAAAATCTTGCTGGAGATAGTGTGGGGTGGGGTGAGGGTAACTTTAAGGACAGTACCCAGTCCCTGGCTTTCTCCTTCCTCCCTGTTTCCCACCATGATGTGAACAGCTTCCTCCCCTCATACCCCTGCCACTATGATGCTTGGCCTCACCAGGGGCCCAGAAACACAGAGCCAAGTGGCCACGGGACTGAACTCCCTGAGGCCATTTGCAAAATAAGTCCTCCCTTCTTCACACCATCTGTATGAAGTATTTGGTCATGGGGACAAATGTCTGAATGGTACAGAGGTGAAAGAGGTCAGACATCAGGGCCTTGAGTCCTGGAGGTGCTGAGTGGTTTCCAGAAGCCCCAAGAATCCCTCTGCCTGTCTGGTAAAGCAGAATTTTGTTATTCATAGTGACTGTGGCTTAATGTTTATTTGTGATGTGGGCACAAGAGATGGGACCAGCCCTTTGGCACTTAGCCTGCCCTGGATCCCTCCCACTCCAGGACAGCCTCTCCCACTCCCCTGGACATGCAGTCAGACACCCAGATAGACCAGCAAGGCTGTGCCTCCAGCAGGTTCCAGCAGAAAGGTTTCTATTACACTTCCCTTGGAAGACTGGCTTAGTCCATGTACCTGTGGGCAGATAATTAGGTCTCAGCCTGGCTCATGTCTGTTTTCACACCAAAACACTCATTGAACTACACATCAGCACGTTATGAGTATAAGGGCCACAGAGGCCATGGCAGGAAGCCGCTCCTCTCTGGGCTCTGGGGTGGGAATCCACTCCCTGCCCAGCACTGTCCCTCCACCACCCTCCACCACAGCCTGAGGCTGAAGCTAGAGCTAAGAGTAGACACCTGTTAATCCAGCTTAGACGCTCAGAAGTCACCTCTGCCACATGCCGGACTCCTTGACAGATGAAGTTCCTGTGTGGCTCTGACAGGACTGGGTGACCGATGGGCTGTCCTCACTCCATGCTCAGCGGCTTCTCCCCTCTGAGGCTGCTTCTGTTTCTTGCTGAGTATCCCCCCTCCTTTCCCCTCAAATCGAGAGACGCTGTGATTTAATATTAATATTTATAATGTACTCAATTCTTTCCCTGTTAAATAATTTCTCAGCTGTCGGAGGCTTCTGAAGGCTAATTTAAAACAGGTGTCATGGTTATCTAACTTACGCCCTCTGAGCCTCAAAGAGAAGGGGGTGGGGACAGACATCCCCGAGCTTAGAGCCCACTGCTCCACCTGCTCAGGGGCCTAGATGCCTGTCACTTGGGGACTAAAGCTCCACGGTAGGGGGCAAGGGGAGGTACAAAAGGTGACCCCTGCATAGCATCGAAGGACTTGAGGTCACAGCGAGGAATAAAGAGGAAGAGAAATAGGAAGGGGTGCCCCTCCCCTTTATCTCAGACTGACCTTGAACTCTCCATCCTCTTGTCTCAGCCCCCAGAGTGCCAGCCTGCACCTGGCTGTGTTTTCTGCAACTGTGAGCCTCTTGAACCCATTCCCAATCGCCCCGAGCCCAGATGAGGGAAATTAAGGAAACTGAATAAGCCCTTCAACAGTAGTGGCTGAGAAGAGTGAGGGGACTAGGGCCCCGAGACAGGCATTTGGTTGAAGTCTCCGTCCCTTCTCAGAGGACCAAGGACCTTCCCCAAGCTTTTATTTTCTTGACTATAAGTGGAGAAAGTGCAGTTTAGTGTCAAAAGTGATATGAGGGACCCAGCAAGTCCTGTGCATCTCTGGGCTGACACTGGAACTGTGTCTAGAGAGGGAGGAGGGACCCTGTGGCCTTGAACATTGTAGATGTTCGGTGCCTACCCCCTTCTCTCTCTCTCCTCTCTCTCTCTCTCTCTCCCTCCCTCCCTCCTTCTCTTCCTCCCTCTCTCCCTCCCTTTTTCTCTTTCCTCCCCCACAACCTCACACTTCAAGGTCATAGTCCGCTCAACTGATTGAAACCCAGACCGTCACCCAGCACTGACGGGGAGAACACAATAAAGCAAAGAAGCTGCCCCTCTGCCCCTTCTCCTGCAGCCTGCATTCTGTTTGGTGGCTGTTGGGTTAACTTCTTGGCCTTTATGACTCTTGCCCCTCTAGATCCACATCCTGACCTTGAGGGCCCCTCAATCCATCCCCAGCAGCTTACTGAGTGTCACTTGCCAAAGTGGCTGTGGGCCTGTTGGTCCAATCCCCAAGTGCCCGGTCACCCTTGCTATCAAGGTTTCCGCCTGCCTAAGCAGGGTGAGAGGGTATCCATCACTCCTGCTGCCATACAAACAAATGAGATGTAGGCCGTCAGCAAGCGCATTTGAAAGTGTGAGTCAAGGGGACAAGGCAAGGCTGGGAAAACCCCACCAAGGTCAGTGTGCCAAGGAAGCAAATGAGCTGTTTCCTGTGGACATTAGAAGATGTTTTGGGTACCTGTGAGGACTCCCCATGAGCTTCTCTTAGTAGGAACTGAACCCCTCGAGGCCCAGCTGCCCATTTCTGGGCTTTTTGGAAAGTGTCTGCTACTGGGTTATGTCTGCTAGGTTATTTTTGGCACTGGTCCTCTAGGCCTCCAGAGTCTGTAATCATTTGTTTACAGAGGGGTCTGTCCCCAGAGTTCACCTGTGAAACAGCTTCCAGGATCAAACAGCATGCATTCCCAGAACAGCTGGGTCAGTGGACAACATAAGACAATCATGTTCATAGCACAAAACTGATGAGTGATCCCACCGCTCCACCTGTGCTCCTGCTAAAGAGAAGCAGCTTCGCGGCCATCCTATTTCCCTCCTGTTTGACAAAGCACCTTGCCAAAAAGCAGCTTGGAGGAGAGAGGGTTTCTTTCTGCCCACAATTCAGGTTGTAATTCTTCATTTTGGGGAAGTCAAGCCACGAGCACGAAGCAGCTGGTCACCTCACAGCCACAGCCAAGAGCAGGGAGAATGGGTGCTTGCATGCTCATCTCAGCTAGCTTTCTTTACTCTTAACACAGTTCAGGGCCCATCCAGGGCAGGATACTCCCCTCTTTCAGCCTGTACCTTCCCACATCAACTAAGGCAAACTAGACAACCTTCCACAGACACGCCGTGTGATTGAGGCAATCCCTCATTGGGACTCTTTTACCAAGCGATTGTAGGATGTGTTTAAGTTGACGGTTTAAACTAACCACACAACTTCCAACCTTGGAAGAGTCTGGACAACTAAAGAAAGGTCTAAGGTCAAGGCTGACAGTGTTTTATAAGCCCTGGGTGTGACCACAGAATTTGCTGCAAATGTTGCAAATGTCTGGTGGCCCCTGGTATCCCAAGGTGGCCCCTAAAGTCCCCTTGGCTCCTGAGGTGGTAGTGAAGTCCCCTCTATGGTTATGGTTGACAATGATTTAGAACACTATCTCCCTAGGACCTGTTGGGTCTTCCTCTCACCATTGGAAGGAAAGACAAGGCCAGAGCCAACGCAGCAAGGTAGCTGTGCTGGGGCAATGCTGGCAGGACAGAGAGACTCTTGTATGCCTATCACATGTCACTCCTCAGAGTAGTAGAAGAACCCCATGTGCTCTGTCTGATGTAGGCCTCTGGTATCACTTTTCATATCTGCTTTGAGCTGAGAAGAAATGAGCCACCCTCACCTTACCTTTATTTGAGGCTGAGCCTCATAGTAACAATACCCTATACCGGTACCCGCCAGTCAAAGGCAGGTCTCAGGTCTTGCAGAGGCAAACCCATCCTCAGCAAGTATTGCGGTATATGTGGCAGATTTGGGGACAAACCATGAAGTTCTGGAAATTACTGGGCATGGCGTATTGCAGGCAGCTACCTCTGTGGGAACCAGAGTGAAAACGCAGGACCAGTATGTGAGTCTCGCTTCCTCTCTGGGGGAGAAGGTGGCACCAAGGAGGCTAAATGGCTTTACCAGCAAAGAATCTCCCTCAAGGCAGGCCAGACCAGGAAGTGAATGCTGTGAACTTAGGGGGAAGGAGGGGGGGTAGGGGTGAGGAGGGGATAGGGAGGGGAGGTGAGAGGGAGGGGAGGGGAGAGGGAGGGGAGGGGGAGGGATATATGCCCAGGCATTCATATCTGTCAGGCTCTTTCAAACCTGGACATTTCCTATTTCAAAGTGCCCATATCCTCAGCAGCATCAGGGAGGGCGGTAATGAGGCATGAAGGTTTGGGACTAGATAGAAAGAGGGTTAACTGTCCATCTGTGGAGACGCTGACCACGGGCTGTGAAGAGCAAGTGGAGTTAGATGG
>CAJQZJ010001750.1:23243950-23273742 GCA_907164525.1 Lophiomys imhausi
ACTTCAGGAAGGCAGAGGGTCACGTTCAGATAAGCCCACATCTGACCTAGAGTCACCGTAAAATAAAATATTACTCAGCCATAAAGGAGAAGAGGCCGGGAGCTACATATCTGTGCCTACACAGGAATGAATCCGAAATGCATTATGCTAAGAGAAACAAGCCAGGCCCCCAAGACACAGGTTGCCCAGTTCTATAGAAATTCTAGAAAAAGTCCAACTTCAGCAGACAAGAGCAGTTCCGTAGCCCCCCTGGGCCGGGGGTGGGGTGAAGGTACAGTCAAAGGCAAAGAACAGGCTGGTGGGGGAGGGCCTTCTTCCATATCCTTAAAAAAGTCTTTATGTGTGTGTGTGTGTGTGTGTGTATGTGTGTGTGTGTGTGTGTGTGTGTGTGATGCACGTGTGCATGTGTGTGAGTGCAGGTGAACACATGTCATGGCACACAGGTGGAAGTGGGAGGACACCCTTGCATGTGAGTCTCTATCTTCCATTGTGTTTGAGGCAGGGTTTCTGGCTGTTACTACTAGAATACAGGGAAAGGATGAATGTGGGGCACACAGGAACACACACACACACACACACACACACACACACACACACACACACATCCCTGCACTCCACAAGTAAAAGACCACAGAACTGACCCTGCTGCACTGTGATCTCAGACTTCCAGACTCCTGTGGCTGAGCCCCAAGACGCAGTGCTTTGTGAAGACAGTCCAGACTGACTGAGATAAGCCAGGCCCTCATTTCTGCTGCGCTGCTGTGAGGTAAAATACATATATGACTCTGTCCAGGAAAAAATGGATGCTTAACAAGCTTTAATTAATGCAAGCTGTAAGGTAGCCACTTCTAGCTCAGGTTACAGGAAACCCCAACAGGGGTTTGAGAATGGCTTAAGCAATGCTGAAAATTACTTCATATCAACACTTCTGAGCTTGGGTAACTCTAGGACTGATTTAGTAATAGCTCAGGCCTTCCTCAAGGTTACAGGTCTCAGCTCTCATTTTCTCTTGCCTTCCTCAGCCTGTTCACCTCACAGCTGCAAGTTGGCTGCTGTGGTTCCAGTCCAGAGAGGGACTGTTTTCTCCCATGTGTCTCCTGCCATTGGTTAGAACTGTGTCCTATGTTCATGCTACAACCAATCACTGACAGAGGAAACTAGACAGTTGACATTGTCTTTGCCTTCGACCCATCATAGCTGAGTCCTGGGGCTGGGAGTGCTCCCTGAGGGGTCTGACTGTGACCACAGATGGGGCTCACTGATTCTGGGGATGACTCTAGGAAAGAAACTTTCAGATGAGACCTCCATTCCAGTTCCCACTGTCACTGCCCTGACCCCTCCTCCCACACACAGCCTTCCTCAACAGGTGTGTGCAGTCACCTCTCTCTATCCATACCCATGCCTTGCCTCCAGCCTAGGTCCCTTCTCTGTTGCCCTTTGTATTCACCTGACCACTCGAGGAAGAAGTCCTTCTTGATGGTGCCGACCTGCCCTTGGGTTCCCTGAACCCAAGAGCACAGATTGACCAATGAGCTCCAAATCTGCAGCCCTGAGAACCACAGACAGATGAAAGGCTGCCCAGAGAAGACCAACAAGATCACCCCAGCCTTCAGAAGGGCTGGCATAGTAGTTACAGAAAAGTATGGGCTCTAGAGCCAGGCAGTCTGGGTTCAAATACTACCTCTGACATTTCCCATGGGGTGGGGGTGAGGTGAGGTGATGAGCTGTCCTATGTGGGTGCTGGGACCTGACCCTGAGTCCCCTGTGAGAGCCATCCCTCCAGTCCCCATAGTGCGTATTTTTATATCTACGGAGCCACTTTTTAGATGTGAGATCCTGGTATCTGTCTTCAGTCCCGCCCTAGACACTGAGTCATTTGTAGCTAGTCAGTGGGAGTTCAAATCCTATGGCCCAGGACAGGACTCCAAAGCTGCATCTCACCAGGCAGGCAGCTCCCAGCCTGGGCTCCTACCCCATCCCTTCCCAGCACCCATAATCCTCACACTTGCCAGTCCAACTGTGTACCCCAAACCCATCAGCCCCCAGATCACGAGCAACAATTCTCTCCCTTCTATCTGGAACTCTGACTTGGAAAGTTATTCCCACCAAGCACACCATGCACAGGCCACAACCGCTGGCTCATCTCACATCTGTTTATTTATTTTGAGACAGGGTGGTCTCATGTAGCCAGAGTGGCCTCAAACTCATTATGTAGCTGAGAATTACTTTGAGCTTTTGGTCCTCTTGTTTCCTCCAGCACTAGGATTACAAGTGTGCCCACCACGCTCTGCTTATGTGGTGCTGGGGGGGGGGGGGTCAAACCTAGGGCCTCATGCATGCTCAGTAAGCACTCTACCCATGTAGCCACAGCCATTTGATTGTATTTTGAGACACAATTTCACTCTGCAGTCAATACGGGCCTCAAACTTGAAGACATCCTTAGTGCTAAGATGACAGGCATATGCTCAGATCCCACTTCCTTCCTGTATTTTTGTTTCCTGGCCAATGTGGACACTGACTATTCAGTCCTTGGTATGTGCCAATGGACACTACAGACGGTGGTCCCTGAGCACAGCAACTCTACTCTTTCCACCCTGGTCAGATGTAGGGTCAGGCCCCAGGACTCACGTTAGGCTAACACAGCTACCCCACAGACGGGCTCTGCTACAAGTCCAACCAGAGGGGACCTCAGGCCGGAGCCTCCTCCAGGCTGTTGGGATCCTTTATGGATCCTGAGCCTCCAGGGAGGAGGGAGAGTGAATTGCTGAGCAAACAGCAGTTCCCCGCAGCCACCGTGGCTCATTAAATATTAACACTGTCCATTGCCAAGTGCAGCGTGGATGTGTGTGCAGCCGCTGGGTTAGCACCGTGCCCTTGACTGCATACCAGAGGGCCAATCAAGTGCTCAGCTCCCTTCCTGGTTCTCCTCTCTGTCTTGCTCTCGTAACTATCAACACCATCCATGTCACACCAGCCCAGAGCCTGAGTTTTTAACAGGAAACAGCGGCACCATGTGAACCCTAGCCTTTTATAGGATGAGGGCCAGGGGCCTGTTCTGGGGGCTCCCCTCTGTGAATGGACAGAAGCTTCACCACGAAATAAACCTGAGGGTTTGCTATGATGCCCGGAAGAGGGTCCAGCACCTCACATGTGAACCCCGACAGGTGGTCATTCTCTCCCCAGCCCAACCTCAGTCCTCGTGCACTTGGAGGACTAGGGACAGTGGAAGGATAAAGGACTGGAGAGATCAAGCCACTCGCTCTCCCGGAGCCATCAGCTGCAGTGACATTCGGGGACCCAGAGGTCCAGCTTCTGTTCTAATGTCCTACTCTCAGTGCCCCTTGACCAAGAGATGACAGTCCTGGGAGCATGCCTAGGGTGGAAGCTGGACCACACTTTGATGCTACTGTGGGTCTATTCATGCAATGCTGCACATGGGCTTCAGGCCGAGTGCGTGAGTGGCTGGGTACCAGCTTAAGAGCAGCCATCGATCACACCGAGAGCCTTCCTGGGCAGTTTGCAGGAATGAGAGGTGAGTTAATGGCAGTGTTTAAGGGTTATTATATGTGAGTTAACAGCCTTGTGGTCTCCTCTGGCTGTAGAGGGATATGAAGGGTGATTGCTAGCAGTGGCTGAGACCCTCCCCAGAGTTGAGCCATTTGCTTGTGTTTTTACAGTCCTCGATATCCACACGTATGCCAAGGCAGCAGGAGGAATCTGTCTCAGTCTGGAAGCATTTGGACCATGATGCTAAGCCAGCCGTCTCCTCCCACCAACTGCAGAGACCCAAAAAGGCCAGTACTAAAAATAGCCCCTCAGGAGGAGGTTGGGGAATGGGCTCAGTCAGAAACATGTTTGCCAGGCAAGCATGAAGACCTTAGTGAAAAAGGTGGATGTGGTGCATTTATCTATAACCATAGCACTGGGGAGACAGGTGGATCCTGGAGCTCAGTGGCTGCCGAGTCTAGCCAAACTGGTGAGTTGCAGGTTCAAAGAGAGACCCTGCCTCAAAACACAAGTTGGAGAGTGATAGAGGTAGACTTCCAACATCAACCTTGTACACACACATGTGAATTCATGCACACACAGGTGAACTCATGCACACATATACACACACATGCACGCACGCACACATGTGCACTCATACATATCTTCTTGGATGAGGAATTTGTGTTCTATTGGAGATAAGGGGAAATACAAGGGGCCAATGGGAGACGTGGCCTGGGGATCCATGAAAAGCACCTGTACATTTTTAGAGTGGCCCCTTGGAGCATGGGAACCCCGTCACAGCCTCTCTTGCTATAGCAGACAGTGCAGGCTCTGATGAGTCAACAGGAAAGGCAGAACCAAGGTAACCTGTGCCCTTCAGTCCATGAGGGTAGAGGTACCAAGGGAGGCTCCTGGACAGATAAGAAGTAGGGTCCTTTTCCCCGAGGGAGCAAGAAGGTGAACCATGAAGTCCAGGTTTGCTTTAGGGAACACTGTCCCTGACAGGCTGGTGGGCAGGCAAAAATCATCTTCACTCAGCCACCCATCCCAAGACAGTTCCAACAGGCACAGGAGCTCTCTCCACTTGCTTCTTGCCTGAACTCTGTTTTCAGCATCCTGTCTCCTGCTCTGTACAGCCAGGCCAGTGACACACCATGTGTGGGCGTCAGCAAGACTCGGAGCAGACAGTGTAAAACCACCAAGCTCTTTTCCCTCTTGTCATCTCCTGGAGCCACCCCGAGCCTGCCTCCACCATGTCACAGTGACTCCACTTCCTCCACTCCTGGAGCCATCCTGAGCCTGCCTCCACCATGTCACAGTGACTCGGGGCTTCCTCCACTCCTTCTTAGCTGGAGGCCACCTGTGCCGAATTGCACTCTCTTCCTGCCAATGTGGTGTCCTGCAGAGAGCCCTTGATTGGCCATTGGTCCCCAGTGAGTACAAAGGAGGACTTTAGGCTACATTTGCTTTATTCGTTCTTTCTACGGGCAACCAGGGCATCATGGCCCAACTTCCTCCACACCCTGGGTGCTTGATAAACACCAGCTTCAGTTCATCAAGACAGTCCCAATAGCCACTCCCGAGAGCTCCTCCCATGCACCAGGCTGGGAGCCCCACACTGGGCAGACATCATCTCATTTTGTCCTCTAGCCCTGCCGCGAGCTATCTTTAGCTCATTTACAGAGACTCTGAGACGCTGATGGGGCAAAGTGACGCCCAAGGTCGCTGGACTGCCTGTCGCTGGCGCCTTCAGGTCAAAAGAACTTCAAAGACTGCTGTATCCTTTCCCATGAGCGCTGTGTCTCAGAAGACAGACTGGGATGGGGGAGTGGGGGGAGAAGCAACATTTTCTGTAGTAGATGCAACCCAGGTATTCTAGTTCACCATCTAAGAAAGCTGTTCTGTGAGACAAATAAGAGAAATACAGCAGGTGTAAAGGGGAGAACAGAAAACTGTGGTGCTCTGACATGTCCTGAACTTAATGCCCTGGAATTCCTTTACTGAAGCTCCGATACCCCCAGGGCTCCAGAACGTGACTGCACTGGGAGATAGGCACTTAAGAAAGAATTAAAAGAAAACAGGACCACTAATATTAGCTCAGATCCAATGTTGCTCTTAACACATGGAGAAAATGTGAACACACAAAACAGAGAAACCATTGGGGGACACAGCACAAAAGTGGCCATATACCAGCCATGGAGAAGAAACCAGCCCTGCTCAAACTTGATTCTTGGACTTGCAACATCCACATCTGGGAAAGAAATTCATTTTTGATTTTTTTTAAATCTGCCTGGCTTGTGGTGTTTTGCTATGACAGCCCTGGAAACTAATACAGACCCCTACTACAATAAATATTCTGAATATATAAAAAGTTCCTGGAAATGAATAAGAAAAGGAGCTAACCATGAAACATAGGTAAAGAATAGGAAATACATTCACCAAAGAGAAACACAAATGGCACATTAGCATAGGAAAAGTTGCTCATTCTCACAGAGGGTAAATATCAATCCACTGGGGTAACATAGTGGGAGAAACTAAGGAATAAGAGGAAGAGATTGAGGTCCCAATGACCTCCTCCATTTTCTTGAAAAGCCCTACCTCTTAAAGGTGCCGCTACTTCCCCACAGTACCCTGGCCAGAGACCAAGTCTTGGAGGTTTCAGGGGAAGGTCATTCAAATCAGAGCAGTCCCTTTGGAACCTGGGTCCAAGCTGAGACTTACTTAGTGCCAAACTTTTGGGCAGGTTACTTGCTTCATCTGAGTCTCAGTTTCCACATCTATAAAAGGCACAGTAACCATTTGTGAGCCAGTGTGCCAGAGCTACCTTTCTTTAACTGTTACTGTATCCAGTAGGCAGTCTTATATTGGCAGTGTTCTGGTTTCCTTCTGTGGATGTGGTACAACACTGTCACCAAAGGCAAATTGGGGAGGAAAGGGTTTATCTGGCTTATACTTCCAGGTCACAGTCCATCCATCGTTGGGCAAGAAGCTGAAGTTAAGGTCTGCTTGCTCTGCCATGCAGCATTAAGGGGAGAACTCACTCACAGCCTAGGAAATATTCAGGGACCATGGAGAATGCTGCTTGCTGGCTCCATTAGGCTCATGCTCGGCTAGTTCTCTTATATAGCCTAGGACTGCCTGCCCAGGGAATGGTGCCACCCATGGTGGGCTGGGCCCTCTTGAATCAAGTACCAGTCTAGACACTACCTGCCCTCCAGGCATGTCCATAGGTCAACCTGATCTGGGCTGTTCCAAACCTGAGACTCTCCTCTCAGATGACTCTAGGCTGTGCCAAGTAGACAGCTAAAGCTGACTAGAGCTGGCAGGTTTTCCTTTCCCACGTTTCTCCTTGTTTTGAGTCAAGTGATCCTGCAAGTCAGTAGAGTTTGCACCTGATGTCAGTGACAGCCAGCATGGTGTGTGATGCTTTTCATATTGGCTTTTTCATCCCAGATCCTGAGAGCAGAGATTGGTATAGAGACCGTGAGTGCTTTCCCTAAGTAAGGCACTCTCCTCCATGCCCCTGGCAGCAGGGTAGTGCAGTGGGCATTTGCCTATGCCTTCAAAGCTGGTGGCATGGATGGCGCTCCAGGAAAATGAGGACAGTGCAGATCTCGAACCCAGAACCTTTCCATCCCTATTGTGGAACCAGGGCAGCTAGCTGCCTAAAGCAAACCTAGACAATGGTCGTGGGTCTGGAAGGTCTACCCTGAACTGGTCTGATGCCACACAGAAGACTCCACCCACCCAGAGTCATGAAGCGAAGATTTACATACAGACCTATGTTCCCACACCACACCCAGCTCCCCACAGGCCTCCCACCTCCTCACTCCTCCTGCATCTCTGCTCACTATTTCCTGAGCTCCTACTATGTGCATGGTACTTTGCTTGGATTTCCTGAGCTCCTACTGTGTGCGTGGTTCTTTGCTGGGCTCTGCTTTTGCAGTGACCTTGCCAGGCAGGTAGGGTGGTCCATCTTGTGCAATGCAGGAGATGGTTCAGACAAGCATGGACAGCTTGTCTGGAGTCAGCGATTAGGACCTAGTGGAGCAGAACACACACTTTGACCCCAGACTGCAGCCTCAGCCCAGCCCACTAGGAAACTCATCAGCTCAGAAATCACCGTAGACTAACAGGATCTACTTAGCTTCACCACTCAAGAACACAGCATGGTCAGCTTCAGTTTGCCCTGTATTTGGCTCCAGGCCTCTTCCCAGTGACCACCACAGACCTTCCCCAACCTCTGACCTTCTAGAACACAGCCGGGGCTCCCCCAAAGCCAAAGACTGTGCTGAGGCTCACCACCTAACTTCAAAACCTTCCTTTATGTTTTCTTCACTCTTTTTGCTCTAGGAGGGGAATGGAGTATTCTTTCATAGCCTGGGCTGGCTACTGCCTCTAGGAACAAGAGCAGAATGTTTTTTTTTTGATATCGAGACATATCAGCGCCTGACAGCACCCCCTATTCTACTCCAAGTAGAAGATAAGCATCGAAGAACCTCCACTGTAAGATGGTTGAATTAGTGGCAAGCCTTTCTCTTGGCATGAAAAAACCCCTTGCACCAACTGCAGACAGACTGCTGTCCAAAAAGGACAAAACTTGGTAGCAGGGAAGTCGACAGCCTAACTCTGCCAAGACAGGGTAGGTAAGTCCTTCATAATCCCTGCTCTACAACAAATGTCTGTCAGAGAAACAGGACCCAAAGCCTGAAGATTGATGCTGGAATGTATGGAGAGAAAATGGGAACTGTCCAGGCAGTTATTGGTATGTTCTTTCTTAGTTTTGGAAGCTGCAGGCTCTGCACTTCCTATATAAGCAAATATATTTATCCCTCTCAGGTCTCTGAGGTGGTTGAAGAATAGACAGATAGAATCTTATAGTTAAATTTTGAACTGTTTAGGAATCAAGAGGGTGTTATAGATCTAAGAAGATACTCTTAAAAGTGTGTTGCAAGATAGTATGAATGTTGAGTCACATATAGACCTTTAAACTCATGGAGTTGGGTAGATAGTAGAATGTTAAAGTCAGGGGCCAAATAGGTATAAACTGAACATTGGGAAGGTATACTGGGCCAATTTACTCTCATAAATGTGGCATATTTATATCTATTGTTTTGTATAATACTTACTGTTATAAGAGAAGGAACCAGCTGTTGGACTGAAAGGGGAAACTTCTGGAGGGAAGAGGGTGGAAGGGCGGGATAGGAAGGGGGAATAGGGAGGGGTTTGTTACTGAGATGTAACTTGAAGAAAAAAAAAATAAAGTATTTAATTAAAAAAAAAAGAGCAGAATGGATGCTGACTGAATATTTACATCCCAGGTGAGCCCTGTGCTGTCTGTGCTATACAAAAGCAAGCCCTCTAAGGAGCCCTGCTTGGTGGATGAACGATCTGAGGCTCAGAGAGGTTAAGTAGCATGCCCAGGGTCACACAGCTCCAGAGGGGAAGCTGGGACTCATGCCCAAGTTTGTTTCATCTGTTCCATCCAAATAAATGTTTGATCAGCACTGGCCTCTCCTGCAGCCACTGCCTCATGGGCCCCGTGAGTGTGAACGGAGAACGGCTGCTTGGCATCTGCTTTTCTCTTTTTCTTTCCGTGTCTGGGCACATGGTTTTTCTGGTCCCCTGTGGTATCTTTGAGACAGAATGAGCAGCTGTACTTGATAAGCCCGGGAAGTGGCTCAGAGAAAGGTGAATTGGCCTCTTGGTCTCAGGGCATCTCGGGGAGTGGAGCAGGTGTCCCAGGCCCAAAGGAAAGAGTGTGGCAGAGGTGGAGGGTCCTTCTTACAGGCACTGTTCCCATACATAGCTCCACGGGTGTCCTCTTTTGGAGATGGTATGCATCAAGCATCACCTGCTGTATACAATGGTCATTCTGTGGCACCTGCTGTATACAGTGGTCATTCTGTGGCCTCTGGCTCTCCCTCCTGAGCCCAGCAGACACTGAGTCCTTGGAGGTTCTTGGCGGAGAAGAGAAGCCATGTTGAAAATTAAAGGCAAAGTTGGGGGGGTTAGCATTTCTTCCCTTCACTGAACTCCTCAAATGGAGTCATTCATATATCTCCAGTGCAGACCCAGGAGACCAAACCCCTGCAGAACCACAGGCCAGAGGCCTCATGGTTCACATTTGTTCCCAACAGCCTACAGTCCTTTCCTACTGGCCATGGAGTGGGGAACATCAGCCATAGTCACCTTCCAGCCCACTTAGGGAACCAGTCCCCTCCAGGAAGCCACTCTACCCTTGAGTCTAACAGCAGTACCCTCAAACAGTGACTGCTCCTCTGTGCTGAGCACTCTCCCAGGTTTGTGGTTTAGCTTTTTAGTCCTTCCAAGGCTCCTGCTCTGAACTCTTGGTCCCCAAGTGACAGGGGTCTGGGGAAGCTGTGAAACATTTAAGAGGGCCTGGCTGGAGTAAGGGGCACCAAGGGCCCTTTGAAAGTGATGCCAGCCCCTGGAGCCTCCTTGGCACTCTGCTTTCTGATTCTCTGTGATGGGAACAGCCTCTGCTGGGCAGGGCTGCTGAAACAGCTTGAGTTTCCCTCGGGCCTTCTGCACCATGATGGACTGAGACCTTCTGAAGCTGAAGAGATGGACGGGCCTCTTTCACATTCTGTGTTATAAAGAGACACCTGTCCTCCATATTGTAGAATGGAATACACACACACACACATTATCACTAACTTAACACACACACACACACACACACACACACACACATACACACACACACATTGTTGATAGTGTGTTTATTGTAGGCTAGCCTCTCCCAGCCCAGATGCCACCAGATAGGACAAGGCTGATACTGGCAGACACTTGATGAGTCTCGGTAAATGCCTGAATCTAGCCAAGTGTGGGGATGACAAGGAGAGGCCCAGATACCACAGTCTCACCAAAGTGGCAGACCACCTGAGCAGGGGGTGAGCCTGAGCGAGGAATGATTGACAGCCTTTGTCCCTGCCTCCTTTTTCCCTGTACAATCTGGCGGCTGAGATGAGATGGAACAGAGATTTTTAGGATGCTAATCCCCTGTCTTCTCAAATCCTGTCTTCTCTGAATGAAACACGGCTTAAAGAGTTGACTCCAACTCTGCTCATTGGTCCGTGACAGGTGCCAACGGCCAAATTCTGGTTTCAAAGCCCTGACGCTAAACAGACCTCTCCTCCTTTAAGTGTTTCCTATCAGCTGTCATCCCAGCATGGGACGGTCCAATACTACCTGGACTCTATCACTGACTCTCCTAGAAACCTTCTGAAGGAAGCTTCTGCCCATTTTACAGACATACCCATTGAGGATCAGAAGGCCACATGACTAGGAAAGGCTCCAACCCAGAGTACCCTGAGGCTTTTTGACCCTTATTACACTCTGTAAGAGAATCCAGTAACACTCCTGGCATAGAGTGACTGTTTTCTTTCCTCCTCTCCCCAGGGCCCTGTTCCCAGAGGATATGCCCTCTTTGCTCCTTCAAAGACCTAGAAATACTCCTGAGTGTTCCCCATGGAAACCTAGACCTGGTCAAAATGTGGATGTTTATGGCTGAGGAGATGTCTCAGTAGGTAAGAACACTTGCTACACAAACATGAGGACCTGAGTTCAAATCCTCACATCCACATAAAGATGGGTGTGGCCATATAGGTCTGTAACCTAAGAATTGTGGAGAGGAGGCTGGTGAGTCCTGGAGCTCACCAGCCAGCTGCCTAGCTGCCTAGTCCAGTGTTGAAGCTTCAGATTTAGTGAGGGATTCTGTCTCAAGGGAATACAGTAGAGACAATAGAGGAAGACATCCACCATCTTCCTGTGGCCTGAGTGTGTATCTGTACAACACACATACACGCACACACATGTGTCTCTACACATGCTCAAAGGGAAGAAGAGGCTTTCATCAGTCTCAAACCTCTTGTCTACCTGCTCAGGAACCCAGACTGTGCTCTGGCTGAGAGCATGCTCAACAAGTGGATCCAGCTGGAACTGGGCCCGTTTTCCTTGGATAAATCTACGGAGTGAACACTGGGTTTCCAGAGCTGTCTAGGGCCCAGGACACAGGGTCAGCAGAACAGAACAGCTCCTGGTGACAGTCCCATGCAACAGACAAGGTAATTAGGGGTTGGACAAAGGCCATTCAACCCAGGACAATGTCCCTGACCAGGGGTTGGACAAAGGCCATTCAACCCAGGACAATGTCCCTGACCAGGAGTCTGGGGATCAGGGGTTGCTTTGGGGTGTGCCACCAAGCTGAGCCCTGAAGGCTGGGTGGCAGATTGTCCTCTGAACCTGCTGCCTCTCCTCTTCCCCAGACTCTTCACATCCTTCTCTCCTGCAGGGTTCCAGGCTGCCCCCACCTCCCGCAGACATACTCTCTAATGTCAAGATCTCCTTTGCCTGCACAGCCCCATTTATTTCTCTGACCCTTGAAGATCAGGACACTCAGAGAGGGATAGCAGCTTGACCAAGGTCACACAGAATCCTAAATGTCAGGGCAGAGGGCTGCAGGCATAACCCCTAAACAAGGACAGGCTGGGCAGGTGTCTAATATACCAGTATCCATAGCCAGACTGGACAGCGGGGCCTGGACAGGTGGGCAGCAGTGGCTCAGACATGCTGTCAACAGGATATTAACAGGCCATCCATCCAATTAGAAGCCAGTAATTAAAATTCCTCTTCCTTCCTAGCACACAGTATTAAACCAAACACTTCATTATCTGCCTCTTACCTTTCTGATTAGCATAAATGGGGGAAAACTCAGAGCAGGCAGCACTAATTAACACCTGGGGTGCCTGGGGCTTGTGGTCTCTTGGTAGTTTCTGCCCTGGCCCAGGTATGGTCCTGTACATGACATAACTAGGCAGGGGTCATAGAAAGAGGTCCCAAGGTTGGGTGTATGGTGGAGAAAGGCAGTCAGATATTTCAGGTACTTCAGGTCTGAAGAAGGAAGCATGGAGCTTGCATACAGCGAGAGAGCTCATTCTGATGAGGAAGCCCGTTCTGATGGTAGGAAATGATCCCGTGGACAACTCCCTAGTCTGATGGGGGAGACTCAGGTCCTTTGCAGGCTCCCAGGCTGAAGGGAAAAGCACAGCTTCGGCCCCTACGTAGCCTCTAGTGCCAGAGTAATCCGGAGTCCAGTGGGAAAGCAAGTTTGCCTGTGAGGACCTGTCCATCAGAGGCAATCTGATGAAGCAGAAGAAACCATGGATCTGGAGTTGCATGAACCAAATCTGTGACCCCAGGAAGGTTACTTAGCCTTTCTTAATTGCTGCTTTCTCATCTGCAAAATAGCCACTTAGTGTCCATTAACCCGTCAGCCGGAGGGAGGGGCCAAACTAGTCAACTGCCGGCCTGACCCAGAGGCAGGAGGATGACATGGAGTCACAGAGGGGACCCAAGCCCCTGCCTAGGGCGACTACAGATGGGGCTGCAGCAGAGACCCAGAAAGCCACAGCATGTGGACTGGGCGGCCACCACAGGGTGAGGTCCCTTACTACAAGGACATGGAGCAGGTGAACAACTGGAAGCTCAGTTCCTGGGCCAAGGGACAGAGGAAGAGGCAGTGCCAGCATCCTTCAGTCCTCAAGATTTGGAGCCAGAGAGAAGCAGAGGCTGGCACTGTGGAAGAGGAAGGCAGCTCCAGTGCTGGGGATAAAGGAAGTCGTGGGAGTCAGGAGGTTCTCATGGGACCTGCTGAATAGGAACCAGGTCTCAGCCTAACTTTGTCACCTCCCTGTCACAACATGAGGCTGTTCTCTGGCTACACAGGCTGTTGGGTGATGGAGGTTGCATGACTGGGACTGTCCCTGGTCAGGACACTGTGGCCTCCTTCTGTGCCCTCAACATGAAGTTCTGCAGAGTGTCGTAGGGGAGGACTCCGCTACGGTTAGGCCCAGGAATGACTGGCTCAGTTTCGCTTTCCTGAAGACAACTCAGGTGTAGATCCAAGCTGGCTCAGGCAGGAATCTCAGCTCTGCTACCCACTTACTGTGTATCCTTGAGGTAATTGCTTAGTCTCTCTGAACTCTTCTGCTGGTCTGCAAAGAGGAGGAGAACGATGGATGCATGCGCTCCACACGGAATTCGATTCTGTTCTCGACGGTCAGTTTCTTCACAGAGGTTACACCTTAGACAATGGAAGAGTCAGCCACAGTCCTGGGCTTACCCAGCCAGAATAGTGCCCTCATAGTGGAAAAGGCCAAGTGGGGCCAGCTCCTGCCCCCGGGTCTTGGAGGGGCTTGGAACAGTGGGCTGCTTACTAGATCAGCTCCTGCTGGGTAACTATTTACACAGATAGCCATTGGCAGAGATGAAATTATGTGTGTGAGCACTAATATCTCACCTTTTGCCAGCCCCATGACTCTCATCAAAACACAACCCAGCATTAATCAATTAGCCTCCTGGCCTTGCACCCACTCCTCATTAGCTTCCTCCTCCCTCCGCCACAAGCGAGGCACACCAAGGTCACGTCTCAGCTCAGCATCCAGAAAACTCAACATGCTCTGCCTCCAGGCCTGCCAGAGAGATTCCCCTATGCCCACGGCCACAGCACAGTCCACCCTCAGCCCCCAGCTCAGGTCAGTCATCCTTGCGTTTGCAAAACCACTCTGTCCCTGCAGCCTCTTGGGCGGGGGCCCTTCTGCAGGGACTCGGCTTTCTGAATGCCCACAGCCCTTCTCATTCTCAGGCTCAGCAGAATCATCCATGCAGAAGTATCGGGTGGTTTCCTAAGAAATGCCCAGCAGGCTGTGCACTGAGGCAGGGGGTTCACTCCCATGCAGCCATGTTAGCCAGGCATTATTATCTCCTTTGTACAAATGGAGAAAGGGACAGAAGCTCAGAGAGGGGGTGATGGGTGCCTAGCACAAAGAGGGCAGAGCCTAGAGTCATTGCTTCTTGGCAGCACCCACAGAGTGAGGATCTGAAGCCCACCCTGAGCTGGGTGCAAGTGAAACTGCCATTTAGTCCATGGGGAGGGGGTCCACAGCTGTGGAAGAGGGCTCCCCTCAGGCAGGAGACACAGGAGCTTTACCACATGTGCTTGGAGACAGTGAAGCGACTTACAGACCCAAGTCTATCCACTCCCCTCTCCCCTCCTCCCTCCTTCTCTCCCCTAAGGAGCCACCCTGGGGACTTTGTCCCAGGCAAACACCTGCCCAGATCCATGTTTGGGACCAGGCTGCAATGGAGACTACACGCCCCATCTGAAGGCAGATGCACAGATGACAGGCCACTGTGGTCATGGGATAGTGAAATATCACCAGCACGCCTGTGGGAGACACAGTGTCAGGGTACGAGGGCCTGGAACTGAGGCCTGGGAGGACGCGGAGCCTCCTCAGGCTTGTCAATCCTACGACCCAATTCTCTTGGTGAGCTCAGCTGGGGAATAAGATAGGGCAACGGGAGCTCTGAGGCGTGGTCACGGATTCGAACTCGAGGGATGAGGGTGGGGTGTAGATGTAGTACGAACGCAAACCACACCTGCATCAAACACACTGCAAGGCTGACTGACTGACTTGAACACTTCAGTGACGCTGGAGAGTTGGAATGATGCTATTCCTAACCAAGTTCCCTCGGGCTATCTCCAGCCCTCTGAATAGCCATCAATTGCCTACCCATTTTTAACCTGACAACCTTTTAGCTACTGGGCAAAACCCTTTTGGAAAGTACAAACCAGCTTCCACCAGAAGCTAAGAATTTGTCTTCAGATACCATCTGAGGCCTACGGTAGAGATTTCCGACTGTAACCTTCCTACCTCGTGTCTCTAACAATGTATCTGAAAAAAAAAAAAATGCCTTGACTCATGATTTTTGCTGCTGCTGCTGCTGCATTAACTACAACATCTCCATTGAACATGGTGTTTGGGGTGACCTTGATCTGCCTTCCCCAGTCATGACCACTCAGCCAGGGGCTCCCTAAGTCATTGCTGTGGGCAGGTTCTGCACTAGGCTCTTTGGGTATTCTCTCTTCTGGTCCTTACCCTCGACCCAAAGATAGTTTTGATAGTCTTCCTGTGGGGAAACTGAGGTCTGGAGGGACCGATTCGGCTGCCTCCAGTTCCCATAGCTCCTAAGAGGCTGAATGGAGACGCAATGGGTCCTCAGATCAGGAAACAGTGCCTGATTCTCAGTCAGTAACAGCAGTATCCTATTCCAGAAGAAGACACCAAGGGTCTGAGAGGCCCAGGGCTCTGAGTGAGTGTTGGCCAGGAGGTTTTCATCAACACTTATCCAAAACTCATAGGCCTGAACAGTATCTGCGTGTTCAAATGCTTGGAAAGGGCTTGTTTCTCATCGCTGCGTCAAAACCCCTGCCATAAGGAAGGTCTATTGGGTCATATCGGTGGAGGAGTAGGCACGACAGCAGGAGCTTCAGGTCACATTAATCCACAGTCAGGAAGAAGAGAGAGATGGACGAGGGTGCTCAGCTCACTTTCTCCTTTTTATTCAGTCCCGGACCCCAGTCCGTGGGATGGTACTGCCCACATCCAGGGTGGCTCTTCCCATGTGAGCTAACTGAATCTAGAAAGTCCCTCACAGACATGGCCAGAGGCTTGCCTCCAAGGTGAATCTAAACCCTGTCAGGTCGACAACTAAGACTAGTCATCATCTGAACGCCAAATGCATGTTTGCTTTACATGTGACTCTGACATAGTCTCATGGTAATTTCATACCATCATGTGGATGGATGGATGGATGATGATTTTTGCAGTGTGAGTGCACACTGACCACACTGAGCAATACCACCAGGCCTCACACAATGCTCTTAAGTAATTTGTGCAGGAAACAGTTTCCCGGTGTGGAATTTTCCTTCATGCCTTCAAGCCTGCACTTGGATTAGGAATTTCTGGATTCCAGGTGCTCAGAGCCTATGTTCTGCTCAGCTCCACTGGGGTTCTCAGAAACCTAAGACCCCACTTAAGTGCTGAGGGGGACACTGGGCTGTGGTCATGGAGCTGAGGAAGTGAAGCCTAGAGAGCCGAGCCCAGGGCTGACCGTGCTAGGAGCCCTCTCTGTCAGATGTTGGGCTGGCTGCTGAGCTGGGCTGTACTGGGGACACCTGTACACTGGTCAGGCTTCCAGCCAGCTCCATGAGATACACCATACCAGTTCTAAGCAGCAACAGTCCTGTGTCTCACCGAGTATTGACAATACTGATTACTGATTTAATGATTTAGTTGTGCGGCCAAATGCCTGTACTTACGGGTGCCCCTTCTGTCCAGTAACCTTCCCTGCCAAACAGGGGCCTCCACCCCGAGGGGGTCTTCAGGATCTTCCAACCCTAGCCTTCCAAGCACCCCATCCTCCTTGTACCCCCACCTCTCTATGCATCATTACCCGGTGTGGCCCCGTGGCCCTGCAGGCTGCTGGTTTGTGTCCAGGAACCACTGGCAGAGCTCAGGGGCACACGTGCGGCACACACTTAACCCCGTTGTTCCGGTGAGGTGCTCTGCAGGCTAATATAGACTGGAGCCCTGTCCCTGTACTCAGTCTGTTGGGGACCTGGGGATACAGCCATGTGCCTTCCAGCAGGCCGCCTCACAGGTCCCTGGGCATGGCTCACTCAAGCTCATGCCCTAGGCTTTGGGTATGAGCTTTGTAGCAAACACTGGTCCTTTTATGTGAGCTGGCCATTCCATGCTGCATACAAATAGCCTCACTTACTGACGACAACAAAATGTTCCGTAAGTGGCCCAGACTCGCCTCTTCCACTCATTTTTGCATCCCTGGGTCTGGACTCTGCAGGGCCATCTGTGTCTTGCTCACTTGGGTCCATATCCCTTTATCCCGTAAGCACACCTTGCCCCGTCCCTGGAGACAATGCAGAGAATAAAATTGACCAGTTCACAGTCTGGTGCTAAGGCTCAGAGCCTGTGTGATGAACAGAACTGCCCGGGGTTCAAATCCTGGTTCTACCACTAACCAGCTGGGCCACCTCAGCTAAATTACCTATCATCTCTGATGGCACAGCTCCCCACAAGGGGTGTGGGGAGACAGCCAGGAGACCCTGGGAGAGCTGAAGCCATAGTGTGTGGGTGAACAGGGGAGGAGGTAAGGTCTCAGAGGCAGCAGCATGTGCAGGCTGGATGAGCCACGGGATTAGGAGTCAAGTACAACAGCCTTGGAGGGTTTGAGCTGGGAAGCAATCGGATCTGATTTACATTTTAATAACGTGTCTCTGGGCACCATGAGGGGCTGAAACAGAGGGTGAGAGCGGCAGCCAGGACCAGCTGGGAGGAAGCAGCAATCGCAGATGGTGGTCTGTCTGGGTTGGGGGCAGTAGTGGCCACAGAGAGAAGCAGCCGTATTTGGGTATGGGAATGGCTGAGAAGAGGAGGCGCTGTGTGACCTTGAGTTGTCACCTAACCTCTCTGAGCCACGCTCTTCTCATCTGAGGACCTGGTGGAAGCCACATGACCCTCACAGGATCTGCTGGAAGCTGGTTAAGATTGGGAAGAGTGCTAAGGAGGTAGAGATGGGGTGGAGGTGGATCTGAGCCCCCAAAGACTCTTGAGACCCTCCAGGGCTACAATCTTGGCCATGGCATAGGCTGGCTGGGGGACCCCACCCTGTTCCTTTCACTCCCTCTGGATGAGAGGAATCCCTTTTCCACCAAGGGCCAAGGACATGGGATGTGAGGAGCTGACCCTCCACTCCCACCACCCACCCTGACGGCTCCCTGGAGAGATTAGAAGGGAGGGAGTTGCACGCTTGCTCATCCAGCCTGCACATGCTGCTGCCACTGAGACCTTACCTCCTCCCCTGTTCACCCACACACTTATGGCTTCAGCTCTCCCAGGGCCTCCTGGCCGTCTCCCCACACCCCTGTGGGGAGCTGTGCCATCAGAAATGATAGGTAATTTAGCTCAGGTGGCCCAGCTGGTTAGTGGTAGAACCAGGATTTGAACCCTGGGCAGTTCTGTTCAGCACACAGGCTCTGAGCCTTAGCACCAGACTGTGAACTGGTCAATTTTATTCTCTGCATTGTCTCCAGGGTCTGGAGAAAGGTGTGCTTATGGGATAAAGGGATATGGACCCAAGTGAGCAAGACCCAGGAACCAACCCAGTTGGTTCTACCAGGGTCATCTTCAGGGCATGGACCAGAACAGACACAGAGTGATTCCACAAGGCACTGTCCACCGGAAATACAGGGCTTCTCCCTGGCTCTGAGGTAGACCCAGTCTAGCCACACGAGTTTGCAAAAGAGTAGGAAAGTGATAGAGGTGGCAACCACCGGCATGTCTCACCTCCAGCTCTGCTTGGCTCTTCACAAGGCCATTAAACACTCCTCATAATACCCTTGTCCCTGTCCCATAAGCACCAGAGAGGGTGGGAGACCTGCTGAAGGTTGCATAGCATAGGCAGATTCAACTCTGTTCTACCCATCCCTAAAAGATCAGACCCGGCATCTGTCCCTTTCTGCTGAGAGGTCTCTGCAGGAGAACAAGGACCTTGGAAATGGTAAATCTGCAGCAAACATTCCTTCAGCACCTGGACTCTGTCTCCTCCCAGAGCCCTTTGGGGCCCAAGGACACACTAAGGACACACACTCCCCCCGGTCTGTGTCACCATGGGCTCTCATGCTCATTGAGAAGTTGAACTACTGGCTGCCTTCAGAGCTGACATGAGGGATATTGCCATCCTGGTCCCTATTCGCCTTTCTGCGGGACTTCAAAACATCTACATAAATTATGATATACACTATTTATTGCCTGTGTGCTGTTGGGTGGACGTGAATGTCCCTTGCAGGGAGAAGGTCAACCCTAGGACTTTCGCTGCCACCATTCCTTGTGTCCCAGGGCCCAGTGCCAACTAGGGCAGCAGAGCCCACACTGCCAAGCAGGAGCTAGGAGGGACCGGATGCTGGGCACAGGGAGGAGGCAGGTTTACGGCTGAGTTTCCACACTGGATTTGCCATTAACTTTGAATGCCTTTGTGTGTCTATAAAGTCCCCCAGGTGGTTCATGAGGATGAATCCAGGAAATTGGTGGTGAAAACAGGGTAATGGGTGGCTTTTAGACACCTGTGTAAGAGCGGGGGAACAAAGGCTGGGGCAGCCTTGACACATGATGCCGGGTGTCAGCTTTTAAGATGGAAATCTCTCCTTCCCCTCTGTTTTCTTTCCAGCTGACAATGTCCCTCTGCTCAGGATTGTGGGGATAATGATACCTGGTGACGGTGCTATTTTCTGTTGTGTGCCTCAAACATTCTATGATTACAGGCAGCTTTCAGGCCTCCTTCTCAGAATAAAACACACACACACACACACACACACACACACACGCACACGCACACACACACACACACACACACACACACACACACACACACACACGAAGGACAGTTCCTTTGTAAAGTGGGCTCATCAGATGCTGTGGGAAGCCCTGGCTTCCCAGACACTGCCTCTCCTGGGACAGCAGTGGTCACTACCAGGCTCCACAGCCATACTCATCTTCACGTAGACACCAGCCTTGAGGGCCTCAGATGGGGAAACTGAGGCACAGAGGACCCCCCCACTTCTATGCTGGGTCAGCTGAGCATTGCTGAATGTCTGCCTACAGACTAACCAGAGGCAGTGATTTCATCTGCTGGGTCAGGGCCTCATGCCTTTCCACTGGAGGCCAGTGGAGTGGACCCTGGAGACTCCGACTGACTCCAGTGCCCCATCACAAACCAGAGATTAGATTTCCAGGTTCTCGTCCTGGCTCTGTACCCTGGTGCTGCGTGACAACGGACAGCAGATCGACCTCTCTAAACCTGTGTTCTCGTTTGTAATACAGAGGCAGCACATTCCAGCCAGGCTGCTGTGAAAACAGAGAAGGCCTTTAAGGGTGGGGTACAGTTCAGGGTGGGGCACAGTGCAGGGTGGGGTACAGCGCAAACTACACAGGATCTCCTGACCCGGGCTGGACACAGCATGTGTGAGATTATGGTTATGCACCGTACAGATCTAGAAGGAAGCTGGGGAAACCGCAGGCCAAACTGGCAGGATTTGTTACTGTTTCTCCCATTTTTACTGATAAGGAAATGGAGGCCCAGAGAGGTGAAGCCATTTGCCTGTTTCTCCAAAAAGAGCAGAAGAGGGAGCAGGGCCTCCTGGCCTCTCTCAGCTGCCTTCTGGCTTTCTGGGTACCAGCCTTCCCACCTCCTCTCTCTCCCTGTTCCTGTTTTCATTTCCTGCACTCAGGCCTGGGGCCCCAGGCTCTTCTTCCTCCACCTTCATCCCATTCGCAGCCAGTGGAGGCCCAGAGCAGCTGACCAGTCTGTCCTGGGTCATACCCTTGCACACAGCAGGGCCAGACTTCAACCCAAGTTTGGGCTGAACCCCCAGCTGTACACCAGGTTCACCCATTGCCAAACAGATGCAAGCACCAGGCTCTGGACCTCCAGCTTCCAGAACTATAAGCCAAATAAACTTCCATGTTGTTACAAACGACACACAGTCTCTGGTATTTTCTTACAGTGACAGCAATCAGACCAGCAGTTGTCAGTATGCCTGCCCACAGCCATGTCCAGCTAGGTGGCTCTTGTGGGGGGATGGCGAAGAGCTTGAGGATGCCAGGGTGCCAGAAGAGGGTGGAACATCCCAGAAGCCATGAGCCAACTGGGAGAAGAGAAAGTAGGAGAGACATCACCCAAGAAGCCAGCCCCACAGTCTCCAGTGGTGTAAGACTGACAGTCTCTGGCTCTCATGGGGGTCTCCCAGGCACATCCCCCAGAAATGGGTTGAGTGTGAGTCAGCCTGCACACCCCTGCTCTGTTCAGTGACCGTGTTCCTTCCTCGTGCATTCATGGAGGGAAGGGGAGAGTGAACTTACTCACGCAAAGCATTTTACGGAGGTTTAATGTTATGTGCTGGGGTTACCTATGCCACAAATTGTCTTTATTGAACAGAATAAAAGAATCTACAACTGCGACTATCTGTGAGAATCAAGAAAATACAGACTGAGCCCAGAAGGGACAAAGGCTCCTTCACCGAGTCCCATGGTGGTCACTGTGAGGACATAGCCACCAACCAGCATACAGCAGGCACACTATTAATGCTTCATGGCTGGCAGCCTGAATCCCACCTGCTCATAGACTGTGGGGATTCCTCTCTGTGCCTCAGTTTCCCCATCTATAGAAGCTTAGCTATCACACTGGGCACCCCCTACACACATTGTCACCTAAGAGGAATCTGCCACCTATGTGCTTGACTCAATGTGGGGTCAGGCAGGACTTTACATTCCAAAGTATCCCTGGCCATCAGTGGGCCATCACCCATCTCTTGCCTCCACAAAGAGTGCATCCGGCCACATTCAAAGCAGAGCTTTGAAGAGAGCTCCCAAAGCCCCGTGACCCTGAGAAGTGAGGGACTGTGCTGTGACCTCTGGCCCCTGCCACTTCTCAGGCCTTGTCCTGGAAGATGTAAACCCCACACCCGCACAAAACTACAGCTGGGAAGAAAGGCGGCCTGCGGCCTGGGAGGGATTATGTTATATCCATGCAAGATACGGATCTTAAAGCTTGCTGATGCTGGCACCCATGTATTAATTCCAATCCTGGCAGTCCGGCTTTGGCCTTGTAGAATCCCTGATCCTCAGCCCCAGCCTGGGCAGGCACAGGCGCCTGATGGAGTTACAACCTGTTCAACTACTTGTACTATTCACTTCCTATGTAGCCTTGAGAGTCAGGGTCTTAACCTCTCTGTGCCTCGATGTCCTCCTAAAATATGGGAAACAATAGGCCCCGGTGTAGTATCTTTACTGCTGATTAAGGATATTAATATTCATAAGGCGCTTCAAAGCGTGCCCAGCGCACAGTAAGTAGTACATAAATATTTGTTAAATAAATATGTCTTGCTTATCTCGAAGGCTTGTGGTGGGATCATCAGATGGCAAACACGTGAAAATCCGCCCTCCATGGTGGAAGCCCATGCAAGCAGATGGCAGATGTGAGCTCCATTAATGTCTCCATTTCCCCAAAGGCGGCTCTGCTCACTGGGTACTATAGTGCTGATATTAGGAGCAGACTTGGAGGTCTCCTATGTCCAGGATGACTCACTGGCCAGGACCTCAAGTACTGGACCCCAGACAGTTCTAAACAGGAGGGTGAGGTCAGCCACTGCCACCCCTACTAGTAATTGTACCAGGCTTCAGTTGCCCTAAGTGTGAAGTAGGAGTTCGTGATGGCTCCCGCAGCCCACTCAGAGCTGAGGGGAGCACTGAATGCTGATGAGGACAAGCCCCAGACTCTCCCAGTCCTCCTGGAATAACTGGGAACTGTGTCCAGGCTATCTTCGCCTCGCTTCCCTGGACTGACTGAGAGCCATAGGTGAGCTGCAGCTGAATGCCTAACCATAGCCACAGATGGAAAGCCAGGACTTGGGTACCAAGAATTGTCAGGACCACACCCCCCCCCCCCCACCGCCAGAGGTGGGTGCTGGGTGGTTGGACAGTCTTGGTGGTGAGTGACAGCAAGGCTCAGCCAGGCAGGTGCCAGCCAGCCGGGGATCCAGCTTCGGGCCAGGAGAGGCAGAGGCGGCAGGTGTTTATCCAAAGGCTCCAGCTGGCCCTAATGTGTTTGCCCAAATGCTTACTCCCAGATAAGAGACCTGGAGATGAGCCACCGATAAGCTGGGAACAATTAACTCACCCCAGAGGGAGCCACGAATCCCATCCTAGAGAGAGGGTGGCCACAGCGGTCCACACACAGTGCTTTTGGGGCCAGGGGTATAAGGTGGATGAATGCCTAGCCCTAGAGGGCCCTGAGTGATAGCCATGCCTCCGACTATGTATGGTCTCAGTGGCTGTCAGAGGGTGGGCAGGGCCACCTCTCTACAGCTGTGCATGGACTCCCCAGGAATGGGAGCTGTAGGGTGAAACAAGGAGGCCTCGGATGGGAGGAGTTGCCTCCTATTCACTCATCCATCTAGGCGCTGGCTCACTCACTCAATTCCCTCGCTCGCTTGTTCTCTCCCTCCCTCTTATTCGATCCCTCAGTCACTCATCCATCCGTCCACTCACTCTCACATGTACTCACACATCCACCCACCCGTTCTCTCACTGACTCATCCCTTACTCTTCCTCTCCAGTGTTCATGTCAGAGCAGCAGCATGCTGCTCTCCAGCCGCTCGGCCATCTGCTCTCCCACTGGCCCCAGCTCCTTGGAGGGTGGCACTCTGAGACCCAGCACATGGTAGGAACCGGGCAAAGGCCTCCTGGGTGTGAGATGGGTCTCACCTACAAAGAGAATGGTCCCACCATGCTCTTTGCACTCAGGGTTCTGAGGCTCTGAGAGGAAGGAGACTCTGTGTGACATCAGGGACAGATCCCATAGGTCCTCAATGACTCCCATTGATCCTCAGGGACACTGTTGTTGTGTCGCTGTTGTGAGCTTTCTGTGAGCTAGCCTGTACTGGTTTGGAGAGGACGGGAGGGTATCATACCACCGTGGAGCTGTGTCACTACTGGCTAAGTTATGGGTCACATTTCCGGTTCTCACCGGTGGTATGGTGGCCAGATGCAGTGGAAGGCCTCAGGTCAGAGAAGGACAGAGGGATATTGCAGTCGCAGAGGCCATGAACCCAGGTCAAGTACCCTTAATCCAAAAATCTGAAGTTCAAGGTTCTACAGGGTCTGTAACTTTCTGAAATATGTGTGAGGACCTAAGCGGATAATTCTACACTGCTACACGTGTCATGTGCCTGGAACCATTTTGGTCGTGTCTGAACTTCCCTGTGGACTCCTTGTACAAAATGTAGGTGAGATAAGGCCACATTGTACTAGGCACACCCAAGTCCAGAGCCCAGATTCTGAAAGCGTTCCGGGCATTGCTATGGGTGCTCAGCCTGCACCCCAGCCAGCTATCCTCAGCAGTGCTTGCTCAAACCCCATCTGCTGGCATGACGTGAGCACACAGCAGGGAGGGGTTTTAGATGCAGACACTGTCGGCTCGGCTCCGGGAAGTGGAGCAATTTGCTCAAGGCCACACAGCAAATGGGTGTGTGAGTTCATTCTATTACTCTGTAAGCACAGCTTCCACCAGGGCAGGGCCTTTGGGACACCCAAGCCTGGAGTCAGATAGCCAGGGTGCCCCAGTCCGCAGAGGTGAGGTGGGGCTGGTGGCTCTGGCTCGCCAGCTCCAGCGCTGACCAGAAACACGGCTTTACCCTCTGAGCTGGTGAACCTCTGCTTTCCCTGCCCCCTCCTTTATGAGGCTCTAATTTTAGACAGCCACAGAGTCAGACGGAGGGAGCTTTCAAACCCGGACTGATTTATGCTTTTCCTTAATTGCTCCAAAAAAGTGTTCTGCATTTGTTTTTGGTTTGGTTTTTTTTTTTGGGGGGGGGGAGTGGAGAGGGCTCTATTTAGGTTAAGAATTTAAAGCTAAGTTCTCACCAGTTTGGCAAAGATGAGGAACCCACTCAATTTGTCACAGTGGTTCCCTCCTGCTCCCATCTGCCTAATCCCCTACACTGTCTGTATGCTCCACTGGCCACTAGGAGAGAAAGTAGGGACCACCAGGGACACCCCAGCTGGTAAAGTGATCACAGGACACCTGCCACACCCACCATGTACCCTCCAGGGTCTCAAGCAAAAGGAAACATAGAGGGGTAGTTACAGCTGGTGTTGGGGTTAGTTTTCAGGGATCTGCCCAGGAAGGACCAAGGGGGTACTTCCCATCACCTTGGCCATCTCTCTGGGGCCCGCAGAGGCACCCACTCCATAACCATGAGACCTCCCATTGGCACACACACACACTGAACACTCAGAGGCAGGACTCTAATAGTCTAGTCCATGAGGGAGGCTGGGTCTGCAGGGTCACACAGGCTGGTAGTAAATCTCAGGAGAGCCACAGGGCCCTGTGGACTGACCCAGTCTCTTTCTGTTCACTGGTCCATGTGTCCATCCCATGCTGCATAAACACTGTACCCAGCTCAGTGCTGGGTGCTGGGGCAGCAGACATCTTCAAGCAGTTGAGTCCAAGCAACAGAGCCCATGGCATCACACAGAGCCAGCAGGAAGAGGAAGCATGGAACTCCAAAACTATAGAAGGCCCAGAAACCTACAACCTCCCTCAGTGAGGCTGTCTCCACTTGCCCGTGCTACCCCAGTGGCCTGTCTGTCCCCAACCTGCACGCAAGTGCCGATGGGCAAGGAAAGTATGTGGCTATCAACCTTCAAATAATTAGGAAAGACTTTTCCCTCTCTTTTTTTCTTCCATTGGGCAGAAAGCAGGAAGATATGGCCCCAGAAGAGGGCATCAGGGTAGCCAGGCAGATGGAACCTGGATCCCTATTAACTCTATGCAGAGGAGAGCCAGCTGTAGTGGACCCTTGTGTGAGCAGAAAAACAGACAGCAAGTGAGGCCTCTGAGGGCAGCTGGAAGCTTGCTTATTACAGCATCCTATGGTTAACTGCTACACCACACAAAGAGCCATTCTTTCATAAAAACCATGTGTGGCAGCTGTTCCCCCATTTATATACACTGGAAAACCAAGGCTCAAGGAGGTGAAGTTACTCGCCCAGGGCCACACAGATGGTGGGTCAGGACTGGCACGTGACTCCCACATCCACTATCTAGATGACACACTGACCGCAGAATGTGTAGATGAGGGACTCATGGTTGTGGGTGGAGGGGCTACATCTTCCCTTGGTTCTAGGTGCAGAAAAGGAGACAGGAAGTGAACTCTGAACCATCAATATGTTTCTAAGATACATGCAGATGAAAGAACATAAACCCGTCGCTGCTGTCCTGTCCCAAAGCATAGACAAAGCGGTCCCCTGGACTGTACCCCCTTCCATAAGCAGTGGCTGTTGTCTTGAATGGCTTTCCCAATCCACAGGGAACCCTCTTCTCTTCTCCTGGGGAAAGAGGAAGGGACGGCGTTGGAGGTGTTCAGTGGGTACTTGTGAGAACATAAGGACTCAAGTTTGAATCTCTGGAGCTCATGGGAAGCCAGACAAGGTGGTGTTCATCTGTGATCCTAGTTCTCCTACGGTAAGACTAAGGGTGGACATATGAGACTCCTCAGGAGTTCTGGGACGAGCTGTCTCAGGCCATGCAGTGTGATGGGATCTCAGAGTAGATGGCAGGTGACTACCGACACCCAGGGCTGCCCTCTCCAACCTCTACGTGCAGACCATGCACACGTGCACCTGCACTCATGCACACAAACGTGTCCACTGTCCTAAGTTTTTGGAAGGCCACGCTGCTCAGAGCAGCACCCAATAACCACCACGACTCCCTCTGATCACATCCCTGTCCCCAGCTCACTCAATACCTAATCTGTCACTCAGCCTCGGCCCTTCACCAAGAAGCGGGTGTAGTTTAACTTTGATCTTGACCCTGGGTAACCCAGGGCTGAAGTCAGCCGCAACCAGGCCACGTAGATGAACCCAGGTCCAACTCAGAGCCCTCCATTCCTGAGATGACCACAGAGGGACACACAGTAGGGCTAAATCCATGACCAAGACACTGGGAAAGCTGGGTGGAGCCCCTCTGCTGACCCCCTGACTGGAATCCCCCCGCTGGCCATCCCCCAGCTCTCACACACAATAGCATCTCCCTCCCAGGTCTGAGTGAGGTTTCTCTCAGCTCCATAATGCTACACCACTAATAAGATTAAAACGTATCTCCTTCTCACAGCATCGATTCATAGCGCTGATTTACTACCGCTCCTCGGCTGCTACAAAACGGATGTGCGGGCCGACACCTTAATCTCTATCCATCTCCACACTGCTAGCAAATAACTGCTAATTAATACCTTTCTGCCTCCCGTTGCCTGCCAGCTCCAAGGGACATCAATACATATGGCTTCCTGCCACCTAGCCCACTGTGCCCTCACTGGGGCCATCTGAGGACCCAGTGACTCTGAACAGGTGAGGGGTGGATCATCACTGCTGAACTCCACTCCCACTCCGTCAGACACACACTATCAGCTACCGGGAAGCAGAAATGGAGTCAGAAGTGATAGACTCTGGGGGAACCCGGCTCCCCTAAAAACAGCACCTTGCCCTGACTTGGTTTCCTCATCTGTGAAGTTGAGGCAGTGCAGGGCCCACATTGAGCTCTACAGAAAGCAGCCTAGAGTTGGTTCAGCGTGTGTTTGGCCCCATCTCCTGCCCTCTGTTGTTTTGGACTCAGAAGGCCTCGTTTCTGGTATCCAAGGCCAAAGGGCACCAGGAAACTGCACATGGCAGGTAAGGACTCACTAGAGCAAGGGGCTAACACACACCTTGGCTAGAGTTTGGTGGAGATGAAATCTCCACACTTCCCTTCTTCCTCTTGCCCAGCTCAAAGACACCTCCTCTGAGAAGCCACCCTGGATCGTCCTTCCATCCACCCCAGATACCTCACTGACTCCTGTCCTGGGCTACTCTGTTCACTGCAGGGCCACAGACAGATGTTTATAGCTGCCTCATCTGCTCCAGTGTCAGTAATGGACTCCCAGACAGTGTCACATTGGGCAGCACATGGTAGATCAGTCAGTGTTAGATAAGCAAGTAGCAGGTTGTAGTGGACAATAACAACGGCAGTGTTAATAGGGAGGGCAAGAAGCTCCCTCCTCCCTTGTCTCCATTAAAGACACCTCCAGTCCTTCCAGGAGGCTCTGTAGACACTGCCACCAGATGAGTTCAATAGCTACTAACAGAAGTACCACATCTTCTACTTGCCATGACCCCAACAGCATCTTCCAGGTAGTGGGGAGAGGGAGGCTCCTCCAACAGATCTAACCAGATGCTCATGCTTTCTCTGGTCCCAAACCCAAACTCACAAGCTGCTGGGTGAGCACTGGTCATCCCTGTGGTCAGCAGGGGACAGAGGATAACTCTCTTGGGAGAGGACATTGGTTGGTCTTGGATCTGCAGAGTCCAGGAGAAGGGTCATGAACTCAAGACTAAGGGCACATACATACCCTGTGTTGCGTAACTCTAGCCGGGTCCCTCAGTCCCTCTGAGTCCATCCTCCAAATGGCCACCTCAAGACCAGATAGGTTAGAGATGTGTGAACATCTCACAGAGCTCTCCCTCCAGAGTCCATGTGCATCTGCAGGGTTCCCTCCTCATAGTAGCATATAACACATGGCTCAGGCCCCGCTCTGAGAGGAGGGGTGGGAATGGCCAGCAGCTGCGCCAGCCAGAGCCAACTCGGATGCTCTTAATAAAACACAATGAAGCGTACAATCCTAGGACGTTTCTGCTAATTCAAGGCTCCCGTGAGGCGAAGCGGAGCTGTAGGCTGGCATAGGGAGGGTGGGGCAGGGGGGTTATCTTAGAGAAGGGTGGGGAGATGGAGAGAGGTTCCTCCACAATAACCTCACATGATGTGACAGGAGAGGTGGGGAAAATATGCCCACAGTGGTACAGAGTACCCAGTGGAAGACTAGGGGTTCTGGGGAGCACAGTCAGGAAGTTGTGAACCAATCAGATACTGGATATCCTTTCCTGCTTTCCAAGGCCCTCTCAGACCCCATTAGAGTCCCTTTCATTCACTGTAAAACCGCGAACCCAGCCTCCAGCTACACAGACCTGCCATGCTGACTGGGTGTTGCTCTTGTTGGCAGCCCCAGCGCCTGAAGCATGGCAAATGCGCAGCAGATGGGACCCTCCCCACAGAACACCACACATGGCCATTGCTCCTTCTAGCCTTCTTCTTGCCCCTAGCAGGTGCCTCTCCTCTCTCATGGAGACCCTCACTCTCTAGTTCTGTCCTTGAAGAGGCAGCCCAAGAGGAAAGGGTCTACCTTAGTCTCATTCCCTACACGTCCAATGCTTGCCAGGCCACTTGGAATACAGTGGGAATCCAGTGAAATGCTTGTTGGAGAAAGATGGATAGATGGGTGGGTGGATGGGTGGATGGATGGTGGATGGTGGTGGATGGATGGATGGGTGGATGGTGGATGGTGGATGGATGGTGGATGGATGGATGGGTGGGTGGGTAGATGGATGGGTGGTGGATGGATGGATGGATGGGTGGATGGATGGTGGATGGATGGATGGTGGATGGATGGATGGGTGGGTGGGTGGATGGGAGGATGGATGGACAAACATGGTGAATAGATAGGAGGATAAATGAGCGGATGTACGAATGTATAGATGAGATGATGTATGTATGAGAGGATGGGCAGATGTATGGATGAGATGATGTATGTATGGATGGATGGATGAGAGGATGGGTAGGTGAATAGGCAGTCAGATGGAGAAGGGTATAGATTGGTACATGGATAAACAGACAAGTGGACAGATAGATGGAGGATAGGAAGATGGACATTGAATGAATGAGAAGATAGGTAGATATGTAAATGGAAGGATGGATGGATGAGAAGATAGGTAGAT
>CAJQZJ010001750.1:23273752-23288722 GCA_907164525.1 Lophiomys imhausi
GGTAGATATGTAAATGGAAGGATGGATGGATGAGAAGATAGGTAGATGGGGGTGGATAGATGAGTAGATGAGAGAATGGATAAGAGGATGGATGGATCTATGGATGGATGTAGGTGAATGCGTGGGTGGATGAGAGGATGAACTATAGATAGATGGGCAGATAGATGGATAGACAGGTGGATATATGGATCGATGGATCCGTGGATGGATAGAACACAGGAACTCAGAAATTCTCCTTTCCTTCCTGGCTGGTCTGGCTTTGCAGGCCTAGTGAGCCCAGCCACAGTGTGTGGGCATGACAGATGACCTCCAAACTGGATGAGTGAATAACGTGATATCTCATAGGATACTCATATCATGTGTGAAGGTCTTAGTTCAAAGGATTTGGGTTTGAACAGAAGGCTTGGCATGTACAAAAGTCAGAAGTGGTGGGGCACCTCACAGTTTGGGAAGGCAGGCCTTTTTGTCAAGTTTTGTGTGTCCCCAGTGGCCCTGGCTGTAGGCCACCCATCCTCCACTTCTTCCCAGAACACTAAACAATGGGTTTCCTTGAAGCCTTGCTCTCTGGGGTTCCAAGAGGAGGGAGGGATGGCTGTAGACCCTGTGTGCTTACCTGTCACCGTGGACCATGTCTCCCTCGCCAACTACACACCCACCCAACCCCACTCCACCTGACTGCTCAGCCTCACATGGCACACTAAATATAATCACACAATCTGCCTGTATGGCTCCTTTCCATGGGAAATAATGCTGTGCAAGTAAAACTCCTTAAAGTTTAAAGTCCCAGCTTGCATATGCTCTGCAGGAAGCTGTCAGCCATGCACTGTAAAGAAGTAACAATCATAAGGCCAGAGACAAGAGTGCACGGGGAACATCTCCCACTGATGGAGTTGCACACTGGGGTGGCCCCTGTGACCTTCCCCAGTGGCCCAACTGTGAGGACCTAGAACCCCACAAGAGTCCAAGTCCCACCAAGAGCCACATGGGGGCCTAGTAGAGCTCAAGATAAACCAAGTTAGCAGAGAGACAAGCAGACAGAAAACATGACCACACAATAGCCATGCTTCTTTGAGGAAAAGTAACTCGACAATGCTGGGCTGCAGTTCCTTTTTCAAATGGTGATTCCATAACAGCATGTGCCTCTAGGGATAGAAAGGTGTCATGGGAGTGAACTCAACCAGTCGAGAGCAGACACACAGAAGATGCTCAGTGGATATTTGCTGTTGGCACCCTTGCAGCAGACCTGGTCCAGGGCAACCCCATCTTGGACCGTGAATCCGGAACTGTCCCTTTGTGCACAAAGCTGACAGAAGTGCTGGAAACCAGCCAGAAGGTCTGTTCAGTGGGAGGTGAGACTCTCATGAGTCCAGGATGGAGCTTTTGAATGCAGGTGTGTCTTTGTCCCTTTTCCAGTTACTGTGATTAAAACACCCCGACAAAAGCAATGAGGAGGGAAGAGTTTATTTGGGTTTAAAGTTCAAAGTCCCAGTCTATCAGTTGGAGAAGGCATGGCGGCAGGAGTGTGAGGCAGCTTGGTCACAAGTCATCCACTGTCAAGAACTGCAGAGCAATTCTTGGTCCTCAGTTTACTTTCTCCCTTTTTTTTTTTTTTTTTTGAGGCAGCCATGGCTGTCCTGGAACTCACTTTGTAGACCAGGCTGGCCTCAAACTCACAGAGATCTGCCTGCTTCCTCCCCCTGAGTGCTAGGATTAAAGGCACGCACCACCATGCCCAGCTCAATTTCTCCTTTATAGTCTCTCCAGGACCCCAGGTGCAGGGGTGCCTTCCCACCTTAATGACCTAATAGAGATAGCCCCTTGATGACTTGTTGAAGGCTAACCTAATCTAGATAACCCCTCACGGAGGTGCCTGGGGACTTCTAAGGAATTCTAGGTCAAGTTGGCTACGAACACCAGGGACTCGCAGTCCACACCTGGGAAACCACCTCATAGCAGGTCTACTTGACTTCCACCAAAGCCATCTGGGGCCTGTGCTGTGTCACACTTCTTTCTCTACCTCCTAGAACTCCAGGTGCCCCAGGCTCTGTGTAGACAAAGAGTTCTGTTTTTGTAGCCCCCATGTTTCCTAGGCAAACTTCTATGTAATCTTCAAGACCGAGCTATATGTGTGGCCCTCTCTAGTGAATTTGGCATGCATGGCAATTGGAATATCCTTTTCCCCTCTTACATCTACTCTTGTGAAAGGCGCTACAAGGTGATGTTTCATCTCAAAAGAATGTGGTATCTTGATCAAGTGGCTTCACCCCTCTAAGCCAGTTTCTCCTTCCCTGCAACAGGGGAAACACCAGACTCAGGAGTTCGTGTGGACCCAGGTGGGACTTGTCTTCCACGCACACCGCTGTGGAAGATTCCTGGATCATTCTGATCCACCCTTCCTCCAATGTTTCAGGAGAGTGGATAAGAGAATTAATGGGGGAGCAGTATTTCACAGACATCAGCTCCCAAGGCTCAGGACCCCCGGGCTGGGAGCCTGTCCAACAAACCAGTCCTTTTCAAGGATCCTGCAGCTTACTCCAAGGTCAGAAACTGTCTCTTGAAAAACCAGCCACACAACTGTTTGAATATGAACTACGAATCATTCAGTCAATATTGCAAGACATACATTATATCCAGTGCAAGACAAATGAGTGGATGGGGCCATTTTAACCTGACTTTCAGTAACCCATCACATGAAGAACAGTGTGACAGGATGAAGCAGGGACAAAGGTCATGGAAAGTGGATTTGGGTTGGCTACCTCAGCAGAGTGCAAGGCAGAGCATCCACAAGCACTCACTCCACAGGGAAGTGGGATTTTTGGACAGTATCCCCTGCCAATCAATTTGAGCCTTCAGGTAGACGGAGAGGCTGGGATGGGGAAGTTGGGAGTCAGGAGGAAAGAACTTGACCAGTTAGGAAGGAAGCGGGAGCTGAGTGGGCAAATGGGAGATATTATCAGAGGAGACTTCAGGTCAGCTTCTCCCTACTGAGAGTGCTCTAAATTGCTCTAAAAAAAAAAAAAGCCAGCAAATTGAGGGAGACTCCTGCAGTCTACTGCTCTGGCTCACTCATGGCCCCCCTCCTCTCTCTCCTGCACCTGTTAGGCAGAGTAGCAGCTGGAGAGCACCTGCTTGGTACAGTGAGGTTGGAGCCTGTTGGTGATGAATGTGGTTTGGGTGGCATGCCACAAGAGCCGGTGGGGATGTGAGGAAAGATGATCAGAACGGATCTAAGAAGAAAGAGCATCTCTGTGGGAAATAGAGTGGAAAATAGACTAGGAATGACGAATCAGTGAGCCCTGGGGTGAAGTCATCCATCAGCGAGATGGCTGGGGATCAGGGGGGCCCAGGGATTCTGAAGTGTCCAGAGTTGGAAGGACACATGGCAAAGACTTTCACAAGCCATTGTGGAAGCTGGCCTACCTTATGCACACCATGATATCCTGGAGAAGCCAGGTCACCTTCTTCCTGGCTCAGGGTAAACCTGTCACAGACCCTGTCACTGTGAGGCTGTCTTGCATCACCACCATCATCATCACCTCAGGCTGCCACAGAGCTCATCCCTCCCCTGTCAAATGGGGAAACTGAGGCTAGGCAGGAGTGGGCAACTTCTCCCATGCTGGCAGTAAAGCTCACTCTGCCCTTGGCTAAGCACTGAGCACCCCAGAGGCTGACCTAGGACTTCCAGCTGTTGCTCAGTGGGTACCAGCAATAGACCCCCAAGCAGCTTCCCCTCTGTAGGTCCCTGCCAAGTCCTCTCTGTCCAGGACACCTTGCCCTCAGGCAGTCTCTATGCATAGTGGTCTGGTCTCCAGGGCTCCCCCAGGCTACTGGGGACCCAGTCCCTGCACAAACAACCCAGAGATGAACACTCCCCTGGGTCCACATGCCACCCTGAGCGACTCACAAATCCTCCCCCCAAAGCCCAAGCCTGTTCCTCAGCTATGGAAGGCCCTGTCACTCCCTCCTCATGCGGTGGCTTGCAGCTCACACTTACCGCCACCTCCACAGACTACCTGATCCTTGCCACCTGCTCTGCATCGCGTTTAACATTTTTCTTTAACTTGGCTCATTGTTTACTTAGATAAAGCCACTTTAAAGAAAGAGAGAGAATTTAAATCACGGCCCCAAATGGCAAGCCAACACTAGCGGCTTTAAACAGACTGAGAAGCCAATGGCAAAGAGAACCAAACTGGAGCATGAGCCATCTTGTTCCCTCTCACTCACAGAATGCATGTGGTCCCAGTGATGCAACTCTGTCTTTTTAGACAGGACCCTGTTATGTAGCCTAGGCTAGCCTGGTACTTGCAATATAGCCCAGGGTAGCCTCCAATATATGATCTCCTTGCCTCAGCCTTATGAGTTCTGAGATAACAAGTATGTCCAGCCCAGCCCAGCTTCCAGCTCTTTATCTTTTTGCTGAACAGGGAGGTTATCGGATAATGGCAGAGATCTCAGATCTCAGGATGGGTGGCATCCCCTGAGGTGTTGTCCTGGGCCAGGAAGGACAGCCTGAAAAATAAAAGATGCAAGAGCACCCATTCCCACCTTTCTCCACTGCAAAGAAATATGGTACAGATGCACCCACTTGTGGGACTCGCTGAGGTAGAAATGTCTTTCCAAACCATTATCCCACACAGAGGCCATCAGCCACCAGCACCTACAAAGTTCTTGCCACGTGGGGACTGAATTTTGTTGATTTGGTCTGTTACATGGATACTTTATTTTTAGTGTTTATCTTTTTATTCTTGTATGTGTGTGTTTAAGTGTGAGCTTGTAGGTATGTGCATATGTATGTTTATGTGTATATGTGCCTGTCTCTGTGTGTATTTGTATGTGGATTCAAGGGTATTTGTGTGTGTATATGTGTATATTTTGTGTGTAGATTCACGGGTATTTGTGTGTGGTTTTGTGTGTATGTTTGTTTCTGTGCATGTCTGTGTATATGTGTGTGTATTTATGTGTGAATGTATGTATGTACATTTGTGTGTGTATTCCTGTGTATTTGTGTGGGGGGGGGGGGTTCGCGGATATTTGTGTGTATGTTTGTATGTATGTGTGTTTCTGTGCATGTCTGTGTATATGTGTGTGTATTTATGTGTGTATGCATGTATGTACATTGTATTTCTGTGTGTGTGTGCAGGTGCATCCCTATCCCCACCCCACACAGGCATGAGTGGAGGCCAGAGGTTCCTTTTTTGGCTAGACGGTCGGGTCAGCCTCTGAGATCTGCCTGTCTCTGTCCTCCTTCCCCCTAGTCCTGGGACTATAGATGGTGCACCATGCCTGACTTTCTCATGGGTTCTAAGGATCCTATAGGAAGCACTCAGTCCACCGAGCCATCTCTCTAGCTCCACAGCCATGGCATTCAACATCTGCGGCCCTAGATTGTAGGTACCATGAAGGCTGGAATTGGTCCGTTTATTCTTCTTTGGAGTTATAGAACCCAACAAGATATCTAGTCCAGAAACCCTTCAGTCTTCACCTGCTGCACCAAGAGACAGAGGAAGGGAGGAGAGAGGGAGGAGGATGGGGAATCAAGCTGGCTCCTGAGCCAAGAAGCCACTCCCTGAAGCTCAGGCTATCCTGGGGGCCACTAATGGTGACCACTCAGCCACCCCAGCCCCAGGATCCTCCTCACAGGCTTCCTTGCCTCTGCCTCATGCCACATCTAGCTCCTCAGCCAGGCAACAGTCCCCCATCCCCCACCCCCAATCCACACCGCTTCCCCTCCCAGCAAGCAGCGATCCACTTTTCATCAGCAGAAGTGAACAAAGGGGTCTTTGTGAAGTGGCCATCATGGCGGTCCCCACGGCGCTCCTTCCGCCCCTGCCTGGGACAGTAGGTGCCCTGTGACAATTAGCAGCTGTTCACCTGCTCCCTGGAGCCAGGCACCTGGCCTTTGGCTATTATATAGCTTGAATTTCTGCTTGACGAAATACCAGCCAGGCTGGCTCAGGAGATGAGCCGTGAGTGCCAGCCACAAATGCCATTGCCAGCTCCCTGCCTACCCCCAGCCTGGCCTTTGTGCCCCCGAGCCTCTGTTCTGCCTATCCAGCCCAGCAAAATGCCAGGGCAGCCCCAATGGACACCTTCCTTTTGAGTGAGGTGTGAGCGAGAGGGAAGGAAGATACGGCACTGGCAAGATCATCAGAGCTCCTGTGACTAGTGACAAACAAGGCCATCAGAGTTGCCTCTGCAGTAACAGAAACATAAGGGCAAAGGGGACAGCTTCGGAAAGGAAAAAATACCCAACAACTCAGCTGCCTCACTCCCTGGTGGCTCCTGTGATTTATGAGACTGGGGACTGTTTGCCTCCATGTGCTGCCAAGTCCCCACCAGGCACTGGAAGGCCCCAGAACTCTTCTCACTGGGCTCTTCAGGGATGGGAATCTGCACCATGTCCCCCAAATTACTCTCCATGTGCTTAAGAAAGAGTCCTTCCTATCCCTCACCTCTGGGTTCACCCTATTAACAGGGAGGACAAAGCTGGGTCATGTGCACTGGGGTCTAGCTTGCTGAGAGGCTGAGGCAGGACGTACAAGATCAAGACTAGCATAGAATTTACAGAACCCTTCTATCAAAAATAAAAAGGGCCAGGTATGGTGGCACACACCTCCTATCTCAGCACTCGGGAGGCAGAGGCAGGAGGATCTCTATGAGTTTGAATCCAGCTTGGTCTACCTAACAAGTTCCAGGACAGCCAGGGAGGCTCCACCTAAAAAACTACAACAAAAAAAGTAAAAAAAAAAAAAAATAGAGATGCTGAAGGTGTAGCTCAGAAAATTGCTTGCCTATCACTCACAAGGCCCCGAGTGCTGAAATAATTCAAACAAAGAAACAAACAAACAAATAGTGGGAAGAGGAACAGAACCTTCCCTCTCCTCTGACTCCAGCATTGTGCAGTTCCAAGAGTTTGGCACTCAGTGGGTTCTTTACAACGCCAGTGTGACTCTGCACTGTGTCACCTTGTCTGGGCACTGGGCAGGGGTTCCACCACTCTCTGAGAGCCTGGGGTTGTGGTTACAGCAGCCACATCTCAAGCACCTGTCCTGCACCAGGCATCAAGGCTTCCTCACATCACATGACACGCCTGTCCCAGCAGCCCTACCCCACTTGTGCCTTTGGAGAAACCGAGGCAGGAAGCAATGACTGCAGCCATTGGGGCACATATTGGAGACAAGACCTGCTAGAGATCTAGAAGTTTCTCCATAGACAGTACCCTCTCCCATCAGTCTTGGCTCTGGTCCAGGCTGTGCATCCCTGGAATGCCCCAGTCAGGACATTGGGAGCCACGGGAAGTCCCCGAATGGCTGTGTTCCTTCCTGGAGGCTACCTCAGCTCTGGCAGCCCCAGCAACCATTCACCACCCAACAAAGGTTTCAGAGAGTTCCTAGCTACAGGGCCAAACTCACTTTGGCTCCCAAGCTCCAAGTACAGACCAGATCCTGGCCTGACCGATAGACAGAAGCTTCTGCCTGTCATCCATCCATGGTCCAATACCCAGCCCAATCACCGGCCACCCCTTCCAGGCTCAGTAGTACATTTTTGTTCTTCCTTCTTCCTTGGACCCCTCTGTGCTATCAGGCATGTCCAACCTCTTGAGAGAGAAAGATATTGCAATAAAACCTCTCTCTCTCTCTGTTGCTCTATCTCTGTTTCTCTCTCTCTCTCTCTCTCTCTCTCTCTCTCTCTGTCACACACACATATCCACTTAAGACTCTAAATTCATTTATGAGTTTGTGTTGGGCCACATTCGTAGCAATTTGAGGTTGGGTGTGACCCCGCAACCCTTAGATCAAGAGCTAGACATAGGCTTAACAGTGTTCTTGTCCTCACAGTCTTCCTTGGCCAGCTCTTTCATCTCCAGGCCTCCTCTGTGCTGTCTGTTTAATGATTTGCTCTCTCTGACTGTTTTCAAGCCAGGTTGTACTGTGTGGGGTGTCAACACCCTGGGGGGGTGGGGAGTCCTTCCTGGAGGTTCCTTTAGGTCTGAGGTGGCTGTTATTAGTGGAGGGAACCCACTGATAGATGCAAAGTCAGCCTGCATTGGTGACAAGTGAAGGATGGGCGAGTCCATGCGGCCTGTCAGAAACTTCTGGAGCACAGCCACAGCCCCAGGGCCTACTGCACCGGGAGTATGTCATGTAAAATCTCGCCCCTCCCCCAGCCCTCCCTTTTTATTTATTTATATCTATTGATGTGAGACAGAGTCTCATGTGGCCCATACTGGCCTCAAACTATGTAATTAAAGATGACCTTGAACTCTTGATCCTCCCATCCCTAGTATAAGATTACAGCTATGAGCTGCCATTCCTGGCTTATAAGGAGCCCAGGACCTGGTGCCTGATTGGCCAATACTCTCATACCTGTACCATACCACCCCCTGTCCCTTGCTCTTGCTTTTTAAAAGACAAAGAAGCTAAGACTGGTGTGGGCGATGACAAACCCAGGTATACTGTGCCAGGCTGTGGCCTGCTCTGAGCCCAATTCAGGTGGGAACTAGAGCTCATGACCACCAGGCACTGGGCCATAGGGAAGAAACAGAGGTGGGCCCAGCAGGCCCAGGTGTCCTGTCCAGTGTTTCCTAGCTGGTTCTTCTGGAGCCCTGGTTGCAGCACTGACCATTCCTGGGATGTCAATATCCACCACAATCAGTTGAACGTTAGTAATACAGGGCTAAGGAGGGACAGGCAGAGAGAAGCCTGGTGTAGAAGTCAGCCCTCTTGCTGCAAGGTGGCCTTGGGAAGGCCACAGGAGCTACCCAAACCTCATAGCCTCGTCTGAAAAATGGGGAGACTATCTCACAAATAGGGTCTCCAGGAGGGTGTAACACAAACTATGGGGGCATCTGTCTGGTACATAGTAACTGGTTTTCCTTCCCTTTCTCCTTCCTTTTTCATCTCCAAAATCTGTCACCACCCAAGGGCAGTATCCTCCCCATTGGCAATAGGAAACCCCTTGGTTTTTCCACCATCTTCTGCCCAGATACCAGCCAGTGATTGTGTGCTGACAGCAGACATAGCTAGACATTCTCACATTCCCAGAGGTGGTACACAGAGCAGTGCCAGGAGACAAGCCAGGCCCAGTGTTTGGACTGAGTGTCAAGCTCAGGGGAGACATCATTCATTCGCTCAGCCACTCCAATGACCTGCCAATCTTCTGCAAGAGAACCTGTTGTTCCAAGAGCTGAAGGCTTTTGTTGCCAGGAAGTTTGCTCCTATATATATATACATATATATATATGTATGTATGTATGTATATATATATATATATATATATATATTCCCTGCCTGTAGATAAATCCAAGGCTGCAAACCTTGCCATGCCCTTTCTAAAGAAACAGAAGCTGCCTGCTGGCTCCTCTAAGCTGGGACATGTGTGTCTAAATGTTATAGGTGACTTATTGATCCAAATAGCCCTGTGCTGAGCATTCACTTATGTATCAGGGTAAGGCAGTAATGGTAATGAGCAGAAACAAGTCCCCTGTCACACTTAATGGAGGTGACAATGTGGGTCTCAGACAGCACTCAGTGGGGCTTGGCCTCCAAGGAAAAGCAGAGCCCAGGGATTGAAACAGCCACCTCTAGCCAGTAGATTACACATAGTCCTCCAAATGTTACCAAGAGCAGAATAATCCTGTTTCATGCACAAGGTCTGGTGCTGCACTTTGCAGGAAGTTGACAGGGAACTTCCTGTCAACTTCCTGGAGGAAGGACTCCAGAGGGCTCCAGTTCCAGACAGGCTGAGGAGAACACCATGGGGGGAGGGATTCCCACCCAACACCTGCCTCTTGAGCTGGACTTGCTCAGAGGTGACTGTGGCTAACACAGGGAACCCCCCACCGGAACCCCCAGGCTATCAAATGCCTCGGTGCTGTAACTGGCTCCATCTCAGCCCCCATTGTGAGAGGTAGGATCTCACCAACACCAGGCACTGGAAATGACAGAGGGTGGCTTCTGTTCTAAATGGTTCTCTGTCTTCTGGACTCTACAGTGGGTTCAAGTCCCGGAGAGCATCTGATATCTGAGGGAAGGTCTGATCCAAAGGCCATGTCTGCATGTAGCTGAGGCCATTTTTCCCCAGGAGACAGCTGAGTGCAGCCAGGACAACCTCTAGCTGAAGTCATGCAACCCAAGGGGGCTCAGCTCACTCACTCACATGTAGTTTGGAAATGGGTTTGCATCAAACCCAGAACAGATGTGTGTGCCTAGGAGGTGGGAGAGGGCTGGCAGACGTGCCAGCTTCCTTCCCTGGCTGAGACCCAGTCCACACTCAGGGTCCTGCTGTTTCTTTACTGCCTTGGGCACCATAGTGACTGTCCCCAGTTCCTCACTTTGCACCCAGGAGCAGTTTCTGCAGAACTTTGACCAACCAGTAGGCCTTGAAGAATAAGGGCCTCCCTCTTGCTGTTGATTCACTGGAAGCGTACAGTAGGGCCTTGCTGCCCTTTTTGTTCCCTGGAACTTATTCCTAAAGAAGGGCACCTCTGAGGGGTGAGACCATAGGCTTTACCATCTGCGGTTGAAATAGAAGGCCCAGCAACCTCAGCACGTGCTCCAAGTGGCTGCATCTGCCTCCAAGGACAACAGTGCACCTGTATAGGGACTGTTTCAGACCTGGCAGAAACTCTGTGGTCCCACTCAAGAAAAGACTCTCTGCTTGTCCATTGTTTTAAGAGGTGGAAGGGAGGATGAGAGAGTGGAGGAGGGAAGGGGAGGGACTTTTGAAGGGAAAGGAAGGGAGGGGAAGGGAAGGGAAGGGAAGGGAAGGGAAGGAAAAGAAAGGAAAGGAAAGGGAAGGGAAGGGAAGGAAAAAGAAGTGCTGGGAAAGGAAAGAGAGAGGCATTTGTCTTTTCAGGAACATCTTCTCCTCCCACCCCAGTGCCCCAATATTGAGATGAGGTCATGTCTGTCGGTCCTTCTTGCAGACATACCCTGCCCCCACAGATGCCCACTGATTTTCTTAATGATAACAGTGTCTACCAGAGAGGACACGCCCTCTCCCATCTGTGCAGATGAACACTCTGAATCATTTCTCTTTCACCTTGAGTTTGGAGAAGGGTGAGGTATACAGACTGACCGAGACCGGGATCCCTCAGCCATCCTCAGGGCTAGGCCCTAGGAAAAGAGGGAGTGGCAATTTTCCCAGGGAGCAGGGCCCAGGCTGGACAGCTCGGTGCTGGCCTCCTGCTCAGCCCTTACTGGCTGGGTGACCTTGGCAAAGTTACTTAACTCCCCTGAACCTCAGTTTCCTCCTCTGCAATATGGAACTAATCTTATGTCCCAGAGATAGGATAATAATTAAATGAAATGTGAAGGGAAAACACGTGACTAGGGTATTCGCAGCCCATTTCTCCACTAAGCAACAGCTCCATCTCCCATGCACCTGTAAGTGTCATTATGGTAGGTGCTCCCCTGCGTGGTCTCAGGTCTATAGGCTCACTGCAAAGCTCTGTCCCATCATACTCCACACACTATGCATGGACTGAGTGTACAAATGAGTGTTCATTGTGGTGGGGAGTAGCAAAGGGACACAGAGGAAAGGCAGACTGCTTGCCCCCCAGATCAAAGACTCCTGGGATCCCAAGAAACCCCGTTAGCAGAAACACTGGCCTTCTGCCTCGTCTTGACTGACCTCTGCAGTTGAAGTCCTGGGTGGCTGCACACCAGAACACTTCCTTAAACTCCAACACTTCCTCCCCTCTCTGCCGGGCTTGCCAGAGTAGAGTGAGACTCAAGTGTAAGAGTGATCTGAAGAGTTGAGGTATCTAGGTCTAGAGAGGGCCCCTGGAGGCCTTGACCAGCACACCTTGCCCGCTGGAAATCTCTGTTGCCAGAAAGAATAGTGGAAAGAGAGCCCTGGGCAGGGCCAGGAGAGAGCTGAAAGGAGCTGTCTCCTGCCTGTGATTAATCTTAAAGACTGGAGTCTCAGTTTCCTAATCTGTAATAAAAGGCTTGTAAGCCCATCTTGCAACGGGAATGAGGACAGATAGCTACCGTGGAAGCTATCGAGGAGATAGGCCTAAATCAAATCACCACCCAATTTCAGCTATTGGGATATAAAGAAGGGAGTGGTCTTAGACGGTTTTTTGTTTTTTTTTTTTAATCCTATGGATAAAGAATATTGAAGGTCTGGGCACTGGCGCAGCAGCATACCAGGCTGCTCAAGGCACTGGGATTTTAGGGGTAGAGGCGAAAGCCACAAAGTTTAGTGACCTCCGAAGTCACTCCAAGCCTAGCTGAAAACTCCCAATTAAATAAGTTCGACCTCCCAGGATAATGTTCTTAGGTGTGGGAAGGTGCGGTTTGGGAAGGGGCGGGACCACGGGGGGGGGGGGCGTGGACCCGGTGAGATAGTCGGTCTTAGCCCGACCTCATTCAGTCCCCAACAATGGATAGAGACGTACAGGGGAGTGTGGCATCCCCACGCAGTGGGGTGGGGGTGGGATTAGGGCAGCAGAAAGAGGACTATATGTGAAGTCCGTATACCTGATCGAAAAGCCGCACCCCCGCCCCCCACCCACCGCCGCTGCTGCTGTCGTGAGCCTGGGGGGGGGGGGACCCAGCCTTCAGCCCACACCTGATCACACCCAGGTGCAGAAGTAGAGCTTGTAGGGTGCTCCACCCCCAGCCCCACTGACCCCGGCAGGCCAGGTCTCTGGACCCTTTAGCTCTAATTAGATCTTCCCAGCGCCTACTGCTTTCAGTGGAGAATATTCTAGAGCCGTAGTAGGCAAGTTCAAAGAGCCTCAGCTCTCCCTCTACCTCCTCATCCTGAGGCACTTTCTCTCTTTAGGGTCACTGCGCAGGTTCAAGTGTGCAGTTTCCTATTGCCCAGTTCAGGGTGCTTGGGGAGTCCCTAAGCGATGGCCTTCTTGGAAGAGCTTTATGGTAGGGAGTAGAACTGTTGCAAAGGGTACACAGGACACTTCTTCAAGACCAGCCTTTTTGCACTGCCACCACACTGGTCGTGCCTCTCCAGCAGCACTGACCGTCTGTGTCCCTCTCGGAGAGGGCCAGCAGATGCGTTACCTGGAATCTGCCCTCTCATCTCTTCCCAGGCATCCCCCCTGGCTGGTGTCTCGGCAAGGCTATGCCAGGTGCACAGATCGTGGACTTCTCCGCCGCCTGCAGGAAGGGCGCCCTCCTCCGGCACAGCCCGCCAGTCCACGACTCGAGAGGACCCTCCTCAAGCTCCCACCTCTTACGGTGGTCTAGCCTGGGAAGGGAAAGTGGATCCCACTTGGAGGATTTCACGCCTCTGTGGAGAAGAGGAACCTCTGTCGCCCCTGGGTCCCTGTGCCTAGCACAAAGTTTCGAGTCCGAGATCCGGGCCTGCGGAGCTGAGAGGCGGCGTGTAACCCAACCCGCATGCATGCCCTGGTTCCACCCCGGCGCCGAGGGCTAGCGCTTCCCGCAGCCTGCAGAGGCTAGCCAGCCGAGCTGAGGCTCCAGGGCTCTCTGCAACCAAGCCACAGACTAGGGCTCGCTTCTCAGGCGCGAGCTCGCAGGGTGGGGTCCTGACGCAGTCGGGGTTCCCTGCCCGGCTCTTCCCCTCCCCCCTCAGCTTCTTTCCACCACACGGTATCCCGGGTTGAGGGAAAGGGGTACTTCCCTTCCGGTTCTCAACCCCCAATCACTCTCCCTGCAACGTCCATGTGAGGGCTCCAGTGCGTCTCTACAAGGCCCAGCGACTTCTCAGTGGTGCTGGGACCTGGATCCTCTCACACATAATCTCTCCCTCTAGAGGCATCCATCCCAAAGGGGGAGCCCTTGTCCCCAAAGTAACAGCGAGATTTGTTATACTTCAGAAAGTATTTGCTCCCTTAGAGGATAGCAGGTACAAAGTACCTGCCTGACACTCCTTTGGGTCACACCAGCACCTCCCCCATTGCCTACGGGGACCACCTCCCAAGGCTCAAATTTTCCCATCAGCAGACCAAGTTCTCTCCAAAGACTTAGGGGATTGAGGGGTGTAGATTACTTAAGGGCATGCCCCTTGGAGGACAGTCTCAGAGCTCATATAGGCCCTTCCCAATATGGGGGACAAGGATTGACCCTCTACCACGACCCAAGTGGGACAGAGGCCAAGGCCGCACTGGAGACAATGGCTACTTTTTCACACTCCCCTACCTTCCAGGAGAGCCCTACTCTGATTTCAACACTGGTGGTTGTGACTTGACCTAGAGAAGGAGCTCCCTCTCTTTAGGGCTCCCTCTGAAATCCCCACCTATGACTCCGTAAGCCCTGTCTCCGCCCTGCTGGGCTGGCATCTGCGCCCTGTTCCCTGCTGGAAAGGCCCTGGGGTGTCAGGTTTGGCTTCCACACCATTTAAGACCCACCAGAGGGCGGTGCTGGACAGCATGCCCCTCCTCCCAGGCAGCCCCAACCGGGCACCCTGGAACTGCCCAGCTGCTGGCTCTGGGTAACCCTTCGAGCTTCAGTTTCCTTCCATTTGGCTCAGCCTAGCCTACGACCAAGTTCACGAAGGACACACACACACACACACACACACACACACACACACACACACACACCCATACATACTGTTGGACCTCCTCCAGCCCCAGATGTGATCATCGTTCCTGCAGACCAAAAGCCCAATCTCCCTCACTCCGCACCCGCTCCCAGACCAAAAGCTTGTAGGACCCGAAGTCCCATACTTCCACGTGTAGGTAGGCAGACTCTTGCTCAAATATCACAGATATACAGTCACCGGCTGTCACACAGCCCTCAAGCAACCAGTTAGCACACCCGGGATACGCATGACCGCCACACCTCAAACACCCTTCCCTAAACAGGCTCACACATGCGGGGACACTCACTCACACACTTCATACCCTCCTGATGGAGTTCACACCCCCAAACACTCAGACTTTCTCTCCCACACCTCTGTGTAACTGATATGGACTCTGACACTCCACACACCACCACAGAGGCGCATCTAAATGTACTCCCGTGCCCAATCCAC
>CAJQZJ010001750.1:23289122-23300628 GCA_907164525.1 Lophiomys imhausi
AGCTTCGCTGCACGGAAACCCCCGTTCCAGGACTGCACCTGCAGCCCGAGACTCCCAGAGCCACCCGGGCCCGCTCCCTTCCCGGTCCTCTCGCGTGTCTCTCGGCCTCGGGGCTCCCGCGGGCGCCCCGCACACTCACCGCGCGCCAGGTCCAGGATCGCGGCGAGCAGCAGGCAGGCGGCGCGACGGAGGCTTGGAGCAGCTCGCATGGTGCCCGGAATCTGGCGGCGCTGGCCGAGGCGGCGGCGGCGGCGGCGGCGGCGGCGGCGATCGCGTTGGCGGCGGTGGGTCCCCTCGCCATGGGGCTCAGACACGCTTGTGACCGGGGCCGCCGGCCGTGGCGGTGACGGGCAGCGAGGGGCGCCGTGGGGACGTCCCCATGCTACCGTGGCCCGTCCGCCAGGCTGCCCGGGCTGCTCCGGGGTTGCTCCGAGCTGCACCACCAGGCTGCTCTGGGCTGACTAGGACGCTCTGGGGTGCACCGGACCCGGCTGGGGCGCTCAGCTGCTCCCGGCTGGTCGGCTGAGCGCGGTGCCCACGGCGCGGCCGGAGTCGGATTCGTGGCGGCAGCAGCGGAGTTTGGAGCCGAAGCTCTGCGGGCGCCGCCGCCGCGCTCTGCCCTGCTCTCGCTCTTCTCGCGCCCCCTCCTCTCCCTCCTTCCCTGCCGCCCCGCCCCCGCCCCCGCCCCCGCCCCCCGCGCCGCGCTCGGCGCTGTATTCTACAGACTTTTCTTTAATCCGTTCTGGGCTGTTCGGCTCTCGTCCGTTAAGCCGATTTATTGCAGAGAGACGAACTCGCCCCCTTCCCCCTCGGCTCCTAACCCCTACCCCCCATCGCAACACAACTGCTTGCTTGTGAGCCGCACCCCCAATATACACACATCAAGCTTCGCTCCACCCGACCTCCCCCAACTCCACCTGGCAGTGTCCCTGGACGCCCCCTTTCCTCAGCTTAATGAACGCAAGCACCCTCCCTCCTCCAGAAGAGAGATGCTTTCCCTGGAGGGATGTGGGTCCTCAGGGCTGGCTTTGACACCTATGAATGTCCTGCTTAGGAGCTTCAGGGCTTCAGTATTCCACAAATAAGGGCTACCCCCACCCTGTGCCGTGCGCAGCTGCATTCTGCATACAGGCTGGACCGTGTAAGGGAGGCACCGACTTTTTTTCTTCTGTCAGAGATCAAGCTGTCACCTTTTTATCAGGTCTGACACCCCAGCTCCTCCACCTGAGAAGTGAGAGATTGAAACTTATGTCAGATTTGATAGCCATCCACTAATGCACGCACTCACTCCATCCAGCCTGGCCCCCAAGCGGGCCTTGGGGTCTCCTGCCTCGTGAGGAGGTGGCAGGTGTTCCTAGCTCTTGAGGTGGGGGTAGGGGGGGTGGCGGTGATGGGGGAGCTACACAAGGAGCCAGGAGTTAGAATGACAAAGTCCAGAATGGCCAGCGGAACAAGGGGGTGAATCTGGGCACCTAAACCAGGACCCGAGACTCCTTATATTATTCCCCAGGGAAGTCCTAGCTCCTCTAGCTTTGCCAGGCTGCTGCATTTGTGTGTTGCTCAGTTTACTCAGATGGGCAATGGGTACACTGCCATTTCCTCTGGCTGCAGACCGTGGGAAGGAGATGGGCAGTGGGCAATGGCCTGGCAGGTGCTGGGAGAGACTTGTAGCAGGATGCTCCACGCAGTAACCCTCTCCCCTCCTTTGCTCTATACAGCCTCAGCACCTGGCCTCCCAAGGCAGCTAGCTAGCTGCAGTTCAGGTTTGCCCAGCCTCCCTGCTCCAGGGAAGGGACCATTTGCATTTATTTAGATCTGAGCGCATACGTTCACCTGGCAGGCTTTAGAATGATCCTCTCAGTAAAATAATAATAATGATCGTAATAAACCCTTATAAATAGGTGTTTGATTACAGTTTGTCCCTACGTGGTTTTTTTTTTTTTTTTTTGAATCAGACTAATTGGTTGCCAGCCTGATTGGGCTGGATCTGGTTTGAACACTGGAGTCTTGGGCCTTTATCCTTTCCCTGGCTGTTCTTTGCTCCCTTGCCCCTCCCCCAAGTCTCATCTTCCCCAAACTGCTGAGGGTGAGCTTGAGGGCATCTCCTCCCAAATCTTCTCTCTGGCCTAAGAAGCCATGTAAAGAGCACAGCCTGCCAGTCTCTCCCTCCCACCTCTCTGCTTCTGGCGGGGGGGGGGGGGGGGACAACTGCCCAGTGTGTGGGGGGTGCCCTCCCGGTGGATCTCGACCTCCAGATGCCCCCCCCCCGTACTGGGCTGAACTTACAGGAAATGCATACATTGCCATCTGGCTATTTGTGCTCCAGGAGTCCAGTTGTCACAGGTCCAGGTGAGGAGGGACAGGTGAAGACTCAGTGGGAAAGGCTTCCTGGTATCACCTACCCAGCCCTGCCATGAGAGGACAAGGTGAAAAGAGCAGGTAGTACTTATAACCTGTACCTACCTGGGTGATGCTCCCCATCAGCCCCAACCTCAACCAGCTGAGAGAGGGTCCTGGGGAGCTGCTGAGACCAGGGAGTTGCCTCCATGGAGCCCTCTGAGAATGTCATCCATGGAGAGGGTAGAGAGGAGAAAAGAAGTTTGAAACCCAGGAAATGTGCTATCATGGCTGAGAATCTTGGACCTGGAGTTTGGATACCCCAACTGATCCACCTTCATCCCCAAGTTACCTTCACTACCCACACTCAGTGAAGCCTGTTTTAAAAGTACTGGTCACCCTCACCAGTGGCACATAGTAGGTCTTCCCTGAGTATTGGCTGGATGGAAGAATGAACGAAAGGCTGAATGAGATTAGGTCACTGGTTTGTTCATTAGCCCTGAACTCAAGTCTATGGGTGCTCAGAGGCAAGCTGTGGCCATAAACCTTCTCAGAGATCCAGGACTATGAAGCCCAGCCAGGCCTACCAAAGAGAAGACATGTGGCCCAGGTACAGAGTTGGTTTCCCCAGAAGGGATTAGGCTGCCAATGCACGTCTATTACCGTATGGTAATGATAACAGAAACAGCCCGCCTTCCAGCTTAGTCAAGAGCCCCGCCCCTTCGGCTCCATAAAGCGCAGCTCTGGAGCCCCTTCTGCTGTTTCACAGAAAGGCGACTCCGAAGCGCTGAGAGTCAGGGGGCAAGGGGTGACTTAGCAAAGGAAAAGTCACCCAGGGTAGCCACAGGCTTTTAATTTAGTTTCTCTCAACTAATGGATCTACTGCCCGCTAGAGGCGGTGCTTCCATTTTGCTGTCCTGGCACTCAGACCCATGAGTCACAGTGGGCCACGCCTCTTTCTTGGGCTCAAGTTCAGTAGCAGCCTGGGGCCTCTAAGCAGCCAAGGTGCAGCAATCGGCCTGGCCGCAGCAGTGAGCTTGGTGCTGAGACGGGCTCTCCCGATAGAGGGTGCTAACGCACAGAGCAACCTCCTGCACCCCACTCCACGGATGGCCCCTGGAGGTCCCAATGAGACCTCTAGTTCGCTTCCTTCCGGGAGAGAGTACCACTGGCTCTCTCAACCTGGTTTTCAAAGGGTGGACTTTTCAGGTTAGGGGACGACAACTTGGTGGGGTAGAGAATATGGGGACCTGCCTCTGAGCCAGGCGCAATCGGAGAGTTTACCATGTGAAACAGTAATGCCTCAGTGAGTGCTGGCATGCTTCCTATTTTAAGGACGAGAAAACTGAGGCACAGAGAGGGAGCTAAGCAACTTTTCCAGGACACAGCTAGTAATAGACCCCGATTCGAATGCAGAATTCACTTCAAGGCTAGAGTTCTTGTATACCCTCCTTGCCCAACATACATCTGTAATAGTCACACAGGGATCTACATGTATAGGTGGAGGGCCCTTGCGTGAATACACACACACATGCCAGATAGAAAAACTTTCATGAGTCCTTTGTGCCCATTTCTTTTATCCCATCTAATCATCGTGAAAGTCCTCCATGGCAACTTGGTGTATGCATAATCTACAGATAAGGAAACTGAGACTCAGAGATGCCAGAAGAACCAAGAAGATTGGGTAAAGCAGGGGATTCTGAGCATAGGGACCAGGTATGGACTTCCCTGTGCCCAGATCTCTCTCTCTCTCTCTCTCTCTCTCTCTCTCTCTCTCTCTCTCTTCTCTTTATGCTGGGAATGAATACCACCAGAATGCATCCCAGGGAGGACCAGTTCTTTGTCTAAATTAATCACAACTGGAAGTGAAAGCATGACCGAAATCGATTGTGAGCTGGTCACTTGAAATTAAGTCTTACGTCGTGTCCTTAACAGACTTAGCCCCATCTATTCTTTCAAACTTCTGCACATCTCTCCAGAAGAGGACCCCACAGGCTGTGGTGGGAATCTCAGGGGATGTACACAGGGGTGCTAGGTATCATTCACCCAGAGGAGGGAGTTGGAGGCCAGTGTTCTCCAGACTGGGTCTTACAGACCATTTGTGAGCTTGCAATGAAAATTCTTTTGACAGAGGGTTCCACAGCTAAATCTATGTGGAAAATGCCAGTCATTCCCTCTCGGTCCGCAAGAGCACAGTAATGGCTCCGAGGAGTCCTGTGGTTCTTCACCCGTTTCTTGGCTTTATTGGGTGAGAACCTGCCTTTGTTTGAGAACCCTCTTCTTGTCAATTCTTATTAACACCCATGCTCCAGGATTCTGTGGGTGGCAGGGTGGGGAGCAGACAGGTGACAACGGCAGCAAATAGGAAAGACCATTGCTGACTGATGACATGTTGTCCCACCTACTGAGTGCAGCCTGCTTGCTCAGGTGTTTTGCTTGTACTAGTTAATCGAGCTCTGCATAGCCCTGAGGAGCAGATTCTATCTGTAAGTCCATAGAACAGACAGGGATGTGAAGACACGGAGAGTGAAGACATTGCCTAAGGTCACCTACCTGGTTCACCCTAAAGCTGCCATCAAAAAACAGATGTGCTCTGCTCACCCATCTCTCTGCTTTCAGAGCCCATTCTGTCCAACCCACCCTTCTCAGTCCACTCTTCATGCTTCAACTGGAGGTGTCTGCTCTCTGTCCTCATGAGGCACTGTGGGCTTAATGTGTGCAGGACCACAACTGACTCATCACTGATCATTTGTGCCAAGAAAAATTGAAAGTGACTGTTGGATGGATGGATGGATGAAAGGAAGGAATAGATAGATGGATAAATGGATGGGTAGTTGAATGGATGGATAGATGGACAGATTGTATGTACATGGATGGCAAATGGAGAAGAGAATGGGGGAGATGAATAGGAAGGATAGATAGATAGATAAATAGATAACAGATAGATGATAGATGGATAGATGATAGATAGATAGATAGATGGATAGATGATAGATAGATAGATAGATAGATGATAGAGGAATTTATGTATGGATGGATAAATGAATGGATGAATGATGGATGGCTAGTGGATGGATGTAAAGGATAATGGATAGACAGACAGATGAATGGATAGATATATGAGTAAATCAGTGGATGAACCAATGTAAGACTTATTGAGTGATGGGTAGATGGATGAATGGCAATGGGCAATGGGGGTAGATGGACAGGTAGACAGGTCAGAGGAAAGCTTGGTGGATGCACACAAAGAGAGTAGTAGGATGAAGATAGATTAGAAAACGTCATCAGGATTTACTCTTTTTCCTCTATTCTGCATTGTCTGGCTGTGAAGGGGCAGGCCTGCAGATGTTGCTCATTACCAGAGGTGCCAGCAGACGCAGTCAGGTGAGTGACTGAGAACGTGGGCTCTGAGGTCAAACTGCTGACACTCAAATCCCAGTCTCCACTCCAAGAAAGGCGATTTCTGACTGGAAGATAGAAGGAAGTACTCTCTCCCTACCCAATGTGATAAACCCATTGGTCACCTACTTGATACATGGCAGGGTCAGTCTCCTCCTCCTCACCCGTGAAGTACACATGGGACAAGAGTGACCAGTGTGGCTTGGGATCAAATCAGATGGTGCTCAAACCACAAGTTGTGGTGTAGAGCCTGCACTTGAGATAGTCGCCAACACAGTGATGATACAATGGCCCATGGTTTGGTTGCTTCTATGGTCCTTAGCCAAGCATCCAGCCTCTACAGTGGAGGGGAAAGAGTGGGTACACTACAGTGTGAGGAATCTCAAGAGAGTTTCAAAGTTGGCCATAGTCCAAAACCAAAGGGGGAAAAGCCAATTCATTTCCCCTACTAAACTTTACAGCGTTATTCAATCCATTTCTGGTTTTGGACTCTTGTCTCAGGACTGAGGTCACTCTTGGATCCTCCCTTTTCTACTTTTGCGACCACGCTGCAATTTTGCACGTCAGCAATAGGTGGAGCCATGGAACACACGATTTTTTTCCCCTGGTTTTTTTTTTTTGTTTTTTTTTTTTTTAGCTTTTTGAATTGGAGGACCTGCATTTCATAAAATGAATCAGCTTTTTAGTCCTCAAATTCCTTAGGTGTCAATATCTCCAAGACAAGGCATAATATCCCCAGACACGCTCCCAGTTAGTCACCATTATGTAATGGACGAGAAAGTACTGTAGAGGGGAAAATGAGGCCCCGGGGGAGGCTCCCTGAAATTTGTATGGAGGGGCATGTTGTTCCTGCTACAGAGAAGAACTGGGTTTATTCCACCTTCTTCTTTGAGACCTCTCACGTTGCTTCTCGTGCAGCCTAGGTCACGTGGTTCCGGTTCAAGGTCACGTGGTTCCAGTTCAAGCAGACCCACGTCTGGAGGTTCTGGAAGCAGAATAGGGAGGTCTGACGATCCAGGTTAGTGATGCATTTGGGGGCATGACGGTGTGTGAGCCCAAGGACTTTGGTTAATTACAAAAGCCTCAGGGTAGAGATCCATAGCCTCTGCCCTCCACACAACCTGCTTCCTGCCCTGTGTCTTCAGGTCCCAAAGTGTCAGAGAAAGTTCCATCTGATTTACAGCATGGACAGGTGATTTCATTTCTGTGGGCTTCATGATTCCCATAGGGAAGAAGCGAAGACTGGGCTGGCTGCCCCTGACAGCTGATGTCTTGTCCGGCAGGAATCCGCTTTCTCCACTTCTGTCTCGTTCCCCCTTAGACACTGAGAAGCAGAGGTGTCATTTGTGGTCCTGGGCTGGCCTTTCTGGAGAAGGTGAGACCCTGGAGCTCTGGAGGTGCCTGGGTAGGAAGGAGTAATTTGGGGGGGGAGCGGGGAAGAATTGCCCATCAATCATTCCAGATGCACCACCCACAGAGTTGGCATGTAGGAACAGCCAGCAGCTGGAGCCTAGTCGGGGAGGCCAGGTTAGTCGGCAGCATCTCTAGAGACTGCTCAGAGCCGTGTGCGGAAGAGAACCCTGAAAATAGTTCTGATTGTGTGGGAGACGGCGATGAGGACACACATGTTGATCTATCCTGGGATCTGGTGACATTTGACCATTTCCCAGAATCCCAGAGAGCTCGTGCCATCCTTGAAGCTCACTGCCGTCACACTCTGCTATGGGCAAGTGACATAAACAGACCAGCTAACCCCAGCAGGTTACCCAACTCTCCCCCCATGGCTTGTTCTTGTCCTTCTGTCCATCCCTCTGTCTGGGGGTGGGAGGGTGACCTTACAGAGAAGTTACAGCAGAGAGTCAAGCTGGGGCTTTCCCAGAAAAGGAGGCTATAGGAAGCCTAGCAGAGAGCTCCTCACTCCTCAAAGTTTCTGTTACTTGGAAGGGAACTAATGGACAGCAGCTGAGGAGACAGAGCCTTGTTAGTCGTTTTTATGACATCTAGCCAAGGTGCCCAGGTTGGAGCCTGACACAACCTAGCACAGGTTCATGTGCCCAGGCCTTTTGTTTGCTGTTTTAAAGACAGTCTTGTTATGAAGCCTTGGGAGGACTTGAACTTGTGATCACCCTTTCTTCCATGTGCTGGGATTACAGACCTATATCACCATGCCCTGTTTGTCACCCAGTCTGTACTAGGGTCCCCCAGAACAGACCCTACTGCAAGGGAGCTAAAGACCATGTAGGTGTATCAAACTTAGAGTTTGGACGAGGCCCCACACTGAGTGCCAAGGATGAAGCGCAGAAGGACCAGGTCTGTGCCCGGAGGAGGTCACAGTTGGCGGGGCTGGATGCCAACATTGGGATCCCTACCTGCGCTTGCTAGTCAGACCTCTGTCCCTGCTTCCCACTTGGTTTCTGCCTCTCAGTACCCTCTTGGGAGTCCTCCAACTCCTCTATGCTCTGTATCAACCCACATAAGACCCCCCCCCGACTGAAAGGGACAGCTGAGGGTCTTCAGAACTGGCATTTGATTGCTTCCTGGGCCTAATCTTACCCATAGGCATGGCTCATGTCCCCAGACACAGCAACAGTGATGAGTTGGTGATATAACCCCTGTCAGAGCCCAGCCCTGTATAACCAGTATGCTATGGTCTGCATCCTCAGACAGGTTCCTGTGGCCTCCAGCTCCATATGGGGTCACTGCTGAGACACTGCTCCTCCCTCTCATGCTCTGGGAATCAAATTCAAAGCTTCACACATGTTTCATCACTGAACCACGGCCCCAGTCCTTTTTGGTTCTTTTGATACCACACTGTACTAAGTTATCAGATACTAAGTTATCTGGGCTGACCTTGAACTTACAATGTTCCAGGTTCATCCTCCTAAATAGCTAGGACTATAGCTTTGTGCCATCAGCTCAGGCAGCCCACTCTCAACCACAGAGCCTCATTCGTGTGATTCCTTCTGACTTGGAGCAGCACCTCTCCCTAACCCACCTAGCTACTCCCATCTACCTTGCCCCATCCCTGAACAGGAGTTCTTCTGCCCAGGAAGCTGGCTGATCCTTGCTCAGGCTTGGAGTCCAGGTTGCTGCCACTGGCTCGGCATACCTGCCTTGAGGCCTTCACCAGGATCTCACTACACTGTGTGGCCCCCGGGGTTAGGTGGGTAGTGAGAATAAGGGCGGAGTTCAGGGAGAAGGGAGGAGTGGTGCAGAGCCTCAGTCTGGGGCAGGGCTCTGACCCAGCATGTAGGACAGTCACCATGCCACCGGAAGGCTACAGCAGCCAGGCTGAGTCCTTAAAATGGTGTCAAAAGTGCTAGTCCTTGAGGAGATACCTTTCCCCTCATTACAGCCTCTGACTCTTTCCTTAAAGCATGAAGTGACTCTTGAAGGACAGGGGTTTGGGAAATGCTGTGACCAGAGCCCCTGTTGCCTCAGGCCTCCATCGGGTAGTGAGGCTCAAGGGTGTGTGGAGGATGTGCGTGAAGGGTGCATCCCAGAGCACTGAGACCAAGGGTGTCCATGGCACCTCCACCTACAGAAGTCCAGGGATCTGTCATCAAGACGATCAAACACTCCCTCCTCCCCACAGCCCCCTTGCAATGTCAGGAGGGACGTGGTCTCTCCTGAGAGCCATTCTTTTCAGTGGTTCGATAAGCCCCATATTTCACACCCCGAGTGGCTGCATTTCAGTGGTGGGTGAAATTTTTTATTTTTATCGAACACGCAGGCATATAAATATGTACGAGGCACACAGAAGCACTTTAGGGTCTCTGGAAGGATGCACCGTGAGAGAGAGGGAGCAGCGTGACAGGTTCACGAAGGGCACAGACTCCACAGGGACAAAGATGCCAGCCACCCTCCATGACCCATCTCCTAGAGGGATATCTGCCCTTACACCTGAGCCAATTTTTCAAGAACAAAACTTTAAAAACAAAGCAAGCTATTAAAGATCTGGGTTCCCACCTTAATGTCGCCACCCACCAGCCATGTGACCTTGGTAAAGGTCTTCCCCTGTGTCTAGCTTGAAATGGAGAGCTATACGTGGGGTTGACACTGCCTCCTTATAAGCTTCCCCTTTTATTTCTTTCTTTTTTTTTTAAGAACAAATATGATGGAGAATTTGCAGTTGGCTCTGAGAATGCTAATATCACAAGCGTAAGAGGCTTATCATGATTCCTTCCCAGCCACGCTTCGTGATGGTGCAGGCCGGCTATGGTAATGCCAGCAATGGATGCTCTGGGTGTTCCTGCCTCCGCACACATGGGGAGAGGAGTGGAGGGAGAAGAGCCACCTCAGATCTCCTGTGACAGGGCCTGGCGCTTTACATACATTACTGAACTTGCACATGGCAGTGACTGTGAGTGGGAGGCATGGTTCCTGCTTATGGAAGAGGTTGGAGGTCAGAAAGACAAAGGAGTCTAATGAGCTGTAGAGCCCTGTAGAAGGTCACTCTGATGCTTTCCCATAGGTAGCCACATGTAACTGCTCTCTCTTGGAGGGCCACATCACACCAGGGAAGTCTAGGCAACATGTTCCACCAGGGAGCTGGCAGAGAGCCGGCTCATGGAAGTGAGGGATCCCGTAACATCTGTGGAAGCTACTTTCTCCTTCAGGGGCTGGCTGTCATCAATCTTGGGCCAAAACAGAGAGAGAGATAGAGTGGCAGAGACAGAGAGACAGTCTAGGATACAGGAGTATAAAGATATGAGAACAATTAAAGTTGTGATTGAAGGAGGGGTCAAAACATCAAGAGATACTGAGCTCCAAGCCCACAGCTCTGCCTCTCTTTCCCACCCCCCCACCTTATATTTTCCTTCTTATTCTAAGTTTCTTCTTTTCTTTTTTAAATAGGGTCTTATTCCTTAGTCCTGGTGGCCCTTAAGGAGAACTCCAGGTCAGTTGGAGAAGGCAGAGGCAGAGCCCATGAGGCTGATATCAGCAAGCAACCTGGACAGTGGGCTTTCTCAAGAGCCTCTGCATCCACAGAGCCTGCGGGCTGATGGGAGAAGCATCATGGCTCCCAGTAAAGAGCTTGGTGTGGCTTCCAGGCAGTGGTTGCTCGTGGGATCAAGGCTTGGGGAAAGCGGCTGGAAGGAGGGAATCAGAATCAGAAACCCACCTTTCCCTCCTTGGTTGTTTCTGTTTCCTTTTGGGTTTATTTCAGACTTCAGGAAATTTAAAACAACAGCCCAAGTTGGCTGTGTCATGTTACCGGGTAGTGAGGGGAGATGAGATACATCCACACATGCTGACAAGAGAAGGGAGTAGAAGCAGAATCTTGTGGGTGGTAGGTGAGGCTCAGAGATGAGGCTGGGTCCTGCAGCCACACCCACCTGCCCAGGTGTTTGTATTCCTGCTCCTTACTCCTGTGTCTTTGTCCCTTGAGATGCTAAACCTCACAGTGGACCAGCAGCCTTGGCATTTTAAAGAGCTCAGCTCAGAATGTTCCATGGAGGTCCCTTCACAGTTCAATCTCTGGGACTCTGTCACTTCACAGGACACACACTGAACACCTCCACACCTCTGCCTTTCTTCTCTCCCCCTCTGGTGCCCCTGTCAACCAGAGCCTGGCTTCCTTTCTGTTCTGAGTTTGGGTGTACTAGGTTCCTCATGTGAGCAGCAAAGTGTGGTATTCATCTTCCTATGGGTGACTTATTTCTCTTGGCACGATGTTCTTGTGATTTATCTGTGTGGCAATACATGCTGCCATCCCCTTCGTGTGTGTGTGTGTGTGTGTGTGTGTGTGTGTGTGTGTGTGTGTGTG